>CM038706.1:33110825-33813325 GCA_021613375.1 Megaleporinus macrocephalus
TTACTTGTTCATTTTACGATGGGTAGAAGTGAGAGGGCATTTCAGGAATATGCTTGTTTAAGTAGATAAGAATTTGATTTGTCTATTTTATGGGATCTCTAATTGTTATTAATTCAGAACCGAATTGACACTTTTCACAATATTCAACATTCAAGATTCAAGAGTTTTATTGTCATGTGTACAGCAGAATAGACAGTTACACTGTACAATGAAATTCTTACTTTGCTGCTCCTCCATTCACCAATAGATAAAGATAACAAATAAAAGAAATAAAAAATATATATACAAAATATACAAAGTATAACAATATAAGTTGAAGAATAAAAGTATTTTTATAGTTAAAGAATAAAAAATAAAAGTTGTGTGCTTTTATGAGCAAGTATGAAGAGCAGCAGCCATAAAGTGCAAGTTGCAAGAAACAAATGTAAACAATAATGTTCGTGTGAGTAGTGAATGTAAACAGTATTCTGACAGTACAGTGAGTGTAAGGTGCAGTTAAAATCAGACCAGTTAAAACCAGTTCAGATAGGAGAGGTTGGAGAGGTAGTGCGTGAGGTGTTCAGAAGCCGGATGGCCTGTGAGAAGAAACTGTGAGTAGAAACAAGTTTGTTATCCCATTACTACCAATTCCTACAGTAAAATTACTTGTTCCTCATAGCATGGGTACATAAGAGAGTGATTTTCAGGAATGTGCTGGTATAAGTTGATAACACTTTCATTTGTCTATTTTATGGGACCTCAAATTGTGATCAATTCAGAACCGAAATGACGCTTTTCACAAGTTTGTCATCCCATTACTCCAATTTGCTGCAGTAAAATTACTTGCTCATCAACCGATGTGTACAAGTAAGAGTGTTCTTCAGGACTATCATAGTAGAAGTTGATAACAAATTGATTTCTCTATTTTATGGGACCTCAAATTGTGATCAATTCAGAACAGAATTAATGCTTTTCACAAGTTTGTCATCGCATTAGTCTAAATTCCTACAGTGAAATTACTTGGTGCTCATAGCATGGGTACATAAGAGAGTGATTTTTAGGAATATGCTGGTATAAGTTGATAACACTTTCATTTGTCTATTTTATGGGACCTCAAAATGTTATCAATTCAGAACCGAATTGGCGCTTTTCACAAGTTTGTTATCCCATTACTCCCAATTCCTACAGTAAAATTACTTGTTCATTTTACGATGGGTAGAAGTGAGAGTGATTTACAGGAATATGCTGGTTTAGGTTGATGACATTTTGACTTGTCTTTTTTATGGGACCTCAAATTGTGATTAATTCAGAACCGATTTGACACTTTTCACAAGTTTGTTATACCATTACTACCAATTCCTACAGTAAAATTACTTGTTCCTCATAGCATGGGTACATAAGAGAGTGATTTTCAGGAATATGCTGGTATAAGTTGATAACACTTTCATTTGTCTGTTTTGTGGGACCTCAAAATTTAATCAATTCAGAACCAAATTGGCGATTTTCACAAGTTTGTTATCCCATTACTCCCAATTCCTACAGTAAAATTACTTGTTCATTTAACGATGGGTAGAAGTGAGAGGGCTTTTCAGGAATATGCTTATTTAAGTAGATAAGAATTTGATTTGTCTATTTTATGGGACCTCTAATTGTGATTAATTCAGAACCGAATTGACACTTTTCACAAGTTTGTTATCCCATTACTACCAATTCCTACAGTAAAATTACTTGTTCCGCATAGCATGGGTACATAAGAGAGTGATTTTCAGGAATATGCTGGTATAAGTTGATAACACTTTCATTTGTCTATTTTGTGGGACCTCAAAATGTGATCAATTCAGAACCGAATTGGCGCTTTTCACAAGTTTGTTATCCCATTACTCCCAATTCCTACAGTAAAATTACTTGTTCCGCATAGCATGGGTACATAAGAGAGTGATTTTCAGGAATATGCTGGTATAAGTTGATAACACTTTCATTTGTCTATTTTATGGGACCTCAAATTGTGATTAATTCAGAACCAAATTGACACTTTTCACAAGTTCGTCATCGCATTACTCTAAATTCCTACAGTAAAATAACTTGTTGCTCATAGCATGGGTACATAAAAGAGTGTTCTTCAGGAATAAGCTGGTAAATGTTAATAATTTGATTTGTCTATTTTATGGGACCTCAAATTGTGATCAATTCAGAACCGAAATGACACTTTTCACAAGTTTGTTATCGCATTACTCTAAATTCCAACAGTAACATTACTTGTTCCTCATAGGATGTGTACATAAGAGAGTGCTTTTCAGGAATATGCTGGTATAAGTTGATAACAATTTGATTTGTCTATTTTATGGGTGGTCAAATTGGGATCAATTTAGAACCAAATTGACACTTTTCACAAGTTTGTTATCCCACTACTCCCAATTCCGACAGTAAAATTACTTGTTTCTCATAGGATGGGTACATAAGAGAGTGATTTTCAGGAATATGCTTTTATGTTTTGATAACAATTTGATTTGTCTATTTCATGGGACCTCAAATTGTGATTAATTCAGAACCAAATTGAAACTTTTCACAAGTTTGTCATCCCATTACTCCAATTTGTTGCAGTAAAATTACTTGCTCATCAACCGATATGTACAAGTAAGAGTGTTCTTCAGGACTATCATAGTAGAAGTTGATAACACTTTGATTTGTCTATTTTATGGGACCTCAAATTGTGATCAATTCAGAAGAGAGTTGATGCTTTTCACAAGTTTGTCATCGCATTACTCTAAATTCCTACAGTAAAATTACTTGTTGGCTCATAGCATGGGTACATAAGAGAGTGATTTTCAGGAATATGCTGGTGTAAGTTGATAACACTTTCATTTGTCTATTTCATGGGACCTCAAAATGTGATCAATTCAGAATCGAATTGGCGCTTTTCACAAGTTTGTTATCCCATTACTCCCAATTCCTACAGTAAAATTACTTGTTCATTTTTCGATGGGTAGAAGTGAGAGGGCTTTTCAGGAATATGCTGGTTTAGGTTGATGACAATTTGATTTGTCTTTTTTATGGGACCTCAAATTGTGATTAATTCAGAACCGATTTGACACTTTTCACAAGTTTGTTATCCCATTACTACCAATTCCTACAGTAAAATTACTTGTTCCTCATAGCATGGGTACATAATAGAGAGATTTTCAGGAATATGCTGGTATAAGTTGATAACACTTTCATTTGTCTATTTTATGGGATCTCAAAATTTTATCAATTTAGAACCGAATTGGCGATTTTCACAAGTTTGTTATCCCATTACTCCCAATTCCTACAGTAAAATTACTTGTTCCTCATAGCATGGGTACATAAGAGAGTGATTTTCAGGAATATGCTGGTATAAGTTGATAACACTTTCATTTGTCTATTTTATGGGACCTCAAATTGTGATTAATTCAGAACCAAATTGACACTTTTCACAAGTTCGTCATCGCATTACTCTAAATTCCTACAGTAAAATAACTTGTTGCTCATAGCATGGGTACATAAAAGAGTGTTCTTCAGGAATAAGCTGGTAAATGTTAATAATTTGATTTGTCTATTTTATGGGACCTCAAATTGTGATCAATTCAGAACCGAAATGACACTTTTCACAAGTTTGTTATCGCATTACTCTAAATTCCAACAGTAACATTACTTGTTCCTCATAGGATGTGTACATAAGAGAGTGCTTTTCAGGAATATGCTGGTATAAGTTGATAACAATTTGATTTGTCTATTTTATGGGTGGTCAAATTGGGATCAATTTAGAACCAAATTGACACTTTTCACAAGTTTGTTATCCCACTACTCCCAATTCCGACAGTAAAATTACTTGTTTCTCATAGGATGGGTACATAAGAGAGTGATTTTCAGGAATATGCTTTTATATTTTGATAACAATTTGATTTGTCTATTTCATGGGACCTCAAATTGTGATTAATTCAGAACCAAATTGAAACTTTTCACAAGTTTGTCATCCCATTACTCCAATTTGTTGCAGTAAAATTACTTGCTCATCAACCGATATGTACAAGTAAGAGTGTTCTTCAGGACTATCATAGTAGAAGTTGATAACACTTTGATTTGTCTATTTTATGGGACCTCAAATTGTGATCAATTCAGAAGAGAGTTGATGCTTTTCACAAGTTTGTCATCGCATTACTCTATATTCCTACAGGAAAATTACTTGTTGGCTCATAGCATGGGTACATAAGAGAGTGATTTTCAGGAATATGCTGGTATAAGTTGATAACACTTTCATTTGTCTATTTCATGGGACCTCAAAATGTGATCAATTCAGAATCGAATTGGCGCTTTTCACAAGTTTGTTATCCCATTACTCCCAATTCCTACAGTAAAATTACTTGTTCATTTTTCGATGGGTAGAAGTGAGAGGGCTTTTCAGGAATATGCTGGTTTAGGTTGATGACAATTTGATTTGTCTATTTTATGGGACCTCAAATTGTGATCAATTCAGAACCGAATTGACACTTTTCACAAGTTTGTTATCCTATTACTCCCAATTCCTACAGTAAAATTACTTGTTCCTCATAGCATGTGTGCAAAAGTGAGTGATTTTCAGGAATATGCTGGTATAAGTTGATAACACTTTCATTTGTCTGTTTTATGGGACCTCAAAATTTAATCAATTCAGAACCAAATTGGCGATTTTCACAAGTTTGTTATCCCATTACTCCCAATTCCTACAGTAAAATTACTTGTTCATTTAACGATGGGTAGAAGTGAGAGGGCTTTTCAGGAATATGCTTATTTAAGTAGATAAGAATTTAATTTGTCTATTTTATGGGACCTCTAATTGTGATTAATTCAGAACCGAATTGACACTTTTCACAAGTTTGTTATCCCATTACTACCAATTCCTACAGTAAAATTACTTGTTCCGCATAGCATGGGTACATAAGAGAGTGATTTTCAGGAATATGCTGGTATAAGTTGATAACACTTTCATTTGTCTATTTTGTGGGACCTCAAAATGTGATCAATTCAGAACCGAATTGGCGCATTTCACAAGTTTGTTATCCCATTACTCCCAATTCCTACAGTAAAATTACTTGTTCCGCATAGCATGGGTACATAAAAGAGTGTTCTTCAGGAATAAGCTGGTAAATGTTAATAATTTGATTTGTCTATTTTATGGGACCTCAAATTGTGATCAATTCAGAACCGAAATGACACTTTTCACAAGTTTGTTATCGCATTACTCTAAATTCCTACAGTAACATTACTTGTTCCTCATAGGATGTGTACATAAGAGAGTGCTTTTCAGGAATATGCTGGTATAAGTTGATAACAATTTGATTTGTCTATTTTATGGGTGGTCAAATTGGGATCAATTTAGAACCAAATTGACACTTTTCACAAGTTTGTTATCCCACTACTCCCAATTCCGACAGTAAAATTACTTGTTTCTCATAGGATGGGTACATAAGAGAGTGATTTTCAGGAATATGCTTTTATATTTTGATAACAATTTGATTTGTCTATTTCATGGGACCTCAAATTGTGATTAATTCAGAACCAAATTGAAACTTTTCACAAGTTTGTCATCCCATTACTCCAATTTGTTGCAGTAAAATTACTTGCTCATCAACCGATATGTACAAGTAAGAGTGTTCTTCAGGACTATCATAGTAGAAGTTGATAACACTTTGATTTGTCTATTTTATGGGACCTCAAATTGTGATCAATTCAGAAGAGAGTTGATGCTTTTCACAAGTTTGTCATCGCATTACTCTAAATTCCTACAGGAAAATTACTTGTTGGCTCATAGCATGGGTACATAAGAGAGTGATTTTCAGGAATATGCTGGTGTAAGTTGATAACACTTTCATTTGTCTATTTCATGGGACCTCAAAATGTGATCAATTCAGAATCGAATTGGCGCTTTTCACAAGTTTGTTATCCCATTACTCCCAATTCCTACAGTAAAATTACTTGTTCATTTTTCGATGGGTAGAAGTGAGAGGGATTTTCAGGAATATGCTAGTTTAGGTTGATGACAATTTGATTTGTCTTTTTTATGGGACCTCAAATTGTGATTAATTCAGAACCGATTTGACACTTTTCACAAGTTTGTTATCCAATTAATACCAATTCCTACAGTAAAATTACTTGTTCATTTTACGATGGGTAGAAGTGAGAGGGCTTTTCAGGAATATGCTGGTTTAGGTTGATGACAATTTGATTTGTCTTTTTTTGGGACCTCAAATTGTGATTAATTCAGAACCGATTTGACACTTTTCACAAGTTTGTTATCCCATTACTACCAATTCCTACAGTAAAATTACTTGTTCCTCATAGCATGGGTACATAATAGAGAGATTTTCAGGAATATGCTGGTATAAGTTGATAACACTTTCATTTGTCTATTTTATGGGATCTCAAAATTTTATCAATTTAGAACCGAATTGGCGATTTTCACAAGTTTGTTATCCCATTACTCCGAATTCCTACAGTAAAATTACTTGTTCATTTAACGATGGGTAGAAGTGAGAGGGCTTTTCAGGAATATGCTTGTTTAAGTAGATAAGAATTTGATTCGTCTATTTTATGGGACCTCAAATTGTGATTAATTCAGAACCAAATTGACACTTTTCACAAGTTTGTCATCCCATTACTCCAATTTGCCGCAGTGAAATTACTTGCTCATCAACCAATGTGTACAAATAAGAGGGTTCTTCAGGACTATCATAGTAGAAGTTGATAACAATTTGATTTGTCTATTTTATGGGACCTCAAATTGTGATCAATTCAGAACAGAATTGACACTTTTCACAAGTTTGTCATCGCATTACTCTAAATTCCTAGAGTAAAATTACTTGTTCCTCATAGCATGGGTACATAAGAGAGTGATTTTCAGGAATATGCTGGTATAAGTTGATAACACTTTCATTTGTCTATTTTGTGGGACCTCAAAATGTGATCACTTCAGAACCGAATTGGCGCTTTTCACAAGTTTGTTATCCCATTACTCCCAATTCCTACAGTAAAATTACTTGTTCCGCATAGCTTGGGTACATAAGAGAGTGATTTTCAGGAATATGCTGGTATAAGTTGATAACACTTTCATTTGTCTACTTTATGGGACCTCAAATTGTGATTAATTCAGAACCGAATTGGCGCTTTTCACAAGTTCGTCATCGCATTACTCTAAATTCCTACAGTAAAATAACTTGTTGCTCATAGCATGGGTACATAAAAGAGTGTTCTTCAGGAATAAGCTGGTAAATGTTAATAATTTGATTTGTCTATTTTATGGGACCTCAAAGTGTGATCAATTCATAACCGAAATGACGCTTTTCACAAGTTTGTTATCCCATTACTCCCAATTTCTACAGTAATATTACTTGTTGCTCATAGCATGGGTACATAAGAGAGTTTTCTTCAGGAATATGCTGGTAAAAGTTCATAATTTGATTTGTTTATTTTATAGGATCTCAAATTATGTTCAATTCAGAGACGAATTGACACTTTTCACAAGTTTGTTATTGCATTACTCTAAATTCCAACAGTAACATTACTTGTTCCTCATAGGATGTGTACATAAGAGAGTGCTTTTCAGGAATATGCTGGTATTAGTTGAAAACAATTTGATTTGTCTAATTTATTGGACCTCAAACTGTGACCAACTCAGAACCAAATTTACCCTTTTCACAAGTTTGTTATCCCATTACTACCAATTCCTACAGTAAAATTACTTGTTCCTCATAGCATGGGTACATAAGAGAGTGATTTTCAGGAATATGCTGGTATAAGTTGATAACACTTTCATTTGTCTATTTTATGGGACCTTAAAATGTGATCAATTCAGATCCGAATTGACGCTTTTCACAAGTTTGTTATCCCATTACTCCCAATTCATACAGTAAAATTACTTGTTCATTTTACGATGGGTAGAAGTGAGAGGGCATTTCAGGAATATGCTTGTTTAAGTAGATAAGAATTTGATTTGTCTATTTTATGGGATCTCTAATTGTTATTAATTCAGAACCGAATTGACACTTTTCACAATATTCAACATTCAAGATTCAAGAGTTTTATTGTCATGTGTACAGCAGAATAGACAGTTACACTGTACAATGAAATTCTTACTTTGCTGCTCCTCCATTCACCAATAGATAAAGATAACAAATAAAAGAAATAAAAAATATATATACAAAATATACAAAGTATAACAATATAAGTTGAAGAATAAAAGTATTTTTATAGTTAAAGAATAAAAAATAAAAGTTGTGTGCTTTTATGAGCAAGTATGAAGAGCAGCAGCCATAAAGTGCAAGTTGCAAGAAACAAATGTAAACAATAATGTTCGTGTGAGTAGTGAATGTAAACAGTATTCTGACAGTACAGTGAGTGTAAGGTGCAGTTAAAATCAGACCAGTTAAAACCAGTTCAGATAGGAGAGGTTGAAGAGGTAGTGCGTGAGGTGTTCAGAAGCCGGATGGCCTGTGAGCAGAAACTGTGAGTAGAAACAAGTTTGTTATCCCATTACTACCAATTCCTACAGTAAAATTACTTGTTCCTCATAGCATGGGTACATAAGAGAGTGATTTTCAGGAATGTGCTGGTATAAGTTGATAACACTTTCATTTGTCTATTTTATGGGACCTCAAATTGTGATCAATTCAGAACCGAAATGACGCTTTTCACAAGTTTGTCATCCCATTACTCCAATTTGCTGCAGTAAAATTACTTGCTCATCAACCGATGTGTACAAGTAAGAGTGTTCTTCAGGACTATCATAGTAGAAGTTGATAACAAATTGATTTCTCTATTTTATGGGACCTCAAATTGTGATCAATTCAGAACAGAATTAATGCTTTTCACAAGTTTGTCATCGCATTAGTCTAAATTCCTACAGTGAAATTACTTGGTGCTCATAGCATGGGTACATAAGAGAGTGATTTTTAGGAATATGCTGGTATAAGTTGATAACACTTTCATTTGTCTATTTTATGGGACCTCAAAATGTTATCAATTCAGAACCGAATTGGCGCTTTTCACAAGTTTGTTATCCCATTACTCCCAATTCCTACAGTAAAATTACTTGTTCATTTTACGATGGGTAGAAGTGAGAGTGATTTACAGGAATATGCTGGTTTAGGTTGATGACATTTTGACTTGTCTTTTTTATGGGACCTCAAATTGTGATTAATTCAGAACCGATTTGACACTTTTCACAAGTTTGTTATACCATTACTACCAATTCCTACAGTAAAATTACTTGTTCCTCATAGCATGGGTACATAAGAGAGTGATTTTCAGGAATATGCTGGTATAAGTTGATAACACTTTCATTTGTCTGTTTTGTGGGACCTCAAAATTTAATCAATTCAGAACCAAATTGGCGATTTTCACAAGTTTGTTATCCCATTACTCCCAATTCCTACAGTAAAATTACTTGTTCATTTAACGATGGGTAGAAGTGAGAGGGCTTTTCAGGAATATGCTTATTTAAGTAGATAAGAATTTGATTTGTCTATTTTATGGGACCTCTAATTGTGATTAATTCAGAACCGAATTGACACTTTTCACAAGTTTGTTATCCCATTACTACCAATTCCTACAGTAAAATTACTTGTTCCGCATAGCATGGGTACATAAGAGAGTGATTTTCAGGAATATGCTGGTATAAGTTGATAACACTTTCATTTGTCTATTTTGTGGGACCTCAAAATGTGATCAATTCAGAACCGAATTGGCGCTTTTCACAAGTTTGTTATCCCATTACTCCCAATTCCTACAGTAAAATTACTTGTTCCGCATAGCATGGGTACATAAGAGAGTGATTTTCAGGAATATGCTGGTATAAGTTGATAACACTTTCATTTGTCTATTTTATGGGACCTCAAATTGTGATTAATTCAGAACCAAATTGACACTTTTCACAAGTTCGTCATCGCATTACTCTAAATTCCTACAGTAAAATAACTTGTTGCTCATAGCATGGGTACATAAAAGAGTGTTCTTCAGGAATAAGCTGGTAAATGTTAATAATTTGATTTGTCTATTTTATGGGACCTCAAATTGTGATCAATTCAGAACCGAAATGACACTTTTCACAAGTTTGTTATCGCATTACTCTAAATTCCAACAGTAACATTACTTGTTCCTCATAGGATGTGTACATAAGAGAGTGCTTTTCAGGAATATGCTGGTATAAGTTGATAACAATTTGATTTGTCTATTTTATGGGTGGTCAAATTGGGATCAATTTAGAACCAAATTGACACTTTTCACAAGTTTGTTATCCCACAACTCCCAATTCCGACAGTAAAATTACTTGTTTCTCATAGGATGGGTACATAAGAGAGTGATTTTCAGGAATATGCTTTTATGTTTTGATAACAATTTGATTTGTCTATTTCATGGGACCTCAAATTGTGATTAATTCAGAACCAAATTGAAACTTTTCACAAGTTTGTCATCCCATTACTCCAATTTGTTGCAGTAAAATTACTTGCTCATCAACCGATATGTACAAGTAAGAGTGTTCTTCAGGACTATCATAGTAGAAGTTGATAACACTTTGATTTGTCTATTTTATGGGACCTCAAATTGTGATCAATTCAGAAGAGAGTTGATGCTTTTCACAAGTTTGTCATCGCATTACTCTAAATTCCTACAGTAAAATTACTTGTTGGCTCATAGCATGGGTACATAAGAGAGTGATTTTCAGGAATATGCTGGTGTAAGTTGATAACACTTTCATTTGTCTATTTCATGGGACCTCAAAATGTGATCAATTCAGAATCGAATTGGCGCTTTTCACAAGTTTGTTATCCCATTACTCCCAATTCCTACAGTAAAATTACTTGTTCATTTTTCGATGGGTAGAAGTGAGAGGGCTTTTCAGGAATATGCTGGTTTAGGTTGATGACAATTTGATTTGTCTTTTTTATGGGACCTCAAATTGTGATTAATTCAGAACCGATTTGACACTTTTCACAAGTTTGTTATCCCATTACTACCAATTCCTACAGTAAAATTACTTGTTCCTCATAGCATGGGTACATAATAGAGAGATTTTCAGGAATATGCTGGTATAAGTTGATAACACTTTCATTTGTCTATTTTATGGGATCTCAAAATTTTATCAATTTAGAACCGAATTGGCGATTTTCACAAGTTTGTTATCCCATTACTCCCAATTCCTACAGTAAAATTACTTGTTCCGCATAGCATGGGTACATAAGAGAGTGATTTTCAGGAATATGCTGGTATAAGTTGATAACACTTTCATTTGTCTATTTTATGGGACCTCAAATTGTGATTAATTCAGAACCAAATTGACACTTTTCACAAGTTCGTCATCGCATTACTCTAAATTCCTACAGTAAAATAACTTGTTGCTCATAGCATGGGTACATAAAAGAGTGTTCTTCAGGAATAAGCTGGTAAATGTTAATAATTTGATTTGTCTATTTTATGGGACCTCAAATTGTGATCAATTCAGAACCGAAATGACACTTTTCACAAGTTTGTTATCGCATTACTCTAAATTCCAACAGTAACATTACTTGTTCCTCATAGGATGTGTACATAAGAGAGTGCTTTTCAGGAATATGCTGGTATAAGTTGATAACAATTTGATTTGTCTATTTTATGGGTGGTCAAATTGGGATCAATTTAGAACCAAATTGACACTTTTCACAAGTTTGTTATCCCACTACTCCCAATTCCGACAGTAAAATTACTTGTTTCTCATAGGATGGGTACATAAGAGAGTGATTTTCAGGAATATGCTTTTATATTTTGATAACAATTTGATTTGTCTATTTCATGGGACCTCAAATTGTGATTAATTCAGAACCAAATTGAAACTTTTCACAAGTTTGTCATCCCATTACTCCAATTTGTTGCAGTAAAATTACTTGCTCATCAACCGATATGTACAAGTAAGAGTGTTCTTCAGGACTATCATAGTAGAAGTTGATAACACTTTGATTTGTCTATTTTATGGGACCTCAAATTGTGATCAATTCAGAAGAGAGTTGATGCTTTTCACAAGTTTGTCATCGCATTACTCTAAATTCCTACAGTAAAATTACTTGTTGGCTCATAGCATGGGTACATAAGAGAGTGATTTTCAGGAATATGCTGGTGTAAGTTGATAACACTTTCATTTGTCTATTTCATGGGACCTCAAAATGTGATCAATTCAGAATCGAATTGGCGCTTTTCACAAGTTTGTTATCCCATTACTCCCAATTCCTACAGTAAAATTACTTGTTCATTTTTCGATGGGTAGAAGTGAGAGGGCTTTTCAGGAATATGCTGGTTTAGGTTGATGACAATTTGATTTGTCTTTTTTATGGGACCTCAAATTGTGATTAATTCAGAACCGATTTGACACTTTTCACAAGTTTGTTATCCCATTACTACCAATTCCTACAGTAAAATTACTTGTTCCTCATAGCATGGGTACATAATAGAGAGATTTTCAGGAATATGCTGGTATAAGTTGATAACACTTTCATTTGTCTATTTTATGGGATCTCAAAATTTTATCAATTTAGAACCGAATTGGCGATTTTCACAAGTTTGTTATCCCATTACTCCCAATTCCTACAGTAAAATTACTTGTTCCGCATAGCATGGGTACATAAGAGAGTGATTTTCAGGAATATGCTGGTATAAGTTGATAACACTTTCATTTGTCTATTTTATGGGACCTCAAATTGTGATTAATTCAGAACCAAATTGACACTTTTCACAAGTTCGTCATCGCATTACTCTAAATTCCTACAGTAAAATAACTTGTTGCTCATAGCATGGGTACATAAAAGAGTGTTCTTCAGGAATAAGCTGGTAAATGTTAATAATTTGATTTGTCTATTTTATGGGACCTCAAATTGTGATCAATTCAGAACCGAAATGACACTTTTCACAAGTTTGTTATCGCATTACTCTAAATTCCAACAGTAACATTACTTGTTCCTCATAGGATGTGTACATAAGAGAGTGCTTTTCAGGAATATGCTGGTATAAGTTGATAACAATTTGATTTGTCTATTTTATGGGTGGTCAAATTGGGATCAATTTAGAACCAAATTGACACTTTTCACAAGTTTGTTATCCCACTACTCCCAATTCCGACAGTAAAATTACTTGTTTCTCATAGGATGGGTACATAAGAGAGTGATTTTCAGGAATATGCTTTTATATTTTGATAACAATTTGATTTGTCTATTTCATGGGACCTCAAATTGTGATTAATTCAGAACCAAATTGAAACTTTTCACAAGTTTGTCATCCCATTACTCCAATTTGTTGCAGTAAAATTACTTGCTCATCAACCGATATGTACAAGTAAGAGTGTTCTTCAGGACTATCATAGTAGAAGTTGATAACACTTTGATTTGTCTATTTTATGGGACCTCAAATTGTGATCAATTCAGAAGAGAGTTGATGCTTTTCACAAGTTTGTCATCGCATTACTCTATATTCCTACAGGAAAATTACTTGTTGGCTCATAGCATGGGTACATAAGAGAGTGATTTTCAGGAATATGCTGGTATAAGTTGATAACACTTTCATTTGTCTATTTCATGGGACCTCAAAATGTGATCAATTCAGAATCGAATTGGCGCTTTTCACAAGTTTGTTATCCCATTACTCCCAATTCCTACAGTAAAATTACTTGTTCATTTTTCGATGGGTAGAAGTGAGAGGGCTTTTCAGGAATATGCTGGTTTAGGTTGATGACAATTTGATTTGTCTATTTTATGGGACCTCAAATTGTGATCAATTCAGAACCGAATTGACACTTTTCACAAGTTTGTTATCCCATTACTCCCAATTCCTACAGTAAAATTACTTGTTCCTCATAGCATGGGTACAAAAGTGAGTGATTTTCAGGAATATGCTGGTATAAGTTGATAACACTTTCATTTGTCTGTTTTATGGGACCTCAAAATTTAATCAATTCAGAACCAAATTGGCGATTTTCACAAGTTTGTTATCCCATTACTCCCAATTCCTACAGTAAAATTACTTGTTCATTTAACGATGGGTAGAAGTGAGAGGGCTTTTCAGGAATATGCTTATTTAAGTAGATAAGAATTTGATTTGTCTATTTTATGGGACCTCTAATTGTGATTAATTCAGAACCGAATTGACACTTTTCACAAGTTTGTTATCCCATTACTACCAATTCCTACAGTAAAATTACTTGTTCCGCATAGCATGGGTACATAAGAGAGTGATTTTCAGGAATATGCTGGTATAAGTTGATAACACTTTCATTTGTCTATTTTGTGGGACCTCAAAATGTGATCAATTCAGAACCGAATTGGCGCATTTCACAAGTTTGTTATCCCATTACTCCCAATTCCTACAGTAAAATTACTTGTTCCGCATAGCATGGGTACATAAAAGAGTGTTCTTCAGGAATAAGCTGGTAAATGTTAATAATTTGATTTGTCTATTTTATGGGACCTCAAATTGTGATCAATTCAGAACCGAAATGACACTTTTCACAAGTTTGTTATCGCATTACTCTAAATTCCTACAGTAACATTACTTGTTCCTCATAGGATGTGTACATAAGAGAGTGCTTTTCAGGAATATGCTGGTATAAGTTGATAACAATTTGATTTGTCTATTTTATGGGTGGTCAAATTGGGATCAATTTAGAACCAAATTGACACTTTTCACAAGTTTGTTATCCCACTACTCCCAATTCCGACAGTAAAATTACTTGTTTCTCATAGGATGGGTACATAAGAGAGTGATTTTCAGGAATATGCTTTTATATTTTGATAACAATTTGATTTGTCTATTTCATGGGACCTCAAATTGTGATTAATTCAGAACCAAATTGAAACTTTTCACAAGTTTGTCATCCCATTACTCCAATTTGTTGCAGTAAAATTACTTGCTCATCAACCGATATGTACAAGTAAGAGTGTTCTTCAGGACTATCATAGTAGAAGTTGATAACACTTTGATTTGTCTATTTTATGGGACCTCAAATTGTGATCAATTCAGAAGAGAGTTGATGCTTTTCACAAGTTTGTCATCGCATTACTCTAAATTCCTACAGGAAAATTACTTGTTGGCTCATAGCATGGGTACATAAGAGAGTGATTTTCAGGAATATGCTGGTGTAAGTTGATAACACTTTCATTTGTCTATTTCATGGGACCTCAAAATGTGATCAATTCAGAATCGAATTGGCGCTTTTCACAAGTTTGTTATCCCATTACTCCCAATTCCTACAGTAAAATTACTTGTTCATTTTTCGATGGGTAGAAGTGAGAGGGATTTTCAGGAATATGCTGGTTTAGGTTGATGACAATTTGATTTGTCTTTTTTATGGGACCTCAAATTGTGATTAATTCAGAACCGATTTGACACTTTTCACAAGTTTGTTATCCAATTAATACCAATTCCTACAGTAAAATTACTTGTTCATTTTACGATGGGTAGAAGTGAGAGGGCTTTTCAGGAATATGCTGGTTTAGGTTGATGACAATTTGATTTGTCTTTTTTTGGGACCTCAAATTGTGATTAATTCAGAGCCGATTTGACACTTTTCACAAGTTTGTTATCCCATTACTACCAATTCCTACAGTAAAATTACTTGTTCCTCATAGCATGGGTACATAATAGAGAGATTTTCAGGAATATGCTGGTATAAGTTGATAACACTTTCATTTGTCTATTTTATGGGATCTCAAAATTTTATCAATTTAGAACCGAATTGGCGATTTTCACAAGTTTGTTATCCCATTACTCCGAATTCCTACAGTAAAATTACTTGTTCATTTAACGATGGGTAGAAGTGAGAGGGCTTTTCAGGAATATGCTTGTTTAAGTAGATAAGAATTTGATTCGTCTATTTTATGGGACCTCAAATTGTGATTAATTCAGAACCAAATTGACACTTTTCACAAGTTTGTCATCCCATTACTCCAATTTGCCGCAGTGAAATTACTTGCTCATCAACCAATGTGTACAAATAAGAGGGTTCTTCAGGACTATCATAGTAGAAGTTGATAACAATTTGATTTGTCTATTTTATGGGACCTCAAATTGTGATCAATTCAGAACAGAATTGACACTTTTCACAAGTTTGTCATCGCATTACTCTAAATTCCTAGAGTAAAATTACTTGTTCCTCATAGCATGGGTACATAAGAGAGTGATTTTCAGGAATATGCTGGTATAAGTTGATAACACTTTCATTTGTCTATTTTGTGGGACCTCAAAATGTGATCACTTCAGAACCGAATTGGCGCTTTTCACAAGTTTGTTATCCCATTACTCCCAATTCCTACAGTAAAATTACTTGTTCCGCATAGCTTGGGTACATAAGAGAGTGATTTTCAGGAATATGCTGGTATAAGTTGATAACACTTTCATTTGTCTACTTTATGGGACCTCAAATTGTGATTAATTCAGAACCGAATTGGCGCTTTTCACAAGTTCGTCATCGCATTACTCTAAATTCCTACAGTAAAATAACTTGTTGCTCATAGCATGGGTACATAAAAGAGTGTTCTTCAGGAATAAGCTGGTAAATGTTAATAATTTGATTTGTCTATTTTATGGGACCTCAAAGTGTGATCAATTCATAACCGAAATTACGCTTTTCACAAGTTTGTTATCCCATTACTCCCAATTTCTACAGTAATATTACTTGTTGCTCATAGCATGGGTACATAAGAGAGTTTTCTTCAGGAATATGCTGGTAAAAGTTCATAATTTGATTTGTTTATTTTATAGGATCTCAAATTATGTTCAATTCAGAGACGAATTGACACTTTTCACAAGTTTGTTATTGCATTACTCTAAATTCCAACAGTAACATTACTTGTTCCTCATAGGATGTGTACATAAGAGAGTGCTTTTCAGGAATATGCTGGTATAAGTTGAAAACAATTTGATTTGTCTAATTTATTGGACCTCAAACTGTGACCAACTCAGAACCAAATGTACCCTTTTCACAAGTTTGTTATCCCATTACTACCAATTCCTACAGTAAAATTACTTGTTCCTCATAGCATAGGTACATAAGAGAGTGATTTTCAGGAATATGCTGGTATAAGTTGATAACACTTTCATTTGTCTATTTTATGGGACCTTAAAATGTGATCAATTCAGATCCGAATTGACGCTTTTCACAAGTTTGTTATCCCATTACTCCCAGTTCATACAGTAAAATTACTTGTTCATTTTACGATGGGTAGAAGTGAGAGGGCATTTCAGGAATATGCTTGTTTAAGTAGATAAGAATTTGATTTGTCTATTTTATGGGATCTCTAATTGTTATTAATTCAGAACCGAATTGACACTTTTCACAATATTCAAGATTCAAGATTCAAGAGTTTTATTGTCATGTGTACAGCAGAACAGACAGTTACACTGTACAATGAAATTATTACTTTGCTGCTCCTCCATTCACCAATAGATAAAGATAACAAATAAAAGAAATAAAAAATATATATACAAAATATACAAAGTATAACAATATAAGTTGAAGAATAAAAGTATTTTTATAGTTAAAGAATAAAAAATAAAAGTTGTGTGCTTTTATGAGCAAGTATGAAGAGCAGCAGCCATAAAGTGCAAGTTGCAAGAAACAAATGTAAACAATAATGTTCGTGTGAGTAGTGAATGTAAACAGTATTCTGACAGTACAGTGAGTGTAAGGTGCAGTTAAAATCAGACCAGTTAAAACCAGTTCAGATAGGAGAGGTTGGAGAGGTAGTGCATGTGGTGTTCAGAAGCCGGATGGCCTGTGAGAAGAAACTGTGAGTAGAAACAAGTTTGTTATCCCATTACTACCAATTCCTACAGTAAAATTACTTGTTCCTCATAGCATGGGTACATAAGAGAGTGATTTTCAGGAATGTGCTGGTATAAGTTGATAACACTTTCATTTGTCTATTTTATGGGACCTCAAATTGTGATCAATTCAGAACCGAAATGACGCTTTTCACAAGTTTGTCATCCCATTACTCCAATTTGCTGCAGTAAAATTACTTGCTCATCAACCGATGTGTACAAGTAAGAGTGTTCTTCAGGACTATCATAGTAGAAGTTGATAACAAATTGATTTCTCTATTTTATGGGACCTCAAATTGTGATCAATTCAGAACAGAATTAATGCTTTTCACAAGTTTGTCATCACATTAGTCTAAATTCCTACAGTGAAATTACTTGTTGGCTCATAGCATGGGTACATAAGAGAGTGATTTTTAGGAATATGCTGGTATAAGTTGATAACACTTTCATTTGTCTATTTTATGGGACCTCAAAATGTTATCAATTCAGAACCGAATTGGCGCTTTTCACAAGTTTGTTATCCCATTACTCCCAATTCCTACAGTAAAATTACTTGTTCATTTTACGATGGGTAGAAGTGAGAGTGATTTACAGGAATATGCTGGTTTAGGTTGATGACATTTTGACTTGTCTTTTTTATGGGACCTCAAATTGTGATTAATTCAGAACCGATTTGACACTTTTCACAAGTTTGTTATACCATTACTACCAATTCCTACAGTAAAATTACTTGTTCCTCATAGCATGGGTACATAAGAGAGTGATTTTCAGGAATATGCTGGTATAAGTTGATAACACTTTCATTTGTCTGTTTTGTGGGACCTCAAAATTTAATCAATTCAGAACCAAATTGGCGATTTTCACAAGTTTGTTATCCCATTACTCCCAATTCCTACAGTAAAATTACTTGTTCATTTAACGATGGGTAGAAGTGAGAGGGCTTTTCAGGAATATGCTTATTTAAGTAGATAAGAATTTGATTTGTCTATTTTATGGGACCTCTAATTGTGATTAATTCAGAACCGAATTGACACTTTTCACAAGTTTGTTATCCCATTACTACCAATTCCTACAGTAAAATTACTTGTTCCGCATAGCATGGGTACATAAGAGAGTGATTTTCAGGAATATGCTGGTATAAGTTGATAACACTTTCATTTGTCTATTTTGTGGGACCTCAAAATGTGATCAATTCAGAACCGAATTGGCGCTTTTCACAAGTTTGTTATCCCATTACTCCCAATTCCTACAGTAAAATTACTTGTTCCGCATAGCATGGGTACATAAGAGAGTGATTTTCAGGAATATGCTGGTATAAGTTGATAACACTTTCATTTGTCTATTTTATGGGACCTCAAATTGTGATTAATTCAGAACCAAATTGACACTTTTCACAAGTTCGTCATCGCATTACTCTAAATTCCTACAGTAAAATAACTTGTTGCTCATAGCATGGGTACATAAAAGAGTGTTCTTCAGGAATAAGCTGGTAAATGTTAATAATTTGATTTGTCTATTTTATGGGACCTCAAATTGTGATCAATTCAGAACCGAAATGACACTTTTCACAAGTTTGTTATCGCATTACTCTAAATTCCAACAGTAACATTACTTGTTCCTCATAGGATGTGTACATAAGAGAGTGCTTTTCAGGAATATGCTGGTATAAGTTGATAACAATTTGATTTGTCTATTTTATGGGTGGTCAAATTGGGATCAATTTAGAACCAAATTGACACTTTTCACAAGTTTGTTATCCCACTACTCCCAATTCCGACAGTAAAATTACTTGTTTCTCATAGGATGGGTACATAAGAGAGTGATTTTCAGGAATATGCTTTTATGTTTTGATAACAATTTGATTTGTCTATTTCATGGGACCTCAAATTGTGATTAATTCAGAACCAAATTGAAACTTTTCACAAGTTTGTCATCCCATTACTCCAATTTGTTGCAGTAAAATTACTTGCTCATCAACCGATATGTACAAGTAAGAGTGTTCTTCAGGACTATCATAGTAGAAGTTGATAACACTTTGATTTGTCTATTTTATGGGACCTCAAATTGTGATCAATTCAGAAGAGAGTTGATGCTTTTCACAAGTTTGTCATCGCATTACTCTAAATTCCTACAGTAAAATTACTTGTTGGCTCATAGCATGGGTACATAAGAGAGTGATTTTCAGGAATATGCTGGTGTAAGTTGATAACACTTTCATTTGTCTATTTCATGGGACCTCAAAATGTGATCAATTCAGAATCGAATTGGCGCTTTTCACAAGTTTGTTATCCCATTACTCCCAATTCCTACAGTAAAATTACTTGTTCATTTTTCGATGGGTAGAAGTGAGAGGGCTTTTCAGGAATATGCTGGTTTAGGTTGATGACAATTTGATTTGTCTTTTTTATGGGACCTCAAATTGTGATTAATTCAGAACCGATTTGACACTTTTCACAAGTTTGTTATCCCATTACTACCAATTCCTACAGTAAAATTACTTGTTCCTCATAGCATGGGTACATAATAGAGAGATTTTCAGGAATATGCTGGTATAAGTTGATAACACTTTCATTTGTCTATTTTATGGGATCTCAAAATTTTATCAATTTAGAACCGAATTGGCGATTTTCACAAGTTTGTTATCCCATTACTCCCAATTCCTACAGTAAAATTACTTGTTCCGCATAGCATGGGTACATAAGAGAGTGATTTTCAGGAATATGCTGGTATAAGTTGATAACACTTTCATTTGTCTATTTTATGGGACCTCAAATTGTGATTAATTCAGAACCAAATTGACACTTTTCACAAGTTCGTCATCGCATTACTCTAAATTCCTACAGTAAAATAACTTGTTGCTCATAGCATGGGTACATAAAAGAGTGTTCTTCAGGAATAAGCTGGTAAATGTTAATAATTTGATTTGTCTATTTTATGGGACCTCAAATTGTGATCAATTCAGAACCGAAATGACACTTTTCACAAGTTTGTTATCGCATTACTCTAAATTCCTACAGTAACATTACTTGTTCCTCATAGGATGTGTACATAAGAGAGTGCTTTTCAGGAATATGCTGGTATAAGTTGATAACAATTTGATTTGTCTATTTTATGGGTGGTCAAATTGGGATCAATTTAGAACCAAATTGACACTTTTCACAAGTTTGTTATCCCACTACTCCTAATTCCTACAGTAAAATTACTTGTTTCTCATAGGATGGGTACATAAGAGAGTGATTTTCAGGAATATGCTTTTATATTTTGATAACAATTTGATTTGTCTATTTCATGGGACCTCAAATTGTGATTAATTCAGAACCAAATTGAAACTTTTCACAAGTTTGTCATCCCATTACTCCAATTTGTTGCAGTAAAATTACTTGCTCATCAACCGATATGTACAAGTAAGAGTGTTCTTCAGGACTATCATAGTAGAAGTTGATAACACTTTGATTTGTCTATTTTATGGGACCTCAAATTGTGATCAATTCAGAAGAGAGTTGATGCTTTTCACAAGTTTGTCATCGCATTACTCTATATTCCTACAGGAAAATTACTTGTTGGCTCATAGCATGGGTACATAAGAGAGTGATTTTCAGGAATATGCTGGTATAAGTTGATAACACTTTCATTTGTCTATTTCATGGGACCTCAAAATGTGATCAATTCAGAATCGAATTGGCGCTTTTCACAAGTTTGTTATCCCATTACTCCCAATTCCTACAGTAAAATTACTTGTTCATTTTTCGATGGGTAGAAGTGAGAGGGCTTTTCAGGAATATGCTGGTTTAGGTTGATGACAATTTGATTTGTCTATTTTATGGGACCTCAAATTGTGATCAATTCAGAACCGAAATGACGCTTTTCACAAGTTTGTCATCCCATTACTCCAATTTGCTGTAGTAAAATTACTTGCTCATCAACCGATGTGTACAAGTAAGAGTGTTCTTCAGGACTATCATAGTAGAAGTTGATAACAATTTGATTTCTCTATTTTATGGGACCTCAAATTGTGATAAATTCAGAACAGAATTAATGCTTTTCACAAGTTTGTCATGGCATTAGTCTAAATTCCTACAGTGAAATTACTTGTTGCTCATAGCATGGGTACATAAGAGAGTGATTTTTAGGAATATGCTGGTATAAGTTGATAACACTTTCATTTGTCTATTTTATGGGACCTCAAAATGTTATCAATTCAGAACCGAATTGGCGCTTTTCACAAGTTTGTTATCCCATTACTCCCAATTCCTACAGTAAAATTACTTGTTCATTTTACGATGGGTAGAAGTGAGAGTGATTTACAGGAATATGCTGGTTTAGGTTGATGGCATTTTGATTTGTCTTTTTTATGGGACCTCAAATTGTGATCAATTCAGAACCGAATTGACACTTTTCACAAGTTTGTTATCCCATTACTCCCAATTCCTACAGTAAAATTACTTGTTCCTCATAGCATGGGTACAAAAGTGAGTGATTTTCAGGAATATGCTGGTATAAGTTGATAACACTTTCATTTGTCTGTTTTATGGGACCTCAAAATTTAATCAATTCAGAACCAAATTGGCGATTTTCACAAGTTTGTTATCCCATTACTCCCAATTCCTACAGTAAAATTACTTGTTCATTTAACGATGGGTAGAAGTGAGAGGGCTTTTCAGGAATATGCTTATTTAAGTAGATAAGAATTTGATTTGTCTATTTTATGGGACCTCTAATTGTGATTAATTCAGAACCGAATTGACACTTTTCACAAGTTTGTTATCCCATTACTACCAATTCCTACAGTAAAATTACTTGTTCCGCATAGCATGGGTACATAAGAGAGTGATTTTCAGGAATATGCTGGTATAAGTTGATAACACTTTCATTTGTCTATTTTGTGGGACCTCAAAATGTGATCAATTCAGAACCGAATTGGCGCTTTTCACAAGTTTGTTATCCCATTACTCCCAATTCCTACAGTAAAATTACTTGTTCCGCATAGCATGGGTACATAAAAGAGTGTTCTTCAGAAATAAGCTGGTAAATGTTAATAATTTGATTTGTCTATTTTATGGGACCTCAAATTGTGATCAATTCAGAACCGAAATGACACTTTTCACAAGTTTGTTATCGCATTACTCTAAATTCCAACAGTAACATTACTTGTTCCTCATAGGATGTGTACATAAGAGAGTGCTTTTCAGGAATATGCTGGTATAAGTTGATAACAATTTGATTTGTCTATTTTATGGGTGGTCAAATTGGGATCAATTTAGAACCAAATTGACACTTTTCACAAGTTTGTTATCCCACTACTCCCAATTCCGACAGTAAAATTACTTGTTTCTCATAGGATGGGTACATAAGAGAGTGATTTTCAGGAATATGCTTTTATATTTTGATAACAATTTGATTTGTCTATTTCATGGGACCTCAAATTGTGATTAATTCAGAACCAAATTGAAACTTTTCACAAGTTTGTCATCCCATTACTCCAATTTGTTGCAGTAAAATTACTTGCTCATCAACCGATATGTACAAGTAAGAGTGTTCTTCAGGACTATCATAGTAGAAGTTGATAACACTTTGATTTGTCTATTTTATGGGACCTCAAATTGTGATCAATTCAGAAGAGAGTTGATGCTTTTCACAAGTTTGTCATCGCATTACTCTAAATTCCTACAGGAAAATTACTTGTTGGCTCATAGCATGGGTACATAAGAGAGTGATTTTCAGGAATATGCTGGTGTAAGTTGATAACACTTTCATTTGTCTATTTCATGGGACCTCAAAATGTGATCAATTCAGAATCGAATTGGCGCTTTTCACAAGTTTGTTATCCCATTACTCCCAATTCCTACAGTAAAATTACTTGTTCATTTTTCGATGGGTAGAAGTGAGAGGGATTTTCAGGAATATGCTGGTTTAGGTTGATGACAATTTGATTTGTCTTTTTTATGGGACCTCAAATTGTGATTAATTCAGAACCGATTTGACACTTTTCACAAGTTTGTTATCCAATTAATACCAATTCCTACAGTAAAATTACTTGTTCATTTTACGATGGGTAGAAGTGAGAGGGCTTTTCAGGAATATGCTGGTTTAGGTTGATGACAATTTGATTTGTCTTTTTTTGGGACCTCAAATTGTGATTAATTCAGAACCGATTTGACACTTTTCACAAGTTTGTTATCCCATTACTACCAATTCCTACAGTAAAATTACTTGTTCCTCATAGCATGGGTACATAATAGAGAGATTTTCAGGAATATGCTGGTATAAGTTGATAACACTTTCATTTGTCTATTTTATGGGATCTCAAAATTTTATCAATTTAGAACCGAATTGGCGATTTTCACAAGTTTGTTATCCCATTACTCCGAATTCCTACAGTAAAATTACTTGTTCATTTAACGATGGGTAGAAGTGAGAGGGCTTTTCAGGAATATGCTTGTTTAAGTAGATAAGAATTTGATTTGTCTATTTTATGGGACCTCAAATTGTGATTAATTCAGAACCAAATTGACACTTTTCACAAGTTTGTCATCCCATTACTCCAATTTGCCGCAGTGAAATTACTTGCTCATCAACCAATGTGTACAAATAAGAGGGTTCTTCAGGACTATCATAGTAAAAGTTGATAACAATTTGATTTGTCTATTTTATGGGACCTCAAATTGTGATCAATTCAGAACAGAATTGATGCTTTTCACAAGTTTGTCTTCGCATTACTCTAAATTCCTAGAGTAAAATAACTTGTTCCTCATAGCATGGGTACATAAGAGAGTGATTTTCAGGAATATGCTGGTATAAGTTGATAACACTTTCATTTGTCTATTTTGTGGGACCTCAAAATGTGATCACTTCAGAACCGAATTGGCGCTTTTCACAAGTTTGTTATCCCATTACTCCCAATTCCTACAGTAAAATTACTTGTTCCGCATAGCTTGGGTACATAAGAGAGTGATTTTCAGGAATATGCTGGTATAAGTTGATAACACTTTCATTTGTCTACTTTATGGGACCTCAAATTGTGATTAATTCAGAACCGAATTGGCGCTTTTCACAAGTTCGTCATCGCATTACTCTAAATTCCTACAGTAAAATAACTTGTTGCTCATAGCATGGGTACATAAAAGAGTGTTCTTCAGGAATAAGCTGGTAAATGTTAATAATTTGATTTGTCTATTTTATGGGACCTCAAAGTGTGATCAATTCATAACCGAAATTACGCTTTTCACAAGTTTGTTATCCCATTACTCCCAATTTCTACAGTAATATTACTTGTTGCTCATAGCATGGGTACATAAGAGAGTTTTCTTCAGGAATATGCTGGTAAAAGTTCATAATTTGATTTGTTTATTTTATAGGATCTCAAATTATGTTCAATTCAGAGACGAATTGACACTTTTCACAAGTTTGTTATTGCATTACTCTAAATTCCAACAGTAACATTACTTGTTCCTCATAGGATGTGTACATAAGAGAGTGCTTTTCAGGAATATGCTGGTATAAGTTGAAAACAATTTGATTTGTCTAATTTATTGGACCTCAAACTGTGACCAACTCAGAACCAAATGTACCCTTTTCACAAGTTTGTTATCCCATTACTACCAATTCCTACAGTAAAATTACTTGTTCCTCATAGCATGGGTACATAAGAGAGTGATTTTCAGGAATATGCTGGTATAAGTTGATAACACTTTCATTTGTCTATTTTATGGGACCTTAAAATGTGATCAATTCAGATCCGAATTGACGCTTTTCACAAGTTTGTTATCCCATTACTCCCAATTCATACAGTAAAATTACTTGTTCATTTTACGATGGGTAGAAGTGAGAGGGCATTTCAGGAATATGCTTGTTTAAGTAGATAAGAATTTGATTTGTCTATTTTATGGGATCTCTAATTGTTATTAATTCAGAACCGAATTGACACTTTTCACAATATTCAAGATTCAAGATTCAAGAGTTTTATTGTCATGTGTACAGCAGAACAGACAGTTACACTGTACAATGAAATTATTACTTTGCTGCTCCTCCATTCACCAATAGATAAAGATAACAAATAAAAGAAATAAAAAATATATATACAAAATATACAAAGTATAACAATATAAGTTGAAGAATAAAAGTATTTTTATAGTTAAAGAATAAAAAATAAAAGTTGTGTGCTTTTATGAGCAAGTATGAAGAGCAGCAGCCATAAAGTGCAAGTTGCAAGAAACAAATGTAAACAATAATGTTCGTGTGAGTAGTGAATGTAAACAGTATTCTGACAGTACAGTGAGTGTAAGGTGCAGTTAAAATCAGACCAGTTAAAACCAGTTCAGATAGGAGAGGTTGGAGAGGTAGTGCATGTGGTGTTCAGAAGCCGGATGGCCTGTGAGACGAAACTGTGAGTAGAAACAAGTTTGTTATCCCATTACTACCAATTCCTACAGTAAAATTACTTGTTCCTCATAGCATGGGTACATAAGAGAGTGATTTTCAGGAATGTGCTGGTATAAGTTGATAACACTTTCATTTGTCTATTTTATGGGACCTCAAATTGTGATCAATTCAGAACCGAAATGACGCTTTTCACAAGTTTGTCATCCCATTACTCCAATTTGCTGCAGTAAAATTACTTGCTCATCAACCGATGTGCACAAGTAAGAGTGTTCTTCAGGACTATCATAGTAGAAGTTGATAACAATTTGATTTCTCTATTTTATGGGACCTCAAATTGTGATCAATTCAGAACAGAATTAATGCTTTTCACAAGTTTGTCATCGCATTAGTCTAAATTCCTACAGTGAAATTACTTGTTGCTCATAGCATGGGTACATAAGAGAGTGATTTTTAGGAATGTGCTGGTATAAGTTCATAACACTTTCATTTGTCTATTTTATGGGACCTCAAAATGTTATCAATTCAGAACCGAATTGGCGCTTTTCACAAGTTTGTTATCCCATTACTCCCAATTCCTACAGTAAAATTACTTGTTCATTTTACGATGGGTAGAAGTGAGAGTGATTTACAGGAATATGCTGGTTTAGGTTGATGACATTTTGATTTGTCTTTTTTATGGGACCTCAAATTGTGATTAATTCAGAACCGAATTGACACTTTTCACAAGTTTGTTATACCATTACTACCAATTCCTACAGTAAAATTACTTGTTCCTCATAGCATGGGTACATAAGAGAGTGATTTTCAGGAATATGCTGGTATAAGTTGATAACACTTTCATTTGTCTGTTTTATGGGACCTCAAAATGTAATCAATTCAGAACCAAATTGGCGATTTTCACAAGTTTGTTATCCCATTACTCCCAATTCCTACAGTAAAATTACTTGTTCATTTAACGATGGGTAGAAGTGAGAGGGCTTTTCAGGAATATGCTTATTTAAGTAGATAAGAATTTGATTTGTCTATTTTATGGGACCTCTAATTGTGATTAATTCAGAACCGAATTGACACTTTTCACAAGTTTGTTATCCCATTACTACCAATTCCTACAGTAAAATTACTTGTTCCACATAGCATGGGTACATAAGAGAGTGATTTTCAGGAATATGCTGGTATAAGTTGATAACACTTTCATTTGTCTATTTTGTGGGACCTCAAAATGTGATCAATTCAGAACCGAATTGGCGCTTTTCACAAGTTTGTTATCCCATTACTCCCAATTCCTACAGTAAAATTACTTGTTCCGCATAGCATGGGTACATAAGAGAGTGATTTTCAGGAATATGCTGGTATAAGTTGATAACACTTTCATTTGTCTATTTTATGGGACCTCAAATTGTGATTAATTCAGAACCAAATTGACACTTTTCACAAGTTCGTCATCGCATTACTCTAAATTCCTACAGTAAAATAACTTGTTGCTCATAGCATGGGTACATAAAAGAGTGTTCTTCAGGAATAAGCTGGTAAATGTTAATAATTTGATTTGTCTATTTTATGGGACCTCAAATTGTGATCAATTCAGAACCGAAATGACACTTTTCACAAGTTTGTTATCGCATTACTCTAAATTCCAACAGTAACATTACTTGTTCCTCATAGGATGTGTACATAAGAGAGTGCTTTTCAGGAATATGCTGGTATAAGTTGATAACAATTTGATTTGTCTATTTTATGGGTGGTCAAATTGGGATCAATTTAGAACCAAATTGACACTTTTCACAAGTTTGTTATCCCACTACTCCCAATTCCGACAGTAAAATTACTTGTTTCTCATAGGATGGGTACATAAGAGAGTGATTTTCAGGAATATGCTTTTATATTTTGATAACAATTTGATTTGTCTATTTCATGGGACCTCAAATTGTGATTAATTCAGAACCAAATTGAAACTTTTCACAAGTTTGTCATCCCATTACTCCAATTTGTTGCAGTAAAATTACTTGCTCATCAACCGATATGTACAAGTAAGAGTGTTCTTCAGGACTATCATAGTAGAAGTTGATAACACTTTGATTTGTCTATTTTATGGGACCTCAAATTGTGATCAATTCAGAAGAGAGTTGATGCTTTTCACAAGTTTGTCATCGCATTACTCTAAATTCCTAGAGTAAAATTACTTGTTGCTCATAGCATGGGTACATAAGAGAGTGATTTTCAGGAATATGCTGGTATAAGTTGATAACACTTTCATTTGTCTATTTTGTGGGACCTCAAAATGTGATCAATTCAGAACCGAATTGGCGCTTTTCACAAGTTTGTTATCCCATTACTCCCAATTCCTACAGTAAAATTACTTGTTCCGCATAGCATGGGTACATAAGAGAGTGATTTTCAGGAATATGCTGGTATAAGTTGATAACACTTTCATTTGTCTACTTTATGGGACCTCAAATTGTGATTAATTCAGAACCGAATTGGCGCTTTTCACAAGTTCGTCATCGCATTACTCTAAATTCCTACAGTAAAATAACTTGTTGCTCATAGCATGGGTACATAAAAGAGTGTTCTTCAGGAATAAGCTGGTAAATGTTAATAATTTGATTTGTCTATTTTATGGGACCTCAAAGTGTGATCAATTCATAACCGAAATTACGCTTTTCACAAGTTTGTTATCCCATTACTCCCAATTTCTACAGTAATATTACTTGTTGCTCATAGCATGGGTACATAAGAGAGTTTTCTTCAGGAATATGCTGGTAAAAGTTCATAATTTGATTTGTTTATTTTATAGGATCTCAAATTATGTTCAATTCAGAGACGAATTGACACTTTTCACAAGTTTGTTATTGCATTACTCTAAATTCCTACAGTAAAATTACTTGTTCCTCATAGGATGTGTACATAAGAGAGTGCTTTTCAGGAATATGCTTGTATAAGTTGATAACAATTTGATTTGTCTGATTTATGGGACCTCAAACTCTGACCAACTCAGAACCAAATTTACACTTTTCACAAGTTTGTTATCCCATTACTCCCAATTCCTACAGTAAAATTACTTGTTCCTCATAGCATGGGTACATAAGAGAGTGATTTTCAGGAATATGCTGGTATAATTTGATAACAACTTGATTTGTCTATTTTATGGGACCTTAAATTGTGATCAATTCAGAACCGAATTGGCGCTTTTCACAAGTTTGTTATCCCATTACTCCCAATTCATACAGTAAAATTACTTGTTCATTTTACGATGGGTAGAAGTGAGAGGGCATTTCAGGAATATGCTTGTTTAAGTAGATAAGAATTTGATTTGTCTATTTTATGGGATCTCTAATTGTGATTAATTCAGAACCGAATTGACACTTTTCACAATATTCAAGATTCAAGATTCAAGAGTTTTATTGTCATGTGTACAGCAGAACAGACAGTTACACTGTACAATGAAATTCTTACTTTGCTGCTCCTCCAGTCACCAATAGATAAAGATAACAAATAAAAGAAATAAATATATATATATACAAAATATACAAAGTATAACAATATAAGTTGAAGAATAAAAGTATTTTTATAGTTAAAGAATAAAAAATAAAAGTTGTGTGCTTTTATGTGCAAGTATGAAGAGCAGCAGCCATAAAGTGCAAGTTGCAAGGAACAAATGTAAACAATAATGTTCGTGTGAGTAGTGAATGTAAACAGTATTCTGACAGTACAGTGAGTGTAAGGTGCAGTTAAAATCAGACCAGTTAAAACCAGTTCCGATAGGAGAGGTTGGAGAGGTAGTGCGTGAGGTGTTTAGAAGCCGGATGGCCTGTGAGTAGAAACAAGTTTGTTATCCCATTACTACCAATTCCTACAGTAAAATTACTTGTTCCTCATAGCATGGGTACATAAGAGAGAGATTTTCAGGAATATGCTGGTATAAGTTGATAACACTTTCATTTGTCTATTTTATGGGATCTCAAAATTTCATCAATTTTGAACCGAATTGGCGATTTTCACAAGTCTGTTATCCCATTACTCCCAATTCCTACAGTAAAATTACTTGTTCATTTAACGATGGGTAGAAGTGATAGGGCTTTTCAGGAATATGCTTGTTTAAGTAGATAAGAATTTGATTTGTCTATTTTTTGGGACCTCAAATTGTGATTAATTCAGAACCAAATTGACACTTTTCACAAGTTTGTCATCCCATTACTCCAATTTGCTGCAGTAAAATTACTTGCTCATCAACCAATGTGTACAAGTAAGAGGGTTCTTCAGGACTATCATAGTAGAAGTTGATAAAAATTTGATTTGTCTATTTTATGGGACCTCAAATTGTGATCAATTCAGAACAGAATTGATGCTTTTCACAAGTTTGTCATTGCATTACTCTAAATTCCTACAGTAAAATTACTTGTTGCTCATAGCATAGGTACATAAGAGACTGATTTTCAGGAATATGCTGGTATAAGTTGATAACACTTTCATTTGTCTATTTTATGGGACCTCAAAATGTGATCAATTCAGAACCGAATTGGCGCTTTTCACAAGTTTGTTATCACATTACTCCCTATTCCTACAGTAAAATTACTTGTTCATTTTACCATGGGTAGAAGTGAGAGGGCTTTTCAGGAATATGCTTGTTTAAGTAGATAAGAATTTGATTTGTCTATTTTATGGGACCTCTAATTGTGATTAATTCAGAACCGAATTGACACTTTTCACAAGTTTGTTATCCCATTACTACCAATTCCTACAGTAAAATTACTTATTCCGCATAGCATGGATACATAAAAGAGTGTTCTTCAGGAATATGCTGGTAAAAGTTGATAATTTGATTTGTCTATTTCATGGGATCTCAAATTATGTTCAATTCAGAGCCGAATTGACACTTTTCACAAGTTTATCGCATTACTCTAAATTCCAACAGTAACATTACTTGTTCCTCATAGGATGTTTACGTAAGAGAGTTCTTTTCAGGAATATGCTGGTATAAGTTGATAACAATTTGATTTGTCTGATTTATGGGACCTCAAACTCTGACCAACTCAGAACCAAATTTACACTTTTCACAAGTTTGTTATCCCATTACTCCCAATTCCTACAGTAAAATTACTTGTTTCTCATAGGATGGGTACATAAGAGAGTGATTTTCAGTAATATGCTTTTATATTTTGATAACAATTTGATTTGTCTATTTTATGGGACCTCAAATTGTGATTAATTCAGAACCAAATTGACACTTTTCACAAGTTTGTCATCCCATTACTCCAATTTGCTGCAGTAAAATTACTTGCTCATCAACCAATGTGTACAAGTAAGAGGGATCTTCAGGACTATCGTAGTAGAAGTTGATAACAATACAGTAAAATTACTTGTTGCTCATAGCATGGGTACATAAGAGAGTGATTTTCAGGAATATGCTGGTATAAGTTGATAACACTTTCATTTGTCTATTTTATGGGACCTCAAAATGTGATCAATTCAGAACCGAATTGACGCTTTTCACAAGTTTGTTATCCCATTACTCCCAATTCCTACAGTAAAATTACTTGTTCCTCATAGCATGGGTACATAAGAGAGTGATTTTCAGGAATATGCTGGTATAAGTTGATAACAATTTGATTTGTCTGTTTTATGGGACCTCAAATTGTGATCAATTCAGAACCGAATTGACACTTTTCAAAAGTTTGTCATCCTATTACTCCAAATTGCTGCAGTAAAATTACTTTCTCATCATACGATGGGTACAAGTGAGAGAGTTCTTCAGGAATATGGTAGTAGAAGTTGATAACAATTTGATTTGTCTATTTTATGGGACCTCAAATTGTGATTAATTCAAAACAGAATTGACGCTTTTCATAAGTTTGTTATCGCATTACTCTAAATTCCTACAGTAAAATTACTTGTTCCTCATATCATGGGTACAGAAGAGAGTGATTTTCAGGAATATGCTAGTATAAGTTGATAATTTTATTTGTCTATTTCATGGGACCTCAAATTGGGATCAATTCAGAATCGAATTGACACTTTCAGAAGTTTGTTATCCCATTACTCCCAATTCCTACAGTAAAATTACTTGTTCATCATAGCATGGGTACAAGTGAGAGGGTTCTTCAGGAAAATGGTATTATAAGTTGATAACAAGTTGATTTGTCTGTTTTATGGGACCTCAAATTGTGATCAATTCAGAACAGAATTGACACTTTTCACAAGTTTGTCATCCCATTACTCCCAATTCCTACAGTAAAATTACTTGTTACTCATAGCATGGGTACATAAGAGAGTGTTCTTCAGGAATAAGCTGGTAAAAGTTGATCATTTGATTTGTCTAATTCATGGGATCCCAATTAGTGATTAATTCAGAACCGAATTGACACTTTTCACAATTTTGTCATCCCATTACTCGAAATTCCTACAGTAAACTTATTAGTTCATTATACGATGGGTACAAGTGAGAGTGTTCTGCAGGAATATGGTAGTAGAAGTTGATAAGAATTTGATTTGTCTATTTTATGGGACCTTAAATTGTATTTAATTCAGAACCAAATTGACACTTTTCACAAGTTTGTCATCGCATTACTCTAAATTCCTACAGTAAAATTACTTGGTGCTCTTAGCATGGGTACATAATAGAGTGTTCTTCAGGAAAAAGCTGGTAAAAGTTGAAAATTTGATTTGTCTATTTTATGAGATCTCAAATTGTGACCAATTCAGAACCGAATTGAAACTTTTCAGAAGTTTCTTCAGAAAATCTTCGGGGTCAGGCATTTAAAAGTAAATTAAAATCTTTCAATTTTCCTTACTTCCTTATATTTGCTTAAACTGTACTCTCAAACAATTACAAATTCCTGACAAATGTACAGCCCTGGTTTACACAATGCAATTACCAACACTAACAGGTGAAAAACCACAAACTAAAAAACTACAAATGAAAAACATGAAGTCTCTCCCCTCAAATGAGTAGTTGGTTATTTGGACTACAAGAAACATTTGTGATTAACTAAACAACTAGCTAACATGAATACAGGAACATGTGCATTAACAAAGCCTAGAAGGTAACAGTGCAACAATTTGGACAGTCACTTAACAAGTCTCTCTCATTCTATAAAGGTCCCTTATTTTAAGCCAGTAGCTTATTCTTGAGGCTGTTTACTTTTGGAGACAGTCTTGAACAATCCAGCTCGAGGAGGAGTTTCTGGAAAACTTCAAATGTGTACCTCAGCTCCTTGTGATATGCAAGATCTACTGCATATGCAAACCCAAGAAAGCATGGAGCGAGCCCTTGCTAAGTTACCCAGATTAGCCAGAACTTTCACGCCCTCTACCACAATACCAAAGTTTTCAGGACCTTCTGATGTTTCTGTCTTGACTTTGTAGATTTTCATTCTTTGTACAGCCAGGTTCTGTGACACACTTTCTCCATCAGCATCCTGAAACACCAAGAACATTGTGTACTTCAGATTGCACAGCCAAAGGAGAGTTGGTGAACTTACACACTTAAACACAGGACAGCAATTACATCAGAAAAAAACTGTCCAAGTGGCTTGGAAAGGATTACTGCGAGAAATACCGAACAGCCAATTCATTAACCCACCTCTTGTATTTAATGTATTGTCCTTTTTTGTCCTGTTTTTTTTTGTTTACTTTGTTCTTTAATGGTCAGGACCCTCACAGCACAACCACAGAGCAGGTACAATTTGAAGGGTGGATCGTTATCAGCACTGCAGTGGCACTGATGTGGTGATGGTGTCAGTGGCTCACACACAGTGTTCAGAGAAACAGATGAACTACAGTCTGTAAGCGTAGAACTATGGTGCTCCTGTATTGTCAGTGGATCTGATAAAATGGAAAATGAGTGTAGATAAAGATTTAACATTATGGCAGATCTGTGTATGGTTATAGATGTGCAATACAATGTGACATACAAGGTGAGCTAAGGAAAGGTGACAGAAAGAAATAACCTTTTTCTTTTTTAACATGTACATAAACTCACATCATACTCTTTTAAGAGCTGATCTGTAGACTCCCCAAGGTACACCATTAGGCACCGAATGACAACATATCTTGTCATGTTGATACAAGGATGGCTGGGAGCCTGAAATGACAAAAATAATCATTATTTTTCCACTATAATTTCCCATACTGTGTTAGCTTACAAAATGTTTAAAATTTGTTTTTTTAATAAGACACAGTAGACTTTTTAGTTTTTTAGCTTGATTTTTGACGCATTTTTAACAGTACATGGCTTATTACTGTTAAACAAATCCTGATCAAGGTTCCTTGCTGTGGTGCATCAGAGTCACACAGAGCACACAAGTTCCACCATCCAGTGAATTTCAGCTTGATGTTGGTTCATGATCAACTATATTTATTTTGCAAAGACAAAACCACATTTTCTTTGGCAGCTCTAACCTTAAAGGACCTACATATGCATTAATTTGGCTACTGAATTGTAGAGATGATTACAAACTAACAATAATCACTGAAGTTTTAGCTAACAAGTGAAGGAAATTCCAACAGCTTAAATATATATATTAGCACCAAAAGAAGAATGGAAGAATACCTCAAGTAGGATAGCCTGCAACCTCAACCCTAAGGTTCCACCCTTGGAATGGAAGAGGATCAGAAGCCTGGGAGTGTATTCATCTAGCTTGGACATGAACTTTGATTCAAGGTGCAGCGTTGTGATTCTATGAAACTCGTCCTGGAGCTGAAAGACAAACCATGAAAATAGCATTAAAGCCTCAAACAATACAAGTATTATACTACAGTAAGATTCTGCAAATTGTTAAAATAATTTTATAAGCAATGAGGAACCCAATTCTATCAGTGTTTGCTTATTGTCTATATGGCCTAGTGTTACAACCCCTGTTGTAAATTTTGGCAGCGCTACTGTTTGCGTGTTTCTTCCTGTTTTCTTGTTCCAGGTGTAGCCAGTTGGCTTGTGATGGCCTGTGACGTCTCCCTGATCCTGATTGGTTGCCTGATTCTCAGCGTCCTTTTAAAAGCAGATTCAAGTTCAGCGTTTTCCCCAGACTGCTGTCTCGCTTCCCATGTTGTTGTGACTTATCTGCATTTGATTGTTATTCGTGTGCCCGACCTTAGCTTGATTTTTTTTTTTGACTACGTTTGTGTATTGCCCCTTTTGCTCTGTTTGTTGTTTGTAAATAATTGAAAATATATATCACTACTTGTACATTTGTGTGTTCACTTTGTTTCTCCTGGTTATCACTAGTGAGGGATTTAGGGAAGATCTGTGTCTTTTGTTTCCGTTTGTTTTGGGCAGGTAAGGTAGTGTGTGTCTCTCTCTCAGCTAGTCCCTTTTTTGTTGTTGAGTTGGCCTTGTCAAAATACATCTGCAACTCACATGAGATGCATCAAATAGAGCAGGTCATCTGGGCTTTGATGTCCTCTACGCAGTGCGATTGGTTGATTTAATGTCTTCGGTGTGCAAATGTCTTGGCCATTTTTTCTTTTATCAATTTGTCATTCTATTTTCTTTATTTCAGTGAGCAACTGAATCCTCTCATTCTTGACTTTATTCATCCTCTCCTGCTGGGGAAGGGGACAGGTAGTTTACCTCTGCTTTTCTCTGGTGCCCAAAAATGTTCGTCCATGAACAGAGCCAACAAACCACGTGGTCACTAACTGGTAGCCGTAAAATAACTGTAAATAACACCAACCCAAAAAGATAAACAGAAAAAAAGAGAGAAAAAAGACTCGCCTCTTACCAGCAAGAACTATCCTTATCCCTAACCTTACTCACTTGCTTAAGGTAGGGGAGGGGCAGAAACAAGCCTAAGCAAGAAAAACTGATACATTAGCAGGTATCTTAAAAGGGCATTATGTATGGTAAAACATTATGCGAAAGTTATAAGTAAATATGCAATATGTAAAACAGAATGTTAAGTCAAAAATGTGAAAGCTGTATATACACCTACACCTTTTTTTGGGGCCAACAGCCTTTTCAGTACGCTATGCTTCTTCTAGGCTAATCAAAACTACAAAGCAGTTACTATACAGTTGCATCATTTTACAGCACAGCAAAGTTCACATTTTTGGTAAGCTGCAGTTATAAAAGCATACTGACAAGTGGTACAACAACATTCCCTTAAAGTAATTAAAAAGGTCTTACCTTTGGAAAGTCAGAGGAGGACTCTTGAACAGGTGGTTTCTTGTGTCCCCAACCCGGCGAAGTGCATTCGGCTGAAGTGTAAGGTGATTAAAACTAAAGAGCTCCCAATGAGTAAAATCTATCAATTTTCTGCATCTTTGGCGTTCTTGATAAAATATAAGTACATTCTCCTCAATGTGTCAGTGCTAATTTTACTTAACCAAAACTGTCTAAAAAACAATAAAATTTGTTGAATTTAACTTAATTTAATTGTAGTGAAACGTTTCCAGTTGTCTGATTTTTTGACACCTTATGGCTACTAAAGACGTGTCTATCGTGGGGTGCGTGACGTTGAGGGTTTTGATTTTAGATTATAACATCCTTTTTCTTGTGTAATAATTGGTCCATCAAATTCTGGAAAAAACATTTTTCGTACATATTGACCTACAGGAACATTTTCTTTTAGTGGGACCTTCATAGTAGTGTATCTGAAATAGGTGGAGGTTTAAATGACCTCTTAGAGACAGAATAACTGCAGGTAAAAATGTTCACTGTATGATACTGTAATATTTGAAATTTATGCTTATCATTACATTACTACTTATAAAGGCATATTTAAATTAAGCATGAATTTTAAATATTACAGTATCATATTTTCATATATCAAAATACATTTTTTACCATACTCGCCATTTTTCTCACAAATCAACTGGGCATCTTTATATCCACTTATATTCGTTTTTTTCTGTGGTTATAAATCTCAGCTAGCAGTTAGCAGCTATCAGTAAAGTTGCGTCATTATGTAAGCTACACTGGCCTGGTTCAGTGATGTGATCTGTTCACATGTGTATAAACATGTGCAGCTCCTACTTTAAAAAGCAGAGAGAGCAGTACACGTTTGGCAATGTGAATAGATCTACGGCAGCTCTAACATAATTTTTACCCTGGAGAGGAGATCTGCCCTGGGGTCTCTCACTACTGCTTAGCAGAGGGTGGGGTTGAGCCTAAGCAAGAACGACTGTTTTATTAAAGGGCTTTTGTGTGGCTGAGAGCAATTTTGCCTCATTGTTGAGTACAATAGACTTTGGCGTGCAAATGGAGGTATTATCATATGTGCTTTCACAAAAACATTTGCAAGGACAGAGAGGGTATATGGTGCCCTGATGGTATTTAAAACCCTTGTTTCCCTCTTGAGTTGCTAACTCTAACCCATCAGAAGGGCTGAAATCAGAAGTTAGAAGGGCTGAAATTTTTTTTAAGCCTGTGTCCCGTAGTGGAGTTAATGCAGTCTCCACGCACTTGGTGAAGATATACGGAGTCCAAACATCATGTGAAGGAGCGGCCGAGTAGTGGAGTTAATGCAGTCTCCACGCACTTGGTGAAGATATACGGAGCCCAACATCATATGAAGGAGCGGCCGAGGTGGAGGGAATTGAGGGGGACTGTTAGTCCTGGGTGGTTGAGCAAACTCCTTGAAGGATGACTGGAGCTTCAGCATCGACAATGTTGGGCATGAAGCTGGCTTCAAGAGTGACAGAGAGTTGGGCTTTACCGTCCTGCTAAATGTTGCATTTCTGCTTCATGGGTGTTTTACTGAGGCTGGGGACAGCTGTAAGGGCAGTGCTAAGCAAGTCAGTTGGCCTAGACATGTGCTTGAATAAATGCTGCATCCCTCAGACTTGTGGATAAGGAGACCGTTTATTGTCATCATCCTCTTTCAGATTTCCTCCTGCAATGCTAGGAGAGAAGGTTATTTTATAACCTGTCTGTCACCATAAAAAAGTCTCTCCCTCCTTTAGAAAATGGCAGTTTAATAAAACCACAGAAACTGTTCCTTTGTGAATTAAAAATATTTAAATTATATATATATTCATACACTTGCCTGTAGTGATGATGCTCAGTAGTGACAGATTATTGTTATTATAGTTATTGTAGTTCTAGTTTTATCCTAAGCAGGAGGTTTAGTGGAAAACACATGTGCAGTGAGACTTTACTGACAGCATGTGGCAGCAATGCACAGCTTTTGGTTCTTTTAGCAAGCGGAACAAGAAAGGGCAATCATTCTGAAAAACAAAGACTAGTATATTAATAACAATTTAGACTGTAATACTTTTAAGAACTTCCAGTGCTCATAAAACCACATTACTTATGATTTAAACAGTCAAAACACATTTCACATTTCTTTACAATAATATAAAAATTGCCAGATAAACTGAGAGGTTAAAGCAAAACTAGCTTATTTATACATTTTTAGCATCAGAATCCTTCAGTGTCATAAAAACATATTCGGTTCATTGATTATTTTACATGTTTCTGTAACATTATTCATTGTTAGAAACTTCCCAGCTTTTCTTGTTCGAGTCATTCTAATTTACTGCCAGCACTGTTTTCACAGCAGGTTTGTTCTGAAAAAATTTGCTGATGAGGAAGGAATTTTTAAAGATGACTGTGACTGACTGAGAGGCATCTGAGCCATAATTTTGCAACTGTTATGAAAAACATTAGGTATTTATGAGTACCAAATTTCAGGACCTCAGTGGTTAGTTTAGCACCTATGTGCTTATAATCGTGCTTGCTTCAAACCCAGGCTGGAGACGCAATAGCTAGCTTCTGATTGGTCTAAATTAAATTCTGTATGCATATTGTTAATGTCTGTATGTTAGTGTATTATCCATTACTGTCAGTAAATATTCACAGTTCCAGCCCTTTACACTCAATTCCCACTTTTTGTTTGTAGTCTATCAGTGTAATTTAGGGATCAGTTGTGATCAATATTGAAAGAAAAATATATTTAATTTCAAATCCTATAACACATTGACATTTTTTCATGTACTGTTTTAAACTGTACTAAGGGTTAAATAAATAACTAAGCGTACACTAATATACTGGTCAGCCATAACATTAAAATCACCTCCTTGTATTTACACTTATTTTATCAGCTCCACTCTTCATATGAAATAGAAGATACAAGAAAGAGGTGTGCCTAATAAAGTGGTCAGTGAGTGTATATAAATGTAAACATAGTTAAATAAAATTATCTAACTGCATTTATTTATACGCATTAAACATAACTGCATTCATGTATAAACAATTCTCACTCGGCATTTAATATCAAGTATTCACAAACGCAGTTAAACAAAATGATAACATAATTTTAATGTGATTCAACCTCAAACGCTGCCTTACTGCTGCATCCACAATAAGCAACACTTTTGTGACCTACACGTTTTGTGATCCTTAGATTGGTAGAATGATATTCGACACAAAATTGACCTCAATAACATCAAATTAAAAGGCATGTACCGTCGTTATTTATATTACTTAGATCAAGACATCTACCCTGAGCGGATTGTTAATGTGACTTTTTCAGATTTTAAATTGTTTGGTAAAAACCGAAAGTGCTTGATGTGCATACATGATGATTGTCAAGCTGAGCCGGTGGCTAAAGAAGAAAAACGATGGAAGGCAACAGAGACGAAGCTGAAAAATGCTTAAATATAGCCACGAAAGCCCTCGAAGTAGGAGACAAAGAAAAAGCTATCAAGTTCCTTAACAAAGCGGAAAAATTATATCCCACCCAAAAAGCGAAAGGTAACAGAAAACTGAGCTTTAATCAGCAACGACTGCCTGCCTTAGCAAAGTACCTTAGCGACTTAAGCTAAACGGTATACCCAATATCGAGTGGAGGTTTTCGTATGTGTTATTTTTTGTATATAATCCTTTCGACATAGATAATTAGCTAATGACCGTACGCTGTTAAACATACGTAACTGCGTACCTCGCAGATTTTGTCAGGCATCTGATGTTTTCGTGCTTGTTAGCAGGTTAGCTAGAAGCTAACGTTACGTGCCCTCCGGTTATTTCTCATACCAGGCGCAGGCTAACTTCCTTCGTTTTCTGACATTTTTGAGCAATACAGGCTCACAGATATAGGTTGGTGATGTGTAACGCTTTAAGCCATTACAGTACGTATATGTTTTGATTCAATGCTAACATGCTTATATAATCGTGCTTTGATTATGCAGATGAGAAACGTTTGAAAATTCGCATTGACGAGTTTGTCAATCGGCATCAATTGTTTTTTTAGTCATTGGTATTACTAGTTATTTAAGTTACTGTTATCAACACTACCAGCATATGGATGTTAAAACGGTGCAATTCGATCCTGTTTCTCTGAATCAACGTAAGAACCAAATCAATGTCTTCCTCTATAAAGGCCTTTTTTTGACTAAAACATACCTATTACATAAAAAGGGATATATTTTTCGTACTTATCGTACTTTTGCTATATCTCTGCAGAAGCGTGGGAGATAGTGATCATAATACAGTGTCGAAAATCGATAGAACAAACGTCCAGAATGTGTATTGAATTGTAAAGCCTATACAACGTTCACTCGCTATCTGGCGTTTTTCGTGTAAAAAAATCGTGTCTATTTTCAAATGATTGTGATTTTTATGTATCTACAGTTTACAATTTGTGTCAGTTGTTTTGGAGAAATGTTTTTAGAGATGTAATTGTATAGATAGAATTGTGTGCTGATTCCTGATATTTTTAATGTACATGTCTGCTGATACATTCATAAAACAGATAAACTAGCACTATGTCTACATAGAATAGAATTATTGTAAATAAACTTGTCTGCAGTAAAATGTTTAAATATACATACATTTTAGCATAGTAGCTACAGTTGCTGAAAAGTTTTGCTCTTTTAGAGTACAATAAATGTAATATATAAATATATACATAAATTGTTTATAAAAAAGCTGAATTTGACTATGTAGTTCACATTTCAATTGACCTCTTTACTGCAATAGAAACAGCAGAGCTTTGCCTAAAAAAGTGTGCAAGTTTGTTTGACTTTGGCTCGATGCTAGAGTTGGCAACTACATTTCATTTAGTTTTGCCACATTGATAGTAGGGCTGGGAGTTATATTCCAAATATTGGTATATACAATACTATTTTGGACACAATATAGAAAATGACCATATTCATTATATTGAGTTTGTGTTAGCATTTAAAACAAAGCCCCCAAGTCTCTTGTTCTCTGTCTCTTTGTTGCATGTGTGCACATACACAAGCATGCACCCAAACACACACAATATGTTTTGGCCCAGAGCCATGTTGAAATTTTATGAGTAGCAGACTTCTACAGATCTCTCCCTTTTTACTTACAACTTGCTACGCTAGATAGTATTGTTAAATCCACTGGAATGGTAAAAGCATCACAAAACGGTACTTCCAAACCCTTTGGCACACATAATAAATAATTTCTCCCCTTCTGAATGAGTGTTTAGTGACAGCGGTTTGTAACAAACATTATTTCTGTGGCGTCTCTCAAAGTTAATGTTATTTTTGTTTAATGTTATTTTTATTAACATTTTTAGTCTATAACTGGTTAAAAATTGTACTGTACAAACTGTACAACAACTGTACAAAGCACAATATTCGCTCTTACCAACTGCAAAAGGGTAAAGTCTATTCACTAGTTGTACTGTTCCTCCATAAATGGTACGGAAGGTAAATTCCTGCTTTTGCTGCGCATTTGAGGTAGAACAGGAAAAATGGCAAATAAGCTTACTTTGTGCAGTCTGTAGGAATTGTATTGCCAACACATTTTTTGTGGGTGATGTGACTGTGCACTGATGATAGATTAAAAAAACAAAACAAACAAACAATAAACCCGAACAGGAAGTGCCTTCTAGGCTTGGGTCTTGGGGCGGTGTAATCGTGTATCGGTGATGATTGACACATGACCTGATGCTGCACCTAAGAGCAACTAAGGCATCCACAAGGTTGCCAGCATTGTGTGAGAGAGCTCGTCACATCACTTGCTACTGGGCTCCTGTAGATGTAGAGAGGTTGAAGAAGGCCTGGGTTTTCATCCTACGCTTTCTACTGTGCCTCTTCAGAATGTAGTGAGGTCTCAGGATGCTCTCGTCATGTCCCCCTGTAGAATGTAGTCAGGATGAAGAGGGGATGTTTTCTGTGTTCATCATGTGTGACTTCATCAGGTGAAGTTTCTGTTGGGCTTTCTTGGCTAGGCATGTAATGTTGAGGGTCCAGGTGTCTGTGATGTGCACAGCAAGCTTTTGACCCTTCAAACCATTAATGAGTATTAGAGAATGATCTCCATCTCAGTGCTACTAAAGTCAACAGTCCTCTCTTCTGTTTTATTAGCATTAAGAAATAGATTTTTGGCTCTGCACCACCCTACAAGCTGATCCATGTATTCCCTGTATGCTGACTTGTCATTGTTGTAGTGCCATCACCACTGTAGTGCCTTTAGCAAACCTGTGGATGTGATTTGAGCTTTGCTTTTCAGCATTTCTGGGTCAGGAGTGTTGATAGCAGGGGACTGAGCACGCAGCCTTTGAAGGGCACCTAAATTCATCGTGGTTGTGCTGGAGGTGTTCTTGCCAAATGTGATAGACAGTCTCCCAATCAGGAAGTCCAGGACACAGTTGCAGAGGGAGGTTTTTGAGGCCCAGTAAGCTTAGCTTTCCATAAGGTGCTGTGGCATGATTGTGTTGAATGCTGAACAGATCTCTATGAACAGCATTCTCCTGAAATTGTCTTTCTTGTCTGGGTGGGTCAGTAAGTAGTAAACGGCAAAGGATATGGCATGCGCCATACACCCATTAAGATGACCCGCAAACTGAAGTTGTGGGGATGAGACTGCTCTTAGTGTGTTTCTTTGCCAGCCCCTCAAAGTACTTCAGACAAGCCTAATGTTTCTTAGGTTTTTTTTCTCCAGCTGCTGGGGAGCTAAATCAGAAAAGGAAATACTCTTACCATGTTGTAATATTATTTGTCTTCTACAAAGGTGTTTTTGAAAATCAGTTACTGACACTAATTATGTATTGCCTTGCGCTGCACTGTAGCCCAAGTAACTATGTTAGCATTTACTTATACCAACAGGGTAGCAGCTCAGAGCACCAAAGAACTTTTTTTTTCACTTCTGCACCAAATATTTGAATTTGTGATCTCAGATATGGTCTGTATCTTCTAAATAGTTGATTTTAAGCATCAGTTCACTGGAACCAGCCCTGTACTTAAGATGAAGGGACCATGCACTTGCATTAGCCAGCTACAATTTAAAACACTGCCAAACAGGTTTTATTTTGTATTTCTGTCACTCCAACATCCATACTTGAGAAAGCACTGTACCAGTTCACCGAGTTACACCTGTACTTGGGTGTTGTGCTCACTTCTGATTTGAAGTCAGCAGCACATGGTCTTGATAGAAGGCAAATGATCTATGCACTTACTAATTCTGATGCTGTTTATTCTTCCTAATCAGTTGTCATTAAATTTAATAACTACCTTAATAAAACTTAAATCTTTGTGTTTAAAACAATACATTGAGAGACCTCTGTGTCAAATCAAACTGAACATCTGGTGTCTTTTCAATTTGTGCAATAGGTTTTTTTAAGAAGTGATTTTTTTTTAGCAGACCCATGCTTGTGTGCTTTTACACATCAACTTAACTCACAAAAGTCTGGGCCATATAGAATTTCTCAAAGACCAGAACCATTGCTTTATAGAATAATGATATAATTGATGCTTTCTATCTTTTCAAAAGCAATGCAATTGGTGACAATTGTAGACTGATGAATGCTTATGGTGCATCAACATATTTTTACACACTTACTGTATGTGGCATTTGATGAAGGAAGTGTCTCTTTTCCCTTTCTACAGTATTGTTGGAGGCCTTGTCGAGGAATGGCAGTTCGGCTTGTAATGGAGGAGAGTACTGCAGCAAGACAGGAAATGGAACTGAAGTTTTACCACCCCAACAATCAAGACAGAATCAGGAAGCAGGGGCTGGAGAGACCTCCAAGGGCTTCACCAAAGAGCAGGTGGAAGGGGTGCAAAGGTAGCTTTTATATCTAAATGTTTGAAGACAAACAATAATCATATTACATGGGCAGGTGATTGTGCAAAAATATATAGGCATTGAGTAAACAGTTCAATTTGGCAAGTATTTCAAACCAATATTTAATGTTGTATTATCTTGCGCAATTCTTTTTTTAAATGCATTTCGCTTTGTGTTTTTTTTTTTTTTCCTCCAAATGAAAAAGACAAAAAAAAAGTGTTGTGTTCCTACTACCTATTACTGGAGCTAGCTAAAGCTGAATAACATCTTTAAGGTATTTCATAATAGCATAGTGGCAATTAAGGTTCTGCTTATGCTTGTTGCTCTTATTATTATAAAGGAATAAATTAACTACAGTTATACACAGTGACTGTAAACTTATTCACTCATATCCTTTCAGCTCTGCCATGTTTTTTTAACTTCTGCATTATTTATAGTCAGCATGTAACTTGTTGTTTGAGCTTTTGGTGCTTCGTTACAAACATCTGCAGGCATTCTGATGCACGTTTGTTTGGACTGCACCTATGACAATAGCGCTCTCTTTGGTCAGCCTGATATCAAGGCATCTGTAAAACAGAGCAGCTCTGTAAAAAGTTACATGGTGTTGCAGTTCATCAGTTGTGGACCTGATGTTAAAGATGGTATTACTACATACATTTTTTGTCTGTAACATATCCTTGTAAAATATCCTTCATATTCAAGTTCTAATGTAACATCACAGAATGTATTTTTAGCTTTTTAGAAAAACATCTTTACTCTATGTTCTCTGGCCTACACAGACCATATGTAAATTTACAGCTTTACTTATCTATCTGTCATCCACTGTAGCTTGTCCCTACCCAGACCCATTTCAACACTGTAAAACATCTTCTGCAGCCACCAATTAAAACTTCTTCTAACCAAGTAAAAATTTTATGATGAAAAAATTATCCTGAAATAAACAGAAAAAATATACAGTATTTAAAAAAAAAAATAATAAAATCGTTGTTGACTTCTCTGTGTTTGCCTTTAGGGAATGAAAGTGCTCCCCTTACCTCAACAGAGAGAACAGAGAGTCTAATTTTGGTATGGCTAGGGCCCTTCACAACCGCTTGTGGTAGATAGTCCACAGGTAGCTTAGTCCGAATGATGCATGCCGTCTGTCTTGCAGTGTGCTTTTTTTGTGTAGTCATCAAATAGCATTTTCACATAACTACCTCTCCTAGTGTCCAGATGCGTCAGTGTTGTGTGGAGCACATGTGGGATGGCATGATTCATGGAGTTGTTGTGGGTTAGTGAGTTCCGCAGTGAAGAGGTGATGAAATCTCTGACCAGCCGTTCAAAGCACTTCACCACTACTGATGTGGGCTACTGGGCAATTGTAATTGAGAAGGGATACCTCTACTTCTGTACTTTATTCCTCCTGATTGTTTATTTTTTTTCACCGGCCATTGTAATGCTTTACGTTCACCATGTCTGTTTCTTTGGTAGAGTTGATTGAAACTCCAATCCATGTTGGCAATTAGATTTTGCACCAACCTCCTTTGTTAAGGAATGTGTGACAGAGAGAGCCATTCCTATTTCACACTTTATTATTGGATGTTTCTCACAATCTGTTGCTCTCTTATTTGTGCAGCATTAGTATTACTTGATCTACTGTGACTGTTACAAAGTGTGTCAGTAAGGGCTCAGTCTTGGGTCAATCTTAACAGTTTTTAATGTTATACAGATGACCCTGAGATCTATGTCAGCATCAGCCTTGCTCAGACTATACCACCACCAGCTCTGTTGGCCTGTAACCAACTTCAGATTTTATCAGTTGAATTGGAATTGTCTGTCAATACCAAAATTGAGCTGTTCATTCCTTTTTTGCTGTCTGCCAATGAGTTTTGTTAATAATACCGCTTTTAAGCAGTGCTGTCTGATTCAGTCAGCGTTGTCTAAAAAGAGATGGTACCTGAGTGAGTGAGTGAAGGAAAGACATGGTGCCTAAGTGAGTGGGAGAGGGAAAGAGATGGTGCTTGAGTGAGGGAGGGAGGGAAAGAGATGGTGCTTGAGTGAGGGAAGGAGGGAAAGAGATGGTGCTTGAGTGAGGGAGGGAGGGAAAGAGATGGTGCTTGAGTGAGGGAAGGAGGGAAAGAGATGGTGCTTGAGTGAGGGAGGGAGGGAGGGAAAGAGATGGTGCTTGAGTGAGGGAGGGAGGGAAAGAGATGGTGCTTGAGGGAGGGAAGGAGGAAAGGAGGGAGGGAAAGAGATGGTGCTTGAGTGAGGGAGGGAGGGAGGGAAAGAGATGGTGCTTGAGTGAGGGAGGGAGGGAAAGAGATGGTGCTTGAGGGAGGGAAGGAGGAAAGGAGGGAGGGAAAGAGATGGTGCTTGAGTGAGGGAGGGAGGGAGGGAAAGAGATGGTGCTTGAGTGAGGGAGGGAGGGAGGGAAAGAGATGGTGCTTGAGGGAGGGAAGGAGGGAAAGAGATGGTGCTTGAGTGAGGGAGGGAGGGAAAGAGATGGTGCTTGAGTGAGGGAGGGAGGGAAAGAGATGGTGCTTGAGTGAGGGAGGGAGGGAGGGAAAGAGATGGTGCTTGAGGGAGGGAGGGAGGGAGGGAAAGAGATGGTGCTTGAGTGAGGGAGGGAGGGAAAGAGATGGTGCTTGAGGGAGGGAAGGAGGAAAGGAGGGAGGGAAAGAGATGGTGCTTGAGTGAGGGAGGGAGGGAGGGAAAGAGATGGTGCTTGAGTGAGGGAGGGAGGGAAAGAGATGGTGCTTGAGTGAGGGAAGGAGGGAAAGAGATGGTGCTTGAGTGAGGGAGGGAGGGAAAGAGATGGTGCTTGAGTGAGGGAAGGAGGGAAAGATGGTGCTTGAGGGAGGGAGGGAGGGAAAGAGATGGTGCTTGAGGGAGGGAGGGAGGGAAAGAGATGGTGCTTGAGTGAGGGAGGGAGGGAAAGAGATGGTGCTTGAGGGAGGGAGGGAGGGAGGGAAAGAGATGGTGCTTGAGTGAGGGAAGGAGGGAAAGAGATGGTGTCTGAGGGAGGGAAGGAGGGAGGGAAAGAGATGGTGCTTGAGGGAGGGAAGGAGGAAAGGAGGGAGGGAAAGAGATGGTGCTTGAGTGAGGGAGGGAGGGAGGGAAAGAGATGGTGCTTGAGTGAGGGAGGGAGGGAGGGAAAGAGATGGTGCTTGAGTGAGGGAAGGAGGGAAAGAGATGGTGCTTGAGTGAGGGAGGGAGGGAAAGAGATGGTGCTTGAGTGAGGGAAGGAGGGAAAGATGGTGCTTGAGGGAGGGAGGGAGGGAAAGAGATGGTGCTTGAGGGAGGGAGGGAGGGAAAGAGATGGTGCTTGAGTGAGGGAGGGAGGGAAAGAGATGGTGCTTGAGTGAGGGAGGGAGGGAGGGAAAGAGATGGTGCTTGAGTGAGGGAAGGAGGGAAAGAGATGGTGTCTGAGGGAGGGAAGGAGGGAGGGAAAGAGATGGTGCGTGAGGGAGGGAGGGAAAGAGATGGTGCTTGAGTGAGTGAGGGAGGGAGGGAGGGAAAGAGATGGTGCTTGAGTGAGGGAGGGAGGGAAAGAGATGGTGCTTGAGGGAGGGAGGGAAAGAGATGGTGCTTGAGTGAGGGAGGGAGGGAGGGAAAGAGATGGTGCTTGAGTGAGGGAGGGAGGGAGGGAAAGAGATGGTGCTTGAGTGAGGGAGGGAGGGAAAGAAATGGTGCTTGAGTGAGGGAGGGAGGGAAAGAGATGGTGCTTGAGTGAGGGAGGGAGGGAAAGAGATGGTGCTTGAATGAGGGAGGGAGGGAAAGAGATGGTGCTTGAGTGAGGGAGGGAGGGAAAGAGATGGTGCTTGAGTGAGGGAGGGAGGGAAAGAGATGGTGCTTGAGTGAGGGAAGGAGGGAAAGAGATGGTGCTTGAGTGAGGGAAGGAGGGAAAGAGATGGTGCTTGAGTGAGGGAGGGAGGGAAAGAGATGGTGCCTGGGGAGGGAGGGAAAGAGATGGTACCTGGGGGAGGGAGGGAGGGAGGGAAAGAGATGGTGCCTGAGGGAGGGAGGGAAAGAGATGGTGCCTGAGGGAGGGAGGGAAAGAGATGGTGCTTGAGTGAGGGAGGGAGGGAAAGAGATGGTGCTTGAGTGAGGGAGGGAGGGAAAGAGATGGTGCTTGAGTGAGGGAGGGTGGGAAAGAGATGGTGCTTGAGGGAGGGAAGGAGGGAAAAAGATGGTGCTTGAGGGAGGGAAGGAGGGAAAGAGATGGTGCTTGAGGGAGGGAAGGAGGGAAAGAGATGGTGCTTGATGGAGGGAAGGAGGGAAAGAGATGGTGCTTGAGGGAGGGAAAGGGATGGTGCTTGAGTGAGGGAAGGAGGGAAAGATGGTGCTTGAGGGAGGGAAGGAGGGAAAGAGATGGTGCTTGATGGAGGGAAGGAGGGAAAAAGATGGTGCTTGAGTGAGGGAGGGAGGGAAAGAGATGGTGCTTGAGTGAGGGAAGGAGGGAAAGATGGTGCTTGAGGGAGGGAAGGAGGGAAAAAGATGGTGCTTGAGTGAGGGAAGGAGGGAAAGATGGTGCTTGAGTGAGGGAAGGAGGGAAAGAGATGGTGCTTGAGTGAGGGAGGTAGGGAGGGAGGGAAAGAGATGGTGCTTGAGTGAGGGAGGGAAAGAGATGGTGCTTGAGTGAGGGAGGGAGGGAGGGAGGGAAAGAGATGGTGCTTGATTGAGGGAGGGAGGGAAAGAGATGGTGCTTGAGTGAGGGAGGGAGGGAGGGAGGGAAAGAGATGGTGCTTGAGTGAGGGAGGGAAAGAGATGGTGCTTGAGTGAGGGAGGGAGGGAGGGAGGGAAAGAGATGGTGCTTGATTGAGGGAGGGAGGGAAAGAGATGGTGCTTGAGTGAGGGAGGGAGGGAAAGAGATGGTGCCTGAGGGAGGGAGGGAGGGAAACAGATGTTGCCTGAGGGAGAGAGGGAAAGAGATGGTGCCTGAGGGAGGGAGGGGAAGAGATGGTGCCTGAGGGAAGGAGGGAAAGAGATGGTGCCTGAGGGAGGGAGGGAGGAAAAGAGATGGTGCCTGAGGGAGGGAGGGAGGAAAAGAGATGGTGCCTGAGGGAGAGAGGGAAAGAAATGGTGCCTGAGGGAGAGAGGAAGGGAGGAAAAGAGATGGTGCCTGAGGGAGAGAGGGAAAGAGATGGTGCCTGAGGGAGAGAGGGAAAGAGATGGTGCCTGAGGGAGGGAGGGAGGGAAAGAGATGGTGCCTGAGGGAGGGAGGGAGGGAAAGAGATGGTGCCTGGGGAGGGAGGGGGGGGAGGGAGGGAAAGAGATGGTGCCTAAGGGAGGGAGGGAGGGAGGGAAAGAGATGGTGCCTGAGGGAGGGAGGGAGGGAGGGAAACAGATGTTGCCTGAGGGAGGGAGGGAAAGAGATGGTGCCTGAGGGAGGGAGGGAAAGAGATGGTGCCTGTGGGAGGGAGGTAGGGAGGGAAACAGATGGTGCCTGAGGGAGGGAGGGAAAGAGATGGTGCCTGAGGGAAGGAGGGAAAGAGATGGTGCCTGAAGGAGGGAGGGAGGGAAAGAGATGGTGCCTGAAGGAGGGAAGGAGGGAAAGAGATGGTGCCTGAAGGAGGGAAGGAGGGAAAGAGATGGTGCCTGAAGGAGGGAGGGAAGGAGGGAAAGACATGGTGCCTGAAGGAGGGAGGGAGGGAAGGAGGGAACGAGATGGTGTCTGAGGGAGGGAGGGAAGGAGGGAACGAGATGGTGTCTGAGGGAGGGAGGGAAGGAAAGAGATGGTGCCTGGGGAGGGAGGGAAAGAGATGGTACCTGGGGGAGGGAGGGAGGGAGGGAAAGAGATGGTGCCTGAGGGAGGGAGGGATGAACGGGGGGAAAGAGATGGTGCCTGAGGGAGGGAAAGACATGGTGCCTGAGGGAGGGGGGTGGGGGGGGTGGTGCCTGAGGGAGGGAGGGAAAGAGATGGTGCCTGAGGGAGGGAGGTAGGGAGGGAAACAGATGGTGCCTAAGGGAGCGAGGGAAAGAGATGGTGCCTGAGGGAAGGAGGGAAAGAGATGGTGCCTGAAGGAGGGAAGGAGGGAAAGAGATGGTGCCTGAAGGAGGGAAGGAGGGAAAGAGATGGTGCCTGAGGGAGGGAGGGAGGGAGAAAAAGAGATGGTGCCTGAGGGAGGGAGGGAGGGAGGAAAAGAGATGGTGCCTGAGGGAGGGAGGGAGGAAAAGAGATGGTGCCTGAGGGAGAGAGGGAAAGAAATGGTGCCTGAGGGAGAGAGGAAGGGAGGAAAAGAGATGGTGCCTGAGGGAGAGAGGGAAAGAAATGGTGCCTGAGGGAGAGAGGGAAAGAGATGGTGCCTGAGGGAGGGAGGGAGGAAGGAACGAACGGGGGAAAGAGATGGTGCCTGAGGGATGGAGGGAGGGAGGGAAAGAGATGGTGTCTGAGGTAGGGATAGAGGGAAAGAGATGGTGTCTGATGTAGGGATAGAGGGAAAGAGATGGTGCCTGAGGGAGCGAGGAAGGGAGGGAGGGAGGGAGGGAGGGAAAGAGATGGTGCCTGAGTGAGGGAGAGAGGGAGGGAGGGAAAGAGATGGTGCCTGAAGGAGGGAGAGAGGGAAAGAGATGGTGCCTGAGGGAGTGAAGGAGGGAGGGAGATGGTGCCTGAGGGAGGGAGGGAGGGAAAGAGATGAGTGAAAGAGATGGTGCCTAAATGAGTGTAAGAAAGGTGAGTGAGTGAGTAAAAGGTGGGTAGTTGAATGAAAGAGATGTTTGGTGGGTGGTTGAATGAAAGAGATGTTTGGTGGGTTGTTGATTGAAACTTGGATAAAGTAAAAGTGGTGAGTGGTGAGCGCTTTTGTTTTAGACTTTAGCATATTTTGTCTGACTTGTTTGAGGTGAACTGCTGATAACTGCTGCGTGTATATAAACACTACATTTATGTCGGACCCATTGACATTAACACTTTCTGCTTTTTTTATTTTCCTTTTTTATTGCAAATTCTTAAGAATAAAGTCAAAATGACAAAATCATAGATCTGAAAGTTTGCCATGCCGTGTGCACTAATGTACACCCCCATCATATGTACTGATAACAAGCTTGATGGCTTCTCTCCTCTTTAGCTGAAAGGGCACAGTGTCCATGATTTTCATAATGAAATGCCAACATTGATTTATTGGATGACAGGACACTTTTCCGCTGCACCATTTTCCGAGATGCACGTTGGCACTATGGTGGCACACACTGCCAATCTGAGAAGCCTGACATAGAAGTTTGAATAGGTTAGTCTTGTGGCACCAGGTCATGTAATTACCCTGTTTCACCATGTTGCATCACATGCACTCTCGGTGCATGATGACTCGGGTGTATGCTGTTTGATGTCCCAGTGGAGGTTTGCTTCTGTAGCTAAAACATTAGACCACTGGAGACTTTGCATTTGTTTGTTTGTGGGTTTCATTCCTACTGTTTTTTGTTTTTTTTTGTCTCACCACAAGTACTAATTTTGTGTGTGTCAGTTTTGTGGCTAACACTGGTGTAAACAGTAGTTTGTATAAATATGTGGTTCAGCAATGACTATGTAATACAGTGAATACAGCTTAAGTGTACATACTGGAAAGGTGCAGTGGTTGAGGTAGCCAGGATCAAGTTGTGGTTGTAAAAAGTTAATTTAAATACAAAAGTATACAGTGCAGATTGAGATAATAGCAAATCATGAGATTGTGGGCCAAGTAGACACCAAAAAACTTGAAGCTGCTTACCCTTTGTTTCCTCGATGCTGAGAGCTGTGTGGAACTGTGTTTTGCAAAGCAGTCACGGGTGTACAGTGTGTAGAGCATGGGTGAGAGGATGCAGTCTAGAGGGCTTCCTGCGCTGAGTGTGTGGGAGGGGAGGTATTGTCCCCCTCCTAACATACTGTGGTCTGCACGTGAGGAAGTCCATAATCCAGTTGCCCAGTGCATTACTTAGTCTGAGTGTGTTAAGCTTGGTGACGAGTCTGGAAGGGATGATAGTATTAAAGACGAGCTACAAGTCAATAAACAACATCCTTACATGCGTGTTATTTCTGTCCAGATGGTTGAGTGTGAGGTATATAGGGAGACAGCATCATCCGTTGATTTGTTTGCATGGTAGGCAAACCGATGGGGGTCAAAGGTGCTGGGAAGACTCCTGGGTCAGGTCTCTTGAATCTTACTTAATCATTATGTGAGAGCAATGAGGCGGTAGTCGCTCATACAGGAGATGAAGGTTTGCTTTGGGATGGGCTGATGGTTGTGGCTTTAAAGCAAACAGAACTGTAGACTGAAATGTCCTCAAATATGTCAGCTAGCTGGTTGGTGCACGCTTGCAGGACCCACCATAGACCAGGGCCATCAGGACCTGCAGTTTTTTTTTTTGAGTTGTCGGTGCCTTACTCAACCCATTTGTTGCTAGGATGAGTGGTGGCCCTTTTGTGGAAGGGTGATATAGCAGTTTTAGTTTAGTTTTAATATTTAATCCAGCTTGCTACTCTGTATGACTACCGGTGTGTTTGTGTGGGCCATTGTTAAATTCTGCAACTTTTTGCAATCTAACACTTTCATGACCACTATAACTTCAATTAAACTAATTAATTTTATGTATTCAGATTTATTCAGTTCCAATATGATTTAGCATAATAGCAAGACGTGACATGTTCAAAAACTATTCTTTGTAGTATACACAATGCAGGTTTATTGTCAGGCTTTTTTTGCGAGGCTATGATATAATTTCTGATTTGTGGGAATATGAAATTTCTTGAGAGCTTCTTCAAGTGTATAGAGTAAGCTATTTTTGTCATACAAATCTATCGCTTTACTTAATCCTTGGTTTGTCACATGTAAATCATTTCTGCCAGGAGGGAACATTGAATTTCCCCAAATTGATGTAAAACCTGACAAGCTGAAGTTCAGGCATATTAGTACCCAAATCAGCTTCATAACATGCTTTTATAGTTTTCCTAACAAATTGTCTATGGATATCCTTAAAGAAATTTTCTAGCCTTCTTGAATATAGATACAAATAAAGTGGCAACCCTGAAGCAGTAGATTCTCCATTACAACCCATGGAATTGAGAGATTCTCTGAAAAACTACAAAATCTATAGAAATCTGTAGATATCCATCAGGACCAGGTGCCTTCCCACTTTTCCTAAGCACAAAAGCTTCATATAACTCTGATAACTCTATAGGGTGGCGCACAAAATCCTAATTTTCCTGTCTAGGAATAGGGAAACAAGCCTATTTAATAATTGGAGATTTGTATTTGTTTGAAGTTCTGATTTATAAAGATATTTTAAATGTACTGTTGATTTCTTTAGGATTTGTTGTATTATCTCTTGCAGAATTCCTTACTTCAAATATTGCTTTTTTATTTTGTAGAAATTTAATTCACCATGCCAATAGTTTCCCAGCTTTCTCCCCCAGATCATAAAACGACTGCTTCAGTCTATTTATACTAACAAAGGCCTAATTTGCTATTAATTCCTCATATTGAGCTTTTAGTAGTACAATCCAGTCATGATGTTCTGGTCTGTTAACTACTTCCCATTCATCTTCTAATGCTTTAATATCTTGCTCAATTTTAATCACCCTGCCTCTTAGATTTGTAAGTAGTGGTCTCAATATCTGCCCTCTAATGAATGCTTGAAATGCAGTCCATCTACCAAGAGAAAAAGTGTGTGAAGTGTTTAGCTGAAAGTATAGTTTTATTTGTTCTTTTATATATTTTGTAATATCTTGATCTTGCAACCAGTTGACCTCAAGGATCCACCTAGGGATGCCCTTGAATTCCTCTAACGTTGTGTACTCAATGAAAACTGGACTGTGGTCTGAGAGAGTGGTCTAAGAGAACTGTACTGTTGTAAGAACAACTCAACATTTGATAGCAAAGATTTTGATATCAGAAAGAAATCTAACCGAGAATAAGATTTATATGTTGCTGAAAAACAAGAATACTGGATCTAAGATCCTCCATATCTCTCACAGTTCTAACTGTTCCATGAAACTAGTGGTAGTTTTTTTTTTTGGTCTAATACATTCGATCCAATGTTGGTTCCAAAGTACTATTAAAATCTTGACCTATAATATTTCCCTCTATAAATGTGGCCAGTGTTAAAAAGACATTTTCAAAAAATGTTGGTTCATCCTTATTAGGGCCAACAATATTAAAAAGATTATTGTCCAAGTACATTACCTTATGATAAATCTACCACCCTTGTCCTCCTTAATATCATTAATCTAAAATGGAATAGACTTGTGAATTAGGCCTCTAATATATCATGACGTTATCTTACACCATTTAACCTATTTAGGCATCTTGTTATTAGAGATGGAAGGATCGATCGGCTATGTATCGGTATCAGCTGATTTTCAACCTCTCAACGCGCCCAGGAATCAATAATAAATATATTTAAGAATATATCTAAAGATGTACAGTTCCACCAAAGACAACCGAGGTTCGTTTTGTCATTTTTTCTTTTTTGTCATTCACACGAACATTTTTTTTTTTTTTGTAAAGCCATCTTTTGGCCAATCTGGACATATTATACATCAAACGAACAGGTAGACCCTCAGGATTACGATGGTGTAAACTGTTATACTCTGAAATGTAGCTGTATTGAAATAAAAAATAAACAATAGCTTTTCCGAAAAGTAACACGCCCCCTAGCGCCGCATAAAGGCTCTCAGCCACCACAGAAACGCACCACCAAAACAGCAACAAGCTGTCAGCTTCAAAACGAGACCAAACTTGTGTTTTTCCATTAATCTGAACGTTAATAATCCACCATTTTGTGGAAGGAGTACTCCGGAAATCCAAGAGGTCAGAATAAAAGCCATCGAATTGAAAATTTTATTAAAATATGTTCCGTCTTCCGTGGTTTGGCGCGTACAGTTGGAAACCGGCCCCTCTTCTTTCCAAAAACATGTCAATCAAGTCTGTGGACCAATCAGGTGCGAAGATATCTGGACACGTAACCAAGATCTATTGTGTTAAACAAATGAGCCTAATTTCTGTATATCTAGCTAGCGTTTCATCCAGGAAGAGGAGAACCCCCTCCCTGCAATTCCTATCTGAACTGTTAGGTGGAAATACATACCCTTTCATTTTCGACAGACTGACTAAAGCAGCGATGTTGCAGAAAAAAATGTGCTGAAAGTAAGCATGTTCGTCTGGCAGTACAGTACAGTACAGCAGCAGAAATTCAAGATCTACATTTAATGATTGCAGATTGTCGTTTAAAATAACCAGACTCTGCGTTTAATGACTGCAGTTTTTACTGCATTTATTTAATTATCTTTATTAGTTTTAAATTAAGGGTCTAAATTGAATGATTGCAGTATTGGGGATATTTGTTTGATTTACTTTGTTTATTTACTGCTAATTATGTTAAAATATTATGCTGTTTCACATGAGCTTGTTAAAAATAGTAATAAACAAGTTTTAACCATGTGTCATGACTTGCTTGCGCAAAAATAATTAGTCTGGAGCGGCGTATACTCCCTCGATCAGTATCGGCTATCAGCCGATCACACTTTTTACAACCAGTGTTGTCTCAAAGCAGCTAAAAAAGGATAAAAGGAAAAACGTTCATGCACAAACATAAACATAAGAAAGGGTATCCAATAGAAAACTAGAACTAGAAACACGTAAACACATCATTAAAAACCTTGTTGTTCGTTATAAATTATTCATTTTCACTTATTGGCCGAACATTTCCAAAAGTTTCGGCTTGGGTTCTCCCAGTATCCATAGTCTAGGGAAAAGTCCCTTTCCGCGTAAGAGTGCTCTCTGCAACCATCACCTCACAATGGTTCTCTGCTAATCCCACACCGCCTGCTTGATCCAAGGGCCCAGAAACACATCCTGCACCAAATATAAGGTGGCTCCATCTTTAAGTTCAGAGTTTGATGCTGGGTTAATGAAATTGAATTGAAATTTAAAATTAGCCTTTCCTCTGATAGAGGATCTGATCTATCTGATCTACCAGTTATACTCCCCTCACAAACTTGATTAGCCAAGTATTGTTTCAATGTATCAGTTATTCTGCCTTTAAATTTTCCACAATAATAATATAAATAATAATAATAAATCTGATGTGTTTAGTGAACCCAGGAGTTCCCAGACAAAGTATCCTCCTTTTATAATCAACCAAAATTTTCGATACACAACTTTAACACAGAACATAAAGCCTATTGCAGGATGTTCTAGGCTTATATTAAACCATTAGTGTAGGCTATGTGTTGTGGGTACTATCTCAGCGATTTATTTAATGACCAAGATATTCCAAATGTGGCACTTTTCTGTAAAATTTCCACAAAATCTGTGATTTAAATAAAAAAAGATCTGTGTCATTAAGCACTTTTTTCATCAGTCATCATTTCATTCTTTGCCTCGAAGGTTCATTTAATCCATACACCATATAAAGCGCACTGTTTTGCACGGATGACTTTTACTGTTGCACACCGCACGCTTACGATGTTGCCAGGTGACACGAAGACAACATGATTTGATGGCACGGATTGCAAAATAGAGAGAAAGAGAGAGAGAGAGAGAGAGAAAATAAGTAAAGGAGAACAGAAGAGACGGGCCAGAGAAAATCATACAGTCTACTGACCCATTTATTTAGCGTCAACCTGAAGAAAGACGTGGCTGAAGTGAGCTTCTTATGTAAATTCCGCCTTTCCTCCTTAAATAATGCAGCAGTTACAGACAGCAGAATGTAACTTATATACCATTTAAGGATTGAATGGGAAATTCAAATAAGAAACTAACTTCAGAAAGCAAGCAACTGAGCTTTGCCAGCAAACTGGTAGTGATAGTGAGTTTTACGGTAACCCCTAGCTGAGCACGATATCAATGTTTCAGCATCTAAGTAGAAAGCAGTCTTAAGTTCACACGTCAAGTTCACAGAGCAGCCTGACACACAGTAACGATAACCTTTAGCTTAAATCAGTGTGATGGCGAGTTGAGATGAAGGGTGTATGTTAGTTATGGATATATGTAATAGCTAGTTAAAATGGTAATATGGCGAGTTATGTCCATAAATGATCAAAGCTTTGCTTAAGAACATAACCACAGAAAATAAAAGCCTGAGCTTCATTCACATTATCGTTTTGATCATAGTTGCAAACACACACACACTCACAAAAACATACACCGCTCACACATCATTTTCCCTCACAGTGATGCATAATATACACAGCTAACTAAATATCAGGTGGTGTTTGTAGCAATTTGGAGCCTAAAATTCATCAATCCAATACCTTGAGAAAATTTAGTTTAATTGGTTTGCAGTAAGTGCGTCAGCAAGTGTAGGACAAGCTTCAGCACAGTAAATGAGTGTACAGTAACCAATCTTGTGAACTTATAGTATGATATATAGGTCTAGTAATACATTTCAATAATAGTAATTATTAAACTGTTTTCTTTAAAACATTACTATATGCAATTTAAGCAAAATGTTAAGAAACATGTCTTATTTTATCTTATATATTTACTATTGCTCCTTAGTTTAAAAAATATGTATTTTATGGAATAATTGATAGAATACTCGATTACTAAAATAATCAGTCGATGCAGCCCTAGTCAGGTGCAACTTACACTGTAGTTGCATGACATCTGATTTTGACATTGACATTGCTACTAGCTGTAAAATACAAATGTTTTATATAATATTAGATATGTTCTAAATATCTTATGTTCACACCACAGGACAAGAGTGTGGTTGCAGTAATAAGTGAGGCACCAATTTATTTATTTTGAGTGAAACTGCAAGACACACAGATATACATATGCTTCAGTGGATCCTGTGTACCTTATTCAAGAGCATTATTAAACCTGATAGAAAGAGTGATATTTGTGTAACAGAGCTTAGCTTTATAAGTATTTTAATAATCAGTTATAATGTTGTCTTGCCCTTGTTTGTAAAATCTGTTGTATATTTAACACTAACGCTAACATGTTGCCCTGTGATAGTTTTATTTTTTCATTGGGTGGATCTATACTAAAACAAAACGGTGGTAAGTGTTCAAGTTAACAAATTCAGGCATTACAAGATAGAGACAAGACTAACATTAATGTTGAATGGTGAAGCTGCATCCCAAACATTATAGACAAACAGGTTTTGTGCTCATTGTGCTCTTGTTACTGACCAAGTTCAAAGCTGGTGAATAATTACCTCACTAGCAAACTCGCACACTCGCTAACTTGCACACTCGTAGACATATGTCTTATAAAAACTGAACTTCTAGCTCCTGACTTGCAGTGTAGAAGATAATGTTTGCTTGTTTGTTTATTTGAGCTAAAACTTTGTTGAGCTCTGGCCTTGTCAAGCCCATCAGCCAAGGGCACAGTAGCCATGGAAGCTGCGACTTCCACCGAGGTTTTGAGGCTGATATCACACCTGAAGATCTTTTCAACATGTTCTTTGGAGGTGGTTTCCCTTCCTGTAAGACAAAATGTCAGAATGCAGTCCCCTCCATCTTGTTGTGTAAATATGCAGCAGCGCTAGTTTGCACCTGTTTAAGCTATAGATGGACTGCAGTACTACAGTGGATGTACTGCAACAACGATGCTTCATTGGTTTGCCACCCACTAGGGAAAAGACAGTATTTAAGGATTCAAAACTGGCTTTTTACTTGTGGGGTCCTGTGAGCATGCTGGCCTAATTAACACTGTGCTATTGCATTTCACAGGTATAAGGCCACATTTGCTTTTGGTCTTTTGGAAAACTCCAATGTTGTTGCTAAATTATTGTCTAATTTCCTGAATTAAATATGTTTTAATAACTAAACCTTAATGTTGATCAAGAGTTCAAGTTAACAAATTCTAGCATTACAAGACTGAGACAAGACTAACATTAATGTTGGATGGTGAAGCTGCATCCCAAACGTTATAGACGAGCAGGTTTTGTGCTCATTGTGCTCTTGTTACTGACCTCAGGTTTAAAGCTGGTGAATAATGACCTCACTAGCAAACTCAAGCACACTGGCTAACTTGCACACTCGTAGACATATGTCTTTATGAAAACAAAACTCCTAGCTCCTGACTTGCTGTTATACAATCTTTAGAAGATAACAGTGTGTAATGTTTGCTTGTTTGTTTATTTTTAGCTCAAGCTTTGTTTTTCTTCAGTTGAGAAGTAAGCATCAACAACTAGGCCTACACCAAACATGTCTTGGTTTATCTGCCACATCTGGGGTTGAGGTGCTTAAACTGGGCACATATTTGGAAGCCCCCTATAGGTTTTTTGTAAGTACAACATCTCGTCAAGGTCTTGAGACTTAGCCAGTGGAACCAGTAAGTGTCTCTGTGTCCGTGTTTTAGGATAAAGAGGTGTAAGGACTACTATGAGGTGCTGGGGGTCAGTAAGGAAGCAAATGAAGAGGAGCTGAAGAAAGCTTATAGGAAACTGGCGCTAAAGTTCCATCCAGACAAAAATCACGCACCTGGAGCCACAGAGGCCTTTAAAAGTAATGCTTTCTTCTCCATTATACTTGTCGTGACATGCAGTACCTAAAAATAATAGATTTTTTTTACCAGTTGTGTTTTTTTTTCTGTTTTATTTTGCGTACTTCAATGTTTAGTTACTTACCTACTGTATAAATTGTTAAGAAATAAAAAAGTGAGATGCTCTGAATGCATGCTTTGCATTTTATTTTAACGTACATATTACCGAGAAGTGTAGAAAAAAACTTGAAGCTTAAACTTGAACATGATGTAATTGTTTATCCATGCCCTGTGCTGTCTGCAGAAATCGGCAATGCATATGCAGTGCTCAGCAACGCAGACAAACGGAGGCAGTATGACCTCACTGGAGGGGAGGAGCCCAGCAGCCAAGGGCACAGTAGCCATGGAGGCTTCGACTTCCATCGAGGTTTTGAGGCTGATATCACACCTGAAGATCTTTTCAACATGTTCTTCGGAGGTGGTTTTCCTTCCTGTAAGACCAAATGTCAGAATTCAATCCCCTCCATCTTGTTGTGTAAATATGCAGCAGCGCTAGTTTGCACCTGTTTAAGCTATAGATGGACTGCAGTACTACAGTGGATGTACTGCAACAACGATGCTTCATTGGTTTGCCACCCACTAGGGAAAAGACAGTATTTAAGGATTCAAAACTGGCTTTTTACTTGTGGGGTCCTGTGATCATGCTGGCCTAATTAACACTGTGTTATTGCATTTCACAGGTATAAGGCCACATTTGCTTTTGGTTTTTTGAAAAACTCCAATGTTGTTGCTAAATTATTTTCTGATATTAAATATAATTGCCTGAATTAAATGTTTTTATTAACTAAACTTTATTCACAGTGAAGGAGAATCTGCTCACAACTGCTCATTTGTTGTTTTTTCTAATCTGGTATTTGTGGCAGTTGAGAACCATTTGAATCGTATTTAATGTTGATCAAGGTTAAAAATCATTCCCTACATCTCTTCTCATGTCTCCTTCTCCTCAGCGACTACACATACTTTCACCAATGGTCGTGCTCGATATGCTCAGCAGACGGAACATGGCAGAAGGGAGAGAGAAGAGAGAGGGGATGTATGTGGATCTTCATTATGTTTCCTAATGCATTGACTAAAACATTGACAGTGCATTGACAGTTAACACACACAACATGGTTGCACTGACACTAATCATGAACGATCTAGTAGTTTAAGGAATTACAGAACAGCTGGTTCAGTAGACCCATGAGGAAGTGTCATTTTAAAATCTGGGTGGACTTAACACACAATAGCATGAGTAAAAGCAGATTGACATCAATTATTAGCTGCCTGATCCTGAATAGTTGAATGCAAAATGAACCTGTTGACGGAAATAACTTGTTATCTCATGTCACAGGGTCCTTGTTGAACAACAGCAACTGGTCCTTATGTGTCACAAAGACATCAAGATATAGCCCCCTAAGTCTTTAAAAGTCCCTGGAGAAGGTAATGGAAAAAATGTCTTTTGGCCTGTATGTGCCTTTGCACCACATAGAACGGGCATGTGTGGGCCTGCTGAGGAAAGCCCACTGGTTACTCAGATGGGTCACTGTTGCGGACCTGTAGTACTTGATTCATTTTCCACTTTTTAAGCTGTTAAGTTCCACCCAGCAAGGTTCCCCTGTAGCACAGCAGAAACAACTTCAGTGCTTCACACGTTAGTGTCCTTGTACCCTTATATCAAGTCATTAGCCAAAATACTCCTGGCTCCTTAAAAAGAACACTTCAGCACCTAACACATTGTTACCCCAACATAGCAATAAAGCTAGAATTCTTGTGCTCAGATTCATGATCTGGGCCAAAAGGCTTTGATGCCGAAAAAACAAGGATGCTTAACGAAACCTGAAGGAATTCTAGATCCAAGAGTTTTCAGATCAGCTTTAATTCTTTGAATATCTTTTTTAAATGAATGTAAATGAATCTCTAAAGTGAGGCCTAAATGCATGTGAAAGCTTTGCATTACTCCAAGCAGTCTTATGGTTTCTTCTATTACTTTACCAGTGAAATGTGTACCTTGGTCAGAATCCCTCCATGACTCGTTGATCAGTATATACTATGTTCTAGGGCCGTACCCTTGACAGTTAAATCCGCAATACATTTTTTAAAAATATATTGTCTAGCAATTAGAAAATATATTAGCATAAGCTTCAGTGATAGTTTTGACAACTTTATCAATATAAAACAATAAGAATTAAAGGATAAAAACATTAGGAAAACAGGCAAATAATATAAGACAATATAAATAAAGAGATAATAATTAGTAGAATATAAACACAATTAAGTAATAGAAGATTAAAAAATGAAGTAAATTAAATACACCAAGATTATAAAGAAAGTAAATGATGAGAATAAAATATAAAACAAAGATTGGATAGATAAAAGGACAGAAAAAATATTAAAAAAGGTAAAAGGACTAAAACAGTACAGGAAATAAAATAAATAAAAAGGTGAAGGAAAAAAAAAAATACATAAAATGGCTAAAGGTAAAACATAAAAATTAGATAAATAAAAGGACAAAATAAATAAAAGGCAAAAGAAAAACTCCGGTACAGACTGTCTGAAGGTAGTTAGAAACTAAAAGTTTAAAGTGATTTAGTGACACCAGCGAGCTAAGTTTTAGAGTGAATTCCAGCCAGGGCTGGAGTGGGCCTCTTTTTCAGCCCAGGAGTTTAATACCCAAATCCGGCCCACTTTTTCCGTGGAGGAGGTATTTGAATAAGCGAAACAGCAGCTAGCTCCTAAAATGTCTCTTTACTGGATATTTGTTCAGGTAAATGTTGGTAAGTTAACAAAAAGCACTTCACTTAAACATGTTTAATTCAAATTAAAATGACATTTTTCTTCCCAACAGAGAGGTGCTCTATTGTTAGATTTACATAAAACTTTTAAGTAGCTTCACTACAGGCATGTTTAGTAGCTACTTACAGCATCAAAAGCCTCCTAGGCAGTGCACATCCCTCCTCGGGATCATCAGTAGCGTCAGAAGGTGTTTGCTGCTCCAACGGTACAAAAACGTTCCATTAATGAGTTCGGCTATTAATATACTACACTTTTAAATTATGTTTATTGTTTTCAGCTTGAAACTGGATATTTGTGGTTAATGATGTGTATTGGGCTCTACAAAATAAACTACACTAAGCTGTCGTTGCAAACGTTGTGCAATAGCAATAGAACCCACTTAATCTACTGTGATGTAGGGGCTGTGTTGTCAGATGAATAGAGAATAAATACATAGTTCATTGGAGAGTGAATGCAAGATGGAGATTAGATAAGTGTCAGAATTATTTTCCCCTTCGAACCGGCCCAAATTTGAGATTGACATGAGCCGGCCCATTGGGAATCCTCCCGAATCTCCCTGCACTGTAGCTAAAAGCAGATTTTTCCAGCTCTGTAGAAACACTAGGAACCTGATAGGTAATCCAGCCAGCAGAGCGAGTCTGATAATTACAGCTGTTTAAAAAAAATCAAGAAAGAGATATAAGATGGCATTGTTTAAATATTTCTGTATAAATAGTTGTTATGTGGAAAAGGGCTGCTGTAAAAAAAAAGGGGGAGGTACTTTTGTGTCCTTGTTTTTTTTTTTAATAGAATTAATGAATGATAGCAGCCCTTTACATTCTGTAAAAAAAAAAAAAATCAAAATCATGTGACCCACAAAAATACTATAAAAATGTTACCATACATTGTTTTATTGGTTTGAATACATGCTACTGTAATTTGTAATCTTTGGAAATTTTACCTGAAATAAAATCACAGCGGTGAACATGTAATGTGACATGTTAACAGATTAGCCTGCAGTATTACTATCTACATTTAAGTGGATATAATAATAAATCTGAGAATTAGAATCACATATGTAATATGAGCATCATGTCACAAACTAACTAACTAGGGTAAAGCAAAGCAGTTGATGGAAAAAGCAAAATAAGATAGAGTTTGTGTGTTCATATAAATTCTTCCTCAAAAATTATTAAGTCCTCAATCCTTCTAATACAATGGCAGTTATGCAAAATATACTCAAGGGGAAACGTCATAATAGAACTATTATTCATTACATTGTGGGCACATACAAATGATCACACATGAGAGAAAATAAACTTTTGATTTCTATTCCTCAACCATAGCCTCTCTGATCACTCCCTTCTAAATGCAAAGACTCAACATACACGAATGCCCACAATGCATGCATTGTGTATTACAGTAGCATATACTGAGTAAAATAGTTTTTATTTTCTGCTAATATAATATTTTTTGTTATTATTTTGTTACATTTTGTGTTACATTTTTATTACTTAATGGAAAGCAAGATTCACAATGGAAGCATAAATAATTATAATAATATTAAGACATATTAAATAACACTCACAAAGGTTTACATACACATATATCTACACACACACACACACACACACACACACACACACACTTCTGAAAAAAAAAGTAAATAAAAAAGCATTTGGAACAAGGTTTAAATATATAGTATACTATACATTATAGTTGCATTTCAATATATTGATATGCAGAATAAATAGCGCAATTTTCAGTAGAGTGATGAAGTGATCCATTAGTTGTCTGTCTAATCTTTTCCATTTCTTTCTCTCTCCCTCAGGGAGGCTTTTCCATGTTCATTCAACTGATGCCAATAGTCGTGCTGATCCTGGTGTCTGTTCTCAGTCAGCTGATGGTGTCCACTCCTCCATATAGCCTTTACTCAAGACCGTATGTATTTTGTAAAAAATGTATATATAACATCAGGCTTTGCAATACGGATATTGTAGAAGACTGCATATGTGCAAATGAGCCCTCAGACGAATTACTATATATTTTGTTTGCTATGAGCATCTTGGTAAGCTTCAGATATTACAGATGTGATTCTAATTCTCAAATGTGTTGTTATATCCATTAAAATGTAGATAGTAATACTGCAGGCTAATCTGTTATTATGTCACATTACATGTCTACCGCTGTGATTTTATTTCAGGTAATATTTCCAAAGATTACAAATTACAGTATTCAAACCAATAAAGCAATAAAGCTTTCAATGTATGGTAACATTTTTATAGCATTTTTGTGGGTCACATAATGAATTTTTTACACAATGTAAAGGGCTGCTGTCATTCATTAATTCTATTTTAAAAAAGCAAGGAAACAAAAGTATGTTTTTACAGCAGCCATTTTCCACATAACAACTATATATATATATATATATATATATATACAGAAATTAAATTCAACAATACAGTAACTTAAAAATTGATTGCGACGGTATGAAAAACATGCTGTTTCTTACATTTACTTTGACTTTTTTATTTTATTGCAAACAGTATGAACTTAAGATATTTTGTGTCATCCAATCAGCTTCATTTCTTAGCTCATTAAGAACCATTTAACCTTAGCTGTATAACCACATTGACAAGGAATTACTTTGGCAAACCTTTGTCAAGCGTTACAGTACAAAGTTACATTCACAAGTGTCCACTTCACTCTGCAAAACAGAAGCCTTGTGATAACCATGTCCAGAAGCTGCGTCAACTTCTCTGGGATCAGAGTCATTTGCAGTGGACCATCACACAGTGGTATTGTGGACAGACAATTCAATGTTTCCGTTCTTTTTGGAAGAAATGGACGTGGTGTGTTCCAATCACAAGATCAAAAGAACCTTACAGACTGTTATCAGCAAGAATAGCCTGCGTCTGTCATGGTATAAGGTTGTTTCAATGTAATTAGCAAATGTACTTTACTCTTCTGTGATGGCAGCATAAATGCAGAAAAGTCCCCTGAGATCAACATTTACTGCCTTCAAGAAAATATTTGTTCAGGGACATATATTGGATATATATTGGATTTATATTGTCTGCTATGAAATAAAAGTTCATGTAAATGTAGGAAATACAATGTTTGTTTATTTGCATTTTCTAGTGTCCCAAATATTTATGATTTAGCGTTGTGTAAGCATAATAAATAATTATCTTTAAAATAATCAAAATGATTAAATATGTCATCTTAGGATGTAAAAAGGTTTGGAAATGAGCGCCCAATAGCATTGTATTAATTTACTGCAGATAGCAGTAGTTGTATGCAATAATTGTAAGCTAAAGCTATGCATTGCCAATTTGCACGATTCCTGTAGAATATCATCCCTATAACAGTTTTCATGCAGGTTAAACTGTGTCTTTTGAGCAGGTCAACGGGTCAGACGGTGAAGAGACAGACAGAGAACCTGCATGTTGATTACTACGTCACCAGAGACTTTAAATCTGAGTACAAGGGCTCTGCAGTGCAGAAGATCGAAAAGAGCGTGGAGGAGGATTACGTTTCCAATGTGCGCAACAACTGCTGGAAAGAAAGACAGACAAGTATGCTTTATATCTTCTCGTACATCTTCACTGCCAGGTTTGGTATGTTATGCCTATGCTGGCTATTTTTAGCTTTTGTTTATTGCTTGCTTTCTTGCAGTAACTTAGATATGGAGAACTTTTAAATAAATAGCAAAATGCAGAATTACCATTCACTGCTGTGCAAAGAAAAAAAAATAAAATGCAAGAACTATATACAACTGCAAGTGTGTTTTTGTGCATGAGAATCAGTCAACTTTACCTCAACAGCTTTTTGTACTCCCAACTAAAAAAATCTAAAAATGTCTTTGATTATTAAAAGTTGTGTCAGTCACTGCCTTGGACGCTTTACCCAAAATACTGGGTGTGAGAAGCACTTATTAGGCTTCAAATTATCTGTTTTGTCATTGCAGTCATTGCACTTTTTCTTTAAATTTGTGTTGTGATTATGAAAAAAATCTTTTATTTTGAAAAATGATTTATTGTGTAGTCCCAATTAAGTGACTATCATTCGAGTAATCAAAAACGTTCTTATGAGGAACTGACTGAATACCATTTGATTTGTCACTGTTTTCTTGATCTTGGTATTAGTTCACACAGGTCACATCATGTATGTGCTGCATAAAATGTCAGGACTCCCAACCTAAAGCACCTTCCCCTGTCCCTGAGTTGGTGTATGTCATTTGCTGGGTGAAAATTCATAAAACTGTATAGTGTAAGGTAATTTCTGTCTGGTAAACTATAATGTGTACAGTTTTAATGTGATCCTAAGCTACGCAGATCGTAACAACAACAAAAACAAGCTGTGTCAGGTTTGTAAGAATTTACTATAGTATAAAGCACTCAAGAAGCTTTTGAAGCTATTTTTTGCATTTTAGCAATTGTTGCTTAGTGACTGGTCTCAGGTATCTTTAGTTTGTAAAATACTAATATTACAACATTGTATATCAAATAATACTTATTAAAGATGCACTATGCAAGTTTGAATTCTATAGTGTGAACAGTTTTTAGGACAGTTTTGCTTTACTTTTTCATTAGATGACAAAACTGCAATATAAAATCTATAGAACACGTAAGATGGTCACCAAACAGATGTGAGGTCTGTTATGAGGTAACTGGACTGGACAGATGCCTGATTTTGATTCTCTGTGTTTCTCCTCCAGAAACGGACCTGCTGTATGCAGCCAAAGTGTACAGGGATGACAGGCTGCGCAAAAAAGCCGAGCTAATGACCATGGACAGCTGCAAAGAACTGGATAGACTAAACGAGCTTTTCCGTGGAGGATGAGATTTAAGCTGTCACAGACTCTTTTAAATAATATATATATATATATATATATATATATATATATATATATATATATATATATATATATATATATGGGAGAATGTATATGTAACATGTAAATGTTTTTTTAAGGAAAGAAATCAAGATGGTTTGAGGAAAAAACACTTTAAAAACATTTACTATATTGTGTGCACATTTTTATTTTGAAACACATCCACCCCTTCTACAACCTCCTTGGAGTATATGTCTTGCGATATTTCAAGCAGCAAAACAGCTGACTTCCCAACCCTGTTTTTTCTCTTTATGGGTGAAGACACCACTATGACGAAAAACTTTACTGAAAAGTATACAACTCTGATAAGAGAACAGACTGCTTCTAGCTGTGAGATGCACAAAAAACAATCCCAAATCTTCCTTGGTTTCTGCTGCTTCTTTCACATGCTCAACTTAAAAGGAAAACTTTTAAAAAACTGAAAAATCATTTCAGGTGGACTTAGCCTTTTTCCCATAAAAAAAATAGTAAAACGAAAAAACGACTGTTCGCTTTTTTGCTATTTCACATTGAAGCTCCAAAATATGGAACGGTACAAGAAGGATGTTGTTAGAATATTCTAGAAGGCCTTAGAAGTGCATCAGGACCCTGTTGAATAGACCTTCTAAGAAATGGATTCTTCTTGTTGTACATACTAATTGTGAATGTTTTGAGTTATTTATGTCTCTAGAGTACTGAGTTATTTATTTAGTGCTTGACTAATTATTTGAATAAAGTTTAAATTATTACTGTGCAAGGGTGTAAATCTCTGACCTCACAACAAGTAGAGTATGATTCTTTAGTAGACAATTAAACTAATAAAAAATCACATGCTGATTTATTTTGTTAAATACAAAATTGTTTTAAGATCTACTAAACATGTAATGCAAATGTAACTGGAACAGTAATGGAATATAGATGACGAATAATACTAAGCATTTGTATATACCTTCACATGTAAATATAGTCTAAGTTTTATTTCGGCCAAAAATGAGTGAATACTATATACAATATAATTAGAATTGATTATTTATTCATTTGTAACTTACGATCATTAATTATTCAAATAAGTTGAGTTGCCACCTTTCATCGTTTCAGGAGTGTTTACTTAAGGTGTTGCTTTCTTGGTTAAAGTGCAGCATGTAAGCACTGTGTATTAGTTGGTGTTGGCTGCTACTAGGATGCAGCTAATTTCCAATAAAAATCCTGGAGATGGTGTTCTCCGACTGTGTTTCAAAAACACCTTTTGACGCTGCCCCTATAGAGTTTAGCACTATGGATAGAGATTTGTCGCAAAACACCTAACAAATGTGTAAATGATCACTTAGGAATTGCACACACATCACAAATGACTTTCACTATTCACAAATAAATATATCCCAGTGTGTCTCACAGCTTGCCATTTGTACGAATGAATTTTTATTACATTTATGAATACATATTTTTGGTTTTATAGATGCATTATAATTTATAGGTGAAAATGAACTCATTTGTCTATTTTATTTCATATTTTTGAAAAGACGCAGTCTCAAGTTTTAAATGTATGTATGAAGTGTTGAATCTGCATTTGTGGATCAAGTCACGCGACTGTTTCGTGGCGTATTTGTATTAATTAATTTTATCTCAGGTTTTTTTGAAATATTTGAAATTTTGAAATTTTCGTTTCGCATTTCTGAACCAGATCAACACACAAACGCAGCTTTTCGGCTTTGCTGGTTCATTATAGAGACATTCAATCCACGTCTGCGCTGCTTTCTGGTTGGTCGTACACAATTCTGCCAAAAACAACAGTGCCGCCTAGCGGCTGCGCGTTCGCTTGTTTGCCTCCTTTGTGAATGGAGTACTGCATTTGTGTGTGGACCGGGTTCAGAAATGCGAAACGCAAGTCTCAAAAATAAATTAATAAAAAAAAACATCTAATATATGAAAACTAAAAATGATGGCGATCTGTGAGACACAGACTGGCATATATTTGTGAATAGTGAAACTCAATTGTGATGTGTGTGCAGTTCATGAATTGAACATTTGTCAGGTGTTTGAGACTAATCTCTCTCCACACTAGCAGTGTCCGGTTTATATTAATATCTGTCCACAATTGCCATTGTCCCAGAGCAACTTCCAGACAGAAGGACCACTGGTTGTGTTGAAAGTTTACTGATTGCAGGATATAAGAAAACATAAATGCAAGGCATGCAAAAAATGTGGTGGGGGGTGTTAAATCCAAACCCATATTAAGCTAGATAGCCAGATGTCTATATAATAAATGTTTATTTCTTCTGCATGCAGTGACTCACAGGTTTGGAAGAAGTTACCGAGTTCTTGAAATTTAAATATATCTAATATTTACAACAAATTTAGAGTTCACCTTGTACAAATTCAGTTATATAAAAGAACATGGCATGCTACATTCATCATCAATTAGGTAAGAAGTTAGAGGAAGATAGACTAATTTGTATAGGCTAAAGGGAAGCAGGAAGCCTCCCACAGCCTGTGGATTATTTAATTGCTGAGGTTCCATACTGGTTGTTATCGCTAGAAAGAAAGTTGTTAGCAGAACAATGTAGGCCAGTCATAACATAGTCCAGAAGACACTTTTATGACTGATGTCAGGAATTTATTGGAGACTGGCTGGAATCATCTGTGCTATTACCCTCATAGCATGGGGTCTTATAAGGATAAGGAGTTGCCAAATGATTTACCTAACAATCCCGCTTTACTTGGCATTTTAGCAAAGTGATGTAATCTACCTGCAATTCTTAGAAGGTCCTACTAGTTGATGTCATTTTCTGGTAGGGAGGTGAAACTGTGCAGGACCCGTATTGGACTTAAAATAGATGGAACAAGCCATACAGTAGCTGTTCACAAACTTGCAGAATTTTGGACTACACTGAACTTGGTGGAAGCGATGGACCATCTGGGTTACACCTTCCTCCCAGGATGGCCACATAATTAGCCACCATGCTCAATCCAAGGCAACATTTCCAAGCCCTGGACATGTTGGTACAGAGCAAAAAGATTATTCAGTTTGCTAAACTGGTAACAAGATTGTGTACGAAGTCACAGGACATATCCAGTAGGCAAAAGACAAGCCGTCTGTGAATAGCAATAACATTAGCATTTAACAAAGGTATTTTAGCCCACAGGCTTTGCATAGAGCTAGAAACCAGTGTTTCATAGTCATGGTCAGCAAAAACATATTTCAAGTCAAACAACGGACTGAAAATATTATTATGTTAGGAATTGTAAAACATTTATTTAAACAATTATATTATTAGAAACCATTAAGAACACTAAATGTGGACACTTCACAGTGAGAACCTGTTTAATCCTATTGGGGCCACAAGCAAAAACAGACAGATGGGTTGTTCTGATTGCTTGCAAGCAAGGTGACATTCCAAGTGCAATGGCATCAATTTTAGCAGAGTAATAAAACACATTCCTCTCTGTGTCACCATGTTCATGTGAGTTAAACAGCTAGGCAAAAACCCTAAAGACTTTACAACTAGTGACACACAGGGTCAACGGTGATTTGATGTTCACAAGGCCCAGGGCTGGAGCACTGCATAATACAGACTTGAGATTGTTAAATGTAATTTATCATTTGGCTACAAAAAAGGCCATATAGTGGTTGAGCAATCTGAGAATAATACTTTAGTCCAAGTATAGTATAATAGTCCAAGTCTGACAATAACTGCACCATCACAAAAAAGACTGCATCTTTGTTAACACAGCAGGTGGATTCATAATCTGTGCCTTCTTAAAAGAAGATTTATGTCCTAATGAGTGCAGTTAGCCTAACAAAGCTAGTCACATACATGATTTGAGGAAGCAATCAGTATGTCATTTAAATACAAGTCATTGTGATGACATCAGTGGATGCTAGATAATAAATGGTTGAGAAATTATGAAGCAATTGTGACAATCTGGTCTTTACAAATGGTCATGATCATTTTCATGCAGAGGTACTGACCAAAAACCATTTTGCATGTCATTATTTGTGCCACACCCAGTTGTCATAAGGATTAACATTTGACTGAGCACCCAAATTGCATTGCGCATTGTGTCTATTAATGCCCAGCTGAGATACTGTGGGCTGAATGGTATACTGTTGCACACATTCTGAGATTGAACGTGATCATTTAAAAGTAAGAGCAGCAACCTTGTTGTGCCCCATGTCTAAACGATAGGGTTTTGTTTTTCAGTGTGCTTCTTTAATGACAGTCTTTATGCCAGTGTCCTGCTTTCCTGCAGTAATAACAATAGGCCATCAAACCAGCATTGGTTTTGAACTAAGTCCTGCAATTCTATCTAGGTTATCATCATAATAAACAGTCAGACTGGAAAGTGCTAAGAAATATTAATGGAACTGGGTAGTACAGGCAGAGTACAGACAGGTACTATTTGCACTCAGCTATCATAGACCAAGAAGTGACTTCTGAACCATGTGCTTTAATAAAAGCCTCGCTTGCTCTTCTAGGGTCATCTGTAGAAGAATCTTTACAACTATCATATAAAGATTCATACCTTCATCTCTAAATTTCCTATCAAAACATGTTTACTACTGCTCGTTTGTATTGAACATCCTAATTTATTGCTGGTGTACTCTGATTTTTTCAGAAAGGTCTGAACATAGCCCAAGAGAGAAATACATATGCTGTGCATGAAATAGTCCCAAATTATATGAGGAGGGTCTGGCTGCAGACCTCCAGTGTGAGGCTCGCAGCAATCTGGGACTCACCTCATGTGTGGGGACGGAAATGACGTTCACACTACGTATGCGTGTATACGGAAGCACAGGTGTGCGCTTCTCCTCGTGAGAAGAGGTCGCTTGGATGCGGGGTCATGCATGTTGTACTCGTAACGAATGACATATCTTATGTATGTGTAATAAAGAAGTGTTTTGCTAACTATCCGTTACTACTGCAGTATGTGAATAACATGTTTTGTTTGTAAATCGCGTCTTACGATGGCTGTCAATATGAATTAGCTTTAGCACGATTAGCAGCTACTGTGCTTAAAAGCGTTTTTTCTCTAAAGAACCAGTTATTACTATATAGATAAAGCAAGCATCTAATATATATATATATATATATATATATATATATATATATATATATATATATATATATATATATATATATATCGTAGCCATAATTGCAGGTCATAACTTTGTTGCTTTGTCGAATTTAACAGTTAAATAGCTATAGATGTATAAAAAATGCATAAGACTACCTCAATCTTTACTGCTAAATTGATTTTGTCACAATAACGAAGATTTTAAAGCCCTGCACCATTATTTCAGTTAATAAGAGGCTGAATAAATCAAGTTTTTGTGGTACTGACTAAAGGTGAGCATGACATCATTAAGTTTACATACCCAATTATTCAACCGGTTAGGTTTTTATTGTTGAGTTTGTGGTATTTTATACATATTATGATTTCATTTACTTAAAAAAAAGACATGCACCTATATATGAGTAATGGTCAGCAACTGTCCAGACCCAAAAAGGAAATCTTCATTTAACAACACAAACTGAACTATTTACATAAAATCTATGCGCTATTAATGCAACAATCTGGTAAATATGCACAGCTTCATGGCATGAACCATTTCTTTTAGAAAGAGCTCCATGTCCATTTCATTTCCGAATTTAAAAGTAAATGGGGACAGGATGTAATCCCTCTCATCTTCTTCAATGAATGCACTGTCCAATGAGCTCAATCTTGTCAGTGCCTCTTCAGATTCATCTTCTGCTAGGAGCAGAAAATCAGGAGTTTGCACAATGCCTTTGAAGAGCTCTTGGTTACACCTGAGCCAAGAAATGGCCTCCTGCATGTCCTTAATGACCTACTCATACAAGCAGAAAAAAACAGGCATGAGTAAATATTTAGCAGCCATCACTAGCAAAATAAATGCATTAAAAAAATACACGTCTTAAAATCTACTAGTAAGTATTATACAATTATGTATTCTGTTGTATTATCTGATTGTACCTTATTCTGAGGTGGTTTCTCATGTTGAGACACCCCAGCAGGATCCAGTTTGTTGTGACCCTCTTCTTTAGTGACACCAGCAGACTCCTCATACAAATAACAGACCCCATGTTAACATGGCCCTCACAAAGTTATTCTTTTCTGTACGGACACCTTAAGTACTCACCTGGAGACTTTTGTTGCCATGGTGCTTCTTTAGCCTAAAAACTGGCTCCAACTCATCTTTGAGGAGGGCTTTGGAATCCTCTGTCCAGTGTGCGTTTTCCATGTCTAAAAAAATATATATATATAATCATAAGACTGTTGTTATATTTCCTGTAACTATTAACTATTATTATAATTGTTATATGATAAGAATAACTGTGTATACCCTTCGAGTGCGTAATTCTCCATGAGCAGCACACACTAGTGTGTTAATGTTGCAATAATAAAAAAAAACAAGGTTTAGTTGAAATAGGTTGAAACTACTTACAACTGAGAAGTCAAAGGGTGCATATCCAGGACAATGTACAAGGCGTACTGTACAAAGAAACATCATGTATTATTTTTATATATAACTGCTAAATTTTTCAGATACAAGTAGTGGTTGACCTACCATAAGCATGAATATGCCACAGTCATTGCCAAACTGTTGTCTTGGAAGGTCCTGAAATGTTGTAAACATATAAGTCATACGAACACAACTAAATACATAATGGAAAACAAATACTTTAAGCTTTACCTTTAAATTGAAGCCAGTTTTTTGGGTCCAGTGTCCTGGAACTAAACGGTTTGTAAGTCCACTAAAAAACACCAAACAAAGTAGGATTAAAGAAGGTCCTGAAAAAAACTGAATGAGTTGCAAACAGCAAGAGAGAAGGTCACATAGTAACATGACCTGTGACATGCACACACCACACACTAAGGCCTTATGAACACGGCCCTTCCACAAAGTTACTCCATACTGCAGGTTAAAGAACAAAACCGGCCAAAATACAGAACATCATGCTATTAAAGTGACCTAAACAGCCTCTTATATGTCTGATCATGGAAATTCCAGTGATTGTGGTACTTGGGCATAGTGTGAGTCAAGAAAGAGTATTTCTCTCTCAGCTGGCTTCAATACCTAGAAAACACATGCAGCCTGTTGTCTCAGATTAAATGAAGAGTGAGCAAGTGAGTAATTTGAATTAGCATGTGGCACCATGACAGCTTTAAAAGACACAGAGAAAAAAATAACCCCAAGTGTATGAAAGTAAATATAGTGTAGAATAAAACACTTTTCAGCCATTAGCATGCATTATCGTATGCATTATCATATGTCAATCTCCTGTCTGACTTACACACAACATGAAGTGACCTGGATTTGATACCCAAATGGGTATTAACAGAAGGTCTTTCACAGGTGCGTCATTCTAGAAATGGAAACAAAAAGCATAAACTACTGTGCCTAGACTGTAGTCTGCAAAATGTGTGATTTTATACAAATTGTTTACTTACAGGCAGGCTGCACATTGGATCACAATTATGTGGTGGCAGCCAGGTTGGGACAACATACAGGTCAGCAATGAAAATGTCTTTCCTCTAGGAGAGTATATCAATACATATAACACTATCGTTTCTCCATTGAAAAAAAAACAATATAATAAAAGAGTTACACTTACGCATGATTTGGCTATTTCCTTTATCAATTCAAAACTGAAATTTCCAATCTGAAAAAGAAAAAAAACATGCAAACAAACAACCAAAAAATATATATATACTGTTGTAAACATTTAGTAGAGTCTAGTCGCCTCCATGTCTTGGGACAAGCCTAAACTCAGAAAGTCTTCCCTTGTCAAACAGGTTTTTCCAATCCTGACTATGAGCTCATTTGCATGCCTTTCAAAGTCCAGGACATAGTTTCAATTAACAAGATAAAGTTAAATTTACCCATACCAGTTTCTCTTGATTTGGGTGATTTCCCAGTGTCCATGAGCTTCTACAAGCTTTTATGTTGCCAAATTTTGTGAGTGCTTCACACTGCAATCCACACTGGACATTTTCTGATGGTGCAGCAATATAAATAATCACAATGTTCAACATAAGAACACATTTAAAATATAAAAAGAAAACTAATTGAGCAAAAAAAAAAAAAAAATACTATTACATACCCATGTCAGACGAAGACCAAAAAGATCTTTCCTGCAGCAAATCAGTGGAGCAATGACCAATAGATGACAGAAAGGTCTCATCTGTGTCAAGAGACAAAAATATAGATATAGTTGCACTTTATATCATATGCTGCCATATTCCACTGTATAAACTAAATAAACAATTTTATACTCACTCAACACAGCTTGTCCTATTTCATTCAGGGCAATGTTGTTCATGTGGTGGACTTTAAGGCCTTTTTGCAGTTGCTGCTCCAGAAGTTGCTTGTTTGTACCGGTGTTTCGATGGTGAATTATGTTCCTCATCATAAAAACGTGTGTTGATGGTGCCATGTTGTTTAGAAAATAGTTGCTTCTCTTCATGACTCCAAAAAGCTGCTCAACCACCTGACTGTTTAGCCATTCCTGCAGTTCTGGTACAAGGTTAATCCTTCTCAGTATATCCCGTTGATCCTTGGTGTTGGTTTCATGAAATTTATCATACAAAGCAAAATGGCAGGAGGATCCAGTTGTAGGATGGCTTTCAGGGTCTGGATTTACTTTCTTTTCAAGTAACCATGACAGGGATACTTCGAGTTTTCCTTTTTGAGCTGCTGTAATATTCTCAGGGGTACATTCTGTCAGTCTCCCTTCGTTTGGCTGAAAAGGCATTATATCAGGAAACCGCAAGTTGGTATGAGTGGTGGGACCACGGGCGAAGTCATACACTGATATATTAGGAAGGTGCTTCCATGACATGAGGAGATCTGCAAAGTCCAGAGGAGACTCTGCCCTCAAATTGAATTTTAGGCTGTATACAATGCCATGGGGGCATGCAATAATGACAATATATTAATATTTTTTTACATATCACTCTATAAATAAATAAATAAATAAATAAATAAATAAAACAGTTACCAGAGGCACCCCAGATTTTCTGGAAGACTTTGTCAGATGTGTCTATTTTTCATTTCATGACGGAGCCTCAAAATAAGATCATCACGGGATCCCTTTGAATCAACGTTGCATGCTTTGCACAGTTTTCGGACAAAGCCGACTTTTAACAAATTAAACGTTAATCCAAATTTAAGTACATTAAATACATTGTTGCAGACATGTAAAAAATTAAACAATTTAAAAATACCTTCTGTTTTCTCAATTCATCCACAAGCCGCTCCTCAGTTGCCATAACCAATTCACTTTCTGCTGTGGATTTGGCAGAGGACAGTTTCTGGTATTCAATGTTCAGTACTTTGTCAGACTTCCTAGTATGTCTTCCAATCCATGGAGCCCATCTATCAAAACTAGGATGGACGGCTAGCTGATTTTTTGCACGGCCTACAAAAAAAAGATTTGTTTTAGCATGGAGAACACATTTAAAACAAACAAGTAAAAGTGAAAATGCATGAAATGTCATTACTTTGTACAAAACCACGTTCAATCATTTCTAAATTAACTGAGTCCCAGAACTCTTCAATGTCGTGCTCTCCTTTAAACTGCTCAGGAGGATCCTTGATGTCACTTACTGCGACAAGAAAAAAAGGAATATTACACAAGCTTGTTTTATTCATCTACATATTATTTTGTGTTCCAGGGTAACACTTCTTCTGTGCAAGTGGCATATCAGATAAAGTGTAAGAGAACCAAATGAAGATTTATGGAGGTCCATGATCACAACAGGTGGATAATAGCCACAGTTGACACATGAATATACATAATCATGGCTTGTCATGGCCTCAAACTGGCAGTATGCATGAAGAATGGTGTCCCTTGAAGGAAACTTTACTTCACGTAATCCTTCCAATGAATTTATGGCCCGTGAAACAGAAACATGATTCTAAAACAAGAAAGACGGCAGTGAAGTGCACATACAATATAAATTAAAAGACACAAATACATCTCTCAGATCAAAAAGAAATAAGACATGTACCTGCAAATTGTGTCGAAGGTAGATGCAAAGCTCCAAAGTTAGAACAGTATGGTCATTATAATTGTGCCACTCCTGATATCGGTATACCATGTGACACTGAGGGCATGTCCTAAAAAAGGCTGACACATCTAAAGAAGAATATGATAAAAAGAGAAATCATGATTAATTGAATCATCTGCATTTAAATAATTATTTAGATGTAAAATTTCACCTACTGTCAACGATTCCACCAAGGCCCACTATTTTGGCATAATCTGTAATCACTGTGGGTTTTTTCAAACTGGGATGTTCTGTGCAAAATATACATCTTGTTTCCACTGGAATTAGCTCTGTGGGATACTCAGGCAGTGGTTTTGATCTCAAAAGTTCAGCTGGAAGGTGTGCTGGAATTTTCTTCTCTTTGTAAATGTACTGGACAACACGTTCCAAGATGGTCTTGATTGGTGGATAGACTGATCCTGATGTTTAATGAGGGGAAGCTGCACTTATAGTCATGAATAAGTCTTTTTTTGTTTGAAACAAATGCCATTTCCCAATGCTTTTGTGGATACACTAAACTCTTGGCTTGGCACATGGACAATGCCAAGTGTTAGCGTCTGTGTTATAGGTCACCATGACTCTGCCGAAACGACTGTAATGTTTTCTTTGTGGTTCACAAATAGATAGACAAATGTTTGTTGCAGATCCTCTACATTGTACTTTTACAGAAAAAGGAACATGAGCTTTTAGTGCTGCTTTTTGCCTATTCAGACATTAAAACTTCCTGGATTCACAAAATATCTTACATTGCACCATTTCTTCAAGAACATCTGCTTGAAGGCCATCTTCAGCTGAAGTCTCAGTGCAGTACTCCAGTGAACGTATATGTTCACAATTACTAAATGTCAATCCACTTCTCCGTGCTAAAAGTTGAAACTGCTTGCACTCTTCTAATTCACATTCAACATTCTGCATTTTCCCCCACGTTTTCTTCTGTGCATGTATAGGCACTGAAAATCCATGTCTGGCTCTTTGGACTGCAGATATGCCATTAGTGGAATCGATGCAAACACTATAAAGATGTGAGACCTTAGTAATGTCTTTTTCAGAGTGTCCATGAATTCTAGAAATGTGTGCAGGCAAAATTCAGTTCTAAAGAGCAAAAAGGACACTGTACTTTTGGTGGCCTTTGTGCACTTAAGGTGGGCAACACTGGCAAAGTGCTACTTTCTGCCAAATGTAGAGGTGGATGGGATTCATCTGATCTTGGTTCCAACAGTGGAGGAGGGGCGGAAACATGAGGTGGTACAATAGCTGGTGCTGGCATCTGTTTTACTGAAGATGGTGATTCAGTCTTCATATAAAGAGGAGTAGCAGAATGTGTCTTGCAGCAGGACTTAAGGTGAACAATCATACTGTCTTATGATTGTCTTTGAACACTGTGGGCAGTGGAAATGCCCTTGGGGTCTGCAATCCAAATTGCATTTGCATATTTTGTGTCCTACAAAAGCAGAATAGAGATTAGCAAACATAGTGACACATTATGTAATATCTGTGTAAATTAACATGGGAATGAGGTACCTTCGAAATCCAATGCATTTTTAATATGCACTTCAATGTGTCTTAGGGTTCTGGAGAGCCTAGAAGATTTGAACATTCTGGCTGGACACAGAGGACAATGAACATAACGGCAGCAACTCTGGCATGTCTCCAGCACTGGCAAGGATCCTGCCTTGAAAATCGATTTGTGCATCAATATAAAACAACAAGAAAAAAATTATATAAATAAATAAATAAATTTCTATTACCTTCACAACTGTGGTCTTTACTGTTCATCACTATTCTCTTTTCTTATTTGCCATCAAATCAGAAGGTTGCTTTTTATTAAGGAATTTCTGTAAACAGTACATTTATTAATGAATTTATTAAATTAATTAATTTAATTTATTATACTTAAACAAAAACATAACCTTATTCTGGTCCAGAGCTACATTGATAAACATTGTTAGCTTAGCCGGCTACATAGTTTTACGACGTAGTAAACAATAAAGCCAACCTTATCTAAATTGTAGTGATTTTCCCACCGTGTGTTAAGGCAATATCTGTTATTTATCTTTATATTTCCACAGTTACGCCTGTTATTTAGCTAACTTTCTTGATCTAGTATAACTTACCGTGACTCGACAGAAGGAAACACTCATCTGAAGCCATCCGCTATTGCTATATATGACACTACTATAGGGAAAAGAAACTGATGATGAAAGTATGGGTTTTGTCATTAATGTGCCACAGCAGATTCTGTTGCCTAAAACCTGTAGATGTCCTGCCATCTGTCTACTATAAACGCTGACTTTGACTGCACACATGAGAAGAGCTCATGAAAAACAGATCCTTGGTGTACGAGAAGGAGCTGAGGGTAAACAGTCACTTTTTTTACTTTACCTACAACATGCTGTTGCGGTGTAGGTGATGTGTCGTTCGCGAACGATTCGTTCAAATGAATCGTTTAAGTTAACGTACTGAATTGAATCACTTCTTCAGTTGATTCGTTCCTTTCTCAGTTCAGTAGTTGAGCTCAGCAGCGACCGTGCAGGCCGGTGAGACTCTCATTGCGAGGGAACTGTGCTTGCTCAGTGATTCGTTTACTGAACTGAGGGCTCCCGTTTTGGGACATGATCATCATACGCAGATGGTTGGAGTTAGCTAGCTATTTGTTTCACCTGCTTCCCACACACCTGATCCAACTAATCTGACCATAAACACCACCATACTGAGTTCATACAGCGTTTACAGCAGGACACGCTCTAAACTGTACAGGGCACTGTGCTTTCAGGACTAGGATTAAGAAAGGCTAAGCTAGCGTTAGCAGTGGCAAAGCTAGCTAACGGTGGTGCTGGAGAGCTGATATCCAGCATGGTGTGGTGATTTTCTCTAAACACAAACGCTAAACTCTCTTTCTCTCTGCTGATATTGTCTAGATAACTTAGTTCCATCATGAGTAACGACAGTTCGCAGGCTCTTATGGTCTTCCCGGGTTTAGACCAAATTTGTGTAAGTGTGCATTTGATTGACGGCTACTCGCAGCCCTATCCTCTGCCTTTAACTTCTCCCACTCTTCGAGACAGACTGGCAGGGGTGGTGGCACAGGTTTGCTCCTGTCTAGGAAGTGAAACTTTACTCCACTTTCATTCTCTCATCTCTCTATTTCATCCTTTGAATTTCATGCTGTTACTGTATCTTTCCCCACTAAACTGCATATCATTGTCATTTATCGTCCTCCTTCTCCCTTTAGGTAACTTCATAGAAGAGCTGGATGTTCTTCTGAGTCTCTTCCCCATTGATGGAACCCTGCTCCTTCTCCTTGGTGACTTTACTCTTCCATCGAACAAGCTGCAGTCATCATGTCTCGAACCGCTGCTGCAGAGAGGAAGTGGAATAAGTCCCAGCTTGACTCTGACCTACACTCCTATCAGGCTCTCCTCTACAAGTTCTCAATGGAGGTTACTGCTGCCAAGTCATCCTTCTACAAGGAGAAACTGGAAGCATCATCATCTGATTCACGCAAGCTCTTTAGTATTTTCTCCTCACTTCTCAAACCCCCTCTCCCCCACCACCCTCTTCCCTTACCCCGGAGGTATTTGTCACCTTCTTTGAGGAGAAGGTTAACAAAATCCGCCAGTCGTTTTCCTCTTGCTCCACTTCCCTCACCAATACTCATCCTCTTGCCAATAATTCCTTAACATGCTTCTCTCCTCTTTCCACAGATATGGTCCTACAGCTACTTAAATCCAGCAACCCGACCACCTGCCCACTGGATCCCATTCCATCCACACTCTTCCGGACAGTCTCCATGGATTTGCACTCAACAGAAACAGCCCTCATAGCGGTGACTGAGAAGCTCCAGACTGCAAGATCATCAAAACTGTCATCGGTTCTGATCCTTCTGGACCTCTCTGCAGCTTTCCACATGGTGAACCACAAGATCCTCCTATCTGTCCTCGCTGACCTGGGAATCGCGGGCTCTGCATGGAAGTGGTTTGAGGGGCGGTCTTACCAGGTAACATGGAGAGGGTCTACATCTGCTCCTTGCAGGCTCCTTACTGGTGTCCCTCAAAGCTCAGTGCTAGGTCCTCTCCTCTTTTCACTCTACACCCGTTCTTGGTACTCTTGGTGATGTAATTACCTCTCATGGTTTCTCTTACCACTGCTATGCTGATGACACTCAACTACTGCTTTCCTTCCCACCATCTGATACTCAGGTTTGCAGTCGCATCTCTGTATGTCTGACTGACATCTCTTCATGGATGACAGCTCATCATCTCAAGCTCAATTCCAGCAAGACTGAGCTGCTGTTCATCGCTGGAACTACAGGTCCTCAGCAGGATCTTGCCATCTCATTCGAGAACTCTTTGATTGTTCCATTTAAAGATGCAAGAAACCTTGGGGTGACTCTGGAAGACCAGTTATCGCTCTCAGCCCATATTACGAATCTGACTCGGTCATGCAGATACATTCTCCACAACATCAGATGCATCCGACCCTTCCTCTCTCAGAAGGCCTCCCAGGTGCTCGTCCAGTCTCTTGTCATTTCAAGGCTCGACTACTGCAACTTGCTCCTGGCTGGTCTTCCTCTGCAGGCCATCAGGCCCTTACAACTGATCCAGAATGCAGCAGCAAGGCTCGTCTTTAATCTTCCCAGGTACACTCATGTCACTCCACTGCTGCGCTCCCTTCACTGGCTTCCTGTAGCTGCTCGCATTCAGTTTAAAGTTCTGATGTTTGCCTACAAAGCCAAGAATGGACCAGCTCCTCCTTACCTTATGGCAATAGTCAAAACACTTTTCTGTCCTGGCACCCAGATAGTGGAACGAACTTCCACTGGCTGTCCGAACCGCGAACTCTCTTGCGGTCTTCAAACGCAGACTATAGACCTATCTCTTTGTAAAGCACTTATGGTATAAACTGTAATTGCACTTTATCTTCTAGGAGCACTGGCTAAGTATTGCACTTGTACTGTATGTAGTCTTGTATTTATTCCCTTCTCTGTAGGTGTTCCAGTCTTGCTAGGTATTGCATTGTCTTTTTTTCTAGCTATCAGCACTGGCCCTGTGTTTATGGCAATGTTTGAGTATAAGAGTAGTTTGGACTTAAACCTGTTTGTACTAGATAGAAATACATACTCTAACCGAACACTAAGCACTTTTGTAAGTTGCTCTGGATAAGAGCGTCTGCTAAATGCCGTAAATGTAAATGTACTCGGCTTGTCCCGCCTCTCCATATACGCCAAAGTAGTTATGATTGGATGTTTTCCTAACTTGTCCCCGCCTTTCACAACACTAAATCAGTTCTGATTGGATGTCGTCCCTGCCAAACATGTTCGTCTCGTTTTTATTTGTTGACAAAAGTGTCAATCAATTTCGTCATAGTTTTTATCCTTTCGATAAAAATAGTTAGCGAATTTTTAAATAGTTAGCAACCAAAGGCACAAAGCTCCGTGCAATATAGACTATGTTAATATGTTAATTCACATTTAATTAGCATGAATATTAATCGCTTTCATATGATCTATGTTATTGTGGATGACCTACAGCCTCGTTGGTTTCGCTAAGTTGAGTATGAAACGTTTGAAATAGTTGTTACTGTTTTAAATAAACTACATTTACACGAAACTGTGTTATTTCAAACTACTCAGTCGTTTTCATTCTGTACCACATTTATACTGAGAACACAGGGGGAACATGTTTAACTAGAACCTGAGAAAAGTGGTTTCCCTTGTAGAATTATAGCTGGAGCAGATATAAAGTACAGTAATGGTGCTGATTATCTAAATATGTGTATAAACACTTCATTCAGTAACTTTTACTCATCCTGTATCACTAGAACACCGGTGGAAGATGTTTAACTAGAACCTGAGAAAAGTGGTTCCCCTTGTAGAATTACAGTTGGAGCAGATATAAAGTACAGTAATGGTGCTGATTATCTATATCTGTGTATGATCACTTCATACCACTTTTTAATGTCAGAACAAAAAACCAACTGACAACACAGTTTACCATTTTATCTCATGTTTGAACGGGTGGTTTGCTACTTCCAGTGTGAGTTTATGCACTGTGATAAATCTGTTCTGTTTTATTTGAACTAATGTCTTGTAATTGTTAATCAGTTAAAAAAAAAAACTTAAAGTAAATTGTATAGGATTCACATTACTTTGTGTCTTCTCTGAAACTGTACACGTTGTTTTATTGCCAAGGTCAATAAAACAGTAGATGTGCTCCAGACAGATATTCTGAACCCTGCCGTACAGTTGCAGGACAGGGTATATGAGGCAGTGAAGAGAAACATGCAAGTTGCAAGGCACAAAGTGAGTGCAAGAAACTTTGTTGTTGTGGAAAAGGTTCTCAGAAAGAACATCAGGAGTCAGCAGAGGAAAGGAGGGAAGCTGGACAGGGATTTTCTTGGTTCCTATACTGTTATGTCCTTACAAGGCAAAAGTGCAGATTTAATTGATGATAAAGGTGTCACATTTCCAAAAATGTATCTGGACCACTTGATTTGTGGAGGAAGAAACAGGCATTCCTCACAGGCTCCAAAGGCTTCCATCCCATGATTCAGCACCCGAGTATCCTTTATCTGTCCTGGCAGTTGAGACTCTGACACTTCATGTTCCGTCTATGAAGACCACAGAGACTCCTGTCACAGCAGTAAGGAGCACAGAACCTCCTTTTTCAGATGAGATCATGGGATCTCTTGCTCTGACAAGAAGTGGTTGTGTCTTGATGGACATTGCACATCTTGCACCTGGCATAGTACTGGAGAGTGAGGTACTGAATTTGGCATTTGAAGTCTAAGAAACAACAGTACACATATGTAGCGATCCATGCACAAAACCCATACATTGACTTTTTCTGATTTGGCGAACAGCATATTTTGTCTGTTCTAAGACTTTGTGTCAACCAGCGATTTCCACCACCCCCTTTTGGGACAGACTATTTATGACCCCTCTAACTACCCCCACTTCCTGTGACACCAGTAGCAGGGACCAGACTTTATAAGCCAAATTAACTTTTCATAGGAATGTTCCTCTATTTGTGGCAGTGAAATATGTAAAGTTATGTGTCCACCTTATGTCTACACTGTGTTTTTTAATATCCTTCTCTCTCTCCAAGACCTTCGATTTTCCAAGCAAAATTCTCTGAGTTTGATCCAAGCTAAACTCTCCGATTTACGCCAAACTTTTGAATGTTTGAATGTTTTCATAACCTCATATACAAGTTAATTGTGGTTATAAGTGGTAGAATTTAGCGGTGTGTTAAAAGTTTTGTAAGTTTATTTAGTAAACTTAAAAGATCTACTTAAATCCTTACATTTACCGAAACATTTACAGCAGCTCAGATGAACGCAGGACACTTGATTTCAATTGGAGATTTATGTTTATTTTCATTTTAATCTACTCTTTTGTTTTCTTTTCTTTAATTCTGTTTGAATCGGCATTCTCCTCTGGTATGTAAGATTCAAAGTTCAAAAGATGCCTGCTTTGCCCTCAGCCAATCAGGATAGTGTGATGCGCTTGGCTTTGTGACAAACACGAGTGATGCATATGCATGAGAGGGGGGCCTCCACGTCACCCCTCCCCCTTCAGGAACCCTATAAATGAGGGAAACATCTTTTTCTCTCTCTCTTCTTCTTGACTCTGGACAAAAACGGCAAGCTGCGTCGGCCCTTAGAGGCAGACTTCTCTCTTCATCCGGGGCTTTCCAGCCGCGGAACTGCGGAAGCAACGACATGGCCTAAACCAAGCCGCTCGCGAGAGAGCCGACAGGGGTTGAACTGAGGTCAACCCGCAACAGCTCCACAAGACGGTAGTTTTACGGAGAATGAAGATCAGCCGAGACGGTCTACACAGCCCCGTCACTCAAACTCAGTTAAGTTTCGTTTGGTGAATGGTTCACCGTGCGCACGTGAGTCGTGCTTCATTCATCTAACCAAGGCGCACGAAGCGACCAAACCGCACATGCGCAGTAGAGGTCTGCACGGCGCGCCGTCACCGAGGCAACCAGCGCGTAGCCCTGCAGCCCAAGTGCGCGAACCACGTGATCTGCGCGAAGTAACCAAACTGCACATGCGCAGTAGAGGTCTGCACGGCCCGCCATCACCGAGGCAACCAGCGCGTCGCCCTGCAGCCCAAGTGCGCGAACCACGTGACTCGCGCGAAGCAACCAAGCCGCCCATGTGCAGTAGAGGTCCACACGGCGCGCCGTCACCGAGGCAACCAGCGCGTCGCCCAGTTTAGCGGAGATGCCTTTGATGTCTACACCAACGAGACCGCCGCCGCTTTCCCCGGACAGAAATGCAGAAAGACACGCATACCAGACATCTGTCGTGGTCCGGTCCGAGTTCTGCTTTCTTTTAGTCTAGATTCCTTTCTTTCACCCCTTTTTATCTCTTTTCTTTTTATTTAATATATATATACGTACTTTTGATGTGTTTATCTAATAAAGCCTCTTTTATATAAGCCAGTCTTGGTGTGTTTTCAATATTATTACCAGTGTGTGGATCCCTGAACTCAAACCAACCTCAACCTCAGAAACTTCATATTTTATAAGGGGAAATTTGATTCATCCAAATTAATTAATTCAGTTAATTAATTGGTGGATTAAATAAATACCCCTAGTTACGTTACACATATATCATTAATGCTTTAGTAATTTCTTTTCCACATGAAACTAACTTGCAGAGATGTGTACTAACATGTTCCATGTATTTAAGTACAAGTATTATTAATGTATAGTTTTTTAATTGATATTGTTGATGTGTATACTTTGATGTCTACTTACACAATTGTAAGAAAAGAATTTCACTTGCACTGTGATTCGTTCTATCAATATTAACTTTGTTAACTTCTAATTTCTTTTTTGCAGTTCAATGTCATTTCTAGCTTGCATTATTATATAGTTATTTTATATATATATATATATATATATTATAATTATTATTTATAAAATTATAATATATATATATATAGTCATTATCCTATATTTATCAAATTTATCAGGGTAAATATGCTAATAAAGTGTAAACTAACAGCTTCTCTTTAACACTGCATTAAATTACATGAACTGATGAAACATGTTCTTAGATAAGTATTCTTACTCTGAAATCACTGATAAATGTGGGCCCTTGTCCTTACGACTAGAGGTGTTTTAGGCCAAAGGTTTTCAGAAAGAGAATGGAGTCTAATGGAGTCTATCAAACTTAAATGTGCTGGATGTGCTAATAAGTTCAAATGTATGCATGTTACTGTGCTGTTACTGTTATTTTTCTCAAATCATTATTTCACATTATTTAGTTTATATTTAGAAAATATAATATGCACTTGCATTGTACACCCACTGACTCTTTTATTAGTTACAACTTGTTTCTTGTATCAATCAATCAACCTTTATTTAAACTCGGAGTACATTGAGGGTGGCCCTCATTTACAATTTAATAAGATGTAGAAACAAAATATTATAAAGGTAATAAAAATAATAAAGACAACAGATAAATAAATAAAACTAAATACATAAGAGTAAAATGTAAATAAACAATAACTAAGAACAATAGAAGAAAATAAGGAACAATGAAAAAAAGATAAAGAAAACAGCTAAAAAAACAGATTAAATAGGATATTAAATTTTTTAGTAAAAAAAAAAAATCTAAAAACATAAAATCTAAAAACTGAAATCAGCTAAAACAGTGGCAGACTGTCTGAAGGTGGTTAGAGACTAGGTGTTTAAAATGATCAAGTGACACCAGCGAGCTAAGCTTTGTGTGTTCTGTAGTGAGTTCCAGCTTGCTGGTGCACTTTAGCTAAAAGCAGATTTTCCCAGTTCACTAAAAACTCTCGGTGCCTGAAGGGTGATCCAATCACTGGAACAAGTCTGGTAGGTTGTGTTATTTTTAATAAGCATTTGTGTGATGTACAGTGACATATGGCCAGAAAGTGTTTTAAAAATAAAAAGAAACCAATGTGTTTCCCTACGCACAGCAAGTGAAGACCACCCAACTTTTTCATACAGTAAGCAGTGATGTGTACTATACGGGTCACCAGTAATTAATCTTAGTGCCGTGTGATATACAGAATCTAGTGGTTTGAGTGTAGTTGCTGGCATATATCTGTAAATCATATCACTTTAGTCAAGCTTAGATAAAAGTGTTGCTTTAACAATCTTTTTTCTAGCATGTGTTGGGAAACATGATTTATTTCTATAGAGGAAGCTGAGTTTTTGCCTCAGCTTACCTGAAAGCTTGTTTATATGGTGCATAAAAAAACCTTGAGTTACATTTAAAATCTAATAGCTACATATAAGATATTTAGAAATTGAGTGATTCTTAACCCGAATAATCAATTATTTGTCCTACTTTGTAGTTCTACAAATACTGACAAATTTCTAATCCACTTTCACTCTGTGAAATGCAAAGAGGTATATCTAATGAAGCTCCCAGTGGGTGTATATCCAAGGCATGACTGTGCCACTAATATACATAGTCTGTTTATTTCTCTGAAGGTTACAAACGCATACATCTTCACACTGGTGAAGAACTATAATCAGAGCCATGAGGAGAAAGCCTTTATGATTGACAGCTTTGCGATGACCAAAGTATGGCAAGGGGTCATATCAAAGCCTAAGAAAGGTATAGTAATTTAATTCCAGACTGTGACTGTCCATATATGTATATATGTTTCTTTAATTAATACATTTCTTAAATGTATTTATTTATTCGTAATTATTTTAATTTTAGTGTGATCCAAAGGATTTCAAAGTTCTTTTGGGTATCATAAATTAACATCAGCATAGGACTATTGCTGTATCCATAAAAACATTGCAGAATCATATTGAAATTTACTTGGAATCAATTCAAGCAAATCTGAATCTGTCTTAAGCTATCCACAGTGGATGGGTGTGCTTGCCTATTTTTGTTCTAACCAAGCAGGAGCACACATTCAGTTTTTGAAGGCTGAGACTAATTAATTTGCTTGATTTAATTACAATATAAACCCACACCAGTTTTATGTGTATAAGCTTGGACGACCATGCTATGACACATTCTGAATTTCTATTTATTATATTTGTAGATTTAGGTCATTTATTCATCCCAAAAAAGAACACTGTTCTTGGATCCGATGGGAGAGTCACCAAAGAAGTTGACAAAACTATCATTAACGTAAATGAATATGTGGTAACAATATTATGTTAGATATGTAAGAGATTTAGAAATGAATATAATCTGTTTGCTTTTGTAGAAGATTTGACTGACCTCTGTCACTTTTGTGGGGAAGAGATGAATCCAAGCGATCCAGTGTGTTCATCTGAATACATAATGCAGAAATATCATTTCTAAAGCATTACATCAGGCATAGACCACAGAGGTTGTGTTGTCATTTTGTAGTCGGCACAATGTTGTTATGCCCGGTTTTCATAAAATTGCTTATATATTTTTTTATTTGTTAAGTAAATATGCTTAGAACCTGCTATAGTTTGTTATTTGTAAATTTTTTATCTGTAAATCACTGGATCCTTTGAATTATATCTGAAGTTTGTGAAAACTGTTTGTGAGGACTGAATTGACGTCATAAAAAAAACATAAGAAAAAAAAGGCCTGTGTGTAGGTTATGATGCAGTAATCTGTTCTTCTTCTAATCTTTGAAACATCACAGACCAGTCCCTTCTGTTGATACCTTGCTTTGACAAGCTCTACAAGTTCCTGCACTCAGTACAGACCCAGGTTAACTTCACTAATGTTAATGCCTGCCTGATTCCCATATTTAGACAAGAAAAACTTTCTTTAATGATTAAAAAAAACTATAACGACATTTGCCTTTTTTGTTTAATTTTCCTGGTCCAGCTTAATTTGCACTGTGTTTAAATTCAGGTTCCTGCGGCATTATAACAACTGCTGCGTCATTTAAGGCACATTTAAAAAAGAAGCTGGGCCTTGTAACGCTGGGTCTATTTTTGATGAGGGAATTTAGAATATAAAGATTGAATGCACAGAGCTATCTATGAATGTTCCCAGTGCTAAGACATTTCTATCACTTATACTAGCACTAGAACAATTTACTGTCCTGAGCTCAGTGAGATCAATTTGATTTGCAGCGAGATTGCTTACATTTAGCAATATTAGCATAACCACCCCTTAAAGACCTTGTACATTTGAAGGATCTAGTGATATTTAGGAGAAAAACAAACACAGAACAAAATGTATGTTGGCCATAGAAAAATAGAGCTTTAAACCGAAACAATTGCTCTCAGTCTTAAAAAATTTGGTATTTGTATGGATAAAATCAGACAACCCTGCTTTGGTTTCTTAACCAAAAACCTAAAAACTCACTTTATCTAGGCTCTTTGACCATCACATGCTTTTACAATTAAGTGATCATTTGAAAGTCATTATTATTTGTTTGATTATTTAGATTGCCTGTGATGAATGCAATAGATGGTTATACCAGTCCTGTATTGGGAACCCACCAGCAGAGGAAGACTTCTGTTGCTCAGCATGTGCAAAGTAGAGGTCAATTGTGGATTTTATTTTTTAAGCAACTTGAAATTTTATTTCATTTTTTACTTTTTACTTACTCATTTTAAATAATTCATCTACAGTATTTACCTTTGGCTGTAGATTGGTTTGAATATTTACCTGTGCTTGCAAATACAGTTCTGCAATTGTAAATAATAATAAAATACATTTTTGTGTCTGCAACTTGGCTGTTATTACGTTAATGCTATTTTGACATTAAATATTCCCTGTAACTCCCAAGAGAAAAACCCTGAGAGGAATAAACAAAATCTGGTCACATTGTGTCTGGTCACATTGAGTCTGTAATGTTTTTACATTCTAAATGTTAAATACTGAACATTTACTGGGAGACTACTGTTGCACTACCTTTGCACTTTCAGTGTTACAGAGTAAAGCAGGTGGAGTAGAAAAAAAAGACATTATACTCCATTACGGCTATAACAGCTGTAATCTACAGGAGGAACCACTTTTCTCAGGTTCCCCCTGTGTTCTCAGTGTAAAGGTGGTGCAGGATGAGTAAAAGTTACTGAATGAAGTGTTTATACACAGATATAGAAAATCAGCACCATTACTGTACTTTATATCAGCTCCAGCTATAATTTTACAAGGGGAACCACTTTTCTCAGGTTCTAGTTAAACCTGTTTCCCCCTGTGTTATCAGTGTAAATGTGGTACAGGGTGAAAACGTCTGAGTAGTTTGAAATAACAGTTTCATGTAAATATAGTTTATTTAAACCAGTAACAACTATTTCAAACGTTTTATACTCAACGTAGCAAACCCAACGAGGCTGTAGGTCAGGGGTCACCAACCTTTTTGAAACTAAGAGCTACTTCTTGGGTACCAATTAAATGTACAAATTTGCTAAATTTACCTTTAGTAAAATGTTATTATTAATAATTAATGATATTTACATACAAAAATTAACTTTTAGATTTTACTGAACCTATCACCAAATCTGCAGCATTTTAACAAAATTGTCTTTTTGTTGTTAAAATAATTGGTTTAACCATATACTGTCGATGATTTTTAACATTTCCAGCTTGTCAGAGACAAATTAACGTAAAAAAAAAAAAAAAATTTAACTATAATCTTTAGAGGTGCTGGGACTCAATTTAAATCTTAAATAGTAACGTAGAGTAATGTAACTTTACGTTTCAGAGGGCTTTAATTAATATTAGTTAATATAAACGTTAGCTAACCCAAACCCTCTTAGTCTGTCACTATAACAACTCATTATACTAAAGCCGTTTTATTGCAGTATATTTTGCTATTTATTGCTCTCATTCATTGTGAAAATAATGTTTTCTTTCTTTTTTCTGTCATGTTGTTAGGAGTAAATCATCTCCTCACCTTACCTCTAATATGTAACATTTTTTAATTTTTTTTTTTAATATTGTCATTTTTAAATTTACACCAATGCAAGTGTGATTTAAAAAAGAAAAGCAACAACAACAACAAAAAAAATTAGATACAGCTCACTGGTATGTGGTACTGTAGTGAGCTATTTTCTCATGACGTGCTTGCGGGCGACCTGGTGCCCGCGGGCAACATGTTGGTGACCCCTGCTGTAGATCATCTACAATAACATAGATCATATAAAATCGATAAATATTTACGCTAACCCCGAACAATAGAAAGAAATAACTATAAAACACAGGGGAGCTTAGACTGCCTAAACCCCATACATAGCGCCTGCCAAATACATCATAATAATAGTCATGTTCGAGATACGGCTGTGCCTGGCCTTGTTGGTTAGCCAGAGCAGCCGGACGCAGTTGGTGGAGGAGTCTAGAAAAGAGCCTCAACTCGGTCAGTCGCCCCCTGCAGCCTACGTGAACAACAGCTGATGAAGTAGACGCAACAGACAAATAGTGAAAATAAAGAAAAGAATTAGAAAGAGTAGAAAAAAATAGATCCAAAAACAAAAGTAATGTAGTGCTTTTAAAGACACTCACAAATCATAAGACTAAAAATCTACAACACTTCAGCCTCTTCATGACCTGAAATAATAATTATGAAAAATGAAATGCGTTGAATACTGCATGAAAATGAACGGTCATGCTACTAGACATGATATTATTTGCATAAATGTAGGGTCTTTAAAGAGTTTTAGAGGAGATATACATTTTACTGTAAAAAGTGTCAAACGTCAGAGGTGTCCGCGGAGCTTCTGACCAATGCAGATTAAGCTCTGTCGTCATCAAGCTGTTTCTTGGCTCGCGCAGTTCATGGAGAGCAACTGCAGCGACTGTGTGAAGCCTGCAGCCCCCCACCACTTGCGAGATGTTAATGTAGTATGTCATTTTGAAGCGACAGTGGCGCCGATTCAAGTCGGACAAAAAAAAAAATAAATAACCAGCATGCACCGCACGATCTAGCCGGCGATCGGGCTGTGCAGCGCCGCGTGAAGACTCTGATGGTACAAAAACATTCTATTAATTAGTTTGGCTATTAATATACTACACTTTTAAATTATGTTTATTGTTTTCAGCTTGAACTGAATATTTGTGGTTAATGGTGTGTATTGGGCTCTACCAAATAATCTACGCTAAGCTGTCATTGCAAACGTTGCGCAATACCCTTACACTGACAATACAAACTTATTTCCATATCTGTTTATCGGCTGTAACTGGGGTCTGTCCTCCGGAAAACAGGTCTGTTCATTTCGCACATTTAGCAGCATCTTCCAACGCCTTTCTTTTTTTTACCTGTCCTTTTCGGCTCCACCTGGCCTCTTTCTGCCCTCCGTCACCACTGACTGACGCTGACGCTATATTTAATTTTACCACTCCAGAAAAGACGACTGGTGGGCCCAACTAACTTAAATATTCGTTCTGATGGTAGAACCCACTTAATCTACTGCGATGTAGAGGCTATGTTGTCAGATGAATAGAGAATGAATACATAGTTGATTGGAGAGTGAATGCAAGATAAAGATTAGATAAGTGACAGATAAGTGTCAAAATTATTTTCCCCGTCGAACCAGCCCAAACTTGAGATTGACATGAGCCAGCCCATCGGGAGTACTGAAATACACAGATTAAGTAAAAACTGCTATTTTGCAAGATATCCATATGATGCACAGACTGCAAATTGCTTATATCATACAGAGACACAGTTGATGAACATACTACAATGTTTAAATTCATAAGGTATGACAGTTATATCTGAAAGATTTTCTGCAAGATTTATTTTCATTCCATCTAAGTACACAGTGTACTGAAATTACGTTCCTTCAGGAATAACATGGTGCAAGATGAAACAAAAAGTTACTTTGGTAACTACCAGTTACTAAGGTAGTACTTGCTAGAGGTAGAAGTAAATAGTGTAAACACAGGGTCAGCAGCAGTGTTTCAGTGCAAGTAGAGCATCAAAAGAGGAGTTGTGTTCTTGGTGTGTGTAAAGTAGGTTTGTAAGGGGCCGTGCTCTGGTAATTTTTTATAATTAAAACATCCAAAAGACATACATATCTTAAGGAGATAGTCATATACATATATATTGATAACTATACTCGATATATATAATAAACTCTTTGTTTGGTAAGATATGCTTTGGTTGAATTTGAATGATTTTTTAAAATGTAATAACTGACTATTGTGAGACATCCATATGACTTACATCCATATGACTAGTAGTGCACACAGACCCATCCTCCAAACATACTACAACCATGTCTTTGGTAAGATATGCTTTGGCTAATTTTTAGATAATATTTAAAAATATGAAACTACTATTGTGCAACATTTATATGACTCACAGGTCTAAAATGATTTGTATTGTACAAGAAACCCTGTTTACAAACAAACTGCAACCTTTAGATTTACAAGATATGATTTTGTTTATGATATTTCAAAGCTGCAAATCCATATGATAGGCAGATGTAAAATCACTTGTATTGTAGAGAGACCAATCTGAGAAATATGGTACTTTTGGTTTGATAAGATATGACTATTTTTGCTATTGTTGACGAGTAATAAATGACTACTGTGAAACATCCATATGGCCTACAAATCTAAACTTACTTGTACAGAAACCCTGCTGTCAAACATACAACAACCTTTAGTTTTGTATGATACAATTTTACTTTTTTTTCATCAGCAGCACTGCGGTGTCTGATCCACTCACACCAACACAACACACACTAACGCACTACCACGTCTGTGTCTGTGTTTCCCAAACTTAACAAATACAAATTGTGCTTTTCTGCTTGAAGTGGGTTGTGTGGGAGATGTTTACATTTATATAATTCTGTATAAAAAGGGCAATTTTGGCAACAACATTTGCTGCTGTAATTTGTAGACTAACTTGTGATTTTAAACTGCTTAAATACTCTCATTGCTTTCATACTTTTGACATATCAATCAATGACATAATCGTTCAAACCTTATTGTATAATATTCTATTCAAACTGATTTTATTGTGAGGGCACAAACCTTTGGGGCAGAGAAGAGCAAAACAATTTAACATTTCAGGAAACTTCAGGAAATTACAATACTAAAAAAACAAGTTAACAAATCCTTGAAGATGCATGTTGGAAAGACCGTTGCTAAAAGCCTACCTCATCAAAGAGAGGCAACAAGTACTGCATCAGAGATAAGCGATGTTAGTAGGACCAGAGAATGCAGAGTGCATGCAGCCTGTGTCTGTTCCTATTTAACCCTATGTGTGCAAAGTATGCGTATTTGACCTCATGTGAATTGATTATTTACGGTTTAAACCAGTTAAGTGCAGCACAATGTATGCTCATGAGGCCATGTAACATATGCCAAGGGAAACACCTCCGCATCTTGCATGATGTCAATAGTTTAAGTACAAGAGAAGATTCCTGCCTGATTAACTCTGAGACAGGATCTCTGCATGTTGACTGACCTGTCGATGTGAGAAGTGTTCTTCTTAAGGTCATTAGAGTTGTACCTCACTACAAGGCCAAATTTCTTGATAGTTATGCTGTCCTGGATGACGGCTCCGAGCGCACCATCCTCAAGTACAGACCATTCAAGGTAGATCAGTTTCCTTCCAGATCTCCCCTGAGTCTAAGCCACAGAAGATCTACCAGGTCAATGCTGCCTTCACAGGAGACTACTCCTATCCTGCAGACATTCTGGAGAAGTACAAGCACTTAAAAGGCCTACCTGTACAAGCCTTTGAGAACGTATACCATTTACAAGTAACAGGTGCTGATCAAACACACCTCATTGCACCTATAGCTCCAGTCCATATAGGCCCTTCTGGCGGAACCGCCGCTGTCAAGACAGTTAGGATGGACAATCCAAGGTCCAGCCAGACTGCTAAAGACCCAGCTGCAACCACAGCAATGCCTGTTTCTGTCCTCTTCTCCAGCAGAGATGGAAGTGAAAAGAGATGTTGAGAAACTCAAGGAGCTGGATGTCCTACCATACATCAGCAAGAAGCAGGCTATCGGGTCACCCTATCAGGGTGGATGTGAATGGTATGCTTCGCTATACCACCCCGCTGTTACACAAGGAAAACTCACTCCTTTTCTATGCCAAAAGGGAATCTGTGAAGTTTACAGCCTCAGATAAGGCAGGCAGCTACAATGTCGAGGCATGTCTCCTCCTTTGCCTTAGGGGAAGAGGATGTGAGAGTTTCCATAGATAACTGATAACTGCCTTCAGAGTCTGCCTTCGGTCCAAAAAGCCCAATGTCTGCTTGATAGACTGCGGACCCACCTAGCTCAGGGAGGTTTCGACATCCGCCAGTGGGCATCCAACATTCCTGATGTCATCAGTCACCTGCCTCCAGATGCCAGGTCAGCTGAACAAGCTCTCGCAGGAAAAGTCAGATCCACAAGAATCGACCCTTCATCTCAGCTGGCACTGTGAAACAGACAAATTAGGCTACAAGCACAGACCTGTCACCTACGATGCACCAACCATGAGAAACATATACAGGGTACTGGCCCGCCAGTATGATCCCATTGGGTTCATTCTCCCATACACCACCCCAACCAAGCTGATTGTGCAGCAACTGTGGGGAAGACGCAGAGACTGGAATGATCCATCTACTCCAAACCTGGAGATCCTGGGAGGATGAAATTCAGTACATACCCCTTTTAGCCTTACCTAGGTGCTACATTCCTCCAGATATGGAACACCCTGAGGTACTCCATGTGTTCAGTGATGCCTCAGAGAACGCATATGGATCTGTGGCCTATCTGCGTTCCGATAACAAAGAAGGGAAAACACACCTCGATTTCCTGGTCATAGGTAGCCCCACGCAAACAAAATTCTATACCAGGACTAGAGCTTGGTGTTGCCCAGCTAGCAAAGCTAGCAAAGCTTCTGGCCAATGAGCTCACCTTACCTACTTAAGGAGTTACCTTGTGGACTGATTCTAGTACAGTCTTACAGTGGTTACTAGTTTTGTGGGAACTAGAGTAGAGATTCAAGAATTGACTTACCTCAGAGCATGGTGTAACACTGAAACTGCAAAGAACCCTGCTGATAACCTTACACATGGGAAATGCCTCAAGGACCTGACTGTGCCAAACTGAAGCACCTGCAACAGTCCAAGGAGAACGCATTTAGGAGTGGGGACCGGGCGCTCTACAACAAAGCAGGAAACACACTAAACAGAGAGATTAGAGCTGCAAAGAAGAGCTACTCTGGAAATGTCTACACAACCTCTCAGGCTACAAACGACCCCCCCACCAGACAATGGGGGGTCGTCAACTCGCCTAAACACCTTATATTGTAGGTTTGAAAAGCCCAGCTCCACTGAACAATACAACACCACTTCACACCCTTCTGACTCTCAGCCACCCTTTCAGCCTGCCCTGAAGATCTGTGAAGCAGACGTGCACCAGGCCCAGACGAAGTGTCACCCTCCTGCCTGAGGAACTGTGCAGACCAGCTTGCTCCTGTCTTCACCAAGATCTTCAATAAATCACTGGAGCAGTGTGTCATACCAGCGTGCTTCAAGCGCTTCACAATAATTCCTATCCCCAAAAAGCCAACCATCTCAGGACTGAATGACTACAGACCTGTCGCACTGACCTCTGTCGTCATGAAATCCTTCGAGAGGCTGGTTCTCACCCACCTGAAGGAGATCACCAACTCCCAACTGGACCCCTTGCAGTTCACATATCGGGCAACAGGTCTGTGGATGATGCAGTGAACATGGGACTTCACCACATCCTCCAGCACCTCGACTGTCCAAGTACATATGCAAGAGTTGTGTTCTTGGACTTCAGCTCCGCCTTCAACACAATCATCCCCGGACATCTACACACCAAACTGATCCACCTCAGTGTGCCAGCCTCCACCTGCCAGTGGATCACAAATTTCCTCACTGGCAGAGAGCAACAGGTGAGGCTGGGAAAGATCACCTCAGGAACCAAGACCATCAGCACAGGAGCTCCGAAAGGCTGTGTTTTCTCCCCGCTGCTCTTCTCACTCCACGGAACCCTCAGTCAAAATCCTGAGATTCGCAGATGATTTGACAGTCATTGGTCTCATCCAGGACAGTGATGAGTCTGCCTACAGACGGGTTGTGAAGCAGGTGGTCCTCTGGAGCAGTCATAACAACCTGGAGCTGAACACAGCCAAAACAGTGGAGATGAGAGTGGACTTCAGGAGAAGCCCTCCAACCCTTTCAGCACTCACCATCCTCAAGAGTACTGTAACGGCTGTGGACTCCTACAAGTTCCTGGGCAAATAATCTCCAAGGACTTGAAATGGGTCTGTAACATCAGCACCATCATCAAGAGAGCTCAGCAGAGGCTGTTCTTCCTGCGTCAGCTGAGGAAGTTCAACCTGCCCAAGGAGCTGATGGTGCAGTTCTACACCGCCACCACAGAATCTGTTCTCACAGCATCCATCACAGTGTGGGGCAGCTCAGCCACCAAACACAACACCCACAGACCGCAGCGCATCATCAGGTCTGCAGAGAGAACCATCGGTGTGAAGTTAACCTCTCTACCGGACCTGCACACGGCCAGAACCAGGAAGCGTGCAAAGAACATTGTCTGTGATCCGTCACACCCTGAACATCACCTGTTCCAGCATTTTCCTTCAGGTCGGCGTTTCAGCCAGTTGAGTATCAAGACCTCCAGACCACAGAGAAACTTCTTCCCACACGCCATTACACTCATGAACAGCTGAACATTACAACACTACATTTTAAATACAGTCTACTACATACATACATACTACTACATATATACATCCTATCCAGATGTTCTCTCACTTTTCTTTCTCTGTACTGCACTTTTATTTATCTAATAGTGTCTCAGAACACTCTGTACTACCGTCTCAACCAGTAGTACAGTACTCTTCTGTTCTCCATATTTATATCTATTTATTTCAGTCTGCACTGTCCTTCACTGCTACACTTAGCACTTTACCTTAAATATACAAGTCTGCACATGTTAAGTTTATAGGTGTATTTGTGTGTGTATGTGTAGGTTGGGTGCATTTGTTACTTCTGTAATGTTAGTTATCGTGCACTGTGAGCTACTGTAACCAAAAACAAATTCCTTGTATGTGTGAGCATACTTGGCTAATAAAGTCTGATTCTGGTTATATATGGCATGCTTATGGTTACGAGAAAGTCAAGCCATTAGATTTGTGTTTAAAAATGTTCATTTATGTAATCAGAACAATTATAGCTGAGCATTTTTTTAAAGATGTAGGTATTGTTCTGATGCAGTCTGCCAGTTCTCTGGCTTCTGTAGTTTACTGTTCATAACAATGTCCAAGTATTCCTGGATGTCTGGGTCACCACATGGTTTAATTGACTGTCTTGCCTCAGGGAAAGCTTCCAATTTGTTCTGTTCAATTCTAAATCCAAACTAATGAGAATGGATCCTAATTATAGCAAGTGGGACACAATCGTGAAGTGTAACGAAATTTATTATATATTTTAAACTTTTTTTTAGAAATAAAAAACTGAAAAGTTTGGCGTGCAATATTATTCTGCCCCTTTACTTTCAGTAAAGCAAACTCACTCCAGAAGTTCATTGAGGATCTTTGAATGATTTACTGTTGACCTAAATGACTGATGATGATAAATAGAATACACCTGTGTGTAATCAAGTCTCCGTATAAATGCACCTGCTCTGTGATAGTCTCAGAGTTCTGTTTAAGGCGCAGAGAGCATCATGAAGACCAAGGAACACACCCGGCAGGTCCAAGATACTGTTGTGGAGAAGTTTAAAGTCGGATTTGGATACAAAAGGATTTCCCAAGCTCAAGGAGCACTGTGCAAGCGATCATACTAAAATGGAAGGAGAATCAGACCACTGCAAATCTACCAAGACCCGGCCGTCCCTCTAAACTTTCAGCTCCAACAAGAAGAAGACTGATCAGAGATGCAGCCAAGAGGCCCATGATCACTCTGGAAGAACTGCAGAGATCTACAGCTGCGTTGGGAGAATCTGTCCATAGGACAACAATCAGTCGTACACTGCACAAATCTGGCCTTTATGGAAGAGTGGCAAGAAGAAAGCCATTTCTCAAAGATTAAAAAAAGTCTCGTTTAAAGTTTGCCACAAGCCACCTGGGAGATACACCAAACATGTGGAAGAAGGTGCTCTGGTCAGATGAAACCAAAATCGAACTTTTTGGCCACAATGCAAAACGTTATGTTTGGCGTAAAAGCAACACCGCTCATCACCCTGAACACACCATCTCCACTGTCAACCATGGTGGTGGCAGCATCATGGTTTGGGCCTGCTTTTCTTCAGCAGGGACAGGGAAGATGGTTAAAATTGATAAGAAGATGGATGGAGCCAAATACAGGACCATTCTGGAAGAAAACCTGTTGGAGTCTGCAAAAGACCTGAGACTGGGACGAAGATTTATCTTCCAACAAGACAATGATTTAAAACAAAATCTGCAATGTAATGGTTCACAAATAAAGGTAGCCAGGTGTTAGCATGGCCAGGTCAAAGTCCAGACCTGAATCCAATTGTGAATCTGTGGAAATAGCTGAAAACTGCTGTACACAAACAATCTCCATCCAACCTCACTGAGCTTGAGCTGTTTTGCAAGGAAGAATGGGCAAAAGTTTCAGTCCCTCGATGTGCAAAACTGATAGAGACATACCCCAAGCGACTTGCAGCTGTAATCGCAGCAAAAGGTGGCGCTACAAAGTATTAACGCAAGGGGGGCGAATAGTTTTGCACACCTAATTTTTCAGTTTTTTATTTCTGAAAAAAGTTTAAAATATTCAGTAAATTTCGTTCCACTTCACGATTGTGTCCCACTTGTTGATTCTTCACAAAAAATTATAATTTCAAATTTTCGTTTAAAGCCTGAAATGTGGCAAAAGGTTGAAAAGTTCAAGGGGGCTGAATACTTTTGCAAGGCACTGTAACTCAAAGGCCAGGTACCTCTAAATATAGAAATATAGCTTAAACAATCCCGAGTAGTAGTCAGTGTGCGGTGGCATTGGGTACACTGAATTGCAGCCATAATACTGTTCTCCGTGCTGCAATCGGTCCTTAATCTCATGGGTACAATACCAAGGTTCTGTGTACAAGAGACTGTAGAGCCCGAAAGGGACAAGCCTAGCAACTTTTTCTGGTGTTATAGGAGACTTTTGGAGACTCCAAGGTGAACACTCATGATCTTTAGTTATTGTCCTCAGCAAGCAGTGCGGGCTGCCATGAGAGCAGACCTACATCACGCTACGACCCACTACACTCACTGCGCATGCCCAAAGCCGGATGTAAATATAAACGCGTCTTAGATAGATACTTTATTGATCCCAGAGGGAAATTCTTCAGTGTGACACAGCCTTTTTCAAAGCCAACAAAAAAGAATCCACAGATGTTAATTTATTCAGAGTTCATTTGTAGTTATAATATATTTAGGGTGTTTTATTCACTTTTTGTCTCTCCCACAATGCTATTCCTTCAAATACACACAAAATAACATTATGCAAATTACGCAATTACATCATTTAGTTGGCAACAGTGAGTGTATAGCATAAATCTGTTTCTCTGCATACTTTATTATCCTCATTTGACCCTGTTCTTCAATGCTCAGGACACCACAGGACCACCACAGAGCAGGTATGATTTGGGTGGTGGGTCATTCTCAGCACTGCAGTGATACTGACACTGTGGTGTGATAGTGGGTGTTGTGCTGGTACGAGTGGATCAGACACAGCACTGCTGCTGGACAGCAACCAGAAATATCCATCCAACAATGTCCTGGGGGTGACATCCTGTGAGCACTGATGAAGGACCAGAGGATGACCAACACAAATTGTGCAGCAAGAGATGAGCTTCTATCTCTATCTTTACAGCTACAAGGTAAAGCAACAAGGTAAGAGTGCATAAACTCAGAATGCAAGGTAGGAGTGAAAAACTCAGAATGCCGTGCATGTGACATAATGACAATTAAATGCAGTATTTTTTAAATTATTTTTCAACTTAACTACACACCTTACTAAGTACTTTTTCTATGTCCTTACAAAAATACATTTTCTGGACAGCAAATTTCAGCAAATCAGGTGCTGCTACCTCCGGGGTTGTAAATAACAGGAGTCTTTGTCCTCTGACAGGTGTTAAATCACATCCATGTGGCACCATTATTCCTATTTTTATTCTAGAATATAAAAGACAAAGAATACAATTACTGTTTTACACAGTGTGTTGCATATAGATTTAACATCAAATAAGTCTACTTATTAAAGCATAACCTAAAGCTATTATCTTGCAGAGAGCTGTCATACATAACACAAAACAACTGAGCCACCTGAACTTGTCTCCTGTCTTTTTTCTTGTTTTGGGGCCACAGCTAAAGGACCGTCTTTCATTTGATTTTGCATTTCTGTATGATGGGGAAGGCTGATTAGCTGGAACAAACAGAAAAATCACTAACACATTTTGGACAGGAAGTAATCTGTCCCAGTGCATGTTGTGGCAGGGCTAAACCCTCTATCAGACACAAGGATGAAGTTAGTTCCTTATCCACATATTCGCCGCCTAACGGTGGTTCCTTATTCACAGATACCACTTAGTGAATAACAATAAACTAATGGGAGTGTGTTCCATACCTGCTGCACGTGATGCACCATGGACGAATATAATAAAGTGCCCAGACTAATTCCAGACTTTTTCTAAAAGTAGGAGATTATAACACTATCTGATGTAGGTTAATAATTAAGCACTGGACCCTCATATTTAAAGGTATTTTTCTTGAAAGCTACACATTAAAATAAGACTAAGATAGCTGGCTAGCTAGTGCTTACAGTCACTTAGGTACTGTTTCCAGATGGTTATGTCCCCTGCGTATCTCTTTCTTCCGTCTCTTTCAAAAACTCCAAAGACCCACATGAAAAACAAAACTGTGCCAACTAACTAAAATGTGTTTCACAAAATTGTCAAAACCTGACTGCGTGTTAACTCTATTCACTCTTGTTTGATCGACACAAACGTCGGCAAGAAGAAGCACTACCTGTTTGTTGGTCCTACCCATTCGCCGTTTGTAAATTTGTTTCGGTACTAATAAAAGGGTTTTACACCGTACAGCGTACAAACCAGCTAAACTGGCATTTCCTCAGTTTACTCTTGTCCTTTTGGTCTGCATATTTCACGAAAGATTAGATACTATTTTCCCATCCTTTAAAATTATGTTGTGGCCAGTTTTGTAAAGGTCTTCTGTGTCTTTGCGCCTAAATACGCATTTTAAGGTGACCTGATTTGAAGAAAAAAACGCTTTGTTTGGGGTTTATTTAGCACGCCTCCTAGTCTTTCAGCACAACCTGCTACTGTTGCCCCGGAAGACGGGGGCGCAGCGAAGCGGCTGACGCAAAGGTTAAGCAGACCGGAACTGAATCCCTTTTCACCTCAGTCACTTGACATGCGCTATCTTGCTTTGCCATTTGACTTGTCATATTAGCCGTTAAACTGCTAAAGAAATAACAGGATGCGCCGCGGTTTGTTTTACTGCGTAAATCAGTGAAAGTGGAAAGATAATACTGCATGTGCTCTGTTGGCTGGACTATGCGCTGCAGTGCCACTTCGCCTTTCCTGCTGCTCTTCATGGGGTTTCTGAACAGTTTGAGTGGGTTCGAGGAGTTTGAACCCGAGACTCCAGACTGGATAAAAATTGTAAAAACGATTCGGAATGGTATCCATAAGATCGACACGTACCTCAACTATGCGCTGGACTTGATCGGAGGCTCAGATGGACTGTGTCTCTACAAATGCAGTGATGGTAAGTGAGGCGGACAGGATCCTGCATCTTCTGTTTAACGTTTCTTTATCGTAGGATTGTTTCTCTTTTCTGATTTTATATTTTAGTTATTAATAAAAAATATTGTTATAATAATGCCCAACAGCTGCATTTAAGTTCTAATTTTGCGAGACTACACGAGCCCCTGTCCCTCTCTTCTTTGCTTCTACACTATTCGCATCCAGCTAGTTAACAAAATCAAGCGCTAACATAAACATAAACTACTCATACCCTTTCAGCGTTTTTATTTTTATTAACATAACATAACATTCCAATCAATGGGCTGCACTGCGGCTCTTCATGTGGTAGACTGGGGTCCGTTTCTCCACCTGAGCAACAACTATATCGTTAAGAGTTACTGTTCAAGACTCCTAGCACCAAATGCCATAAATGTCAATATTAATAATAAGCCCACATTGACGACACATTTAGATTTTCTTATAGAATTATAGAATTTCTTATAATCTTAACAGCCTTTTGTTGCTTGTTGCCAAAATATTGGATACATCTTTCCAAGAGGTATTAAGCGATTTGGTACATATCACAAGAAATCTTAAAGTGTGCTTTTCAGACTTTATAATGAATGCAAAACCAGGCTTTAGTCCAAAAAATATCTGTACAGTGAGAGTTCTAAAAAGATGTCCCTTGAGGCATAACTTTCCTTATGTTAAAAAAACAACTGGAGTTATCTAAACCTTTTTAAGCCATTTACCTTTTAATGTGTAGTTGCTCATTAAAAGGGTTTTCCCTTTTATATCTAGGTAGTTCAACATATAACAAAAGCAATTCCTCTACAATAATAAACTAGAATGGCAATAACACAGTCCCCTGTGGATCAGAAATATTTAATAATTATTAGGGTACAAAGTAACAGAACTATAAATGTCTCTACGACACATTTCAATGATGAAAAGAATTTTGTCTCCGAAGCCAAATAACCTCAAAGCTGTGAAAAGAAACGTGTTAAAACGCAAAAAAGTCTTTATAGAAGTTTATAAACTTGTTAGTGCCTCAGATTCAATAAAGTCAGAGTAATTTAAATGGTCCAAAATCAATCTAATATTATATAGCTTATATGCTTTTGGCCATGAATCCTGTCTGACATTTATTCATAATTTATGTAGATCTTTTTACAATGGTTTGCATGTAAGCAATAAAATGTTATGATAAACTTATAGTAATGGTTTATGATTACGTTTTGCCAGTCCAATAAGAATAACTAGCATTTATCGCACTTTAATAGGCGTGTAACGATACATTGTGGTACGATGCATTACAATGCAATTTATGGCATCTAATGCATTAGCATTGTTTTAACACCAGAGGGCGCCCCCTCTGAAAAAGGCAGGAAGTGTAGCAATAACAACAGACGGGTGGGATTCGAGGCTACCCAGAGCAGCACATGTGATCACCGGTGTGTGGGAACTCTGCATTTTTTCGCGTTGCACACTGGGCTAAACATAGCCAAGGTGTTAAAATCAGCTCTTCCTGCTCTCATACTTCTCTGCGTCAGCTCCGTTGACATGGTTGCTGAGCAGCATGTCCAGTAGAGGGCAGTTTGGAGTAAATCAAACTTGGCAACAGTAGATGAGCTCGTAGTTCTTTATTTAGTTCAAAAACGAAGAAAAACAACTGTTTGTCTCTGCACCTGCGCAGAGAAGGTATTTCAGGGAATTTCTAATCAACTTGCACAACTTCTCTGCAAAAAGTTCTGCTGTTTCTTCTTTGTGGTGCCCGTATGGAAGTGGTCGCATCCTGCACTGCCCCCACGGTCTCATCAGTATTGCTCCATCCCGTCCGAATCTGTAAGCTTTCCGAAAAAATCAATGTATGTACGAAATAAACACATAGTACGGAGTGAAGGTTCTGCGAGTATACATATTTAACGTTGAGCCATAAAACATGTTTCTTTTAGTAGTAGTCACTTGACTATGCTTTGCTAACTGTTTCCTAATTGCCCAGTGTAGATACCGAAGGTTGTTCTCGATACCACGGGAGCTTTAGAACACATATTGCTGGTTCTCAAATGGCTCTCTGCCAAAATATATAGTCCACAAGCTGTCCAAATTCTTGTGCGTGAGGTGTACAGGCTACGTGTCATTTAGAGAGCGTAGACTTTTAGTCTTTTTAACCGTTCATAGATCACATGCGTTTAAGGTACCCTTTAATACATTATGTCTATGATGGCCACGCCTTTTCCCTGTAATATATGTACAATACACACACACACACACACACACACACACACACATCCATTGGTTACAAATCCATAACAAAGTAAAGAACACATTCAGAGTAATCAAAAAATGTGTCATTAGATTAATGGACTAATCGAAAAAATAATCGTTAGATTAATCGATTATGAAATTAATCGTTAGGTGCAGCCCTACTGCACATAAAGTGTTTTGCCCACATTCTAAATTTTGCTTCCTAAGCAGGCCTAAGTGTAATCCGCGTCAGTCAACTGCTGGGTCAAGTGAGATGCATAGCCGCCGCCTTCCACCGATGTGCCGCAGCCACCACCGTGCTCGCCGCTAAACTGAATGTGCTACGGTTCCTACAGCGTAAACTCATCATGGATGTCATTACATTACGAATCGTGTCCTCAGTATTGTGAATTGAATCATGAGCAGAGTGTAAGTATGACTTATAGTATTGATTATTACCAAACATTCAATTAGGTATAACTTTACCATGATTTGTAAATACACATCAAATTTACATTAAATCATTGATTATTTATTTTCCAGTAGTTACAAACATTGCATTCTTTTCTTTTAACAGTCAGCAAGGGTCAATGCAATCATTCAATGATCAGAAAATAGAGCATAGCAATATGATAATTCTGTAAACGCTCTGGACAAATAAGCCATAGGTCCATTCTGGGTTGAATAGAAATGTTACAAGAATCTGTTTGTTAGGTTTGATAATCTCCAAATATCAATTAAAGAAAAATGATATACATAAAAAAGTGGATTTGTAGTTGGTTAGGCTGACTTGTCTTAAACGGGATGCCTAAAGCATCATTGAAGTTCTAAAGAAGATTTAAAATCCCCTTTGATCTTATTTAGAAAAATAGCAACCCCAACATCCCAATGAGGTTGCTACAATTTAATGTCATTATCACAAGTATCTTGGAATAGTTATGCTTGTATAAAAATTATTTTATGACAGGGTGTGGCTGAGGCTAAGCTAATTTTGTAAACTAAGTCAGTGCAGAATTGCAGGTTAATTGCATTGTCTGGAAAGAATTAATTTTAGAATGTCACTCTGCCCATTTTGTGAGCTCTCTTTCTCAGTTACCACCACACATGCAAAGTTCACTGTTTTAGAGACATTTTCTACTGTGGCTGCAGTTTTAGGAACCTGCTGTTTCGGAGTAGTAAAGCTATCAGAGAGGTCAGTAACTGCTGAAGGATATCTTCATCCCAAACTTTCTATATGTACAATGCATCTGGAAAGTATTCACAGTGCTTCACGTTTTCCACATTTTATTCCAAAATTGATTAAACTAATTTTTCATGAATCTGTACAGCACATTCTCTAACTGTAAGATTTTCCATCTGTAAATATGACTTATACTATTGATTATTACCAAACATTCAGTTAGGTATAACTTTACCGCCTTATTCCAAAATTGATTACATTTTTTTCCTTCCAAATTCTACACACAATACCCCATAATGACAAAGTGAAAAAAGTTTGTTAATTTTTTTTTGCAAATGTATTAAATGTAAAAAAAAAAAGCCCTTGCCATGACACTCAAAACTGAGCTCAGATGCATCCTGTTTCCACTGATCATCCTTCTGACAACTTTACTGGAATCCACCTGTGGTAAATCCAGTTGATTGGACATGATTTAGAACACCTGTCTATATAAGGTCCCAAAGGTGACCGTACATGTCAGAGAAAAAAACAAGCCAGAAAGTCCAAGGAATTGCCTGTAGAACTCATATGCATGATTGTATCGAAGCACAGATCTGAAAAAATTCTGTAGCATTGAAGGTGATGGAACAGTGGCCTCAGACCATGAGAAACTAAATTTTCTGGTCTGAAGATTGAGCTCACTGGCCTGAATGTCAAGCGTCATGTTTGGAGGAAACCAGGCACCCCTCATCACCTGGCCAATACCATCCCTACAGTTAGGCATGGTGGTGGCAGCATCATGCTCTGGGGTTGTTTTTTTTTGGCAGCAGGAACTGAGAGACTAGTCTGGGTTGAGGGAAAGATGAATGCAGCAATGTACAGTGATATCCTTGGAGAAAGCCTGCTCTAGGGCACTCTGGACCTCAGACTGGGGCGAAGGTTCATCTTCCAACAGGACAACAACCTTAAGCACACAACAAGGAGATGCCAAGCCAAGATAACAAAGGACAACCCAGAGAATGTTCTTGAATGGCCTAGCTAGAGCCCAATCTTGAACCCGGAGAGAGCTTTAGAGGTTCTGCAAGGAAAAAGGGGAGAAACTGCCCTAAAATAGGTGTGCTTGTAGCATCATACTCTAAAAGACTTGAAGCTGTAATTGCTACCAAAGTCTGTGAATACTTATGTAGATGTGTTTTTTTCCCCAAAACATTCAAACAATCTTTTTTCACTTTGTCATTATGGGATATTGTGTGCAGAATTTTGAGGGGAAAAATTAATTTAATCCGTTTTGGACTGCAGTGACACTGGCGTGGTGGTAGTTGTCTGTAAGTGTGTGTTAGGCTGGTACGAGTGGATCAGTGCTGCTGGAGTTTTTAAACGTGTCCACTCACTGTCCACTCTATTAAACACCCCTTACTTGTTTGTTCACTTTGTAGATGTAAAGTCGAGGAAGACAACTCATATGTTTCTGCACAGTATGTCTTGGTCAATTCTTTAGTCTTTCATTAGTAATCTCAGAATGCTGCCCACAGCACACTGTTGGCTGCATGTTGGTGGACTATTCCCAGTCCAACAGTAACATTGAGGTGTTTAAAACCTCTAACAGCACTGCTGTGTCTGATCCACTCATACCAGTGCAACACACATTAACACACCACCACCATAAATGTTCGTATAGAAAATCATTAATCAATGATATGGCCCCATTTTCGTACACTTTGAAATGTAAAATAAATATTCAAGATTTCTTTATGAAAAATCAGGTGAAAAAATCAGGTGATCAGGTGATTTTGTGCTTTCACAGCAAATTAACTGGGTTTGAAACCACACCTGAGCAGTCAATTCGGTTTGAAAACACACCTGAGCAATTAGCACTGAACCTTATTTAAGTGACGGCAAAAAGCAGAGTTAGTATCACTTGACCACTTGAATGAAATATAGGTTGCTCTATAATCTTTGTAACAAGCAATAACATTAAGCCAAAAAGAAGGTAGTGGATCTTCATTTTTAGGGGGAAAGATATACTGACATTTCCAAGCGTTTCATGGTTTCTAAAACAGCTGTGCATTGCATCTGTGGTTGGCTGTGGTTGAAAAGGCAAGATTTCCAAAACTTATCAGTGAGCACTGAGTAAGTAATAATTGCAGGAGATTTTAATATTCACTTTGAGAACTCTATTAAAGATCTATTAAAAAAGCCATTTTCATCTATCTTAGATCCTGTAGGTCTCACTCAATATGTAATAGGGCCTACGCATTCCTGTAATCACACTCTAGATCTAGTTTTGACTCTAGGTGTTAACATACATAATCTTACTGTCCTTTCACAGACTTCAGTAGTTTCAGATCACTACCTAATTTCATATTAATTACGGCTTAGTGAAAATTTATATACAGTACAGACACACCTTCTCATTCAAAGAGTTTTCTTTATTTTCATGACTATGAAAATTGTAGATTCACACTGAAGGCATCAAAAATATGAATTAACAGAAGTGGAATTATATACTTAACAAAAAAGTGTGAAACAACTGAAAATATGTATTATATTATAGGTTCTTTAAGTTTGCCACCTTTTGCTTTGATTACTGCTTTGCACACTCTTGGCATTCTCTTGATGAGCTTTAAGAGGTAGTCACCTGAAATGGTTTTTACTTCACATGTGTGCCCTATCTGGTTTAATAAGTGGGATTTCTTGCCTTATAAATGGGGTTGGGACCATCAGTTGTGTTGTGCAGTAGTCAGGTGGATACACAGCTTATAGTCCTATTGAATAGACTGTTAGACTTTGTATTATGGCAAGAAAAAAGCAGCCAAGTAAAGAAAAACTAGTGGCCATCATTACTTTAAGAAATGAAGGTCAGTCAGTCCAAAAAATTGGGAAAACTTTGAAAGTGTCCCCAAGTGCAGTCGCAAAAACCATCAAGCGCTACAAAGAAACTGGCTCACATGAGGACCGCCCCAGAAAAGGAAGACCAAGAGTCACCTCTGCTGCGGAGGATAAGTTCATCCGGGTCACCCGCCTCAGAAATCGCAGACACATCTCTGTTAAAAGGAGACTGTCTGCTTCTGGCCTTCATGGTAAAATAGCTGCTAGGAAACCACTGCTAAGGACAGGCAACAAGCAGAAGAGACTTGTTTGGGCAAAAGAATAAAAGGAATGGACATCAGACCAGTGGAAATCTGTGCTTTGGTCTGATGAGTCCAAATTTAATATCTTTGGTTCCAACCACCGTGTCTTTGTGCGACGCAGAAAAGGTGAACGGATGGACTCTACATGCCTGGTTCCCACCGTGATCATGGAGGAGGAGGTGTGATGGTGTGGGGCTGCTTTGCTGGTGACACTGTTGGGGATTTATTCAAAATTGAAGGCATACTGAACCAGCATGGCTACCACAGCATCTTGCAGCGGCATGCTATTCCATCCGGTTTGTGTTTAGTTGGACCATCATTTATTTTTCAACAGGACAATAACTCCAAACACACCTACTGGCTGTGTAAGGGCTATTTGACCATGAAGGAAAGTGATGGGGTGCTGCGCCAGATGACCTGGCCTCCACAGTCACTGGACCTCAACCAAATCGAGATGGTTTGGGGTGAGCTGGACCACAGAGTGAAGGCAAAAGGGCCAACAAGTGCTAAGCATCTCTGGGAACTCTTTCAAGATTGTTGGAAGACCATTTCAGGTAACTACCTCTTGAAGCTCATCAAGAGAATGCCAAGAGTGTGTGAAGCAGTAATCAAAGCAAAAGGTGGCTACTTTGAAGAACCTAGAATATAAGACATATTTTTAGTTGTTTCACACTTTTTTGTTAAGTATATAATTCCACATGTGTTAATTCATAGTTTTGATGCCTTTAGTGTGAATCTACAATTTTCATAGTCATGAAAATAAAGAAAACTTTTTGAATGAAGCGTGTCCAAACTTTTGGTCTGTACTGTACATCACCCTGTTATTGCATGAAGTGCTCAATAATGCCAAATACTCCTCAGCACTTAATTGAAATCCTTCCAGGTTTATCAACCACAGCTTTTCCCTCATCAGAACCAATAGAACTAGACAGATTAACAGACTGCGTAGAAAATACATTCCAATCAACTTTAGACAACATTGTACCTATAAAAATTAAAATGATGCAACACAAAAAGCTTGCTCCGTGGTACAACATTGAACAATGCACCTTAAGTTCTACCAATACCAGTAACCTATCTATCATCTGGTTTGGCTGAGACAGCACCTAATGTGTTTATAGAAGAAAGACTAAAAACATTTTGTCCACTTAAGTAGTCAGAATTAGAAAAACATTTCTACAAATTCTGCTACATGCACACTTGACATGATTCCAACAAACCTATTGAAACAAGTATTACCAGCTATAATTAAACCCATTTTAACAATGATTAATTCTTCTCTTAGCCTAGGACATGTATTAAAATCATTCAAGCTAGCAGTTATTAAACCTTTGAAAAAGAAATCAAGTCTTGACCCCAGACAATTGTTCAGCTATAGACCTATTTCCAACTTACCATTTATTTCTAATATTTTAGAAAAGGCTGTAGCCCGACAACTCTGTTTCTATCTACATAAGAACAAGATATATAAAAAAATCCAATCTGGGTTTTAGGCCCCACCACAGCACAGAGACTGCATTAGTTAAGATAACAAATGATCTTGCCTCTGATCAGGGCCACGTATCTCTACTGGTACTACTCTATCTAAGTGCAGCTTTTGACACTATAGATCACGTTAATCTCTTGGACAGATTAGAAGATATGGTTTGAATCACAGGAATAGCGTTATATTGGTTTACATTCTACCTCACTGACCGTTTCCAGTTCATACAATTAAATAATCCATCATCTAATTATACAAGAGTGAAATATGGAGTTCCACAAGGTTCTGTTTTTGGTCTGCTGTAATTTATATTATATATGTTGCCATTAGGCTCAGTTATAAATTAACATGGATTCAGTTTCCACTGCTATGCTGATGATACACAACTTTGCATATCAGCCAAACCAGATGACAAATCCAGATTAAATAAAATAGAAGATTGTGTAAACGATATTAACCTTTGGATGCTGCAGAACTTTTTTTGAACCCAGATAAAATGGAAGTTCTCCTCCTCGGCCCAAAGGCTGCTTGGATAAAATGTTAAGATTTAATGTTAAACCACACTGGCTTCTCTGTAGTTCCTGGTTCAGTAGCCAAAAATTATGGTGTGACAATTGATTCAGATCTGACATTTAATCAACCCATAGGCAATACTACAAGGACAGAACTTCTTCTCCTGCGAAACATTTCAAAGTTAAGAAATGCATTATCTATGTTTGATGCTAAAAAGTTGGTACATGCCTTTATATAACCTCTAGACTAAAGGCTAGACTACTATAAAGCATTCTTGTCAGGATGCTCCAGCAGGAATCTGTATAATCTTCAGTAAGTTCAGAACGCTGCAGCTAGAGTACTAACTAAAACCATGAAATTCAATCACATCAGTCCAGTTTTATCAGAGCTACACTGGCTTCCTGTTACATTCCGTATTGACTATAAAATTATTTTACTGACGTATAAAGCCCTGCACGGTCTCGCACTGGAGTACTTGCAAGATCTTATTTCCTATTATAAACCACCAGGCTTACTCAGATCACAGGATGCTGGTTTGCTATTGGTTCCCAAAATTCAGAAGACGTCAAGGGGGGTAAGAGCTTTTTCCTACAAAGCCCCGAAACTGTAAAGGCAGGAGGTCTAGGGGGTTCATGGGCACAGAGGTTTATGGTAAACTGAGATGTTAGTGCTCTTGTCCCACCACTTCACACGATCACACAGGTTTGTTGACGATGGAGTAGTGGGGTGATCTCAGTGTCTCACGGTGTTACGTTTTGGTTCCCTCCTTTTAGTTTAGGCTGTTATAGTTAGATCTGCCGAAGTCACCAGCCACATTCTGAAATGTTTAATCTGTTTACTTTTATATTCTTCTTTATTGTCATACTTCTGAGCAGAACTAATTTTCTCTCTTTACTCTTCCTGAGATAATCACTGTCCTCTCGCTGTTGGAAGACTGACCATCAGGGCCTCCCCCCAGTGTTAATTTCGTTGACGAACTATTTTCGTCATAGTTTTCGTCAACAAACCTTTTTTTCATGACGAAACAAGACGATAACTAAATAAAATCTACAGAAAGGATAAAAACTATGTCGAAATTGATTGACACTTTAGTCAACTAATAAAAACGAGACAAGGTGGGTCAAATTTACCTGTTTCTGATATCGGGTGGGACATGTCCCTCCCAACCCCCCCAGGTCTCTACGCCAATGGAAATATGTTGTAACTGTCTGTTTTCAAAACCTCTGTAAAGCTGCTTTGTGACAACATTGTTGTAAAAAGAGTGATACAAATAAACTTGAATTGAATCGAATTAAGCTGTAGCCAGAGAAGACAAATCATGAGAAGTTAAATATTTTTTTACCTTAGAATAAACATAAGTACCTCTAACGTATAAGTACCTCATAAGTACCGCTTTCCATTGTTTTTCAACCTCGCTTCGCACGTCTCTGCAGCTCCAGTTAAATCATGGGCTAGCACAGTGAGCTGCAGTCACATATTTCAAAATTGCTCACGATTCAGTAGGCCATCCGGGTAAAATTCACATACTGCTTGGTGAATACTGTGTATTTGGACACACTAGCCAGGCTTTCCTACTGTTTTCGCCTGCTGTATAGTATGGAGGTAGGTGATTTCGGAAACAGCCATTGCTTCACAGCAGCCAGAAGGTAGTGCCTGTACACATGTTTGGATTAACAGACCAAGTAAATGGTCGGTGTATGCTGTTGCTTGGACCCCATGATTGCCATTTGCAGCTGTGTTTTTAACAGCTGTGTCCTTTTATCTGTTTCAGTGTTAATTTATTATATTCATGTATTTTGTTTATCTACTTATTTTGCTCAGTACTGTGGACAGTAGTAGTTGTTTTAAGAGGAGTTTCATGATTTTTCTGTTTTTCAAAAAAAATAAATGGTTATGATTGATGGAAAAAAGTAATTTAGATTAGTTTGATTTGAAGTGCTCTGTTCTACAGCAGTTGTTCACAGTGGTGATAATAGTAACCAGACATCTGAAGAGTTTAATGCATCTGAAAGCTGCCTAACAGCCTGTTATTTTATAGAATTGTTACAAAAATGTTTTATGCATTGTTTTATGATTGTTTTGCGGTAAGACTTGCATTGCATAGTAGTAGATTGCTGTGAATGGACTTTCATAACAGTACCTAAAGAAAAGATTTTCCACAATTTTACAATCATTCTATATAAAACTCAAAAGTATTTTCACCAGGGGATTTGATAGTTAATAAAATGTCAATATTTGTGTTATGACATAGTGACCCTGGTTCCTACCATCACCACAGTAAAGAAATCTGAGTCACTAAGTTTCTCCATAATAAACAAATGAACTACTTTGTTTACACCTCACATATTACATTAAATCAAAGAAATAGTTGATGTCATGCTAGTGGGAGAATATTGTTATCTTTTTTCCAGGATACAAACCAGTTCCCCGACCTGGATACAAACCATCACCACCCAATGGATGTGGCTCTCCACTGTTTGGAATTCGGGCAAGTTTGGAAGAGTTAGATGTAACATTAACATGGCTGTAGTAGTAAGCAGGGATAGACAAATTGGTCCTGAAGTTTAGTACTTACAAGTCTGACAAACACTTACTGAGTATTCCATTACCATATAAGTGCACTGTGTAGTTCTACAATTACAGACTATAGTCCATTTTTCTCTGTATACTTTGTTACCCTTTTCTTGGTCCTTGGTCAGGACCCCCACAGTACTACACTGTGGTGATACTTACATATTGGTGGTGTGTTAGTGTGTTTTGTGCTGGTATAAGTGGATCAGACACAACACTTTGTAAGACTCTGTGAGATGGGCAGACATTCTCGTTCTGGAATTTTGTGATACTTTGTGGTCAGTGGTGGTTTGTGCCTTGCAGCTGTCCAATGGACACCATTTTGCATTTTCCATCTTTCATTAGATAGTGACGATATGCAATACTAGTATATTTGTATGTAAATTAACTACAAGGCATGTGGGATTGATTTTCTTTTCAGCCCACATTCTGATACAGGTACTTTTAAAGTTTGTGTCTGTGCAAAATATTTTTGCTTGTTTGTGGTTTACAGTTCGATATTGGGATCCCATCCATGACTAAGTGCTGTAATCTGCATGACCGCTGCTATGACACATGTGGACAGGAAAAACATGACTGTGACAAGCAGTTCCAGGTGTGTTTGGAGACCATCTGTAGAAATGTCCAAATGACACTGGGACTGGACCAGAGTGTGCAAGGTAAACTATCTGTAAAACATACCCATCTTGACCTTTAACCATTAATTATTTGGAGAGTACAAATGTACTGTCATATGTTTGAGGCCAACTATTTACATTTTAAACCAAAACCGTTTTAAGCTAGGGAGCCAGATGTCTGTAGAATAAATGCTAGAGGTAATTTTGAAAAATTGTTTAGAAATGTATTTTTTTAATTGTTTAGTGATTTAATTCAGACCTTGAGTGGGTCTCTGGATAATCTTATCTTGAAGCTTCCAGAAATTAATGCAAGGACTTTTTAAAAAGCTTCTGATTGGCCAACTGTCATAATAAGGAGTTCATTAGAAGTGCCCCTGTGGTTGTATTTAAATGCCTACTTTTACAACTAGTGCCTTTTTTAACATGAGAAAATCCAAGCAACTCAGCCAAGACCATGGAAACAAATAGCAGACCTGTACAAATCTGGTTCTTCCTTAAAAGGATTTTCCTAACAAATTCACAAATATGCAAATATATACAATATAAAAAAAATTGTAACTTTGGATCCACACAGACACTGCATTACCAGGACAAGCGTGTTCTCTTTTAAGTTAAATCTTAAACTCTTTGGCTGTAAATATTTGGCTATAATGATCAGCAGTATCTATGTAGCAAAAGGCTTAACATCCAAAGTATGCAATAAAAGGTATGTTATCTGAAGTCAATGGTGCTAAATACTAACAAAATGTATTAAACTTTTGGCACACTGAAACCTAAATTACATCAGTTGGCCTCTTTGTATCTACACTGATTGTCAATTTTGTCAGCTCCCCTTACCATATAGGAGCACTTTGCAGTTCTACCGTTACAGACTGCAGTTATTCTGTTTTATTCTGTTTTTGTTAACATCTTTTACCCTGTTCTTTAAAGGTCAGGACCCCCACTTTTTCACCACAAAGCAGGTATTATTTGGGTGGTATGAGTGGATCAGACACCACTGCTGCTGGAGTTTTTAAACACCTCAGTGTTACTGCTGGACTGAGAATAGTTCACCAAACAGAAATATCCAGCCAACAGAATCCTGTGGGCAGTGTCCTGTAACCAGTGGTGAAGAAATAGAAAATGACAAACAATGAAAAAATTGCTCCGTTTTTACATCTACAAGGTAGACCATCAAGGTAGGAGAGGACAGTTAGTGGACACAGCTCTGATCCACTCATACAGCCACAACTACCTGACCACTGAAGAACAGGATAACACAGTATGCAGAGAAACAGATGGATGACAGTCTATAGTTGTAGAACTACTGCTTCTAGATGGTTAGTGGAATCGATACAATGAACAGTTAATGCACATACATGTCAATGTACTTAATGTCAACTTTTTTAGGGTCAACTTAACAAGTGATATAAATGATTAATCAATTGATAATATATTTTTTAAACATTTGGCAGCCCTAGATAATACTTAAAGTAGTTATGTGACTTGTTTGCTTGTTTGTTTGTTTCAGCTTGTGAGTCTGCGGTGACATTGCTTTTTGACACTGTCATGCACCTAGGCTGTAAACCTTTCCTGGACAGCCAGAGAGCGTCATGTATTTGCCGTTATGAGGAGAAGACTGACCTGTGAACAGTTGTCGCTGGTGCCCTAAACTGGAAGGACTGCACATTTTAGTGTTTTCCCTGTGTTCACACAATCAGTTATATTGGAACTAGTTTTTTTTTTTCTGTGCATAGGTTGAGTCTACTCGTAAGTACTGCTGGGATAGGAAACAGACGGGTGGTGTAATTTTTGCCAGTTTCTCAGTGATTTTTGTGCCATCCAAATCTGTCATGTCAGTCATTTTTAAGGACAACTTGCTTTTGTTTCAGTAAACATTTTTTTTTCTACAAATTGAACTATAGCAACAACCCCTTGTTATCTCATTCAATAAAATGAACTATAGAATTAACCACAGGTTTTATTTATACTGTGCAAATTACCATGTGATGTTAGCTGTTGGCATTGAATTCCTAAGCTAATGACAATGCAGTCGCATTCACCAGCAGGTTAGAAAGCTATAGTAAACAAAGGTATAACATTAAATGTTTGGACATATTTTTTACTTTAAAGCAGCTTATCAATGTCCACAGACCAAAAAGTTCCATGCCATATCGTTCTGTAGATGCTCACCGCTCCTTAACCCAAAATCTAAAATAACTTGTTTACTGTTAATCGAGCAATTTTGGTAGTCTTTAACAGTTTCACTGTTTTCGGGTAATTATATATTTACTGACTTATTTATTAATAATTTATGAGAGGTGAATGAAGCTTTATATTTAAGGATGCTATGACTTTAATATGTCTGAATAGAAAAACAAAAGTCATTATTAAAATGAGTCACTAAGTGCTCCTATAGGAAGATAAACATTTAAAGGTTTTTAGTGAATATAAGTCTGTTTTATTTTATTTTTTTATTTTATTTATTGCTAGGTTTTGGGCTACCTACCTTTTTATGAAACCCCTCGCACTGTAGGGGTCATAGCAAGGTTGCTATTATAACCTTGCTATAATATTCTTCTCTATGTTGTGGATGGATTGTTTTTGCTAACACGGATTATGTTTTATATTGCCATTCCAAGTCATCTCTTTTGCTCTTTTCCAACCCTATATACCATTTTACTTTTAGTCTAAATGCAGATGTCACTTGCTATTAAAACAGCTAGTCTTTGAGGGTCATTTAGATCTTTTTTCCTTGCCATGTTAATTTGAAGGTCAGCTGGGCCTGTTCAGTGCTTTGAACATACCACAGAGAATGAAAGATTGTCAAGCTTTTTTACAACGTAGTTACAATTTTGTCAAAAGGTGGTGCTTTTTATGTGTGAACAAAGTTGTCACAACATTGTCACTACTAAACTAGAAAAGTGCATTTTCGGAAGTAAACACAAATTGAGAAGAGCTGGTGGGTATGCCTGTAGATTAAAGGGTTGGGGATCTGTCTTAAAGGAGTGCAATTTGGATGCTGTGGGTTAAATGGAAACCATGAGGTTAGTGTGACCGATAAACAACGACAAACAGGCGGGTGCGGGTCGAAACAACACTACAGTCGTGGTCGGGTCTGTCCTGAATCAGTGTGTGCGATCTGTTTGTCGGGCTAAGGTACAGTAAATTGGCGTACACTTTTCCATCCTATTCATTCTCTATGGGGAAAAAATCCGTGCATCCGATCCAGAAGCTGTATACGAGCCCGAATCACACAATCATACCGGACAATCTGGAGTTGGAACAAAGTTGATATTTCAAAAACCGCGGGACGAGTTACGCGGCAATGATCTGGCAGAAAGCACAAAACGAAAAACAATAGAGCTTCGCAATGCGCAACCATAATAACGTTGTTTTATGGTATTTTAACTACCTGTTGGCAATTTAGCACAATTCCATGGTTCCATGCACATATAATGAAACGTCTAAAACTTTCTAGGAGGTTGTGAAAACGTACTTACAACATTCACTGCCATTCATAACTAATTAGTGCGACTGATTTGCTTTAGGTTAAATAATGTGACGAATACGGTCGCAGTCGTATATGGAGTCGATGGGGGGCGGTGTTGCGGAAATGTGGCATGGAGCTTTGATACGGAAGTATGTACGTGGAGGCTTCATTGCCGTCCAATCAGGATTAAGCAAGTTCGTTTTTAACCAATCAAAACTACAGTTGTATTGCTTTTTGAGTCAGTAAATGTTTCGACGATTAGTGTTTTTGTTGGTTTCGTTCATCTGAACACGAACACGATGGCAAGCCAGGGAAAGGAGGACGGCTTAGGTAAGACTTTTGTGACCGTTTTATCCATATTTAGGCCAAAGTTTCATTGACTTGCGTTGATCTTATTATATGTCCAGCTTATAGCTACGTTTTATTTTATGGAATGCTTCCTTCTCAAGCTTTTTTGTGTCTTGTGTCCCGGCATGAGTCATTTGTTTCATTTTATGACAGTTTCTCTGTGTTATTAAACATGGTGACGATACATTTTATGAAACGCGTAGAAAAAAGGTTGATAACTAATTTGAAGTTTATGGTAAGCCTACCAGAGCATTGATTAAAGAAAAGCGTATCTGTCTGTTTGCTTATTATAGCAGGTTGCTTTGCTTGTACAAAGGCTTTTTGATCATTTTAGTTATTGGTTCTGTGTTTTCAGGCTACGTTGAAAAGGACAGTGACTCAACACGACCTGCTGCTTCAGGTTGGATTCATTAAAACAAAGCCTAAAAACTTTAGAGGCGAAGTAAATTGATTTGATGTTTACAGTAGTTTTAAAGCTGATAGATAAAAACCAACCACTACTCAATAATTTCAATACCTGTATGGCAATGTCAGATGAAAATCTGTATGTTATCATGCAATCTCTAATGATAATGGATCATTTTAAAATCTCAAAGTGCTTTAAACTATCGACAGACCACTGAGAAGCTAAAACATTACAGTTTAAGTTAAATAACAGTGCAGTGACACTGCTATTCTCCACTGCCTATATGTAAAACCACTGAAACCCAAAAAGACAATAGAGGCAAATGGAGGCTAGACCTTAGTGTGTGTGCTTTCAGCAAGGGTGTGCTACAGTAATCTATGATGCTGTTATAGTTCTGTTATGGTTGTCCCTAGCCTGATGTTTAGTAAAGTGCTGTTATCTGTTAATACTGTTGTGTGTTTTTTGGGTTGTAGTGACATAATACTTTAACAGATTGTTCAGTTGTGTCACATTTGCATTTTTTGTTCAGGCCAGAATCTTATAGAGACTGATGCTGTGTTTAGGAGGTAAGATCATGGCTGTTTTAGCAATCTTTGCTTTTCACTGTAGATGTGGATGGCAAATTTATAATATTTATTTATTTTATTACCATGGTTTTTAGACTTGATCCTGCTGAGGAATACAAGATGGACCACAAGAAGCGAGGCCTAGCACTCATATTCAACCAGGAGCGGTTCTACTGGCAGCTTATGTTAAATAATCGTTCTGGAACCAGCGCAGACAAATCTTGTCTTGTGAAGCGGTGCATACACAGATCACAATAATAAAACTCTTTCATATTACTTTTCAGCTTAATGTTGTTACATGTTAATATAATTTATGTAGGGTGTTTTAATAGTTAAATGACAGAATTACCATTTTAGTGTAGAAATATCCTACTTTTGTGGATTAGTCTGAATCTTATTCATTTATCATTAGTACTGTACTTAACTTTGTTGACCAGCCAACATTCAAAGGAATGATGTTGAGTCAAACATGTAGCTTAGTTTCTCATGAATAAAACTGTTAGAAAGTTGTCAAAATGTTAGATTAATACAGGCTCTGGGAAGAGAGAAGTGTAGAATATAACTACATTTAAAGCATTTGGTGTTCATAAGCTACATCTATGTCTCATTAAATAGTAAACCATGATTTATGCCTTTTTTTCAGGTTTAGAGACTTAGGGTTTGAAGTGAGAGCTTTTGATGATTACAAAAGGGAGCAAATTCTGAAAATAGTCACTGAAGGTAAGAAAATGTAATTTAATATTTGAATGCAAGCAATTTCCTTAGACAGACAGCCCAATTTTAAGCTTTGCTTAATTTAGTTTTGCTTTCAACCTTTGATCATAGCGGCAGTTCAGAGTCATGTCGATGCAGATTGCTTCGTCTGCATTTTTTTGAGCCATGGTGAAAAAGGCCACATCTATGCTTATGATGGAAAAATAGATGTTCAGGAAATCACTGCACTTTTCAGAGGAGACAAATGTCCAAGCCTCGTGGGAAAGCCCAAAATATTCGTCTTGCAGGTGATTCATCTTCCCATGTCATTCTAAAATAGTTAGTTACTTTGTCAAATTTAGATATCTCAGATATAATACTAGTTTAATAATAGTATAACTACCATTATCCTTTCCAAATAAAGTTTGTTAAAATGTATAAATGTGTAATAACGTGCATGTCTATGGAATTTGCTTTAGACCATATAAATCAAATTTATGCAGTGTCCCCTCTTTATTATACAAGTTTTTCCAGTAAAATACTGTTAAAATATAAACAATCTTAAATTCAAGAAACATGAGATTATATTATTGTAATCAAAAGAAAGACTAGATTAATTGGGTAATGGATAGTAACTAAATACTGGACTTCCTCATGGAGAGATTTGGAAGTACTGTATTATGATAACACACTCAAACCCATCAAACCACAATGTATTGTTTATTTGTGATTTAATGTGTTGATTCTAATAATAGTGTTTTTGATTAAATACATACTGTCAGATGACTTTACATATTTCTTTCAGATCACATTTGCAAAGACTGTATATCATTTTAAACTATGTAAATTGACGTTTGTAAATGGCAGGCATGTCGTGGGGACAAACATGATGACCCGGTCACTCCAATGGATGTGGTGGATAGTGAGATGACTAATAAGGTGGTGGTGGACGCTGGCTTGGTGTACACACTGCCTGCGGGTGCTGACTTCATCATGTGCTATTCTGTAGCTGAAGGTACCCAATTAATTTTATTACTCACTTAATCAAGTTTACAGCCAAGTACACAGATTTTTTACTTGCTTTTTTAAAATTAGAGTTTGATGTTGCTTGTCTTATTTATACCCTAGTCTTTATATACAAACTCGCACACAAAAACATCTTGTTTTGAATAATTTGTTTTTGTGATGTCACAAAAGACTTTAGCATATATTCACCTATTTAGTCTTCAGTACTTTAGCTCCACCTATTCACCCTGACATTGGACTGTTTTTTTGTTTTGTTTGTTGTTGTTTTTTGGCTTATACAGTGATCATTTACATAAATCAGGCACAGTAAAAAAACAGAGCTATTGTTGGAGAGTTCATAGTAGTAATTGTATTTTAAATTATGATAAAACTACATCAGCATAATAGAAAATGTCAAAGTTTAGCGAGAAATGAAATAATAAAATAATTGTGTAAAGATATCTACAAATATATATATATATGATATATAAAAGAACAGATACACTAACACTGTACATAAATCTACAATATAGAAATAGAAAATAGACAGAAGTATGCAGTGAGGAAGAACATGAATAAAAGTGCATCTAGTGCTGTGCAACTATGAGGAAGTTTTATGTATTATGTATGTGTGAGGTGATCCTAGTTGCTGCCTTGGTACAGATACAAGATGCATATTCAATGGTTCTTTCCACCTTAATTGCTAGAGCTTGTACACCACTTTAATGTAACTGCAACAGTAAGGTGGAATGAAAAAACTTCTAAAACAACCTGGCAAATAGGAAGCCAACTCGCAGCCATACCATGTGATTTTATCACTGATTGCCAGTTGAAGCCGACTGTCTTAAACAAAAAGTTTTGTAGTGTGAGTAACAGCTTTCATTTACTTTGTGTTGATGTCGAGATCAAAAACTAGTAGCTGCTATAAGTAACATTACGTGGTAATTTATTGTATTTTGGCTGTTTTTACATTTTGCTTCTGCGAAACCATGAAAACACTCAAAGACTCACCAAAAAAGTTGTGTTTCGTTCTAGGACTGAATCATCTGCATTTTAACATATTTTTCGCATACATTCTATGTACACATCAAAGAAAAATTTAAATACTAAGTAAATGTGTTCTATGGCACCTTGTAAACAAGTCTTTTTATTTTGTAGCATATCTGAAAGTATAATCAGAAAAATTCTCTTATTGAATACCCAAGACTTTTGACTTAATTTAATCTTGCTAAATGAGATATCCTGATTGGTGGAGGCACTTTCCACCCCGCACCCCCACTGAATTCAGTTCCTGAGCAGGAAAATTACATTATGCGTCTTTCCCTAGGCTAGTACATAGAGATGTTATGATATACACCATTTTCAGTCAACTTCCTTCTTGCATTTACTTCTGTTGTATTTCAGGAATGCCCAGACTGGCTTATCTGATAAAAACAATTATAGAAAGCATTTCTGAGCCATTTGGTGTTCATAGCAGGGGTAAAACAGACGCAGCAGGCCTCAGTAGCATTTATTTTACAAATGATAGGTTGTATTAGGACTCATTATAGCTAGCAGGAGCAGCAACACCATATGATTATGCATAAGCAGTAGCAATGTCATATAGGAACCACCTTAACAGCGCTTAAAAAAATAGTTCTTTAAACCTTTTATACTGCAGCCTTATTATTCAAGTATTAATCTTAAGGTTTACTCAGTTAATACAGTGAGTTATTCCTTATCAATTATTTACTGTGCAGAACCTACCATGAAAATAATGAGAATGTTGTAAAGTTGTAGTCTGTTGAGTAAAGGACCCACATTCCTATTAATGTTCTCTTTCGCATTGGCTGCACTGGCACCTCACACCTATTTATTTGAAGTCTAAGCAATGTCCCTTAAATACACCTTATACCAAAATGTCTGTTTTTGTCATTTGTTGTTCTTATTCATACATAACTTATATACTATACTATGCAGCAACAATTTCCATACCACGTGGACCAGCTCGACTGGAGATCATTAGTGATGGCTCAGGCTTTCCCGTTTCCCTTTCACTGTGTGAGCCCTGCATGTTATCTTGTCTCTGGCTTTTTCCCTCCTCATGTTGGCGATTTTTTCCCTCCTCCATATCTTCACTGCTGTGGTGTTCTCCCACCTCCTCCTGTCCCTGGTCACCATAGTCTTGTATTCTATCGCTGTCACATTTCTGTTGCCCCTCTCTTTCTCCTTCCACATCTTTTTTCCACCTTATTTTTGTTTACCTTGCTCAGTTGTTCATTTTCTATTTCTCTCACCTTTTTCTTTGGTGACAAATAACTATGTATGCTACTTTTCCTCTTAATATCTGTAAGATTTAAAGTAACTTTACAATGTTTTCCTTAACAGACATTGAATCAATATTAGTTTAGCCTTCTATACAAAGAACTGACATCACACCTAGCTAACATTACATGTATAATTATTGAAATAACATTCTTTACCCTGTTTTTTATCATTTTATGAACTATATTTCATTATAATTTAATTTCTTTATAGATAGTTAATCAGTTTTTACCTCTTTCCTCGCGACTCCTGGCTCCCTCGCTTTGCGCCATTTTGCGTCCGTCAGTTTCTTGTTACTCTGATGTCATCTTGTGCTGCGTTCACTGCAGTCAGACATTGGTGATGTAAAATTGGCCATAACTTTTCTTTTAATTCATTGGGGTGGCTTTCTTTTAGGATGGTATAGCCACTCTATGCCACTCCGGTAGATCCACCCATGTGTAACATAATGCTCAAACACTAAGCAACAGCTTTATTTTAGTTTCTGTGCACAGTTGTAACACACAGCTTTATACAGTTTGGGATAATGACTGCTGTTAGCAATGGCTTCTAGCCAGCTGTATGTAATGATGACTGCTAAGTAGTCGTGTTCATAGTAATATCTGTAGGTGGAGTTTTGGGAGGTAGTGGTGGCTTTGAAGGAACACAGCAGTTCTCGAACATCTGAGTTGGTGTCTTTCTCTTTTAAGTGTCGTGCTTGTAAGAACCCAATGTAAACAAGAGATCAGCACCATTTTCAAAATGGAAATGATGTACAGTGCAAGTAGTCCTGCACAGTTGCACAAAATCATTTTTTATGTTTATTTGCAACCCAATTTATTTTCTATGATTGCACTAATTTGTGTTTCATAATAAATGCTTATTGGTAATTTGTTCCTCTGTGTCTCTCTTTGATCAGGATTCTATTCCCACAGGGAGACGGTGAACGGCTCCTGGTACATCCAAGATTTGTGTGAGGTTTTGCATCAGTATGGTTCTGCACTGGAGTTTACCGAGGTTCTGATGCTTGTCAATCGCAAAGTGTCCCAGCGCAGTGTAGGAAACTGCACTGACCGCTCCGCTATTGGCAAGAAACAGGTGCCTTGCTTTGCCTCCATGCTGACCAAGAAACTCTACTTCCGGCCGAAGAAAGGAAACTACGTTTAGCCTGTCACCGAGACACACACACACACACACACACACAGATTTTTTGCTATATGTGTTTATCAAGGTTAGCTTTTATAAAGATATTAAACTACTGTACAAAAGTTTGAAGTCCGTTTACAGATAAATGTATAACATGATCAAACTAGGGCTGAACGATGTATGTTTTTATTTCAAAATTGTAATTAAAAAAACATGCAAGGGTTTAATGGTAAATTTTTACCTAATAACACAGATCTGATGAACTGCCTGTACATGGGTTTGACTAATTAGAAGCAACCAAATTCCCACATAAAATAATAGCAGAACTTGTTGGTGCTGTTTAGAACCATAGACAACACATTCTCCATCAGTCTAAAGAACCATTGCACCATGCATATAGTTCTGTGTAGAACTATTGTCTTCACTTTTTTTGAGTGTACTTCACTACAACTTATTTCAACCAACTCGTAGGTGTCAAGAATAATGAACAGAGCTACAGAGAAAATGTGAAAGGTATAGAACACTAAGAGTTACGTTTTCTTTGTGTTAATGTTAATTTTTTTAAAAAGGGCAAATAAAATTTTAAGTCATGTCTTGTGTTAAAATAATCACAGTAAATCATTTATAAATTATTGCCTGAATGATTGCCTAAAAAAATATAACTATTATTAAAAAAAAAGAATAAAATACATTTGAAAATGTGTGTAATCCAAAAAAGGTACTGTTATGTTTATCCTCAACTACAAACAAATCCATCTAAGTTTTTTCCTTCTTTACTTTATGTCTGGGACACGAATTGTATTATATCCTGTTCTTCCCAAACTACATTGAATAACTATTTATTTTTGTGAAATGTGATTTGGTATACACACTCGTACTCACAGGGCCATGAATCTGATGTAATTGATGTTTTATTACATTTTTAAAGCATGCCTGCTTTAGTTGAATTATGGGTTGAAACAGGTTAGTCGTGGAACATAAGAATACGGCTGTGCTTCAGGCGTCCTTCTTTTATTTTACAGACATTTTGTCTACAACATTCTTCTGCAACTTTCATTTCTATTTTTACATACCCAGAACCTACTTGTTTAGCAGGTTTGACTTTGTAAGGTGTGAGGTGAGGAGACAAAGGATTTTACTGGAAATGTTTTAGCAACAGTTTTTTTGTTTGTTTTTACAGAAACATAGCAACCTGGATTCAATTTTGAACATATAAATTCTGATAAACATAGTGAACATGGGTAAACAAACCTGATTCCTCATAAAATACAGTATACATATGTATATAGAACATATACTCATAAAAATATTGAAATTTTACATGTTCCTCCTATAAAGGGCCAATGTGGCATTGCTGAGCAAATCCTTAGTGGCCCTACTGTAGGAGACAAGAGAAGCTGTTTAAGATACTCGCCAGAGCAGAGTATGCACAAATGTTCGCTGCCCAGGAAGTCTTTTACAGATTTTCAGAGACAATAAACAGATAATTATGGGTTTTATATATCTATTTGGTAGTTGGTGTAAAATAATATGGAGTACAGAACAAGACAAATGTAAATAGGGGGCTCTGTATAGCAGCTGTGCTTTTATGCAAATGTGATTGGTTCATTTGATCTATATTCAGCATGAAATTTAAGGCTGTTGAAATATCTGCTCGTTCTCTCCACTACTCCTGCCCCTTTCCTCGCAAGGATTCCTCCATGTGTACAGGAGTAAGACAGGAGCAGTAGTTAAAAGTTTCTGGATGCAGCCCAAAGTCAAGGAGAGACTGACGACTGCCTATTTGAGAGAACATTGAAAACATAACTGCAAAACATCTGAAGGTGCCCGCTAGTCAATCAGTGAATGGGGTTGAATAGCCTTAATGAAGCCGTTATAAAGTCTTAAAATTGGAGTTTAGAAAAGAACAGCAATGTTTAAATGTTTGATCATGTTCTGTGTTCATTAAATTAATGTAATATTCTACATGAAATGTTTAGGCTTTTAGAAAAATGATTTTATTAAAATGTTTTATATTACCATATCCATTCACTTGGGATCATCCTCTAGTGTTTGGGAAATTTGGCAGACATTGGCTGCATTCAACTTCAGCCCATTCCCAAGTGTTGGTCCTGTAGTACTCGTGCACATATAAAATGCCTATTAATAACAGTAAAAAAGTGACATTAATTGTCACTAACAACAAATATATATATATATATATATATATATATATATATATATATATATATATATATATTAATTAACCACTTTTCTTTTATTTGAGGAAATACTATTAAATTTATTTATTTCTTAATTGATTTAAATCTTAACAAAGGGAATGCTTTGGTGGTTGCTATATTTTGAAAAGTAGAACATCACACAGTGCAAACACATGTGATTTGTATGAAAATCAGGGCTTTAATAGAGGGGCATGTTTTTTTAATTATCTATCGGAAGAAATACAATTGATATCTAACCTATCTCTGTTTGAAGTTTGTCATAAATATATAAAATTTATGTGATGTTACAGTGAAGGGACAGATCAATTAGTTCTTGCCTCGCAGAACAGAAAACGCAAAGAAATATACAGACTTCAGACATGTCAGGATTCCAGTAAGCAGAAGGTGTGACAAGCCTGCTGGAACTGGACCAAATTACTTTACTTCATTTAGTTTATTTAAAACTATGGTTTTCTGCATTATTTAGTCATAAAACGTGAACTGATCTACATCCCAAGTCCCAAGTATAGACAAACGCAATGTGCTTAACCTAATGCCACACAAAAAAATTATAATATTTTATGTCTGTATTGGACACATCCACCAAACATGCACAGTGCTGGTGGAAAAAGTAAGTGAACCTTTATGCTAATAACTTTGACAAAAGCTAATTAGAGTCAGGAGTTAGCAAACCTGGAATAAATGAAACAATATTGGAGGGAGGTGTATAGCTACTTTGACTTAAAAATGACACTCAAGCTTTTTGAGTTTGCTATTTACAGGAAACATCGGCTGATGTGAACCGCTAGCATTGAGGTGTGTTAGAGAAGCTCGAACATTATACAGAGTACTTTTTTTTCTCTTTTTGATTTCCTGTTAAGCTGAATATTTTTCAGCCATTCTCATCCAAATAAGGGAACATTGTCATTTTGCACAACATACAGGTTCAGCATTCGTCTCATGTTCTCATACATTTTCCCAGTATAAGACTTGTGTCAGCGAGGTGCGTTTCAGTTTGATTTCAGCAAATTTGATATAAAGATATAATTGACAGGGCTGACCCTGTGTCTAACTCCTTTTAAGTTTTTGTCCTTCAATTTCAGGTGTCACCCAAATGACTTTGTGTTGACTTTCTTTGACAGAGTAAAGTTCTAGGCCATCTGTTCATATTCATCTGAGTCAGATTAATTTAAATTAGCCTCATTCAGTTTATTAACCTTTTTGTTTTGTTATTTGAAATTAGGCTTTCTCTTATTTTGTTTAGTTCTGCATATGCCCTTTTCTGTTGCAAGAATTACAGTCTTTGTCATTGAAACAGCATTCTGAACCAGTCGAAAACAAGCTGACATCTTCTCTGACCGTGACCTGTGTTTATTTTAAGCAGCGAAACTTTTCTTGTCTTTACAGTATAGGGGCTTTGGTCTAAAAAAAAAAAAAAAAGGAAAAGTCAACACCGGAAACTGACTGTTGGAATGAACGGAGACTTGTTCGCCTAGTTTTGGAGAATACCGCTATGTAAAACCTACAGGTCAATTTGTGAAACTGAGTTAACAAGAAGACGCACAATTTAATTACTTTTTCTATAAATAAACACTTTAAGGTGCACTTTTTTCAAAAGTATTCTCTTTTTTTATGTAGAAAACATTTATTTGAAGGTTTATAAATAATTAATTCAGTGCAGCATTTAAAACAATAAATACTGTTGAAATTTACTAAACGGTATGTGTGATGTGTTAGCCTTTCAGTTGATAGTATAAAGATGCTGATACCAGGCTACTTCAGTATACAGGATATGGCACTGAATCATAACACACATTAGGAATTATAATTGTCCGGACCTCGGCCTGAAGAAATTTCCTCTGACTGGACCATACTGAACTCTAATTAAATACCCCTGGTCTGTTTGGTTAACAAGACAATACTGCTTAAGATAGCTTTCCAGTGTAGCTTTAGTCAATGTAAGGGTTGGCAAAAACAAACACAGCAGGGAAAAAAAAAACCAAAAAACTTTGTTTTCTTTGTATGTCTAGTAAGTCTAGTGCTGAGCCAGAACCAGGACCAGGACCGAAAGCTTACAGTTGCTGTGCAATTACTGGTTTCTGAAGCTAATAAGAGCATTGTTCCCATGAAGTGCAAAAATTGGGTCCTTCCTAGATATGTTTAAAGAATGTTATCAGGCAAGATTGGGGTCAGATGGAGGCAAAAGCGATGGAACACCACACTTATAAAACAGAGAGGCAAACTTGATCACATAGCAAATAAATGATACTATACTTATTCAGTAATGTTGTACTTTTTCATTTCATGTTTTGTACTGTTCCAGGTAAAGTTTATTTAAAAAAACAACTGTATGGCTATGCAGCTCCATAACATACAATTTTCTTACAAATGTGTAGTGTAACCAACATTAAACATAGCAATGTGCATGTATAAAAAAACTTTGACAAGGGCCAAATTTTCTATCCAGCTATTCTTCTACAATGCTATATAACCATCCATGGAAGACAATCGAAAAAAGCCAGACTGGCCACAAAGCTTCTGGGAGAATGTCCTTTGGACAGATGACCCAAAACACACAGCTAAAAACATCCATGAATGGCTAAGAGCAAAGCATTAGACTACTCTTAAGTGGCCTTCTTTGAGCCCTGATCTAAATCCTAATGAACATCTGTGGAAGGCACAGTCTAGAGAAGGCACCCTTCAATCCTGAGAAACCTGGAGCAGTTTGCTCATGAGGAGTGGGCCAAAATACCAGAAGACAGATGCAGAAATCATATTGAGAGTTACAGAAATCACTTGATTGCCTCAAAGGTTTATGCAACAAGTTATGGATACCATAATTTTTTTAATTTTTGTTAATTTTGTAATTTTTTTCAGTGACCATGTGCATCTATCCATATATTCATCCATCCTCTGAATTCTATCTATCCATCTATCACTTTACAATTCAATCTATCCATTCCTCTAAAATTCTTTTCATTCATCTATCTCTGTTCAATTCTATCCATCCATCTTTCTAAAATTTCATATAGCCATCTATCAAGCCCAAATCTATCTGTCTGTAGCATTGTAGAATCAGACAGACGCTCGCAGATAAAAAATGGAAACGGTTTACTGAATACTAGTTTAGGTAGACACTCAGCACAGAGCAACAGAGCAATGAACAATATAGGGCTTAAGAGAGAGAGAGGAACGTCAGAGACTTGCGAGGGTCAAAACCAGAATCCAAATAACAACCAAGCCGAGAGGGACGAACCAGAGACATGAACCAAGATGAAAGCAAAAAGTCGATACACGAAAAACACGGCAACCAATACAAAGGTGCAAGGCAGAAGTCAGAGATCGAAAAACATTAACGGGTCATACACAAGAGATCAAACAAACCTAGACCGCTTTGTAAAACACAAGGAGCAAGGCACAATATTACGCACTAAGACAACAGAGAACCCATGACTAAATAGTCCCAGTAATCATCAGAACTCAGGTGACGATGATCTGTGGCGGTCAGCTGACCGAGTGTCCGGAGTCTTGTGACTCCCCAAGTCCTGCTGGGAAATGGAGTTCTGAGATTGAGCTACGGACTCTCTTGGTTGGCGACGTGACACTGCCATCTATCCCACTACGATTCTATGTATTTATTTGTCATTTATCCAACTACAATTCTATCTATTTATATTTCTATCCATCTACAAATCTCAATCTATCTACAACAACCTCCACAGTTATTGGCACCCCTCATTAAGATGTGTTCCTAGGCTTCTAATATATTTTTTAATAATATAGGACAACAATGCAAAAAAATAATTCCTTTACATGAAAAAAATAATTAATTTACATGAAATCATCTGTGTCAATGTTATTGGTATCCCTGATGTTAATACTTTGTACAACCTACTTTTGCCAAAAAGACAGCACTTAATCTTCTCCTAGAACATAGATCTTCAATCATTCCTCCTCACACAGTCTCTCTAAATTGAGTCCTGGGTCCTCTCCTATGCACTCTCCTATTCAGCTCACCCCACCGGTTTTCAATTGTGTGTTTCATGGAGCGGACGATATGATGACTAATTGCCTATTGCCTAGTATTGTAATGTTGCAAAAAGTCAAAAGCATGTTATCAATAACCTTTTTTAGAATGTAAATGTACATGAATGAAAACAAGTCAAAAATGGAGTAACAAGGCTATTTTTTAAAATATAAGGAGTTAGAAAATATAGATAATAGTATGAAAATGTAAGAAGTAGAAGAAAAAGTCAGCCAAAATATAATTACTTCAGTAAAGTATAAATAAGCAAAATGTATAATTAAGTAGGGTATCATAGTACTTGTTCTTCATTACCTGATACCTCTGCAAAGCAGCTTTACAGGAATTTAGTGATAAGAAATGTTCAATAGAGAATAAATAAGCAATAAATAAGAAGAAAGTAAAAACATAGAAGAAAGCCATAGAAATCATAGAAAAAAACAAAGAAAACCCCCTGGTGAGCAAGCCATAGGCGACAATGGCAAGGAAAAACTTCCTCAGAACTGGAAGAAGAAACCTTAGGAGGAACCAAGATTCACAAGTTCATTTTCATTTCAGAAAAGTCTGTAATGAAGTTCAGGCAGCTAGTCTGAGGCTAGGTAGCACCTGTAAGCTGTTGCTAAGCGGTTGCCAAACATTCTAGCAACTGCATAGCAACATCTATCTATCTATCTATCTATCTATCTATCTATCACTGTACACATTTATATATCTATTTTTCAATCTATCCTTTTTCAATCCTATAACATCCATCTATCCCTCTTTGATTGTATTAAACCAGTCGTCCCTGTCTAATTCTATTTGTCCCTCTGCATTCTATGTATCAGTCTCTCTACAAATTTTATATCTATTTTTCAATCTATCCCTTTTCAGTTCTATAATATCCATCTATTCCTCTGCAATTCTGCATGTAATGTATTTTTCTATAATTCTATCCAGCTATCCATCAATCGTTTGAGAATTCTATCTATCCATCCACCCCTCCCTCAACAATTCTATTTTTTCTACAATCTTATCTATCCAACTCCAACCCTGTTATCTATTTCTCTACAATTCTATCTATCCAGCTATCCATCCAACCTTTGAGAATTCTATCTATCCATCGATCCCTCTACAATTCTATCTATCCATCAATCCATCCCTCCCTCAATAATTCTGCCCATCCATCATTCTACAATATCTATACATTTATGCACATGTCCATTGGGAATTCTATCTATCCTTTTTCAATACCATCTATCTGTTTACCCACAATTGTATATTTCCATTTAACCATCTATCCCTCTCCAATGCCATCTATTCCTACAGTGCTTTCTATCTATCTGTCCCTCCATGATTCTGTCCATCCATCTATCCATCTATCTATCTATTAAATCTGTTTGCTTTGCAAGCACTGGTATTTCCTTCAGGAAATGCATATCTAGTTTTATCATTGAATTTTCCACAATTTCCCACTAATAACTTTACCCTGCTGCTGTGATGTTATATGACACTGTTGAAATATAATTTTTCAGAAAGTTGTGACAATGTTATATAAGATATTCCTTTATTAGTCCCACAGTGAGGAAATTCACAGTGTCACAGCAGCAAAGTGATAGCAAAGGATTAAGTACAAAAAAGAATTATATTTACAGATAATTGCACATTGACTTAATTGCACATGGGTGAATTGAAAATATTGAACATTGTTATGCTACATTGAAGAAAACTGTAAGTGTGTCTGTATGCGATCTGCTGTGTATATGTGGTAAGTCTAACAGCAGCAGGAAGGAAGGACATGCGATACCGCTCCTTTACATACTTGGGGTAAGCCGCCTGTTGCTGAAGGAGCGTCTCATGCATGGGGTGGGAGTCATTCTCCAGCATGGATGCCACCACCTGCACTGGGTCAATAGGCCTTACCAGAACAGAGCTGGCCCTCTTAATGAGTTTGTTCTGTCGAGGTGCTGCTGCCCGAGCAGACCACTCCAAAAAAGACAGCAGATGCCACCACTGTGTCAAATAAGGATTTCAGGAGTGCTCACTGCAGTCCAAATGACCTTAATCTACTCAGTAGGTAGAGTCTGCTCTGGCCTTTTTGTAAAGTGCAGTGGTATTAACGGACAAGTTCAGTTTGTTGTTTAGGTGAACACCCATGTACTACCAGTCCACTCTCTCCATGTCCATACCCTGGATGTTTACTTATGGAGGCAGGTGTCAGCACCAGCAGAAATCTACCACAAATTCTTGTGTTCCCCACGTTTATCTAGAGATGGTTCTCCAGACACCAGTCCACAAAGTCCTGAATCAGCTTTCTGTACTCGCTGTCCTCCTTATTAGTTATAAGGCAGGCGATCACCAGATAAGTCATCAGAGAACATTTCAGTGAGCTGTACTCAGCAGTGTATAGGGTGAAGAGTAACGGTGCCGTTCTCTGAGGGGCTCCTGTGCTGCTGATCACTTTATCAGACATACAGTCCTGTGCCCTCATATACTGTGATCCAGTATTCAGATTTTATTTGACAATGTTGTAACAACATGTTGTAACAACGTGTCCCACCCAAAATCAGAAACAGGTAGATTTGTCCCACCCAAAAATTAAACCACAGAAAAAGCGGAAACACTAAATTTTAAAAGCGCGCAAAACCTTCGCAATTCACGCGTTGTGTTTGTTGTTAGCAACAGACACTGGTTGTTAGGTAGTCTTTAACTTCGTTATGACTTGTGTTGAGAAGCCTGTTCAGAATTATCCTGCTGTCGGCAGATTCACTGACCGGAGCTCTCGCCTCGCTGGAGTATCGGGTAGCTTGTGCCAGCTTTAAACGCGAGGTCAGTGATGAGAGCAATGAATGGCAAAATATACTGCAAAAACGGCTTTAGTATAATGTGTTGTTATGGTGACATACTAGGAGGGTTTGGGTTAGCTAACGTTTATATTAACTTTTGTCAGAAAGCCCTCTGAAACGTAAAGTTACATTTCTCTCTGGCCACGTCCCAAACTGCAGACCAGAGGCGGAGCTAGCCCTAGTTTAAATTAAGTCCCAGTACCTCTAAAGATTATAGTAAAAAAACTTTTTTTTTCTACGTTAATTTGTCTCTGACTAGCTGGAAATGTTAAAAAAATTGACAGTATATGGTTAAACTAATTATTTTAACAACGAAAAGAGAGCACACCCCCACCCCCCCGCCTTGCAAAATGGTATGATCCAGCTTCTCTTTTCGCATTGTGCGCACACACGGTGTCCGTGTTTTATTTGACTGGTGTTGTGTGTGTGTAGTACGTTTTACAAAGGAATATTTTTGTACTTTATCACTCAGAAACAAATTGCAGTCATTATCAGCAGTTCATATTTTTAATGCACTCTTTATTGTGTTATTGTTAGCTAGGAGTGACTATCTGACGGATAGACGGATTATTTAAATTTAGCATGCTAATGCTGCAGGTGGTCTGTTTACTGTTTATACTGTTTTCTGACAACAGTACCATGTAATGTGGAATACCTTGTTTAGTTTGTAAAGTGATCTTTAATTGGATTTATCTAATAATAAACAGACATACAGATAATGTTGTATTTTGTTTATTTATTTGCAATTTACTGTAATTCCACAAATGTTGCTCTACGTCACTATACAATGATATGCTACCTTACCTACAGTGTAATGAGCTTATATGTAATATTTAGGGGATAGGGTGGGCTTTGATTCATATTAGCAAATTAGCAAATGACAGTGTTGTCACAACCTCGTTCTGACAACGTGAAAAGCACCACCTTTTAATAATGTTGTCACAACGTTGTAAGAAAGTAGACAACGTTGTGTGTTTGCTGAACAAAAATATACCAACATATAGAAGCCATTGGACCACATAAAAATTGCAGATTTTAAACAAAAATAAATCAAATCAAGTAAACATGCTTTGTTACCAAATACTAATGAAAAATAATTATTTACATGTAAATATTTAAACACAAAACAAACAACTTCATAAAGAGGAATTGCGCGATTGCCCAAAATACAGGAGGTAAAACAAAAGCAATACCGCCTATCCCCACTGGTTGTCGCCACTGGGCACGTTAATTCCCTCCTCTTTAGTTTTACACTTAAAGGAGACGCAACAAAGACGAAACCGAACAACGAGCGATTTTGTCATCCGCTGCTGTGGCTTTAAGAACTGACTGGAGCTTTAAAATTGATTTCTGCATAGTTATAATAATGTAGATTAACTATTTTTGTTCAGCATTGTATGTATGTATGTATATATATATATATATACACACACATACAGGTTTACGCGAAAACGTGCGAGAGTGGTCGCAATATGTTTGGCTATTGGATCCCGGCCTTTACCCTGCAAACTGTTGTCATATTTTATGCCTCGACGTCTCATCGCTTGGTCACATTTGTGTATGATATTTAAGCTGCATCGAGAACTGAGTTTAAAACGAGGTGATGGAGCTGCAACACGACGATAGTCAGCTTTCGGACAACAACACAGAAAAGAAGTGTGCTGTAGAAAAGGCCGCGCAAGAGTCCCCGGACCACAGTGAGTTGGACACGGCGAAGAAGGTGCTGCGGGATCGGTGCCCCAGTCGGCTGAAGGCCCGGGAAATCCAAGGAGACGCGGACACTAAGACCGGCGACGGCGCGAATGCAGGCGGATCCAGGCGAGTGCTGCGGGACCGATCGGCTAGAGCTCCTCCAGCGTGGAGGCACAGTGAGGAAAAGGAGCAGGACGAGGAGGTGGTGGAGGAGAGCCGGCTAAGGAAAGCTGGCCCACCACGGCGGAGCAGACCTACAGAGGCAGGCAAAGAAAGTGGCCCGGCCGAACGGTACGAGCTTTGTTTACTTCAAAGCAGACTAAACTGAGTTTCAAAACGGGTGGGAACTGTTGAAATTTTAGGTGATGTGGCGCTGGGTGAGGGCGTCTAGAAGCCCGGTGTTAGCTCGGCGCGCTCCCGGCTTCTGCCTGCATAGCACCGTACTGTAGCTGCAGAACATGGGCTACTTCTGCCAGAAGCAGAGCATGATATTTAGAACAGAGGTCATACGTTTCTAAGCGTAAAGGGGCTAGTCCAGCACAATTTGGGAAGTCACCTGCTTAAACAAGCGCGTAGTTAACAGCTAACTGCTGAGTTGCATCAGGTATGCTTAACCATAGCCATCAAACTGAGCTGAAAAACCTGCTTGGAACGGAACTGATGGCTTCTGCTATAGACCATGTTCCACGGGGCGGTGCTTTCCACCCCTTGTCAGAATACTCCTTCACTGCACATTTTCCTGCTTTTACATATATGCTTCAACTCGAGAATTAGCTGATTAGTGCAAGTACCTGACGCATGTTAACGTTCTGGCATTTTTGACCACTTTGTATCACTGATGTTTAATACCAGAAGCATTTAAATGCATACACACATCCAAGCACATGTATGTAGATCAGTTCTGTATTTAAGTCTTGAACTACAGTGGTTTGGTCATTTGCAGGGGTCAGAAAACACCATCCCATTAGCTGAGTTACACTCTCAGATTCTTGGCTTGGATGCACAGTCCTATGAGGAACTTGAATTAGAAACTTTGTAGGTCCTTCACATTTGCACATCTTGTTTACAAAAATGTTATTAAAAGGCAAAGAATTTTTTTTTCTGTGATACTGCTCTATGCAATGTTTTTATAGACAAGAAATATGTTGGCAAAAAAATGTCAATCATAATATTTATCCAGCTAGATAGATATGTTTGTACAGACCTAGGTAGTTTCATGCATACAACTCCGGGTAGTAGGTTTAGATACCTTAAATCAAAAATACTTTTTGCATTAAAACAACAAAAACCGAAGTTGGTTTCTTTTTGCCTGTTTCCCTGTTGCATTACCAGCTGACCTGCACATTTAAATGATTCCCTGCTCTTGAAAAAGCTTTATAATAACCTTTTTACTTGAATCAGGTGAAAGTACAAGAGGAAAAAACACTGACGGTGAGGAAACTTCTTGGCCTAAAATCCTTTAAATTGAAAGCTATTTTCTGATGCCAAACTTGAAGCTACAAAGAAAAAAGCATGAAGATATAGTTCTACGTTCAATTCGAACTGATCTGAAAGGATCTCAAAGTTAGTCCTTCTTTGCAACTGGGATCAGACATCTCCAAAGCAAGTCAAACTTGTGTGTTCTGTTTGAAAGGTTCATGTATACAGATATTCCCCATTATAAAATTGTGTACTGTAATTTGCTTTGCTGAACTGATCGCAAAAAAAGTGATGTTTAGTATTTTTCTGTATTTCATCTAAGGTATGGGGAAAATAAGGATGCCGGCAGCAGCACTCGAGGTAAAAGGCTTTTTAATGGATTTTAAGGGCTGCAACATTTAGCCACAGGAGAGGTAAATTTTACTTGCAGACAAAAGCAGTGTGTTCTACAATCCATGTAGTCACTTAAACAGATTGTAAAACACTACAAGCTTAATGGGTATTATCCTATTGTTTCTTTTAAAAAGAGCTATGTAATGGTTGTATTTATGTGATCCACATAAGTCATTCTGACAAATTTGATGTCAATATGAAAATGGTCACTGTCAACTTTCTTCCTCCACAGCAGACAGTGGTAGGCGGACTAAAAGGCGCAGTAGGACCCCCTCAGCACGTACTCAGAAGAGTATAACCAGGGTTGTGTGCAAGAGCGAACCAGAAACAGAGACTGGCTGTGGTACGCTGATTGTTTCACTTTTGATCTTTTCCTAACAGCAAATTCTTTGCTTTTCTCAATGGTTCAGGGTTAATGCCCACTAATTATCACAGAATCATGTACAGGCCATAAAAAACACTATAACGCTAGCTATGCTACACTATCAAAAAATTATATTACTAAACAGGTCCTGTACAGCTCTAGTAAAACTTTAATTGGAACCTTTGTTGGTCCTTTACACTTGCACATTTCATTTGCAAAAATATAATTTGAAGGCAAGGGAAATTGTTTTTCTATGGTTCAGCTCTAAATAATTTGTATATCAAATGTAGCAATATGTGAGCAAGTACTTGATTTTGTTTATACACAATATGCATTATTTGATTTAAATTCTTCCTTCAGTTTTGTTCAGTTCGACATTCATAATCACTCCCAAGATTTTGGAATAGAATGTCCAGCAGGCTATATTATTAATCATCAGGATTTTAATCAGGCTTTGAACTGAGGTATTTGCAATTTGTATTGGTGTGTTTTGCAATTTCTGGTTTTGTAATTGTAATTTCATTCATTATTACAGTGGAAATGGACAAGGCAGCTGGCAAGAGGACAGAAGGAAGGTGGTTGACTTTTTACATTTAATACACATACGCAAAGACGTGCGAACACCAATATTAGTACAGATAACCTTGTAAATTTATGATTTACCAATGTGTTCTTTATAAATTGATAGGTTTCTCTAAATTGTAATATGTAGCATGCAGAAATAGATTTTTTTTATATTGTTCAGTCAAATTTAAATGTGGTGTGTGATTTGCTTCTTTAGTGCAGAGAAAGAGGCAGAAGGGGATGATGATGTTCTGGCTGAGGAAGAGCCTTTATTTGTGGATGACCTGAAAACCCAGAACTACCAGCTGCAATGCCAGAGGTACAGTACTGCACTACTGAAACTCTGAAGGTTTACAGTTGAATTTTACCATAAACACAAAGCTGTTTCCTCTGTACCTAGGGAGGTTTAGACAGCAGGTGGTGCCAGTGGGTAAATATACAGGTGTATCTCAATAAATTAGAATATCTTCAAAAAGTTCATTTATTTCAGTAATTTAATTCAAAAGTGAAATTCATACAGAGTGATCTATTTCAAGCGTTTATTTATTTTGATGTTGATGATCATAGTTAACAGCCACTGAAAACCCAAAAGAAAGTTAGATTAGCACAAAACCCCTGCAAAGGTTTTCTAAGCTTTTAAAATGGGCCCCTAGTCTGGTTACGTAGGCCACACAATCATGGGGAAGACTGCTGACCTGGCAGATATCCAGAAGACAGTCATTGATACCCTCCACAAAGAGGGTAAGCCACAAAATGTCTTAAAGAAGCTGGCTGTTCACATAGTCCTGTATCCAGGCATATTAATGGAAAGTTGAGTAGAAGGAATAAGTGTGGTAGAAAAAGGTGCACAAGCAACTGCAGCCTTGAAAGGATTGTCAAGAAAAGGGCAAGATCCACTGCTAGAGTCAGTGCTTCAAGAGCCAGCACACACAGACGTATCCAGGACATGGGCTACTAACTAACTGTCGCATTTCTTGTGTCAAGCCACTCATGAAGTGTCTTACCTGGGCCAAGAAGAAAAAGGACTCAACTGTTGCTCGTTGGTCCAAAGTCTTGTTTTCAGATGAAAGTAAAATTTCATTTAGATTGGAAATCAAGGTCCCAGAGTCTGGAGGAAGATTGGAGAGACATATAATAAGCTGCGTGAAGCTTCCACAGTCAGTGATGGTTTGGGGAGCTATGTAATCAGCTGGTGTTGGTCCAAAGTCAGCGCAGCCATCTACCAGAAAATTTTAGAGTACTTCATGCTTCCCTCTGCTGACAAGCTTGTGCAGACGTGGATTTGATTTTCCAGCAAGACTTGCCGCATGTCCACACTGACAATATTGCCAATACCTGGTTTAATAACCACAGCATCACTGTGCTTGATTGGCCAACTTGACTGACCTAAACCTCATAGAGAATATACGGGATATCATCAAGAGGAAAATGAGAGACACCAGACCCATCAATGCAGATGAGCTAAAGGCCGCCATCAAAGCAACCTGGGCCTGATCATCTTCATGCCATGCCGCATTGATGCAGTAATTCATGCAAAAATAGTTTTTTTTTGTTTTAGTACTCTAGGTGTACTCTAGGTGCAGCATTCTGGACTAACTGTAGTTTGTTTAGGTTTTAGCTAAAGCATCCTGAAAACAATGCATTACAGTAGTCTTGCCTTAAAGGCAAGTACTAACTTTTCAGCATCATGTAAGGATAACGTATTTCTTAACTTTGAAATGTTTCGAGGTGAAGAAACGCTGTCCTTGTGTTGATTAAATGTCAGATCTGAATCAGTTGTCACACCAAGATTATTAGCTACTAAACCATGTCCTACAAAGAAATCAGCAAGATTTAACATTAAATCTGAGTATATATTCCTAGCAGCCTTTAAACTGATCTCATATTAAACAAACCAAACCTTAGTTCAGAGATGCTGCAGTTAGACACTGTATCTGATATTTTTATATTAATTAATATTAAGTTATTTAAACAAACTGTTACACCATATGGACATAACCTGGAGATGGATTTTGTGGTACAGGCGGTGTCCTCATGACACTCAGAGACTATCATTGTCTTCCTGCCTTCTCTCGTGGCTGCCAGTATCTTCCTGCTATTTCTTGTGGCTGATGGCGTCTTTCCGTTGTCCATGATGCCAGTCGTTGCCAGTCAAGGTTCGGGCATGAAATTACATGATTACAATATCAAAATTACAGGATTAGAATACCAGCACAACTATAACATGAATAAAAATGTAGTAAATAAATAAATAGTACTCTTTTATTGCATTAGCTTTGTCCAGTATTTTTTCTATTAAAGGTGCACCAATATTTGAATCTACTACTTTTGCCATGTTGAGCAGATAGCTTCCCACAGGCTGCTCGCTGTCCATGTGTGCGCTGGAAAAAAGTCCAGTGTTTATACACAGCCCTGACATTGTAACTGGGAAACCACACAACACTATTCCACCAACAAGCAGCATTTGTGCTTGTTTACAGGATGAATAGCAGGAAGGGGTAGACTTGGCTCTTTTAGGAATCTCAAGGGGTATTCTAGAGACTTATTCATTTATGCTACATCTGTGAATGTCTATTTTTCTTGATTGTCTAAGTGAAATTAAGTACACGTCCTATACAGAGAGCACACTTTTCCAGATTTTAATACACAATTACTTCTTATTCGCTGAGTTTAACATGAAGGGGGGGAATGAATATGTAAACTGAGGAAATTAATACAAATTGTACAATAATATGACCAAAAATTACACATCATGTTCCCTGTGGAGGACATCAAGAAAATCATGTAATTCAATGGTGGTTTAAAAAGCATTTGCACGCACCTGTTTATGATTAAAGCTCTCTTCAAGCCCTGGAAACCCTGGAAATACTAAAGTCCTGTATTTTTATTCCCCCAGTGTTGGTCAGTGATACTATTGGAATTCTTACAGTCCTGTTAATTTATACTAAATGATAAGACATAGTGAAACCTCTAAATGAGTCTAATCACTTGCTCTGACTGTTTCTGTCTATGTTTTAGTGACGATGAGCTGGAAATCAGCAGTGATGAAGATGTGCCCTTTAGAGATGACTTGAATGACCAAAGCTATGACCCTAAATCTGAGAGGTAGTGAGTGTGTGTGATTTTTGTGTGCACATACACTACCATTGTCACATTAATAATTAATTTAAAACGTGTACAGTGTGGTTTGAATTATTATAAACAAGCCACCAGAAATATTTTTAGATTACATTTTCTACATGTATAGTTAGGTGTAGATTATGTAAAAAAGTAAATAATGATGTAATTTCAAAAAGACGATGTCAACAGGAGATTGTAATAGTGATTTGATGTCCAGTAGTTTTTCAGGAGCAAAGATAGGCAGAGGATCTCCGGTTTGCCAATAAATGCGTGAAAAAAACAATGTTCAAGTTGAAAACCTTTGATCTCTGATAACATAAATGACACTGCATCAAGAACAGTTATTCAGCAATAACTAATATAATCACATGGGCAAGGAATTACTTTTGCAAACCTTTGTCAAGCATTGCAATATGGAGTCACATTCACAAATGCCACTTAAAACTTTACTTTGCAAAACAGAATGTCCAGAAGCAATGTTATCTTCTCTGGGCTCTAAGGCATCTGGGATGGACCATTGCCCAGTTACCCCATACTGTTGCTCACCTTAAGATGTGTTTGCAGGAAGAAGGGGACAAAATAACCCTTTACTGATTGGTATCTTTGGTGCCAAGGTGTTTTTTACCTGTTGTGAGAAGGAATTACGATTTACAAAGTGGTGAATGCCAGACATGGGACCAAGTCACTAAGTTTCAAGTAACAAGTAAGTCTTAGAATCAAGTACCTAGTCAAGTCCCAAGTCAATACAAGGAAGTCTCGAGTCACGTCCCAAGTCTTAAACTTCAAGTCCTAGTCAAGTCACCAGATGTCACGTCATTTTAGTATTTAACACAAATGATGCAGTTGATTAGTAGTATATTAAACTGACATTAATATACCATTAACGTTTTTAAAGTTTGTATTATAACAAAAATAACTTGCCTATAAAATTAGATCATTTCAAGCAGTTCTAATCACTAATCATCTCATTACCAGACCATTACCTAGTTAAAATAGGTGTTGAAGCAGAAAAAACACTAAAATGTGCAGGCAGTGCAAGGCTGAGAAACACTGCACTATATGGAAGTATTAGTACACATTACACCTACAGGAATTTAAATAACATCACATTCTAAACCCATAAACATTAATATATGGACTGGGTCTTTGCTGTTCTAATAGCATGTGTGAACTCTGCAGTAGCTCTGCATGTACTGGTCAGTGTTTGGCACTTTTCTGCACTACTTGAACACTGTGGCTGAGATGCTGTGGTTCCTAAATGCTTTAATTTTTTAGTAAAATTCACAGTGCATGGTGGAATATCTAGGAGGGATAAGCTTCGTTCACATTAGCTGTTGTTTATCATTATGTCGTTAAGTTTGCTAGCTTGTTAAATCTACAGTTCATTCAGTCTACTAAAATATAAAGGTAAAATGTAAATGTTTCTTCAGTTCCCTTGAATTATTTAAGTCATTATATATACTTGAAAATTGAAATTGGTCTTCTTTAACTGCAAAGTGAATAAGAGAAAACTGTTATTTTATCTTTGTATCACCTTTTTATTTACCTTTTATTTATTTAATAATTGTTACTAGTGCCATCTGTCTAATTAAATGACATGCTCTGTGGTTAACTAATCTACATTAATTGCATTTATCACTTTTTTCTATGAAAATATTTTTAATTGTGCAATTCAAATAAATTTTAGCATAACAGGAAATCAATGAATGAAAAACTGCCACATCTCAGTGTTTACTAGAGACACACACTGCACATTACGTAGACTAATTATTGTAAATAAAACTAGCTAATCTGTTTTGTGCACTTTTTAGTGTTTATGGAGAGATTTGGGACATGATAATCCAACGCAGAAGGTTGGAGTTAGCTCCCGACTCTGGCTCTGCACATATAGCGTTTCACCTGTTTCCCACATACCTGATCCTACTAATCTGACCATGAACACCACCTTACTGAGTTAATACAGCGTTTACAGCAGGACACGCTCTAAACTGTACAGGGCAGTGTGCTTTCAGGACTAGGATTAAGAAAAGCTAAGCTAGCTAGGTGGTGCTGGAGAGCTGATGTCCAGCGCGGTGTGGTGATTTTCTCTAAACACAAACGCTAAACTCTCTTTCTCTCTGCTGGCATTGTCTAGATACTTTAGTTCTATCATGAGTAACGACAGTTTACGGGCTCGTATGGTTTTCCTGGGTTTAGACCGAAGTTGTGCAGGTGCCTCTCCATATGTGCTGAGGTAGTTATGATTGGCTGTTTCCTAACTTGTCCCTGCCTTTCACAAATCAGTTCTGATTGGTTGGTCGTCCCTGCCAAACATTTTTGTCTTGTTTTTATTCGTTGACAAAAGTGTCAATCAATTTCTTCATAGCTGTTATCCATTTTTGTAGTTTTTATTTAGTTTTCGTCTTGTTTTTGTCCGAAAAATATGGTTTGTTGACACAAAAAACTATGACGAAAATAGTTCGTCAACAAAATTAACACAGGTGGCAAGTCTTTTTAAGTCTTAAAACAAGTCTGATTCCATGTCAGTAAAGGTTAAGTCAAGTCGCAAGTCATTAGTTTAGTGACTCAAGTCCAAGTCATGTGACTCAAGTCCACACGTCTGGTAAATGCTATACCCTTTCAACTATTTTTGGGATGTGTTGCAGGCCTAAAATGCAGTAATAAATGTATATTAAAAAATAAAATAAGGTTGACCAAAAACATAAAATATCTTGTATATACTGTCTGCAATGAAACTAAAGTTAAGGTAAATGTAAGAAACGCTGTGTTTCTTTTTATTTGTGTTTTCTGTATTGTGCCAACGTTTTCTAATTTGGTGCTGTAATTGCCTATTTATAATTTTGTTTCTGGATGTTGATCATTTCATTCTCAATATTCTATAGTTTTGTCAGTTTTAGTCAAACATTTAAAAAGAAGTTTGTATTAATGTCTATTTATTGCTGAAATGTATTTAAAATCTGTAACTGTACTAGCATCACTAGCCTGTAAGAATAATTTATACACACAAAAGCAGTGTGTAATAGTAATTGCGGCATGTGCAGTGTGTGACTGTAATTGCAGCCTTTTTCTGTTTTTGAAAATTGTAATTACAAACTTGAGTGGACTGGTATATTTATGCAAGGATACAAGTAAATGAGTTTTGTGTTATCTAGATACAAATGTATTGATCTGTACTTGATTTCTTATTACAGAGACGCTCCCAAGTCACGACGCAAAGCCCCATCCAGGCCAAGGGAGAAAAAAGAGAAAACAGCTGTAGTGGAGAAGGAGTTGCAGGCAGAAGTGAAGAAAGAAGGAGGAGAAGGAGTGAATGTGAAGGTGGAGTTTGGGGAGGGGGCAGAGCCTCCTAGGAAGTGAGTAACATTGTTTTCAGAAGTCACTTCAGTGAGAGTGGGGTTATTTTACCAAGTTTAGTTGTCCTTGAATAATACTAAAATAAAAAATAATATTGTATGATTTTGGTGAATTTTGACAATTCCTGCTCTGTTTTTGAGTTAAATTGTTTTAGGTATAATATCAGAATTAGGAAATATTTTGAGCTGGGTTTTCAGCAGTACACTGGTTTCACTGGTTTTATGTATACTGTGTACATTTGCGTACGCGAACCGAACGCCATTTTGGTTCGCTTATGCGTAAATGAGAATTTCACCTGCTGTAATGGGCAGTAAAACCCAAAGACACAACAAAGTAATGTGAGCAGGAGTGTACCTCTGCTGTGCAGTAGAAATGGAGAAAGTGTATTTGTAAAATGATAAAAACCCTGAATTGGGCAATAGAATGAGGTGATTTGGTCAGAGAATGAAGGTTTTTTTTTTTCGCAAAGTGGGACTGTCGGTGTTCTCCCTTGCTCCGAAATCACTCCTGTATTACTCTTTTTCCATAATGGTACGTTTTTCCTATGCTGACTACCTCTCCATGACATGAGTGATTTGGCTGTGGCTGTTACAACTTGCACTTAATCCGTTCTCACATGATGGGCCGTCATACATGGCGTAGTTCTGAGGAACTGATCAGACCTGTGTCGCAGGAAGTACAGCCTCTGCTGAGCTCTCTTGATGTTGGGCTGATGTTACAGTCCCGTTTCGAGTCCCTGGAGATTATTGTGCCCGGGAACTTGTTGGAGTCCACAGCTGTTACAGTACTGTTGAGGATGGTAAGTGCTCGAAGGGTTGCAGGGCTTCTCCTAAAGTCCACTCTCATCTCCGTTGTCTTGGCAGTGTTCAGCTCCAGGTTGTTTTGGTTGCTCCAGGGGACCACCTGCTCCACAACCCGTCTGTAGGCAGACTCGTCACTGTCCCGGATGAGACCAATGACTGTCAAATCATCTGTAAACTTCAGGATTTTGGGGTCTGTGGAGGTACTCTCATTTGTGTAGAGTGAGAAGAGCAGCGGGGAGAGAACACAGCCTTGTGGAGCACCTGTGCTGATGGTCCTGGTTCCTGAGGTGATCTTTCCCAGCCTCACCTGCTGCTCTCTGCCAGTGAGGAAATTTGTGATCCACTGGCAGGTGGAGGCTGGCACACTGAGGTGGATCAGTTTGGTGTGTAGATGTCCGGGGATGATTGTGTTGAAGGCGGAGCTGAAGTCCAAGAACAGAACTCTTGCATATGTACTTGGACGGTCGAGGTGCTGGAGGATGTGGTGAAGTCCCATGTTCACTGCATCGTCCACAGACCTGTTGCAGGGGGTCTAGTTGGGGATTGGTGATCTTGAAGGATTTCATGACCACAGAGGTCAGTGCAACAGGTCTGTAGTCATTCAGTCCTGAGATGGTTGGCTTTTTGGGGATGGGAGTTATTGTGGAGCGCTTGAAGCACGCTGGTACAATACACTGCTCCAGTGATGTATTGGAGATCTTGGTGAAGACAGGAGCAAGCTGGTCTGCACAGTTCCTCAGGCAGGAGGGTGACACTCCGTCTGGGCCTGGTGCCTTCCTCACTCTTTGTTTTTTAAAGAGTCGGTGCACATCCGCTTCACAGATCTTTAGGGCAGGCTGAATGGGTGGCTGAGAGTCAGATAGGTGTGAAGTAGTGTGGTGTTGTTCAGTGGAGCTGGGCTTTTCAAACCTACAGTAGAATGTTTTTAGGGCGCCAGCTGACGACCCCCCATTGTCTGGTGGGAGTGTCGTTTGTAGCCTGAGAGGTTGTGTAGGCATTTCCAGATGGCTAAAGGCTCGTTTGTGGACATCAGTCTGCTCAGCTTGGTGGAGTAGCTCTTCGTTGCAGTTCTGATCTCTCTGTTCAGTGTGTTCCTAGCCTTGTTGTAAAGCGCCCGGTCCCCACTCCTGAATGCTTCTCCTTGGACTGTCGTAGGTGCTTCAGTTTGGCGTTAAACCAAGGCTTGTCATTATTATATCTAATGCGAGTCCTGGTCGGAACACAGATGTCCTCACAGAAGCTGATGTAGGACGTCACTGTATCAGTATATTCATCCAGACCGCTTGTAGAGTCCTCAAACACACACCAGTCTGTTAACTCCATACAATCCTGAAGCCTCTCTTTAGCCTCACTGGTCTACTTCTTCACAGTAGAAGTTTATGGTTCTAAAAGGCAGACTGTATGGTATAAAGAGCGAACTGCAGTTTATCTACTGCAGCACTAATGTGGTCAGCTGAGCAATATACAATTGTTGTCATCAGCATATAAATGTATTTTACAGTCATTAATGGAAGTGACAACATCATTAATGTAAATACTAAATAATATTGGGTCACAAGCATTGATCCTTGAGATACACCTTTAGAAATGGGTAGCGTTTCTGATCTACTTTGTCCCAGGACTACACACTGCTGTCTATGAGAGTGGTAATTTCTAGTCCATTCTAAGACATTTTGGTCAAAGCCGATGTTTTGTAGACTTTTTAAAGTAGAGGATGATCAACTGTATCAAAAGCTTTAGAGTGATCGATGAAAATGGCTGCACAGTGTTTCTTTTGATCAACAGAGGTTAAAAGATCATCAAGGATCGGAGTAGTTGCAGTAATCATGCTGTGCGTCTCTCTGAGTGCGACTGGTATTCTGAGAGGACAGAGTTTACACTGAGAAATGTCTTCAGTTGATCATTCACTAAAGATTCTAAAATTTTAGTTAAGCATGAAAGTTTTGAAATAGGTCTAAAATTGTTGAGATCTAAAAAGTCACGTCCTTTGCAGAGTGGAATTACTTGAGCTGTTCTCCAGCTTTTTTAGTGTTAATAGTGCTGAGAGTTTTGGCTACTATATGAGGAGGGAAAGGGTGGATGGTAAAGAGACCATGGCTTAGAAATTTCAGAAATTTGGTGGTTGTTTACTAAGCTCTGATTTGTTTTTGAGGGAGTTAACAGTTTTCCAGAATTAAACAGGGTTTGAAGCCGATTTTGAGAATTGATCCATATAGTATTCTGCTTTAGCCTTTCTAATGTGTGAGGTACATTTATTCCTCAACTGCCTTACTAAAAGTAAGCCATTGGTCTCTATCTCCATTTTTTCTAGCAGAGGCCCATGCTTTGTTCCTGGCAATTAGCAAGGAAGATATTTCATTAGTCATCCAGGGGTTCGATCTATCATGTATTTTCATGTTTTTATAGGGGGCATGCTTGTTTACCACTGCTAGAAATGTTTGAGTAAAATGGTCTAGTGCCAAGTCAACATCCAGGTATAGTGACTGTTGCTGAGCGCCAAATCATTTTAAAAAAGCTTGATCGTTAAAATGTTTAAGATTTCTTCTAACCACCATCCGAGAGCCTAACTTCTTTATGCTGTTGCCCCTAATGCATCCGAAAGGACAGTGATCACTAATACCGGGGTCAAATACAGCTGTAGTGCAAATTCTGTCAGTTCTGTTTGATAAAATTAAGTCTATTAAAGATGACTTTGTGGGGTCATGCAAGTTTGGTCGTGTTGGCTCTATAATTAATTGCTTAAATGACTTAAATGCATTGATGTGCCATCCTGGATGAGCTGCACTACCTGAGCCACTTGGGTTGTGGAGTCCGTCTCAGTCCGTCACCATGAGAGTGAAAGCACCACCAACAATCAAAAGTGACCAAAACATCAGCCCGAAAGCATAGGTACTGAGAAGTGGTCTGTGATCCCCACCTGCAGAACCACTTTTTTCTTGAGTGTGTCTTGCTAATTGCCAATAATTTCCACCTGTATACATATATATATATGTACTACTCTACTCTTTACTCTTTTAAGCCACTGTGAGACTTTGAATTGCTTTTAGTCTATGTAATAATGTACAGGTAAACCTGTGACCTGTGACCAAGTAACTAGTTGGAATAACACCAATGTGTGTTTGACTCCTTTGCGTCTTACCAAATCTCTCTGCTCTCTGGGTTGGAATGGAAGTTTGAAGCATTACACTTTAAACTGTGCATGTGCATCTCCTCTTCTCCTTAACTGCCTGTTAATGTAAACATTTAAATGTTGATGATAAAATGAGCTATCAAAAGGATTTTCCAATTTTTTTGGCTAAATCTGGGTTGTTTGTGCATTCAGAAATCATATTTGATATTTGCGATTATAGTAGTGCTTGACAAAGGTTTGCCAAAGTAACCCCTAGCCCATGTGGTTAAGTCAGGGAATGACTGTTCTTGATGCAGTGCCGTCTGAGGGATTGGGGATCACGTGTTAATTCCCCTGTAATTCCTCCCATTTCCTTACATCATTTAATCATGTCATGCACTGTAGAGGGAAAATATGTAACCCCTTCCAATATTTACATTTGTTTGTAAACATTTTAAGAATTTTTTATGCATTTGATACTTTTTGTACCTGCTTTTGTACCAAATCATGATTGCAATCCACAATTATAAATAATGGAAGTAGGGCTGAGCGATTTGAGGAAAATATGAACTGGGCGATATGAACACTCATTAACAGTATTCACAGTGCTAAGCAGGCTGTTGCTGGCCCTTTAAGTTCGGGCTAATGAAAGGACTCTGTTTATGTTCACTCAGGTAGAAAATAAAGTTTTCCTCCTCTGGATTTTTGGTTATAAAGTCAACTTTGCCTCAGCGTTCTCACTCGAACTCTTACAATATATATGTTTATCTTTGGTCAACCCCAAATAAATAAAAGTAGATTACGAAATTACGTCGATTAGCAAAACGTGCGTCAATGCGTCACAAAAATGGCTGCGCCTACTGAGAGCATGGATTTATCCGGAGCACAAGCTGCAGCTACAAACAATCACTTGTGTGCATCGTGGGAGTTTTTTACACAGAAACACAACAGTGTGGTGCTCTGTCAGCTCTGCACAGTGGAGATGTTCACAACAGTACAACTGCTATGCACGAGCACTTAAAGCACACACATGCAAGCCAGCACCTGTTTTTCCTATTTTAGCAGATTTTTTAAAGATTATTAACACATGTAACGTTTCTTCTAGTAGTAGTCACTTGAAAAGTCACATTGCTACCTGTTTCTTAATTGGCCTTTGTAGATACCTAAGGCTTTTCTCAATACTGCGGGAGCTTTAAAACACACCTAGCAGGTTCTCAAACGGCTCTTTGCCAACATATATAGTACACTTCTGGGCCACCCCCATAGCTCTGGACTGTGTCTGCTGGGGTGCGTTCTTCAGGGAATGGTGTCGCTTACATTAACGTTTTCTATTGTAATTTTCACTCATTTTGTTCACACTGCTCGAATGTGTAACCAAATTACCAGCACATGGGTTAGGCTGCTGCTACTCCTACTCTCTGTCTTGTGTACTTTAACCAAACATGAAATGGCTGGAACTCTAGTTCAGCCACTTGATTGGTTTGGGGCGGTGCTATTCTCACTCTCTATGGCTATTTGTTTTGTCTCTCAAAACATGTACAGAACTGAATTCTATCGACTACGTCTTCTAGTTTTATCGAGGAAATGTTATTTCTTGATGATTATTGTTAACGTGAAAGTGAAAGTCATTATTTATGTATTCATGGAGATATGTGCAGCCAAGTATTAAATTATATTGAATAATGTACAAAAAAAGTAACATCTACTAAAAATCCACCAATTTCAACCTTCCTTTCTTAAGTATGGTCTTTAAAAAGTTGTTTTTGAATAACTAAATGCTTAACGAATATTGGACAAGTTATATTACGAGTTTTAATCAGGTTTTCTTTTTAACCATAGTCCTGAGACAGCACTGGTTCATGTTGTCAGTGACCTCAGGGTTAGCGCTTAGGTAGAAAATCCTTCTATTTTGGTCTTCAATCAATCAATCAATCAACCTTTATTTATTCTCGGAAATACATTGAGGGATGACCCTCATTTTCAATGCAGCCGAGCATATACAGTTAAAGGGATTGAAAACAAAATGAGCAAAAATAATAAATAAAATACCAATTTAAAATAAACATTTAATATAGATGCATTAAAAATACAATGTAATAAACATATTACATACACCAAGATAATAAAAAGTTGAAATGCTAATAAAAAATACTCAATAAAACAATCACGATAAAAAATGGATAATTATAATAATAAAATAATAAAAATTAAAAAGATAATAATAATATTAAAAAAATTAAAAATAACTAAAATAAAACAAACATAAAAAACATTAAAAAAAAATAAATAAATAATAATGGTCTTATTGGATCTTAGTATAGTTTTTGATACCACTGATCACAAGATTCTCTGCCACCATCTTAAATGCCTTTCCGACTTGAATGCCTTTAGAATGGATCATATTTAACAAATAGACAGGTTGTGGTTTCATTGGATATTTCTTGTGGGCTACCGCAAGGGACAATACTAGGCTCTTTCCGTTTCACATTGTTCATGTTATCCTAGGTGATGTCATTAGGAAGCATGATATAAACTTTCATTGTTATGCTGATGACAATGCTATTATACATTTCTATTCCTTTTGATCATTTACATTTGGTAGACAGACTTACAAGTGTTGGCTCTATAATTTTTAGCAGATGTCACAAAATATTTTACCATTATATTACAAAATGCTGCAGATTTAAATATAACATATATGATCTGGGCATAACAGATTTGAGGAAATGTTTTGAATGATCTGCTGTTGAGGATTCAGATGCAAGATGGATTTCGGTTTTCTGGCTTTGCACATATCACTCCATCTTGTCCTTATCTCTTAGGAGAGGCAGACGAAGAAAAGATGATAAAAGCCCCCGTCTTCCAAAGAGAAGGTAACACACCCACACTGAACAAATCATCTTGAACAAATCATCACCACAAATCATCAGGCATATTTAAGAATAACATACCTTCTCCGAGTACTGTAATGTGTCCATTTTTCAAACAGCAGATCTTTTTATTCTGTTTATTTTGACAAAGTCACAATCACAAGTTTTTACCAGAAGGAAGTTGCCTTTGTGCAGGACTACCACATCAACGGGATCATCACATTTAAGTAAAAATATAATTTAAACATAGTTTAGAACACTATAAAAAGTGGGAGTGTGTGATTTGACTGAATCTCTGAGGAGTTTTGTTAATTTTAATAGATAAATATTGTGCAGGTAGTGCAGCCGGTGTGGACTGAAGCATTGATTACAGTAAAGTATGCCTCTTCTGTCAGATGTTTTTGTTAGGCTCATGTTAGAAATAATTATACTGATAGTAACTGCACATTTTCTACGTTTTACAATAGACCAATAATTTTTTTGACCAAAGATTGAGTGTATACTTTATAGAATATTATTAAAATATAATCAGTTGTAACATTCTAAAATAAAATATTCAGTTGAATCAGATGCATTTGTACACATCAACATATTACAGTGTAAAACATGGTCCATAACACTCGGTCACTGGTTATGCTCTAGTCCAACTCAAAACATATATGAGATAAAGGAAAAATGTTTGTATGGTCATCAGGACTGGACTTGGAACCACTGGTCTGTGACCAAAAAAAAAATTGCCTTACTGGTTGATATCAGCTAGCCTATGTTATTTTCTCTGCTGTATCAAAAACATTGTTTTGTCCTGCAGAAAGAAGCCCCCGGTGCAGTATGTTCGCTGTGAGATGGAAGGCTGTGGGACAGTTCTGGCCCATCCGCGCTATTTACAGGTTGGCCATAGGAATCAGTTTTTTGCAAAACAATTTTTTTGTCTCCTGAACACTGATTACAACTAGTGTGCATTTTTAAACCTTACATTGGAAAGCATTTAAAAAACAGTTCCAGGTGTTATTGATTTATTTTATAAATATTTATATTTCATACTTTCTTTCTATTAGACCACAGGACATTTTGCATGTTTACCATGTGTTACAAAAACTCTGGTGAATATCAGAGATGTTATATGGTTTCTGTCCAAAAAACAACATACATCTTTAAAATAGTAACTTTAGAGGGTGAAAGTATCAGCATTTGTGGCACTAGCCAGGAAAGCTGTTTTTTTTTAAATATGCTTCAAAAATATGCTATTTTAATCAAAGCACTTAAAGATGAGCATCTATGTTATGCTCAGACTCTACTACAACACAGGAAACACGTAGCAAACAACATGACATACCACACATAGGGATTGTGTACACTTTTTGGATCGGATATATTTTTCCCCCAATATCAAATCCAGTATTTTCTGCAGATATCTACCATTGTGTAACATGCCCTCTTCTTTTAACAACAGTTTGTAAATGTCTGAGAAGTGAGGACACCAGTTGCTGGAGTTTTGGGAGAGGAATGTTGTGTTGTTGTCTGGTGTAGGATGGTGTCCTGGGTCTTCTTTGACTGCGTCTTCTTTGTCAGATTTTTCATTTTATGATGCACCAAATGTTGTCTATTGGTGAAAGTTCTGGACTGCAGGCAAGCCAGTTCAGCACCTAGACTCTTCTTCTGCAAAGCCATGCTGTTATGATGGATACAGCATGCAGTGGTTTTGTGTGCATAGTGATGTGCAAATGGATACTGAAATTTCGATACCTCAGATACCAAATCGTTATGCTCTAAAAGCGATTCTCAAATCAAAATATCAATACTTTTGATACTTCAGTTATTTGAGGTAGTGTATATGATTAACAGAAACACAGTGGAAAGTAACTTAACTATTGAGATCTTGTCTAAATGATACGCGGCTGGTGGGAACTACTTTATCTTCCACCTGGGTAAGTGCGTGATGCGTAAGTGCGTGATGCGTACGCGCAACGGCACACTGCTCAGTGAGTCCATCACTGGAGAAACAATGGCAGAGCGTAAACAGAGTCATGTGTGGAGCTATTTCAGCTCCACAAACAGCCAAGACGAGATTAGTGATGTTTGTGGGAAAAATGGAAAGGAGTTGTAGCAACACCACAAATGAGTATAAACACGTAAAACAGCACAAAAAAGAGAACTCTGAGCTACAAAAGAAAGGAAGGGGGGAGAAGGGAAACCCATCAGAGAGAGCCTAGGTAGAATGTCTAGGTACCTCATATAGCGTTTAAAGTAGCATTACCTCATGTCTCTGGTGTGGCTGAGTGTGTGTGTGAGTGAATGTTGGCCCTGTGATGGACTGGCAACCTGTTCATGGTGTTCCCCGCCTTCACCCAGTGATGCCCGTAAACTTGACTAGCAGGATAAAGCGGCAAATAATAGATGGATGGATAGATAATAATAATAAAGTAATAATGCTAATTATTAATATATACTTTGATATATTTTATATATTATAAAATATGGCTATTATTAATAATAATATAAATATGGGTATTATTATAACAAAGAGCTCATGTCTGCTACATGTAGGTAGGGTATAAATAGACTTTATTTCATGTAGGTGATTCCCCATTGGTATTGGTATCGGCAATACTTGCCCTGTAATTACTTAATATCAACTCGATACCAAATTTTGCAGTATCGCACACCACTACTGACCGCATGTTAACGAAGGTGCTCCTTCTATTGTCAAATTATATCACGTGCTTGTGTTTCAAGGGGTTAAGGGGCATTTGATTACTGCTTATGGTTTTATACAAGCTATATTTCTTGTAATATACACTTTAGCCTACAAATGTTTGACTGAGTTTCATAACATTATCTAGTGAGCAGCATATCAGCACATGTTAAGTAATTAGTAATTATTCATTATTCTGTACATTTGTGTTTTTTCATAATTTGAAAAAAAACATTTTTTTATGTATATGAAGACTTTTTATTTTCTTTATCCAGGCTGACGCACAATTGTTTTAATCTGTTAAATATTATAATAATATTATCAAAAGAATAAGAAACTCTGCCTCTGTTGTAATTTAAAGTCAAAGTTATTTACATTGATAAAGTAGATACACACTTCCATTATAGGGATTCTTGGCTGTTTTTCTAAGGCCTTCAAATTATTTTTATCAATATCGGAATTATATCGTATCGACAGAAATCAAGGAATATATCGCAATATAATTTTTGTCCATATCGTCCAGCACTATTTTTATATCCACAAGTGATGGCATAGGAAACATGATTACATTCATTAATTCATCAAAAAGTTGTGACAACATTGTCTTACAACAATGTGATTGTTTGACAAAGTTGTGGCAGGTTGGTCAGTATGTTGTCACAACCTTATAGAATCCTTCATTAATTCCTATATGTTGTGCATGGAACTTGCTAATGAGTAGTCATAGTACCACAAGGTAGTATTACTTATCAGTTATGTTGTGACAGTCTTCTTGAGACAATGCAAACAGCACCACCTTTTGACAAGTAAACAATATTGTGAAAATGTTGTTTTTGCATGAAAAAACTCATTTTTTTAAGTATCTAGAATGAAAAGAATACAAATTTAGTTAAACAGGACCATTTTCCCCTTTAACTCGTGTGTGTGTGTGTGTGTGTGTGTGTGTGTGTATAATATTTTTTTGTATAAATTTTCTCTCCCTTTCACAGCATCATATTAAATACCAGCACTTAATGAAGAAGAAGTATGTTTGTCCACATCCCTCCTGTGGCAGACTCTTCAGGCTTCAGAAACAGTTACTGCGCCATGCCAAACACCATACAGGTACAAAATCACTCTCAAAAACTGTTACTGTTACTATCACTAATAGGCTGCTATACAACATTTTAGATACTGTTACTGGACTTGCTTGCATATATAACTTAAACTTGCTGTCTGACATGTTAATGATGAACGTGCTGTACTGTTTCATTACAGATCAGCGGGACTACATCTGCGAATTTTGCGCTCGTGCTTTTAAAAGTTCCCATAACCTGGCTGTTCACCGCATGATCCATACAGGAGAAAAACCTTTGCAGTAAGTTAAACCCAATATCTTTTACATACAAACATGCACACATTGCTTCTATTTTTGCTCATTTGTCACATTTAAAATTTTCAGATCATGCAAGTAATTATAGGACAACAAAGGAAACACCAGTTTTTAAATTATCATTCCAATTTTTAAGTTAAAAAAATTATTCAGAACCTATTTCTAAAAGCTATTGCCTCCCCCAAACCTATTAACTGGTTGTGCTTTTCAAGACTGAACTGCCTGTTTAGTTTTTGCCACAGTGTTTCAATGTCCTTCAGGTCAGGACTTTGACTAGGCCATTCCAAAACCCTAATTTCACTTAAAAAACGCAAGTGCTATTTAAAAGGAAAAAAAAATTATCAGCTTTATATAATGTATAATTTTTTGCTCTTACTGGGTGGGGGTGATGACAGTGTTGAATAAAAGCAACATGCCGTTTGGTCAAAGTGTTGTAATTGGCCATAGAGTTGTAAATCTACTGTACTGAATTTGTGTTAAGAGATCAAAAATAATCAGAAATGTAGAAATATTAGAACTGAATGCTCAAAAAAAGGTTTCAAAATGCTTGAAAATGGCAGATGATTAAAAACATTCTAAATGGGATATAAGATGATGTAATGCACCACTGTCAGAAAACCACTTTATTTATTATATTAAATATATTTTTGTCACTGGCTTCCCTTCCCTTCTCCCCTCTAGGTGTGAGATATGTGGGTTCACATGCCGCCAGAAGGCATCCCTCAACTGGCACATGAAAAAGCATGATGCGGATGCCTCCTATCAGTTCTCCTGCAGCATCTGTGGCAAGAAGTTTGAGAAGAAGGACAGTGTGGTAGCACACAAAGCCAAGAGTCACCCTGAAGTTCTGATTGCGGAGGCTTTGGCTGCTAATGCTGGTGCCCTCATCACTACTCCAGGAGCTTTGCTGGATACTTCCACAGGGCCTCTGCGGACAGAGCAGATGCAGGAGGTGCAGGTGGGCTCTGTGCAGGTGCCGTTAAGCCAGGTGGGCCCTCTTGCGCAGGTGGGCCATGTGGGACCTGTGGTTGTGGTAGATCCTGACCAGTCTCTTCATAATTTGCAGGTTCCTGTTACTTTGGCCCTGCCCACTGCAGAGGAAGAGTTAGGTAGTGGACCTACGTCTTCACTCCCGGTCTCCACACACACCCTGCAGGCTCTGCCATTGCATTTTGTCTCCAGACCAGTTTCACAACAACAGCAGCAACCCCAGGTGCAGCAGCTGCCCCTTCAACACTCAGTCACCCAACAAGCCACACTGGTGCAGTCGTATCCCTCACAGCCGCAGATTCTTCACATGACATTCAGGGCTGTTCCACAACAACAGCAGCAGCAGATCCAGCAGTTGCCCCTGCTGTCTGTGGCCCAGCAGCTACCACAGCAAAGCCATGCCCTAGTAAGAGCCCCTAGCTCTAGTCCAGTCTCCACAGGCCCAATTCTCACCCAGAACCTGCCTGAAACCCCCTCTTCTGAATGCAGAGGAACTCTAGGTTCTCCTCCCCAGGCTCCTCCCCCTGCTGAGGGCAGGGCATTGTGGGAGGGCAGTAGCCCCGGTGAGAACGGAAATGTAAGTGAGGTTTGGGAGGCAGGCAGAGAAAGCCAAGAACAGGTTATAACGGACAGCTCAAATGGGCAGATCCAGCATGGACTGATGTAATAATGTTATTACCATAATTACAGTCGAGGAAAAATGAGAAGACTACAGTGTATTTAGCCTACTCAGTATAACCTCCCCAGAAAAGTAAAATATATAGGATCATGAATATATTGGTAGGGTTGTAGAAGTGTATGTAATCAGGGAAAGAAAGTTGTTTTGATGTTCTTCTTGTTGCTTTTTGTACATAATACAGTTTTAGCCCTCTTCAAATATTATTTTTGATTTATTTGTGTGTGTGGTGGGAGAGGGATGGGGTGAACTTTGTACTTTTACAGTTACAGAAATTAGTAATATAACAATTGCCCATAAGACAATTGTAAATTATATAAATTAATTAGCTAAAAGGTATTTATATAAAATCAGACTTTATAATGAATGGCACTTAATGCAAAGCTATCAATACTAATGTCTTTTAGTTTTTTGATTTACTTATAGAGAAACATTTAGCATTAAGATGGTGCCCCAAACGTTTGGTGAGTAATTTTTAGAACTGCTGTTGCTTTAAATTATCTCACAGAAAGCAAGAAATAAATTGCATGTAACACACGCCCACTTTATCAAATATCTTCACTACAGTTATTGCTTGAGCTCACCATGCCTCTGCTGAAATTCACACAATGAGAGCTATAGAAATGGCTAAACAAATCCCTACATAAATTAACCTCTAGCCTCTCAAAGTAAGGTACTCAGTCTTAAACAACAAACTGAATAAACATTACTTCTCTGTAATTAAGAATAATGTATTACATTCTTCACTTAGCCAACTTAAGTGAAGCAATAGCAAACAGCAGGTTCAATTCAAGTTTATTTGTATAGCGCATTTCACAACAATGTTGTCACAAAGCAGCTTTACAGAAGTTTGAAAACAGACAGTTACAACATATTCCCAGTGAGCAAACCAGCCAGAGGTGACTGGAGGAAGAAACCTTGGGAGGAACCAAGAGTCACAAGGGGACACCCATCCTCCTCTGGTCAAACAGTATTTACAATTTAGCAAGCTTAATACCAAAGAAAAGTAAAAAATAATCTTTGTTTAAATTCTGGATGGCAAAGCTTTAGAAACCGCACAGGTAGAGGAGTGAATTGAAACACTGGACATTGTGTCAAAAATGTGCATTTTAGCTGTATGCAGTCTATATACCAAAAATATTAAAATACTGAAGCCATTTTAAAAGGCACAGTATATAACTGTGGAAAACTGATAGAACGTTAGAGCAAACATTGACACAGCAAGTAATGTGTATTAGGTTAACATGGTTGTGGGTTAGCAAATTATAACTACAATTGCTGCTGTGACGTTAAGCAGTTGCCAACTTCAGCCTTATCACCTCTCTGAGGTTTCTCCACTAGTGAAATGCCTCAATGTTAACTCTTCACTCTTGAAACTGTTGAAAGAGCTATTTTCTCAATCTTTGTTCTTCAAATCATCTCCTCTTCTGCCGTTTCTCTACCAGCTTCTTGACAATGCACACGCCCCCTCCCCTTTCCCATCCTGTGCATAAGCATGGCTGGCTGAACAATGTGTGATTCTACCTCAATCACACACCGACTTTGCACAAACACCAGATGTATGTTCCACAGACAAAATGGACTGAAATTGACAGTGTGTTGGAATGAATCCAATGAGTCAATTTACAGTCTATAACTAAATTAGCATTTTTAGAAGGAAATACATAGTGCTTATAAAAATCTGAGCATGAGAGCATATTTGTGTGTGGGACTGTGTGTGCATTAATATATATATACAGACACACACACACACACACACACACACACACACATATATACATTAGACAGAGACAGTAGGCCTATTGTAACAGCAATGGCAGTTACATTTAAATCTCTGAACAATCCACTGTTCACCCTTTATAGAAGATTTTTCAATTTCAATCTTAAATTTATTAAAAACTACAAATCAGATTGACTCTTATAATAAATAGCACACCTTACACTGCAAAGACTTTTTTAAAGCAGTTTGAACAAAGTCTGTAGATTAAGCGATTTAAGCTTACATATGGTGTTACATTTTGTCCTTCTGCATGGTATACATTTTGAGGGCCCGTTTCGGGGGAATAAGGGTGTCGCTGAGTCCTACCCTGTGCTTTTTCAATTTACTACTGTTCTCCTCATCTTTCTCATGCCCCTCCAAAGCAGATGTTCTGCAGTCTGAAGTGCTTAAGGAATCAGAATAAAACTCAGTTTGGTCCACTGCTCTGTTATTGGAGCTGACTGATTCAGTGGCAATGCCTGTGCTGCTCTGCAAATCGCTATCATGGGCAAATTTACAACGAATTCCAAAACGGCAGCGGCCGTTTTTTCTGTATGCCAAACAGATCCTTATCCCACCAATCTGGGTGGGCCGGGCATGCATTGTGAGAGGAACGTGTTTTTGTAGCACATTCAGCCTTTTCTCTGCTTTTTCCTTAAAGGGGTTAGCAAACACACTGCTGCCAGCTGGAAGCTCATGTGAGTTACCCCTGCCCAATGGAGGAGGGGGCAATTTATGAAAGGAGGTGCTGAAGGGTAAAGGGAGCAAAGTCTCTGATGATGAGTCTATAACTCCAAGATAAACAGCTTTAGTGGGTCCCTCTTGGTCCTCTTCTTCCTCAGACTCAGAACTGGATGTTGATGCCGACTCCAGCAGGAAGTTCTGAGATTTCTTTTTTGCCTTTTTCCCGTTCTCGGTCCTGTAAAAATATTCATGCATTATTACAAACTGAGTTCTGCTACAAAGCTTAAAAAGGCAAGCACCTTAACTTCTTACATTCTAGCAAATCTAGCAAAATAGCGAGGTCTATATAGGCCTAGGGACCCCCAGTGTAATAACTACACATTTCATAGTAGACAGTGAAATTATATTAGTTACAGCACGTTTCAGAGTAGAAACCAAATAATAACCTTTAACGTTATTAACTGAATATTAAGCCAAAGTCTTATGGGGTTAGATACAATTACACACAATCAGTTTATAAGTTTTAGTTGTTTAGTTATACTAGTCTGGGGCAGGTTGGAGCATGGAGCAAAAGACATCATCTTCTGGTCAATGCTAGTGGGGTATACATAACCAGTGATAAAGTATATGATAAAATAGACATGTACTGAAATCACAACTTTAAAGAGTGCGGTTTTTAAATTGTTATCTGTTATATTATTATTGGTAGGTTCAAAGAAGCAACATGTAAGACAAGAAATCGTTTGCTAATTAAGCATTATCTCAGTTGCTCCCTTTAGGGGTGAAAAGTAACGCAAAAGTTAACTTTTGTTTAGCTGCTATTTTTGCCAGAAAGGGGCATTCTTATTTATCTGCTCATGTGGGGCTTGAGCGCAGATTCGTCGTTGCTGCGACTCTCGCCCCTTCAGGTACAAAGCTGGTCCTACGTGATAGGCAGGAGAGACCGGGCTAGCTCGTTAACGTGCTAACTTCAGTATATATCTCTATAACACTATACTTAGACGTCTTTGACACACTTCCTCACCGTTCTGTCGCACCATGTCACAAATGTAGTTACTTTAATTTGTTTAAATGTTTTAAACCAAGGAATGTACACATCATCCCTTTAAAAATGTTCAGGGGGGTGACCGGCTCATTTTTTGTTCCTACTGTGCATGCACGTAGTAATTTAACGTTTCGTTGTATTTTAAAGGGGAATTCAGGACAGACTCAGTTCAATATTATCTACTCCCTGAGAAGGTGATTAAGGTAATCAGGTTGACTATATGAGCTTCTTCATTAAATGTGGTTAAATTAAACGGTACAAATGCACTCACTGTGTGTTGCTCTCTCCTTCATCCTCCCCGGAATCTGATGACACTCCATAACCAACTAGAGATCTCGCTTCCATCAAGTTACTTTTGATGCTTGTTGAAACCAATTAGCTCAAACATTCCATACAGTGTTTAACTAGCGCACATGCATAGCGTCAATATGCTTAACCCAACAACAACTTTTTGTAGATTATTTAAATTAACCCTGATTAAAAGCCCACAACAAATTACTATCGGGGACGGTAGCGCTTCTTCTTCTCTTGCCCTGTGGACGAATAAGCAGCTACAGCACCACGGTGAGACATGGAGTGGTACTGTGGAAATGATGGCTTTACAGTCAGACAGTAGGGATCTGTGAATGGATCCAGCTCTTCTAGCTCCTGCACAGTCCCGTCCGCAAGACTTCTGGGCTATTTTCTCAGGAATGGCTTAAGTAGCTCGGAATGTGGTGTTTTAACCGGATAAACAGAGGTACACGCTAGTTCCTTACCTTACCCGTTTTTAACGGATTTCCAGCACTCACAAAAACTTTCCGTACAAAACAGGAGAACCAACTGAAACTTTGGTCACCAGTTCATTTTAAGCCACCATTTATTGCTCTAACAGGTAAAGTTAACTAAAGTTTGACTTCAGTGAATAGATGGCTGGCAGGCAGGGGTCTGGGGGCCAGGCTGGGAAAGGAGCAGCTATTGCCCGGCTTCTGCACGAGGAATGCGCACATCTTCTGCAGTTATACATTAAGTTAACTTTAAACTTAAGCCAAACCATACTGCTAGGATACAAAGAAAGAAGCTATATTTAATAACATAAACACAATGTATAACAGTAATGTGTTGTCTATGACGGAGCAGCAGGAGAAATTAAACTGCGCCTGATAGAAAGGTTTAGTAAGAAACGTCGAGTGTGCGAGGATCTCTGAACAAACTTTCGTGTGGGGTCCGTTTAAAGAGTAACTATCCTAACTATCCATCAAACATTTTTTTCATTAGCAGCCGAAGCGTATTGCTTTTTAATAATAAAATAAAATACACATTTGTAAACATATTTCCAAAGTGTCAAAAGATGTTTTATTGTGGCCAGTTCCGCCTTAGCAGCGCCTCTCTGGTTTCAACTGTGATATAGACGCGGATGACATGTCCTCGAACTTCGGTAAGAAGCAACATGGCAACTTATAGGCGCGTTCGAGATACAGCTGCGCCTGGCCTTGGTGATCAGCAAGAGCAGCCGGACGCAGCAGGGGGAGGAGGTTAGAAAAGAGCCTCAAGTCGGACAGTCGCCATCCGTACGCTACGTGAACAATGGCGGATCTCGCAGTGTTTGCGCTATTTGCAGCCTATGAAGTAGACGTAATGGAAAAATAGTAAAAAGAAAGAAAAGAAGTCGAAAGAGTAGAAAGAAAAATACATCCAAATGCATTAGTGATGTAGTGCTAATAAAGACAGTAACCAATCATAAGAGCTCTAAGGTTAGGGTTAGGCACGATTTTATCTCGCGAGATTTTAACGTCGTATGTCATCGTGAAGCGGTGACTCAAGTCCTACAAAAAAAACTACCCGGCATGCACCGTTACAAACTAGGCGGTGATTGGTCTGTGTAGTGCCACTTTAATGGTGTGTCCGAAATCGCCTAATTGCCTACTACACAGTAGACGAAATCAGTAGGCGAGCATGGCTAGTATGTCCGAATACCTAGTAGGCATTGAGCCGTGGATGATTCAAAGCTGTGTGTGTACGCAGCCACGGCTAGTGAACTGCCCGGCAGAAGTTAGCGCTACTGCTGAGGTAAAGAATAATTAAATTCCTCCCGTTTTGTCTTCTCTGAGCTACAGCACGATACCGTATGAGTACATATTCAGGCCAAAACGCAGATCAGTGTCACAAAAAGGATCTAAATCTGTCAGTAAATGGAGCTTTTAAATGAATAGCAGGACTTTTACGGTGGTGGTCTGACGTCTTGCTGGCAATATGGCGGATGTAGTGTGGCTACTAAAACTTGCCTACTGATATTGCCTACTAGTCTGCCGCTCGAGCAGTACGTACAGGCTCTATTCTAGTACCTACTGACTAGTAGGCGATTTGGGACGCTCCTTAAGTCCTAATCTCACTGAAGCCTGATGACGCTCTGTGTCTACCCGATTTGCGCAACCTGCCGGATTTGGACAGCGCATGTGCAGATCATTACGCAGATCATTATGTATAGATAAAGCATAGAAAATATTATACTATAATTCCTTTCGTTTACTACAGATTCCACACATTATATTTATTTTTTAAGAGCACTACAGAATTATAGCGTAAAAATATATCTTATAGACAATTAGTATAACTCTAAACAGAATACAAAATACAAAATGTCCTAGAATGTAATTTGTAATGTATTGTAATGTAATTTGTAGATTACTCAATGTGAGTAACATATTCTAAATACTTTGGAATATTTCAATATTTTCTTACATTTTAAAACAGTATGAATGTGGCAATCACACCCTGCTTACTTTACCAATATTTTTTAACAATTTATTTCCACAGCGGTTAGCTAGCTGTAGCTTGAGAAGCCACCGCATTACATGTCTGATACATTGTTCAGTGGAAGCTTAGCAGTAATGTTAGAAGTGGCCAAACTAACAGTTAACAGTTTGGTACATTCTGGGTAAAAAAGAGCCCACTGGGGATCTGGGGAACTCAAAAAGGCTTGGACGTCCACAGAAGACATCAGTGAAGGATGATCGCGAGACCTTTCAATGGTGAAGAAAAATCCCTTCACAACATCCACCCAAGTGAAGAACATTCTTCAGGAAGTAGGTATATCAGTATCTAAGTCTACCATAAAGAGAAGACTTCATGAGAGCAAATACAGAGGGTTCACCACTAAGTGCAAGCCACTAATCAGCCTCAAAAATAGAAACCCCAGATTAGACTTTGCCAAAAAACATCTAAAGAAGCCAGCCCAGTTCTGGAACAGCATTCTATGGACAGATAAAACTAAGATTAAGCTGTATTAGAATGATGTGAAGAAGAAAGTGTGGAAAGGGCTTGGAACGGTTTATGATCCAAAGCACACCACATCCTCTTTAAAACACAGTGGAGGCAGTATGATGGCATGGGCATGCATGACTTCCAGTGGCACTGGGTCACTGGTGTTTATTGATGATGAGACAGAAGACAGAAACAGCTGGATGAACTCTTAAGTGTACAGGGATATACTTTCTGCTCAGATTCAGTCAAATGTAGCAATGTTGATTGGACAGGGCTTCACAGTACAGATGAACAGTGACCCAAAACATACTGCGCAACCAACCCAGGAGTTTTTTACTGCAAAGAAGTAGAATATTCTGTAATGGTCGAGTCAGTCACCAGATCTTAACCTAATTGAGCATGCATTTCACTTGCTTAAGACAAAACTTAATGCAGAAAAACCCTCAAACAAGCAATGACTGAAGACAGTTGCAGTAAATATACACAAGAATAGAAAAAAAATGCATACATATACACACATACGCATAGCTGGTATACCACTCGCTCCCTTAATGCAGTTAACCTAATGCAGTCCTTTTATAATTTCTGTTAACAAAAGAGACGTCTTTTTAGATCTTGTTGAATTTGTAATAAAAAAGAAAAAAATCTCAGGTTGTTTGGAACGGCTGATATAGCCTTGGATTTGTGAATATGAAACTTTACCAGTAAGGTGATCAGTTTTATGACATGAGTTAATGTTATAATATAGTATATTAGAACAGTGAATTATGTAATGACAAGAACACGGAAATTGGACAGCCTTGTCGTACACCTCTTTTGACATTTCTGCCTCTCATAAATTCAGACTGTGATGTAGAGATCATTTCTTCTAAACATGTTTTAAATGGTTGGCATAAAGCCCTGCCATTATTTTATAGTCTAAATTGAGTAGTGTAATTGGGTGCCAGTTATCTAAATGCAATTTGCTTTTATTTGGTTTAGGTATTAGTTTAATCAAGCCTTGTTTCAAGAAATTAGCCAGTTCTCCAATATCTATGCATTCTACAAACATCTTCCACAAAATGTCCTTTTAAAATGTCCTGTAAAATTCAAAAGGAAGGCCATCAGGACCTGGACTTTTGTTTAATGGAGTATTTTTAATGATCTCATTCAATTCTTGCAGTGTTACTCCGGTCTCACAATGTTTATTATTTTGCTTATTGTAGGTATCAATGCTTGCACCTTATTAAAAACCTGGTCACAAATGTGTACAGCTGCTGATAAAGGCAGAAACAAAGTTAGCAATGTGTTTTTCTTCAGATTTAAGTGTGTCGTTAATATAAAGAGAATAAAATATTTTGTCTGCTCTTTTTTTTCTAAATTGAAAGCTTTCTCAACATAAAGGGCATTTAATTCTTCTCTCAGTGACTAAAGAAATTCTTTATCTTCCTCACTCAGATGATGGGGGCTTATTTCTGACTGGAATGCTCCTCTTATTAAATTATGTAATATCTCCCCTTGCCCCTCTTTCAGACCATGGCCCCATTAACTTGATTGCATTGAAACTCATTCGGCATTTATACTTAACCAATTCCCATGAGATTGCATTTTTAAATATTATCAGTAATATTCTTTATACCTGAACAATATGAAAATTGATGTAAAAGAGAAGTATTACGCTTCCAAAAATAACTTTTTCATCAGATATGATCAGGTTAATGGTCTGAGAGAGGGGCAGGGGAGATATCACATAACTTGCCCTCACTTTGCCAAAGCTAGTAACTGTTGTGCTCCATGATCAAAATATTTATTTTGTTTCAGCTGCCTGTTCTGGATGTTTTTATACACATTTCTGTACAGTGGTTTCAACAGCAGCTTTTATTTCTATCTTTTTTCCATTAAATCTGGGTAGAAGACAGTTTTACTTCATCCACATGTGAGTTTCTGCACTCTAGTAGAGCAGTTTGTGGATTGCTCTGGCTCTTCTGTGATTTCTTTAACAGGGACTTGACTGTCTAGACTGCATGTGCACTTTGTCCATTGGGCTGAGGATATCCAGGACTAGTTGTAGTGTGTACAAATTTCCACGTCTGTGCAAATGTTCTGAACCCTACAAGACATGGGGTTCCAGATGAAATTGTATAGGACAGTGGGCCACAATTCTCAAATGCAAAGATGAATTGAGAGCTGTTATGTCTACTTGTTGCCTGTGTTAGCTTGGCGATCTCTGTAAACATTGAAAAGTAACCCACACACAGCAGATATTCACCTTTGTTGTAGTCAAACAGATCAACTCCCACACTCACCAATGCTGTGTCTGGAATGTCATGGCAGATCACAGCTCTGTCATGTTTACTCCATCTATATGTGTTACAGATAGCACACTTTCGCACATCTTCAATTTGCTTTGCCATACCAGACCAAAACATCACATCTCTTGCTCTTTCTTTACACTTGATGTTCAAATGAGATTCACAAACTCTCTCCAGCAGCTCTACTCTCAAGTTATGTTCAAGTTTAAGTTCTTAAAGAGTAACCCCTCATAACAGGCAAGTTCTTTCACAGCTAGCGTCCACTGCTAAGTTACTTCTTTGTTAAAATAAAAGTACTTCAGAAGAGGTGCATTGCTCAATTTTTCATATCTTTTCTGTTTTCTTTTCTGTTTCTCTGCCTCCCAATGCCAAGCTACCTTCCCACCAGGAGTTTCTGAAGACGTGCACTCTCACCTCTTAGAACAAACTTTGCCAGATACTAAAGCATTCCTAAGAACCTCATAAGTGCTGTTTTTTCTTCTGGCTCAGACATGTTCTGTATTGCTCTGACTTTCTCTTGGTCTGTTTTCAGCCCCTCTGCACTTAGAACATGTCCTACATGTCATCCTTATCTGGCATTTGTCTTTGTTTAGTTTTATGTTTATATTCTGTCCAGTAGTTGTCTTCTGTTATGCTGTTCTTTGTCTTTATCCTACACCAGCATGTCATCCACAATGTCATCCAGTCATTTTCATTTAATTGTTACATACATGATTTACAACTGTACTTGCCCTTGGTAGATACATAAATACCATTTTTTTTTCAGAAACCAAGTACATTTTGTTTGTACTCTCCAATACTGATACTATAACAAATTACCTACTTGTATTCAATTAGTTGCTTGAGTGCAATGCAAAAAATAAAAAATAAAATAAAAATAAATGCTATTAAATGTAGCCGTGTTAAATCACATGCATTGGCTAGCTATGTTACATTATTTTCCTTGAATTGAGCAGCACTTCAGTGGAAAAGAGCAGGTTTGGTTCCACATTAAAAAAGCTGAACTCACACTGTAGGAATTGCTCTGTCCATACTACATAAACTACAGACAGCGCATTCTATGAAAAATTTCACTGCTTTATTTTAAAAAAATGCTGTGCATCAAGTATTGAGCAAACATGCTGAGAAACTGAGCCTTGCACTTGAATGTACCAGGTGGGACAATTTAGTTAATCATGAACTTTGGAATGAAAGCTTTGGTTGGAATGAAAGCTAGATTTTTGTCATGCTAAAAAGTCTGACCAAGATAAATGATTTCAGATTTATTTCCACCTTTGGTCTGAACCATAATCTGTACAATTACATTGAAAAACAAACTGACTAAATGTGAATAAATGTGACATCAGTTTGCATCTATGGTTATGGTTGCATAAATATGTACATCTTTAAACTAATACTTTGCTGTAGTATATAGTCTTTTTGGGAAAGAGTCTATCAGCATGGCTTCTTGACTTGCCCACTCTTCCTGTCAAAAGTGCTCCAAATCTGTTAGATTGCAAGGGCATCTGCTGTGTACAGCACTTTTCAGTTGGATTCAGGTCTGGACTCTTTCCTTTGATCAATTTTTGTGGGATGTCCAGTTCTTGGTAATGACACTGTTGTGCCAAATTTAAGCTACTTCTTGATGACTGTCTTCCATAGTATATGTCTTGTACCCTTCTTCTGACTGATCAATCTGACCATTTTGCTTATTTTTTGTCAGATTTTTTACATGACAAAGCATGACATTTTAACAGGACTTTTTACAGCTGATGTTGTCACAAAGCAGCTTTACAGAAAATCTGTGTCAAAGTCCTCTAGTAAGCAAGATGGGGCTGACAGTGGCAGGAAAAAACTCCTTTAGCGCAAGAAGAAGGAACCTTGAGAGGAACCAGACTCAAAAAGGAGAACCCATCCTCCTTTGGTTGACAGTGGATAGCAAAACAAGTACAAAAGCCATACAAAAAGACTAAGATTTGCAAATATACGCTTTATTAAATGTGGAGGTAAAATAAAGAAAACTGTTAGAGCCCCATCATAGTAGCAACGAGAAACAGCTCAGTGTTTTTTTGAGAAGAAAGAGGAGAAGAAATGACTGATTAATTTGTGAAAGCAGGAGAAAACGTCTTGAGATTACGTAAGCAAGCAGGATCTTTAGAACCAGCTCCATGCAAGCAAAGCTTTTAACAAAGCACTGGAAAGCAGGAAGCTCCATGGTGGGTAAACTGGTTCAGAATGCAAGCAAACTGGGGAACCAGGTCAAGGCAGACGAATCAGCAGCATCAGACCGCACAGTGTTGGCAGTTGTTGATCTGAACAAAGAAACACACCGATTGTTAGGTTTGTTAAAAAACTGAGAGCAGTATATGGTCTTAATAAGGTGCAGCAGGGACTCAGGCAGACCTGGCTATTACAGCGTAACTAAAAGGGAGAGCCAGGAGATAAGATGGCAGCACCCCTCTGCTCCACTATCAACAAACTTGAGCAAGCGTGGGACAACAGTACCAACATTCTTAGTTTACCATATTACTCTCTGTCTGTGAACCCCCGTGAACCTGCACCTATTATCAAATGGACAAACTATCTACCAAAAGCTTGGCCAAACAGTGTCTGAGTCCTGAACAGTGGAAGGTTATTCCAAGGCTGGTGAGCTCTATCTGAAAAGGCTCTACCCCTAATGTAACTTTTAATTACTTTAGGTACTATCAGTGAAGCAGCACCTTGTAATTCATATGAAATGGCTGTTTATAATATGAGATACGTTCACTTATTTAGAGGTTATTTTAACCCAATTTAGAGCTTTATATGTCAGTAGAGGAACTTTGTATCTAATGCGGAATTTAACTGCCAACCAGGGTTGATAAAATTAGGCTGATGCGGTCAAATTTCTTAGGTCTTGTAAGGTCTCTGGGTGTAGTGTTCTAAAGTAATATAAGATTGTTTAGGCTTTGCACACACTTTTATATTCACTCAGAAGTACATTGAGGAATGTAGCCAAAAATTACAGTTTATCAACAAAAGGGAAGAGTACTATAAGGTATAAAAGAGTATTGCAGTATTAATGTTGTCAGCTGAGCAATATAAAATAGTGTCATCAGCAAATAGATGTATTTTGCAGTCAACAATGGAGGCGCCAATATAATTTATATGAAAGTATAAATTAAATATATATAAAAAGTGTTTGTTCAAGAAATAATCCTTGTGGGACACCCTTAGTGATTGGTAACATTTTTGATTTTCTTTGTCCCAGACCCACACATTGCCATCTATTAAACAAGTGATTGCTATAGCACTGTGGTTGAAACAGATGTTTTGTAAACTTTTTAATAGCAAAGTAGGATCCACCGTATCACAGGCTTTGTTGAAAATGGCTGCACAGTGTTTCTTGCTATCAAGAAGTTAGAAGGTAGTTAGAAGATCATCTAAAATGAGTGTGGAGGCAGAGATTGTGCTGTGCTTCTCTCTAAACCCAGACTGATATTCTGACAGAACTGAGTTTATTTTGCACAAGAAATGTCTTCAGTTGATCTTACATTAATGATTCCACACTGTTGACTTAGCCAGACAGTTTTGATATTGGTCTAAAATTTACTAAAACTCTAAAATGTCACCTCCTTTGTGGATGGGAGTTACCTGTGCTGTTTTCCAGATACTGGTAATTCTGCTTGATAAAATTGACAGATTAAAAATGTATGTAATGTGTTCAAGCTTATCTTCTCCTGTTCCTTTTTCAATGTTAATAGTGCTTAAGGCTTTAGCAACCATATTAGGATAGATGATGTGAAATTTAAAGAGACCTTGACTTACAGCAGGTGGAGTATATATTTCGTTTGAAGGGACTTTCATTTTGAATGTCCAGCAGCTACATTAGATACTTGGTTATTAGATACTTGGCAGAGCTCTCTCTGATCAGAAATTAATAATTTACCAGAATTTGGGTTGGAGTAATTTGTTTTTGAGTAAATTCACTTTCTTGTAGAATTTGACAGGGTTTGAAGTGGAGTTGGGAAATTGATACAGATAATAAGCCATTGGTGTCTACTGTAATGATTCAAAAGATCCATAAGCAGGCTGTTTATTGAGAACAACAGTGAAATGCAATGAGCAGAGCACTGGGCAGCGAGGAGGGGCAGTAGCCAGGAAACCAGAGGGGTCTAGTGAAGATATCCAGGTGGGCAGGCTGAGCAGAGTAGAAGGTGAGCAGAGATGGATGGTTACCCGAGCTCTGGCCGGGCTCGGCGTGGCCCGACTGGCTGACACTGGGCGTGGTGCGGCTGGGTAGAATAGGGTTGGAATAGCATGCCTGGGCATACACTGACTTGGCTTGATGTAGACAGAGGACCGTTGACTGGACCTGACTGGGATTGCAGCGGGTTTGGCTTGACTAGACCGAACTTGGCTTGGTAAGGTTGGTATGGCTTGACTTGGTGTCAGCTTGGCTTGACCTAGGGTGGCGTTAGCCTAGTGTAGCATAGATTGGCAGAGATGAACAAGAGGCTTGGTTTAAATATATGCGGTTACATTCAATCCCACGCATTGAGAGGTGTGTGTGTGCGTATGCGTGTGTGTGGGGTATATAAAGTGAGGGGATAGGTATTCTGAAAGGCAGCTGCAGCAAGTTCTAGGCTACTAAAATTCAGGGGACAGGGACCTCTGGAGGCGCTGAGCAGGAGTACTTACATCTATACTTATTTCTTCTGGCAAGAGCCCATGCTTTATTTCTTGCATTTAGTAGGGAGGATATTTATTTGTCATCCCGGGTTGAGACCTATCTCACACTCGCGCACTCTTGTCTATCACGGCCAGAAATGATTTGCTAAAATGGTCTAGTCCTAAGACAACGTCTGGGATTTCAAAGGTATAAGGAATGTCGCTAAGCACCAGATCATTTAAAAAAGGTTGATTATTAAAATGTTTAAAATATCTTGTAACCACCATCCGAAAGCCTGTCTTTTTTATGCTGCTATTCCTAATGCATCTAATAGGACAGTGAACAATACTATAGTCAAATACACCTATAACAGTACTTTTATCTGGTCTGTTGGACAAAGTTAGATCTATTAGGGTTGACTTGTTGTTTTGGTCTTGTTGGTTCTGTAACTAGTTGATTGAGGGAAAGATTACCACACACTTTCTTCATGTGATCAGATGCATTAGTTAGCCAGTTTAGATTAAAATTACCAGCATTTTAGAGTCTATGTGTGTTAGGGCTTAGGTTAGGGCTACTTCTTGATTATTTACAGATTGTTTCCACCAGGATTTGGTCAGTACTAATATATCTGGATCAGATTGTATAACAATTTTTTTTCAATAATCCAGTTTATCCTGCTGGAGAGGACTCCTGATGTCTAAATGAATTATGCCTAGGCCTTTTCTTTGACTTAAGCTTACAGGATCTGATAGTGATTTTGAATCAAGTGAGCATTTTGAAGTCAGTGAGACAGGATTGGGGTAGAAGTGTGACTGTGACAGTTTAATACTAATTAGTAATACTGAGTTTAGCTAGATTGATAAAAGGATTAACATAGTGTTTCTGTTTTAAGCTCAGAACAGAAGAACAGAAGATTATGGCCTAAAATCTGTTAACCGAGTCTGCTAAGATGGATCCTGTTCTAATGATAAAAGACGGTTGGTTCCAAAAAAAGATTAAAATTGTTGCTGTAAAACAAGTTTCATCCAAACTCGCACATCCATGTCTTTATGGACCTTGCTGTGCGCAGTCATTTTCAGGGGCCATCCCTGAACTGTTCCCACAGAGTTGGGAGCATAAAATTGTCCAACTCCTGAGAGCAACCCATTCATTCACAAATGTTTTAAGAGCAGCCTGCATGCCTAAGTGCTTGTTTTTATACACCTGGGTCCATGGAAGTTATTGGAATGCCTGAAGTCAATTATTTGCATGAGTGTGTGAATGCTTTTGTCAATATAGTGTATCTGGGTCTTATCCCATATCACATGCCACAGTACAATAAATGAAGTTTATTAAAATAACTTAAGTTTGGGAGAAGGACAAAAGCCAAACTCCTCACTCTAATTACGGGCCCTATATAAACCACTCCTTTGCCCTCGCTGTCTTGTGACGAAATTTGTGCCGACAAAGCCATGGTCTTGTCCTGCCATGTTTAATTTTTCTCGCTCTCCGCTGCTATGAACATGGATGTAACCACTCTGGACGACATTTTTTTCCCTGTTTGCCAGTGTAACAGGATTAATTCAGAATGTAATGTTTTTTTCACTAGTTTTTTTTTTATTATTATTATTTTTTACTAATGCACATTTAAGCTAATACATGTAAGGTTATTGCAGAAATTGAGTCATTACTTTGTCAAGTCACAAGGAATATTTTTTTTGAAGAGCTGGTTATGTAGGCTGGGCATTCAGAGGCTAAAATAACGGTGAAGCATCAGCCTCGCTGGTTTTTCGTTTGGTAGCCATTTAATATTAAGAATGGTTATGTTGACCTATAATCAAGGATTATATATTCTAGACTCTATTGAGGTGTTTATCCAAAAGTTTTGATGTTTGTGAAGCCATTAAACTGAATACAGCATTGCACGCTGGTAGCAATAAAAATGCCCTGCTCTTTCTTGCTCCTCCTCTCCTGTGAACACACAACGTTGTCACACCATTTTCTTCTTTCTCACAATGTTGCTACAACGTCAACAGTTTGTGCTTTATGTTGTCTAAACATGGTTGTCACAGTTTCACTACTACATAACATTGTTTTATGCTATTATGACTATTATTGGCAACTTGATTATTGGCAAGTTCCACTGTGTAGCAGAGGTAGAGGACTCGAGTGACATGACTTGACTCGATTTTAAGGAGACCTGCTGGTTGACATTGATAAAAGACTTGGGATCCGTGACCTGAGACTTAACTTAGACTTGGAACAGATGACACAAAATGACTTGTTTTTGTACAAACTGAGAGGATATATTTTTTTTTTGATGAGTTTATTTTGCGATGAGCATAAACCTGGCAACCTATTGTAATGTGGCAGACCAGCAGAGACCAACATAAAGCTTCTATGCGGCTACTCTACAAATATTGAAGTTTGGATTTAAGTAGTATGCAGTCGACAATACGAATAAAAAGAGAACAACAACATGCAAGGTTTGCAGTTCTAAAATCAACAACACGACCACAATATCAAATTTCATCAGCTTCGAAAAACATTTTGGTTTCTTTTTGTTTTTAAAGCACTTTCTGGCCGTATGCCATCGTATGCTTACTCAGAATAGCACAAATTACAGAACTCGCTCCAGTGATTGGATCACCCTTCAGGTTCCAAGAGCTTTTACTGAACTGAGAAAATCTGCTTTTAGCTACAGTGCATCAGAGAGCTGGAACTCACTGCAGGAAACACTACAGCTTAGCTCGCTGGTGTCACTGAGTCATTTTAAACTCTTGATTTCTAACTACCTCCACATGACCTGCCAATGTATTATTTCATTTTAGTAAACTGTTTTTCGATTTTGATATTCAGTAGTTCTGTTTTTTTATTTCCTTTTACTATTCTTTTATATTGATTTTCATTAATCTTGCTGTATTATTACTTTTTATTATTATTATTTTTTTTTTTTTTGTTTACTTTTTCTAGTTTTACTACTATATTTATATGTACTTTTATTGACTTCTTTTTTATTTTTGTCTTATTCTTGTTTTTTTAACGATTTATCTTACTTAATTTAGTCTCTGCTCTTCTGTAAATTAATTTTAATTTCTTTTCAATCCTTTTTTGTTTAAGAATTGTAATGCTTGGTGACATTGTACTCCCAAGTAAAAAAATAAAGGTTGATTGTTTGATTCATAACTTCAAAACCACAGAGAGGTTGAAGTGTCTTATTAGATCACATTCTGTAAATATTGAAAAGTGTGCAACTGAGAAAAATTAGGCTCTCAGTTTAATTATTTAATTCTTTCATTCTTGGTATGTGACTGCATTGACTTACAGGTAGCATTTCTGCTGTATGATGATACGTATCTGTAACTGTACAGCGATGCAGTTTTTTTTCAAACAGAAATATCATTATAAGGCTTATAAGATTGGCCATCATTAGGAGTTTTGGAGGTATTGGCACTGCATAAATCGAGCAGCCACTCATTTCATCTGCAGCTGACATGCTGCTTCTGATTATACTTTTAGGCAATTTGAGTTGTTCCTCACAAAATAACAAACATATGATTTTAAAAAACATGACTATCATTGTATGTGCTCAGTTGTACTATCTAAATCTCTCTATTTTGTTCAAATGAAGATTAAATAACCGTATGTTATAAATATCTATAAAATGCAAAGGTTTTCAATAGGTGTCCTAGTTCTTAACTTTTTTGCACTGTAACAAGAAAACAGGTGCTTTTCACCTTAATCATCCCTCCCCTTCCCTCAATCAGCCTATGTCCCGCTCCCTATAATTACCACCCCCCTCCCTGCTGTCATCATGCCCGCCTTAATCGTCCCTCCCCTTCCCTCCGTCACTCGACTAAATTCCACATCCCTAAATCTTCCTGCCATTTTTTTTAAGGTCCCTTTGTTGGATCCTGCCCAATGTGCAATCTTCCTTTGTTCTCTATATTCTCAATCAATATCTGATTATCAGTTTTTCATTTTTACCGCCAGCATGCAGCCTCAGTGTTCTGTCTAACACCTTTCGCTGCCTCAGAATTTCTCACATGGTCTGGTAAGAAAGGGTAATGCTTCTAGAGATAGTACTTCAGCAGCAGCAACTATACACTCCTTCACAAACTTGCCTTCAGAATAAGGCCCCAGTGGTTGTGCGATTAATTTACTCACCACATAACTTGTTTCTGTCACACTGTCCAGCTCTTTTCTGGGTTGCTGGAAAGAAGCCTTCTGTTCAGTCCAATTATTCTAGGTGTTTTTTGATATGAACTTAGAGATGCAAGGTAAAATGCCTTAAAGGACGAAGTGATTCCCAGTGGCTTTGTGTTTTGGCATTTATGGTGGACATTACAAGCTATCTGTCAGAGCTAATTGCAAAGACCTAATCAGCTCCTGGTCTCATTCTGTTTGCAGGTAAAGGCATTTGAAGTCAAGTTCAAGTTGTGGAAAATACAACTTTAAAGAAGCAACATATGGCATTTTCCTACTCTTCGTGATCACAATTGTATGCCAGAGAAGACAACAGAATATGCAAGAAAATGTGCATATTAGCTAGACATGTTTGCACAAAGATTTACTGCTCCCAAACAAAACAGCTTTTGCCATCTCAGCAAGCATATTTAGTTTTCTACACCAAATAACATTGAGAAGTACAACAAGTGGCTAGTGAGAGGGTGGAATATAGTTTTTAATATATATTTTTTTAATAATAGTTTTTCAACAATACATTCTCTCTCTCTCTCTCTCTCAGGCTGATCGTGAGTGCATTCCATTCTTTGCTGTGTCATGTGGTCAGGTGGTGAGACTGCCCCCACTGGGTCGCCCCCCCACTAGGTTTCCTCTATTGACGAACTAAGCAGGAAACTGATTGGGACACCTGCTCCTGAGCACAGAGCGCCTCTTTAAGGACAGCAAAAAATGTGCAACCAACATCGCAGAGGTACTTATTTGTGAGGACCACAACTTTTTGGTGAAGTGAGGACATTTTGTTGGTTCTTACTTGAGCATATATTGTTTATACCACAAATCACATTCATCTTTGGAAAATCTAATAGAGCTGAAAACCCGCATTTTGGACACTAAAGTTCAGGTTTAGCTACAGTAATAAAGATCAGTAGTAACCTATGGATGGCCTCACAAATGTAGTAAGACAAACCTGTGTGCACGTGTTTGGGGCATTCACTTGCGCTGAATTTTGTATTGTATTTGAAAATAAATTTAAGCTGCATACACTTCCCAATCATCCCATTAGGGAAAGCACAGTGCACTCAACCGAATAGGCGTCATCTGCCAAAGAGTTTTTAGATATTTTTACTTCATCATAGGAGGTGAAACAGATCAAAGCTTGCTGTACTTAATGAATTTGTACATGGCCCGATGAGAAACTGTTCAATCAAAACTCTGGAAAAGTTCTTATGTTCTTATCAGGTGATAAAATCAAAGCTGGTTTGCGCTTTCTGTTTTGTCTTACATATCTAAAATTCCTTTTTAAAAAAGTATTGCTTTCTTTGTTTACTTAGGCTATCACTTTGAAACATATCTGGAGTTTTATTTAAAATCTGATGCATAAGCTGGACCAAAGACTTGACTGAGAACAATCCAGTACACACTGTTGCTAAACTGTAACTGGAGGGCCAAGAAAACTTGTTTAGGCTTGAGAGTGGTTGATGAATTCACATCATTCTAGCGGCAGCCTTGCATTAAAATTATTAGTAATCTGTACAACAATATAGTAGTACAGTAATTCAGAAGTTTGTAGGGGGCCCCACTGATCGCCTTGAGGCATTAGGGAGCCACAAGACCCTAATACTGCAGGGATCTAGCATACAAGGGTTATGCTTTTCTATGTCTATGTCATACATTTAGTAACAATTTAGTAGTAATTTAGAAATAGACGGGGTGACTGAAAAAAAAGTTCAAGTGTCTCTCTGTTTGTAGCATGTTTAAAAAGTTTAAAACTAGCGCTGTGAGTGGTTGAAGTCTTCTTTTCCCAACAGTCTGCTGTCCAATGCGGTTACACCTATACGAGTTGCCTAGTGTGCGAAAGCACAGACCGTTGAACTCAAAGCCATCAATGGCTTTTCTCGTATTTTGAAATGACGAATCATAGCAGCGTAGTTTGATGTCTAAATACGTATCTGCTACACAAAATGCGTAAAGGTTGGCAGGCCTGAAATAGGAGTAATGAGGCTATTTTTTAATATGTAAGAAGTAGAAAGTATAGTTAACGCCGTGAAAATGTAAGGGGTAGAAGTAAAAAATCTGCGGATAAATAATTACTCCAGTTAAGTATAAATAACCAAAATTTCTACTGTTTCTGTTTGTGCTTTGTTACTTGACACCTCTGACAATGACATTCTGAGATGTGGAAAGTTCAGGGGGCATCTTCTGAACAACAGATCACATGTCTAGAATTATCAGTACCATTGGTAAATATGAGCAAAAAACTTTGCAGAATGTTGTTCATCAGCTTGATTCATTTTTTCCCCAACTTTTCAGTCAGGCAAAATTATAGATAAGCACTGATTTAACAGCACTAACTGTTTTCGTTAATGCAGTCTTTGGTCCTCACTTGTGGACCTTACCTTTTTGGCTCAAGTCAGGAAATTGGGATTTCTACAGCTATAGGCTACCATACACCAGATGAGAAGTGCTGTGCAGCGGATAGTACAAAGCCCAGCTGTAGAACCTAGGAACATTGCAGAAAGGTAATAATAAACTCCAAGCTAAAGCACATTTTACAAAACCATTCTCATCTTAATTTTGGGGCAGCTACAGAAAAGGTTGTAGGCTTGTAATATAGAATGGAAACAGGAGGTCAGATATATAGTATCACTGTCCAAAGAAAAACATATCTCCATTAATGTGGATTACATTTTTTTCTACTGCATTTGAAAATGACAGCATCTGTTTACATTGCCTGAAAATTTTACAATAAATGGACTAATAGAAATGCTTCAAAATTTGGTTCTATTCTCTCCCGTAAAGTTGCCATTTTAGAGATACTTATTTTTCTTTGGACAGCAAAGATATGTAAAACTTTAAACACAAATAATAATACTCCTTGGTACCAGTCAGGAGCCTCGCTGCTGCATTTTGGACCATCTGTAAAAGTGATAAGTTTGACTGACAGATTCTCAATTACAGTAGATTGCAATAATCGAAACTAGATGAAAAAAAAGCATGAACAAGTGTTTACAGATCTTTAAAAGAAGTGTTACTGTACTCCTAAGTTGAAAGTAGCTACCTCTCAAAACAGTATTTATTTGCTTTTACAACATAAGAGCAGAGTTAAAGATGATACCAACATTTTTTTATATGGCTAAGTTTTAGATAATATCAGATGATAGTGGCCTGAGCTCATCATCAAAATGCTTTATAAATCAAGCATTTAAAACAATGTGTGCCCGTCTGCAGTTTGTTAAATTTCACACGGCCAGATCATAAGCCAGAAGGCTATGAGAGCAATGTTTTGTTGACGGTTAAGACCAAAATAGATCATTTTGGTTTAAATAAGAGGCACAATGTTTGGATAATGAAAAACATTCCAGCAGAAAAATCTTATCCTTTCTGTGGTCTATGGGAGTTATTTGATTTGGGCCTTTTTTGCTGCATCTAGACGCAGACAGCTTGCCATCATTGATCAATGAATCTGAATTATTCCAGCAAATTCTAAAGGGTAGAACGGACATTGGACAGTGCATGGCGGAGCTAAATCTCAAGATAATATGGGTCAATGACGATCAATAAATAAATTATTATATCATTCGAATGTTATTTTAAATTACTATGTTTTTTCTTGTTTCTTTAGGTTGGCTCTTTTTATCTACTTTGTGTTAGGGTTTGGGTTAGGGTTAGAAAAAAAGTTTAAGGTCACATTTATATAGAAGTAAAGAGAATTCTAAAGCGTTCACTAAACTTTACAGTCAACTCAAGAAATATTGGCACCCTCATGAAAATTAGCCAAAAAATACATTATGAAAAAAACATACATGGATTAGTGATATTTAAGGCTGAGGCTCATGCTTTTGTTGTCAAAAAATATTTGGAACACATTTTCATAAAAATACAGATTTTAAAAAATATTGGCACGCCAAAATTCAGTGTCTCCCATGGCAAGAATGACAGAACTCAGACTCTTTCTGTTGTGTTTAACAGTGTTGGGGAAAAGTTGTGGAGGGACCACTCTTCCATGCAGTACATTCCCAAATCACTGGGTTTTCTCTAGTGATCTGTGATCTTGCAGAGATCACAGCTTTTCTATTGTGTTGAAGTCTGGACACTAAGAAGGCCACTGCAGAGCCTTGATTTGTGTGGCTGCCACCATGTCTTTTTCAATTTTTGGCTTGTGATGAAACCCCAAAATGCATCTAAACTTCACAGTTGTGAAACTTCACAGTCGTGAAACTGTGATCTTTGGGCTTTTCTTTGCTTAACATCCTTCCCACTATGTGTCACTTTCTTTTACTTCTTTACTTGCCCTTACTGTACTTAGTGGTAATTTTACCTTCTGGCCTATTGCAGCTATTCCCCATCTTTGCACCACAACAGCTCGTTTACTCATTTGAGCTGAGAACTTTTGGGTTTTACTTGTGTTGGTGGAAGACAAAGGGATTTTACATGTGTATTATCTCATATTTATACCCCAGTGCTGGTCAGTGATGGTTAATGATCATAGACCATTAAATTACTAGTCACTAAAAGCAATATAAAGAAACATTTTCCCCCAATGACCCACATTCCTTTGGTTTAATTTATAATTTAATCTTTAAGGGAACCAATAAATTTGCGACATGTGTTTTTGACAGGTTTTAGCAAGGACACAACAACACTTTTCAATAAATGATTTATTATCAAATAGATAGTTAGCAAGTTCTCCAACCATTTTTGAGAAATAGAATCCTTGGATGTCCTATATTGGATGACCTATATTAGATTAATGTTTTGCTCACTTTCTTGAGTGATGTCCAAACTTCGGGAGTGTGACTGTGTGTACTTAAATCAAGTATCAGGACTGCAAGAACCTACTACCTTGTAGCACCACACTACTTACAAACAAAGACTGTCTGTTGATGCAGTTTGGGATGACCATTAGTGGTCAGTTTTCGAGCATCCCTTCATCATTGGTTGTTTTCTGAAAATGGGGTCATTCTTGACAGGATATTTACAGGTAGTGGAATACCACTCTCAATCTAGAGATGTTTCCCTTTTCAACGTACTAACATCTTGTCCTGTGCTGGTTCATTGATTTACAGAGCTGCATAACAACAGACATGCTGTGGCCTGTAATTGTATATCTGCACAACATCTATATGATTGGTGTTCCTGATAAAATAGCCACACAGTATATGTTCCTAATAAACTGGAAAATCAGTGTGCGTTGCTGTCACGTTTGCAGATTTTTTAAGTGGTTGGAATTCTCTGTGAAATCAGTCATAGTTAGTGCTGCCCTCTGCTGGTTAGTAAAGAACCCGCTGTGGAGGTCAACCACTGTGATTTGCCACAGGTCACCTAGTGATAGTCAAAAAATGTTTAATATTGTTCAGTTGGTGTCTCCAAACACAATCATCTTAAGATGATGGACAGATTTGTTTTCTTTGGCTTTGATATCTACTGTATAATATGTATAAATTTTTATTTGATGTGACTATTTCAGTGATGAGGTCAGGAATTTGTACCTGTTTCTGCACCCCTTACAAGCCTGGTGGCCTTTGTTTTGAATGGTGCATTTGAGAGGTAGGAGAGCTTTACTAATGTATTATTAATGTGTGAGTTCGAGATATGCAATGAATAAATGGTGTTATCTGTCACTCAAAACTAGTATCTGTGTGTGTGTGTGTGTGTGTGTGTGTGTGTGTGTGTGTGTGTGTGTGTGTGTGTGTGTGTGTTTGTGTGTGCTTATACTACTGTGATAAAGGAAATCAGGATGTGTGTTTGGAAGAGTGTGGGGTGGAGTGTGTGTTTGTGATGTGTGTGTAAGTAGATGTGTGTGTTAGAGGAGTGGCAGGATGCCTGTGAAACGGGGGGAGGGGTGTGTGTGTGTGTGTGTGTCTGTGTGTGTGTGTGTGTGTCTGTGTGTGTGCATGCGCAACTGAGTTTGAGGGAGAGAAAAAAAGAGAATGTGTGTGAGGCAGGATGTGTGTGTGTGTGTGTGTGAGAGAGAGAGAGAGAGAGAGAGAGGGAGAGAATGGTAGGGGGAGGGGTGTGTGTTAGAGCTGTGTGTGTGTGTGTGTGTGTGTGTGTGTGTGTGTGTGTGTGTGTGTGTGTGTGTGTGTGTGAGCTGTAAGAGGGGGAATGTGTGTGTAAGCGCCTGCGTAGGAGGGAGAATCTGTGTGAGAGTCAGATTGTGTGTGTGTGTGTGTTAATCACACACATGCCTTTGTGAGTTCCACTGTGTGTATATGTCTGTTTTGAAAGACAGGTATTTCATAACTATTTTTCAGAGATGATGTGATTTAGATATGTGTGTTAGTCCTTAATAGATTAGTTTTTAAAAGACATTGAATGTAAATATTAACAAAAATATAGATGTGAGCGTGTATTTTTATGTATGTGTGAGTGTGATACGTCATAGGCATCTAAGTTTGTGAGTGTGCATTTGGAGTGCGATGAGTTTCTAAGTGCGCACGCGTGCGCGCATCAGCGTGTATGTGAGTGAGAGAGAGAGTGGGGGAAGGGTGTATTTAGATGTGTGCGTCGGAGGGTTGTGTATAGATAAACAAAATCGGTCTGTTAAGAATAATAAGCAGAACAGAAATGTATTAATAACAATAACAATGATAATACTTGTTGTTGTTGTTGTTATTATTATTATTATTATTATTATTATCGCCATCATTATAGTTGCTGTTGTTGTTTACAATAATATGTTTTGTCTGTTAATTACGTTCGGATGTTGAACACAATTATCATCATCATGGTCATGCCAAACCGTGCTATACACTGTCCAATGCTGCAGGGGGCATCAATCTCACTGCCCTTATACAGACTATTTAACACATTTTCCATACATGTTTTACCACAAGCAGATTGGTAATATTAAACCACACCATGTAGCTTTTAACAGTAAAATACCTTGCTTTCCACCAGTTATACGCTGTAACTAACTTTGCTTGGAAACAGAGGCAGCCGCTCCGCCCTTTTTATACTGTATCGGGCGAGACCATTCACGAGGAAGGGACGCAGGGATCTTCGTATTAAGTCAAACTATAGTTACCCATTAGAACGAAATGCTAATTTAGTTTTGGTTTTACATCGAAATATAAAATCTTAAAAATGAAGAACATGCACTTTTTAACTTTTTGAAATATGTTTATGAAAAGAACAAGTAGCGCATTCTCCTCTGGAAAAGCGTCTTGGTAGTGGCCGAAATAACCTGCGCTTATACCGAGACGAAAGCGCGAGGCAAGCGCGAGAGCAGCAGCGGGCTGATTAACTAGACAGACAATAAACATAAATGTCGGAGACCGTTTGTTCGCTGTTTGACTACCGAGAGCCTGCGATGCTGGATAGCGACGGAGAGGGTAGCAAGCCGCCGCCGCCAAAAGGGTGAGAGAACCAGCAGAAAAACCTAGTAGGCAAACTTAAACAGCTAGCCTAAATGTTAGTTAACCCAAGCTAACTCATTTAGCTTTGCTCATTAATCTTCAGATGTGCTTCAAACTTCACGACGCGTACGGACAGTTCCAATAACATTAACGTATAGCTGTAACTTCTTGTTTTCTATATGAAAAAAAATTAAAACTTAAGGAGTTTTATGTGTTTAATGCATTTATTAATGTTGCTTCCACAAACATGATCACCATTCGTTATTTGTCAATAGCATCAGGGACATGCGTGTTGTGCTGGCGAAGAAAATATCAGTTGTTTTAGCTTTAAAAAATAAAGATAAATCCAGTGCGTGAATGTGTGACAGTAAAACATGCCGGCTTCCATCACTGTAACCAAAAGTGAGTTTACTTTAAGAAAAAACAATAATTTATGTCTTTCATACTCAAACTATAAATCATAAAAGACTTAAGATGTAAAATATGAATATTGCATCTCTGTGTGCGTAGGAGAGGAGAGAGAGAGAAACAAGTACCGTGTGTGTGTGTGTGTGTGTGTGTGGCGTGTGGTGTGTGCAGAAGAGAGGGAGGGCGGGGAGAATGAGTGTGTGCGTGACAAAGACTGTGTGTGTGTGTGTGTGTGTGTGAGAGAGAGAGAGAGACAGACAGACAGACAGACAGACAGAGAATGAGAGGGGGTGTGTGCTATGTGAAGAGACTGATAGAGTGAGTATGTATGTGAGAGAGAAAAAGGCAGAAAAAGGAAAGAGGTGTGTGAGAGAGGGGCTGGGAGGAGGTGATGTGTGTGATGTTTGTGTGAAAGTGGATAGGAGAGAACAGTATAGTGTGTGTGTGTGTGTGTGTGTGAGAAACAGAGAGAGGGGAGGGGTGTGCGTGTGTGTGTGTTTGTGTGTGAGCGAGTGAGCTTGTTTAAAAGAGAGGAGGGGTAGTGTGTGCATGATTAAGAGAGGGAGTGTGTATGTGTGTGGGTGTGGGTGTACAAGTGAGAGAGTAATTGTGTGTTTGTGCTAAACCCCATATGTGCATGTGTTTTAATGAGGATAAAAATGTGTGTATGCATATGTATTTTAAAGGTACTAAAGGTGTGTGAGTGTGTGTTACTGAACAGAAGAAGTATTTAAATATGTCTATGTTTGCAAAAGAGAAAGTGTAGTTTAGAAGCTGACATAGCGGGGAGGGGTATGCATGTATGTGTGTGTATATGTACATATGTGTGTTATTGATTGGGGGAAGAAACATTTGTTTATGTGTGTGGTGGTGGGGGCGCAGTGTGGAACAGAAGTGTGTGTGTGTGTGTGTGTGTGTGTGTAATTTCATATGTAACAAGCAGAAAAGCACAGTAGGTGAAGTATAATGCATGGGGGAGGACTGTGTGTGTGTAGCTAAAAGAAAGCTGGGTGAACAGAGAGAGTGTGTGTGTGTGTGTGTGTGTGTGTGTGTGTGTGTGTGTGTGTGTGTGTGAGAGAGAGAAAGAGGCAGAGGTGTGCTGGATTTGTTTGTGTTTGCATATATTGGGATAAAATGGTCCCAATTTTGTAAAGTACTTCTTACAGATAGTTATTATTACATGTAGATGCTGTCAGAACAAAACCTTATATCTGCATTATCTCATGTTTTTATTTATTTTTTGTCATGTGAACATGCTTATTACCACTTTTCATTGTAGGTAAGTTTAATGATGAATGGACTAAAAGAAATGGTTTAAAATGATTTTGGTTACTTTGACTTACAGTATCAATAAGGTTTTTAATTATTTTATAGATACAAGGTACTAGGGTGCTAAAACTTTATAGCCCATGGTAAAATCACTGTAATGCCTGGTAGTGAGTACCTATAACTTTTAAAAAATGCAGACAACATAACATTTATTTCACACATTCTCAAGAATAATTAATGTTAATTAAAATAATTTAAGTTCAATTCAATATTCATAATAAATTACTTTTTCTAACAAGAAGTGTGGTTCATTAAGAGTAGGAGTCTTAAATTGCAATAGTGGAGAGCAAGAATTAAGCACAGTTTAGTGCCAGTTTAACTTGGCCAATAATTATAAGGTGTAGTCGGAGTGTTCGAACAGAGAAATCGTCACTGAAATTGAAGATTGTTAAATATCTTAATTAAAGCACTTTACTAAGTATAAACATAAAGATAGGCTACACAAATTCTCTCTGCTTATGTTGGGTTCGAATGGCCGGTCAAATATGTGTTGGGCTGGGGTCAGGATACAATTTTACATTGGGGTTGTTTACAGTCCACGTACGCTTTTTAACTAATTTAACCCAGCATTTCCGTCTGCTTTAGTTTATGGTACACAAGATTTACCAGGTGCATTTTCATGCAAATCAATTCAGGAAATTGAATTTTAAATGTTGTTTAATGTATTATATAAAGATCTATGTAAACAATTTCCGGAATCTCAAAGTGAAGAATGACATCTTCCTATAAGAGTGTGCAAATGGTGCCTTGTGAAAGGTTGGTCCTGACCAAAAATCTTAGCTTTAAAAGCATTGTTTAATGTTTTAATTAGTGAAGACAGGATTTTAAACATAATTTTGAATAGTTGATGATTTTATTAAAGCATAATAAAGTGTTTTGTGGCTAGAATAACTGCATCAAAAAAAAGTAAAGTTGAGGAATCTTTCAGTATAGCAGAACTTGGGATGTGTGGATGTCAAGAGCAGTTGCTATGTAGCTAACAGTGCATTATTTTACAGAAGGCTGGCATCTGCTGCCTCATTTTCTTCAAACTAGAGCAGTAGACAAAAGTACACTTAGTAAACATTGCAGAGCAAAATGTAGCATGAGTTTGCCAACAAATCGAAAAAGATAATGAGTCACAGTATATTGGAATATATGTTACTGCAATATTGCAGTATGCTTAAAATAATTGTGATAATCATATCAATAATATTGCCTTGTGTCTAAAGTATTGTGATAATAGCGTGTTGAGGCCTTTTGCTGATTCCCACCAATGGCAATTTGTCAGTTGTGACTGTCTGCTATTTCAGTCTAGATTTGTTAATAGAATCAGATTAATCCCCCCCCCCCCGATACCAGTACCTGTTGATTAGGACATTGATTGTTAGCACATATGTATTTCTTGAATGTATATAAAGCATTAGCATATGTAAATATTTGCAAATACACATAAATAAAGTTTTTGTGAATTTATTGTTTTCAGAAAAGTAGTTGATGTATTGAGAGCTAATTTTAAGAAAAAAGTTACAAATGTCCCTTCCATACCATCAATTATCACATGGCTTAAATTTCATCACCAGCACAACTGACTTTTGTTTGTTTTTTTTTGTTTTTTTACATTATTTCTTTTCTTTACGAAATGTGTTAAAGATTTTAATATAATTTTCAGAACGTATATACTTATATGTATATAATATATATTATTGTTAATCTTTATTATTGGTGGTAACATTTTACTGTGTGACATATTATTATTACATATACATATTTAAATATAATACCCATGGTGTACATTTTAACACAACAATTGTATATGTTGTATATAAATACAGTCATTTATATAATACGTATCCAACATATTTTGAATTAATGACTATACAGGACTTATTATGCTATGTGCGTGTGTGTAAGCGCACAATGTCAGTTAACAAATGAGAATTAGTTTTAGTCAGATTTGTAAGATGAAGCAAAAGTCTGTCTGTCTAAGAAAAAGGCGAGAGTATTTTGTGATAAACAAGAGAAGGGGATTGTGTGTGTGTGTGTGTGTGTGTGTGTGGGTAAAAGTGTAAGTGTGAGGGAGCGAGTAAGGCAGAGAGAGAGAATTTAAGAGGGAGAGAGTGGAAGAGAAGGGTGTGTGTGAGCAAGCAAGGCAAAGGGTAGTGTGTGTGTGTCTGCACAAGAGAGTGAGGGAGAGAGGAACAGAAGTGGGAGGGCATGTGTGTGTGTGTGTGTGTGTGAGTGTGTGTGAAAGCAGTAGAAAAGGGAGGGTGTGTGTGTGCATGCGAATAGGAGAGAGGAGGGAAATGGTGAGGAAGTGTGTGTCAGTGCCTGCTTGTGTGTGTGCGTCTGAATGAACGATTGTGTGTGTGCATATATGTGTGTGAGTGAGTGTGTGTGCTTGCTTACAGGTTTAAACTGAAAAAAGGGTGAGTGTCTGTGAGTGAGTGCCTTGGTGTGTGTGTGTTTGTGTGTGTGTGTGTGTTATAGACAGAGTGTGTGTATGTGTCTGTGTTTATTCTAGTGGCTCATACATAAGGGGAGGGAGAATGTGTTTGTGCTTTAGCGGCAGGGAGAAAAGGGTTTGTGTGTGCTTATTAGGTTTATGTGTGAGTGAGTGTGTTTGTGAGCAAGAGGGAAAGAGATATGCATAAGGAGTGTAAGAACGAAAAATTAACAGAAACAGAAAGAGCAGAACATATTTTACATATATATAGAGAAATAAATACAAAGAGATTAATAGAGAGATAGTATAGATAATAGAGAGATGGAGTATAGTCAGAAAGGGAGACATATAATACATGTATGTATTTATTATCATGCAGGGAGAAAAAGAAATAGAGAAGGATAGAGGAAAAAACAGAAAGGAAGGGTGGAACAGAGAGACGGAGTGTTTATGAATCTACTTTGTTTATAAAAGAGGAAGTGTGTGTGTAGGTGGATATGTTATATGTTTGAGGAGAAGGGCTATAGAGATTGTGTTTGTGTGAGTTGCCTAGACTGAATGAAGCACAGAATATTCTCAACAAAGGAGTGAATGAGTGGGTCAGTGAGTGAGTGAGTGAGTGGGTCAGTAAGTGATTGAGTGAGTAATGGTGAGAGAGGTAAAATGTGAGGGAGAGAGAGGGAGTAATAAGATGGTGAGAGAGTAGAATGAGATGATGAGGAAGTTAGTGTGAGATAGAAAGGAGAATGAGATGGTGAGAGTAAAGGGGAGAGATTTGTGTTATGAAGTGTGTGAGAGCAAGCATTTTGTGTGTGTGTTTGTGTGTGTATGTGGAGACAGAGAGTATGAGACTCCGGGCTTGGTTATTTGAGTGTGTGTGTGTGTGTGTGTGTGTGTGTGTGTGTGTGTGTGTGTGTGTGTGTGTGTGTGTGTGTGTGTGTGTGTGTGCGCGCGCGCACACACGCTTGTGAGTTAGCGAGATGGGGGAAGGGTGTGTGTGTGCATGCATGTGAGCTTGGCTGAAAAGAGGATATTTGTATGTGTGTGACAGAGAGAGCTTTACAAGGAAAAGCTGTGTGTGTTTGCACTTCCATGTGTGAGTCAAAGAGGGGGATGGTGCATGTATGTTAGGGCTGGGCGATATATCGAGTTTTTAAGAAATATCGCTATATTTTCATGAGAGATATAAGAGGAGACAATATTGTTTATTACGATATAGTCGGTGTAACACTGCCCCAAAAAACGTCGAGAGCACACACACACACACACACACACACACACACACACACACACACACACACACACAAAAGAGTCTCCGTATGAATATACATGTTACATTGTTAGGTATCGCTCGTGTTTTGTAAGTATGACATTAACTAAGAGTTATATTGCATATCGATTTTACAGAGAAACGACCCCTTTTTCTGTAGCAGAAAAGCTGAGGGTGTCAGTTGAAAGAAGGGATGAATGCCACAGAGCAGCAACCAATTTAATTGTTAATTGGATTGCATAGTTTTCTAGTTTAAGCATAAGTAATGATAATGTTTTGTTCTTAATAAAGCAGCGCAAAGATGTTTGAACAAGATCCAAATAATAAAAAGGTAGCCTCTTATAGTGACAGTATGAGACTAAGATTACTCATGTTTTCTGTTAAATAAATACGTACATTTTGACGCAGAAGTGCCTTGTAATATATATATATATATATATATATATATATATATATATATATATATATATATATATATATATATATATATATATATTACAAGGCACTTATACTGAGAGGGATAGACAGTAATACAGTTATACTAAATGGGGCAGACAGTTAGACTGACTGTATTACTGTTTATCTATCTATTTGTTTATCTGCCCCTCTCCGTATAACTTTATCTATCAATTGATAGTAATACAGTTCTAGTAACAGATAGATAGCATAGTACAATATTGATCTATCTATTTATTTACAGTTAGACTATAATAGACAGACAGAATTACAGTTAAACTGAGAAAAATAAATGGAAGTGTATGTATGTGTATATATATATATATATATATATATATATATATATATATATATATATATATATATATATAAATTAGTATAGGAGTGTATTTATCTATCTCTGTCAGTATACCTGTATTAGTATCCATTGATAGTAGGGATGCAGCTAACAATTATTTTAGTAGTCCAGTATTCTATCGATTATTCCATCGATAATAATTTTTGCTGTATTAAAGAGCAATAGTAAATATATAATATATAATAAACAATAAACATAACTCACCATCACACTGACTTACTTACTTAACTCACCATTACATATAACCATAACAATACACGCTTTACTAGCCTTCATTTCTACTCGCCATCACACTGATTTAAGCTAAATGTTATCGCTACTGTGTGTCGCTCCGCTCTGTGAACTGGACGCGCAGACTGATGAAACTTATGTCGTTCTTGGCTAGGGGTCAGTTTGCTGGGAAAGCTCAGTAGCTTGCTTTCTGAAGTTAGCTTCTTATTCGAATTCTCCGTTCTACCTTAAATGGTGCAGAAGTTACATTCTGGCACCTGTAACTGCTGCATCATTTAAGGTGGAACGGCAGAAATTCAAATAAGAAGCTAACTTCAGCCATGTCTTTCTGCAGGTTTATGCTTAATAACGTGTCCCTCGGCTAGTTCAGTTTTACAGTAGACTTTGGACACTTTGTATGGTTTTCTCTGGCCTGTCTCTTCTGTTCGTCTCTCCTTATTTTCTCTATTTTGCAATCCACGCCAACATATCACATCTTCTTCGTGTCACCTGGCAACACCGTAAGCATGCACTGTGCAACGGTAAAAGTCGTGGGTGTGAAAAAGTCATCCGTGCGCTGCATATTATTGTATGGATTAATCGATTTTTTCTAATTGCGTTACTTAAGTTTCTCGAGGAATCGTATCAGCCCTAATTGATAGATACAGTTATAGTGAGATAATACAGTTAGACATAGATCGAAAAACAGTTATTCTTAGAGTTATGCTGTCATACTATCTATAATGCCCCTTTATATGCCCCTCCTAATATAATATGGTTTTATCAGGAGGGACAGATAAATTGATAGTAATACAGATGTATTAAGACAGATACATAGATAGGTAGTAATACAGGTAAACTAAAAGTTTTACTGAAAAGGACTGATAGATAAATAATAATACATTTAGATTAAGGTAGATAAATAGACAGATAAAAGTGTAGATAGATATATAGTATAGATCTGTAGATATTATTATTATTATTATTATTATTATTATTATTATTATTATTATTCTATCCATCTTCGTAGCTATCCATCAATCAATCCCTGTCAGTTTAACTTTATTTTATTAATATCAATTGAGAGATACAGGGTCTGTCTTAAAACCCAGTAAGCTGCCTACATAGACAGAATTTTGCATCATTGTATGCCTGCTCCTGACATGTGGGCTGTCCCAATTCTTAGATACCTTAAACATAGTGCTGGGCGATATGGACAAAATGTATATTGCGATATATTACTTAATTTCGGTCGATACAATTATAATTCTGATATCAATATAAATAAATTTGAGGTCAAACTGCCAAGAATCCCTATAATAGAACTAGAATCTACTTTATCAATATAAATAACTTTGACTTTGACTTTAAATTACAACAGAGGCTGAGTTTCTTATCTTTTGTAAACAGATTGAACAGATTAAAACAATTGTGCATCAGCCCGGATAAAGAATATATAAAGTCTTCATATACATAAAAAGGAACATGACATCCCCATCAAAAAACAATCCTCTTGATCAGTGGGCCAGATTGGACAATATCAAAATACTAAAGGGCCGGTCTCTCTTTCCAAAAGTATTATTCATACACTATATATATATATAAACACTATATTCAAAATATGAAAAAACACAAATGTACAGAATAATGAATAATTACTTACTAATTAATTTAATTTTACTGTAATTGCAGCAGTAAAAATGTTACAGTGCACAACAAAATTTTGTCTGAACATGTGCTAATATGCTGCTCACTAGATGCTATCTACTAAGGCACCCTATTTTGGCCCGATTGCGAAGAAGCATCAAACGCCTCCTCAGCCACTATGGCAATTCCATGATGCAACGCAGGCAATTCTCTCTGATGTTTTAATTTGTTTCTTGTCATGCAACCACACAAAACAGCATTTTATTTGCAAATTTGCTACAAGTCGTTGTCCATTTTGCAGTTTTATACTCTATTTATTAGCATTTATGCTAGCGGATTTTTAAGCCTAGGGCTATTGTTTTGGATAGCCAGTTGGTAGCTTAGCAACTAGCTAAAACACTGGTCGTGTTAAGTGGGCGGGAACAAGCAGTTTCTGTCTAACTAGAGCGTCTAATTAATCTGTTTTACGCGGAGAGATGTCAGATAGAACAATGTCTACTTAAACAACTGCCTAGCTAGTCAGTGCCTTCTTAGACAGCTCACAAGGTTTTGAGACACACCCATAGTTATACTGATAGATAGATAGATAGATAGATAGATAGATAGATAGATAGATACTTTATTGAGCCCGAAGGACATTAAGCAGCCAGTAGCAGTTACACAGAACAAAAACAAAGTACAAAACACAGTACAAAAAAAACATAAGGTATATAAAGAATTCCAATAGTCAAAAAGAATATATACAAGAACATATGAATACAGACTATACACCCTGACTGAAGGTAAAACGGTAGTGCAGTAATAAATTAGGTAATGTGTAAGAGAAAAACGGGTATCAGCAGATACATAACAGTACTGGGGTATTTATTAAAAAATAAATGTGCAAAGATTGTATTTAAGTAAATGTTAAATAGTGTCCAGGAGTGCAAATGTACAGGATGTACAGCAAAGTGTCAATAGTGTCTATGAGTGCTGACATAAGATGTCCAGTAAAGTGTCAATAATGTCCAGGAGTGCAGATGTACAGTAATGTGATTACAGTACAAATAAAAATAAACTGTAATTTGAACTAAGGGACTTGTTCCTCATCTGTCCTCCTTCCTCTTCCGGCTCCACTGGGAGGAATTGAAGAGTCTGATGGCTCTCGGGACAAAGGATCTCCTGAGTCTGTCTGTAGAGCAGCTCTGTGACAGGAACCTGCCAACTTGCTCCTTTGTTCCATGATGATGGTGTGCAGTGGGTGACCATCATCATCCATGATGGAGAGCAGTTTGTGCAGTGTCCTCCTCTCTGCTACAGTAGTCACAGAGTCTAGCTCCACACCAACCACGGACCCCGCACGTCTGACCAGCTTGTCCAGACGCATCTCGTCTCTCTTTTTCATGCTACCTCCTCAGCACACCACAACATAGAAAAGACAGCTGGACACTACAGTCTGATAGAACATCCGCAGGAGCTATCTACAGATGTTAAAGTATCCCAGCTTCCTCAGAAAGTAAAGCCGGCTCTGCCCCTTTCTGTACAGGGTGTCTGTGTTGGCTGACCAGTCCAATCTATCATCCAGGTGCAGACCTACTTGTAGGTCCTAACCATCTCCACATCAACCCCCTCAATAGAGACAGACTGTGTAAGTGGCCTGGCCCTGTGGAAGTCCACCACTATCTCTTTGTTCTTGGAGGTGTTCAGCAGCAGGTTGTTCCTACGGCACCACAACACAAAGTCGTCTACAAGATGTCTGTACTCTTCCTCCTGCCCTCCCCGTACACAGGCCACAATGGCAGTATCGTCCGAAAACTTCTGCATGTGGCACGACTCTGGAAGACTGAGGTGTAGAGTGTGAAGAGGAATGGGGAGAGTACAGTACCCTGTGGTGCTTCTGTGCTGCTGACCACAGTCTCTGATTTGCAGTCCTTCAGCCCGACATACTGAGGTCTGCCAGTGAGGTAGTCCGTGATCCAGAAGACCAACTGCGGACTCACTTGCATCCTCTGAGGGGCTGAATGGTGTTGAAGGCGCTGGAAAAATCAAAGAACATGACTCTCACAGCGCTGCCCCCCCTGTCCAGATGAGAGTGGGTCCTATGGAGAAAGTACAGTATGGCATCCTCCACTCCCACTTTCTCCCTGTAGGCAAACTGCAGGGGGTCCATTGCATGTTGAACCTGGGGTCTGAGGTGGTGTAGAAGCAGTCGTTCTAGGGTCTTCATGACAAGTGATGTAAGTGCGACCGGTCTGAAGTCATTGAGCTCACCGGGTCGTATAGTTATACTAGGAGGGACAGATAAATAGATACCAACACAGTTAGACTTGTATAGATAGATATATTGTATAGGACTGTATTAATCTGTCTATGTCACTATCAATTTATCTATCCCTGTCAGTACACCTGTATTACTGTCAATTGATAGATACAGTTAGACTGAAAGGGATAGATAGATTTTATCCTTGTATCACCTTTTTAATTATCACTTATTTATTTAATAATTGTTACTAGTGCTGTCAGTCTAATTAAATTACATGCTCTGTGATGTATTAATCTACATTAATTGCATTTTTCACTTTTTTAGCTATGAAAGTATTTTTAATTGTGCAATTCAAATAAATTTTAGCATAACAGTAAATCAGTGAATGAAAAACTGGCAAATCTCTAGGTCACAGTGTTTACTAGAGACACACACTGCATATTACGTGCACTAACAAATTGTAAATAAAACTACTCTTTTTCATGCACTTTCTAGTGTGTACAGAAAGATTTGGGACATAATAATCAAACGCAGATGGTTTAAGTTAGCTAGCTAGTTTCCCGACTGGGGTCCGGACACTGCCCTGCACATATAGCGTTTCCTGCTTCCCACACACCTGATCCAACTAATCTGACCATGAACACCACCTTACTGAGGTAATACGTTTACAGCAGGACACACTCTAAACTGTACAGGGCAGTGTGCTTTCAGGACTAGGATTAAGAAAGGCTAAGCTAGCGTTAGTAGCAGTAAAGCTAGCTCACGGTGGTCCTGGAAGCTGATGTCCAGTGCGGTGTGGTGATTTTCTCTAAACATAAACGCGAAACTCTTTCTCCCTGCTGACATTGTCTAGATACTGTAGTTCCATCATAAGTAACGACAGTTCACGGGCTCATATGGTTTTCCCGAGTTAAGACCGAAGTTGTGCAAGTGTGGGTTTGATTGGATGGCTACTTCCTAACTTGTCCCTGCCTTTCACAAAACTACATTAGCTCTGATTGGATGTCAAACTCTGCCAAACATTTTCGTTTTGTTTTTATTTGTTGACTCAAGTGTCAATTAATGTCGTCATAGTTTTTATCATGTTATGTAGATTTTATTTATTGTCTCGTTTTTATCAAAAAAAAAGGTTCGTTGATGAAAACTAGCTAGGTTTGCTCATATTAGCTGTTGTTTATCATTATGTAGCTAAGTTTGCTAGCTTGGTAGCCAGCTAGCTAGCTAACTGCTATATGTGAAATGTACATAGCGGAGACTTACTGTTCTTTGTGCAGCCTCAAAAGTCGAACAAAGTTTGAAGTAGTTGCAGCTCCATCTGTGATCTTGACTTCACATGTCCTGCATGTCGCAGTTCTTTTTTTATTTACTACAGCATAATCTTTGTAGTTGAACAGGATTATTTTCGGGGGCATGTTGCTCCTCGTCTCCGCACAAATTCAACACTGGCGCCCTGCCAAAGCTTCCTGTGATTGACTGCAAAACTTCACTTGTTGCTAGGTTACAAATAAAGTGAGCGGCGCAGCTCAGCTGCCTAACGTTACAGCACTATTTAATACAAAATGATCCAGTTATTTGATTGTTTTCCTTATTTATTATGTAAAATAGGGTGGCGAGTCTTTTCAAGTCTAAAAGCTCAAGTCTGATTCCAAGTCCATGTCAGTAATGGTAAAGTATAAGTTGCAAGTCTTTAGTGATGTTGTCAAGTCACAAGTCATCAGTTTAGTGACTCAAGTTGGACTCGAGTCCAAGTCATGTGACTCGAGTCCACAGATCTGAACAGATGAATAGATAGCAACACAGTTATACTGAAAGGGACAGATGGATGGATAGTAATACAGTTAGACATGGATAGATAGGAGAGTTATTGTTAATCTACCTATGTCATTATCATTATATCTATATATCTAGATAGATAAGTAAAGATAGTAAAACAGTTACACTAAGAGTTATACTGAAAGGGATGGATAGTAATACAGTTAGACTGAGATAGAAGTGTAGATAAATATATAGTGTAGTATTGATCTGTCTGTATTTCTATCTATCTCTCTATATATACCTATCTATCTATATATATACCCATTGGTGTAGGAACCGGTATATCAGAAACTGGTAGATTTGTCCCAAAAATTATACCACAGAAAAAGTGGAAACTGTTTTGAAAACACTTTATTTTAAAAGCGCGTTTTGGCAGCCTTCGCAATTCCCGCGCAGTGTTTGTTGTTAGCAACTGACTCTAGTTGTTAGGGGGTCTTTAACTTTGAGGTTTGTGTTGAGATGCCTGTTCAGAAATATCCTGCAGCCAGCAGCTTCTCTAACCTGAGCTCTCGCCTCGCTGGAGCATTGATGAGAGCAATGAGTAGCAAAATTTACTGGAATAAAAACTTTTGTATAATATATAGTTATGGAAACAGATTAGGAGGGGTTGGGTTAGCTAAAGTTTGTATTAACTAGTCCCAGCACCCCTAAAGATAGTAGTAAAAAAAATGTTGTTTTTTTTTAACGTTAATTTGTCTCTGACAAGCTGGAAATGGTAAAACCATAGAGGGTATATGGTTAAACCAATTATTTTAACAGTGAAAAGACAGTAGCCCCCCCTTGCCTTGCAAAATGGTATGATCCAGCTTCTCTTTTTGCATTGCGTGCACAAACGGTGTCAGTGTTTTATTTGACTGGTGTTGTGTAATTAGTAAGTTTGTCAAAGAAGTATTTTTGTACTTTATCACTCAGAACCAACACATTAGTCATTATCAGCAGTCCATATTTCTGATACACACTTTATTCTGTTATTGTTCGCTAGGAGTCACTGTCTGACGGTTTTAATATAAGTGCTGTCTGTATGTGTAATAGCTAATTAATGATCTTGATTATGTGCTCAGAATCTGTTGATAATGGTAATAATATTGATAACTGATTATTAGAATTGGTGTGTCTGATCTAAATTATTCTAATTATTCTGTCATGACACACTCCCCCAAGTTTCATGCCCTGAATTTCTCTCATTCTCATCTGGTCACCCTAGCCCACAGAAGCTGAATATTCAATATGAAAAATGTGTTAAATTGATATGGATCTATTTGTTTTTCTTAAATTAAAAAAGAAAAACAAATATATCCTTTATATTTTACTTTTAATAAAATGTCTTGGTGTATTTGTAAACTAAGCTTTGTAAACTAAGTGGGTTTTTTTTATAAAGATTTGTTGGTGTCTTCCCAGTCACAGTGTTTCCCCAACACTGATTTTGGATTGATTGTCCGAAATGGCTTTAAAAATGTATTTTTTTTATTATGAGCTGTTCTTATTTAGGTGCTCAGTTAAACATTTAAGCCTACAGTTGGTCCTGCTGCAGACTACTACTACACAAAATACATAAAAAAATTAATATTATAAATAAAATAAATTAATTAATGAATAAATAAAAGGACACCAGCGTTAGAAGTGCTTTCAGTAGTGCAGTATGTAATGTTCCAGAGGGTGCTGTTTGGGACACAGCCTTACTGTCTAACATTAATTTTAGTCTTGTCTAGTCAGGAAACCTTAACATACATTGTTTTGCCATTTCATTTCAGCATCATGCCACCAAAAAAAATGTTTTGGTTATATATGTATATAATCCAGACATTTCATGTATAATTTAAAAGTTTTCTGACAGCAGTACCATGTAATGTGGAGTATCTTGTTTAGTTTGTAAAGTGATCTTTAACTGGATTTATCTTATAATAAACAGAAGTACAGATAATGTTTTATTTTGTTCATTTATTTTCAATTGACTTTAATTCCACAAATGTTGTTCTATGTCGCTATACATACAGTGATTTACTACCTTACCTACAGTGGAATCAGCTTATAGATAATATTTAGGGGATTCGATCCCGATTCACAAGGTCCCAATTCAATTTGACTTCTGATTCGATTCAATTCAATAACGATTCATTTAGGGATATTTCAGTTACAATAATATGTTTTGTTTGAATATGAAAAGAGATTTTCAGAGAACTAATGTGTTAAATGTACAAGGAACACTTAAACTACCATTACTAAAAACATTAGTGTTTATATGTTTATATACCGTCATGGTTTCTGAATGCTAATTTTAAAGATCGATCTTGGGGTTATACGAATCGATATCAGATTATTCAAATAAAGATCGATTTGTATCGAAACACACCCCTACTATCTGTATATCTATCAATTGATAGACACAGTTATACTGAGAGGGATAGATAGTAATACAGTTAGAATCATAATACTTTATTGATCCCAGAGGGAAATTGCAGTTGCAACCACTTATATAAAAGAAAGGATGCTGCACTACTGAATCCTGTATACTGAAGTACCCTAGTATCAGCATCTTATACATCAGCAACTGAAATACCAACACATCACACATACCGTTCAGTAAATTTCAGTATATTTACTGTTTAAATGCTGAACTAAAATGCTGAATTTAATAAATGCTTTTTTCATCACTTGAAGTAAAAACAAGGGCTACATTTAAAATGATTTGAAAAACGTGCATCAATAAATGGCCTATTTATAATAAAAATGGGAAATAAAATGTTTTGTCTTGTTTCACATCTTAACAGTTTACCCCCCTCTTGTATTGCTCCACACTTTCTCTTGTTTAGTGAAAGAAGTGAGCTCTTGGTTGTCCAGCCAGGACTGGGCTGAAATTGTGTGAAGACCATTTTCACACACATGAGATATCTGGGCCGTTCTGTGTGGAGTGTGCATGTTCTCCTTGTGCTTGAGTGGGTTTCCTCCGGGTACTCCGGTTTCCTCCCACAGTCCAAACACATGCATGTTAGGTTGATCGCTCAGTCTAAACTGCTCCACGTGAACCCGACTAGCAGGATAAAGCGTAAGATAATGAAGGGATGGATGGATGGATAAATATGAGATACGCGTTTGGTGATTTTACTACGCGCGCGATTGGTTTGTGTGTTTATTGCGCCGTCCATATACCATAAAGACAAAAAAAGGGGTCCAGAAGTGGCTAGCCTTTGCACGGTTTTCATGACACTCTGGTGCTCAGGCGCATGTTGAAGACATGGTGCAGTACTCCACAAAGCTCGCTGGCTCAGGCTTTAAGCACCCTGGGGGAGACCTGGGGGAGACCTGGGGGATCAGGGCCTGCAGCCTTGTTTGTGTGAAGTCTCTTTAATTGTCTTCTCACCTGGTCAGCAGTGAGCCTCACTGTAGAGGTGACGGGTGAAGGAGGGGTGCAGGTGTGAGGTGGGCTGTCACAGGAGAGGAGGGCAGGCTATCAGGAGAGGGAGGAAGGGAGTGAACTGGGCTGCTGAGGACCTGCAGCAGAGTTAGGACAAGGGAGGACAGAGCTTGTAGTGTCAAATCTGTTAAAAAACAGATTAAGCTTGTTGTCCCTGTCCACGTTGGCCCTACTCCTCTGTTGTTGGTGATGGTCCTTATTCCACTCCAGATGTACCTCACAATGGCTACGTTTACATGCAGAGCCATTTTCTCCAATCCAATTGCATTTGGTGATGCCCTACAGATGCTCAATAGGGTTTAGATCTGGAGACATGCCTGGCCAGTCCAGCACCTTTACTCTAAGTTTATTTAGCAGTGGTCGCCTTGGAGGTGTGTTTGGGTTAGTTATCATGTTGGAATATTACCCTGTGGAATATTCCGAAAAGAGGGGATCATGTTCATTATGTCACAGCACATGTTGGCATTCATGGTTCCGTCAATGAACTGTAGCTCCTCACAGCTAGCGGCGCTTATGCAGCCCTAAATCATGACACTATCCCACTATCATGCTTGACTGTAGGCAAGACACACTTATCTTTCTACTCCTCACCTATTTGCCACCACACATGCTTGACACCATCTGAACCTCATCAGGTTCAATCCTCTGGACCAACAGGCCACGACTGAAGTGCCCTTGAGCAAGGCACCTAACCCCCAATTGCTTCCTGGGCACCATGGATAGGGCTGCTCACCACTCTGGACATGTGTGCTCACTAGTGTGTATGTTCACTAGTGTGTGTATATGTGGGAGTTTTGCTGCGCGGATGGATTAAATTTGTAGACAATTTGTCTAACTGCAGACTAATTAATATCTAAAGTCTTGGAGGGTTAGGGTTACCCTCTGTAACCCTTTCCAGTTGTATGCAAATCAACAATTCTTGATCATAGGTCTTTAGAGATCTCTTTTTTGCCAGGTATGGTTCACATCAGCAGATGCTTCTTGTGAATAGTGTCTTTTGTAAGTCAAAGTAGCTCTACACCTCCCTCCAATCTTGTTTCATTGATTGGACTCCAGTTTTGCTAACTCCTGACTTTAATTAGCTTTTGTTGAAGTCGTTAGCATAATTATTTACTTACTTTTTCCACCAGCACTGTGAATGTTAAATGGATGTGTCCAGTACAGACATAAAATATTGTAATTGTTTTTGTGGTATTCGGTTAAGCACATTGAGTTTGTCTATACTTGGGATTACATCAGATCAAGCTTTATGACCAAATTAATCCAGAAAACCAGGTAATTTCAAAGGGTTCACATACTTTTCTTGCCACTGTATAAGTGTAGATAGACAAAGTTATGGAGAGAGATTAGTCACAAAACAAATGTGTAAAAGATAATTCATGAATTGCACGTACATCACAAATGAGTTTTACTATTTACAAATAAATATATCCCAGTCTGTGTCTCACGGCTTGCTATTTGTACGAATTCTGTTAAATTTAGGAATGCATATTTTTTTAGTTACGTTTCATTATAATTTATATGTAAAAATGAACACATTTGTCTATTTTCATTGCATACTTTTGAAAATACGCAGTCTCAAGTTCTAAATGTATTTATGAAGTGTTGAATCAGCATTTGTGGATCAAGTCACACTCACACTTTCTGTTTTTGTGGGGTTTTTTTTTAGTTTTGAGACTTTCATTTCTGAATCTGATCCACACACAAATGCAGCACTCCGTTCACAAAGGAGGCAAACAAACTTCATTAGTTAACAGGTTAACTCACTCCCCTTCGCATACATGCATGTCACACACGGATGCTTCATTTACGCTCGGGATTTCAGTTGTTTCTGTGAGTAAATAACAGGCAATCTTTCCTAATTAGCAAACAGCTATAAAAAAAAAAATTACAAATGCGTTCTAGGTCACAATCTACAGACCAAGACATGGCACCAAAATAATGGAGATGTTAGGCAGAAATTGTAATCCTGATTAATATAAAAGAAGTTTGAGATGAATCAGATCTTGTATCTCAGAGATGGAGGTATAATTTTGGCACATTTAAAATACTTCTTCTGACTATGTGAAATCTGTTAACATAAAAACCAAAATTGATCATAAAAATCTTTTTTATTCAAAACAACCAACAAGTCTATATGCAATATAGACATGTTTATGACGTTTTTTAATCACTGCAGATATCACTGATCTATTTACAGCCCTTTTTGTCTAAATTAGTTCAATATGACATCTCTATAATCTCATATGAGATTATAATTCACACAGTCCAATAACAATGAGATAATAATATTGCAGTGTCACATTGTCAAATGTGTACTTGTATATAACAAGTATTGCTCCAGACCTGAGAAATAAAACTGCTTCAAGTGTTCTGGTAACACACCGTTATGACTGTGAAGGCATTCAGTGCTTAAGTGCAGCGACAACCAAAGTTTATAGTTTGTTACATTATACTACTGTATAGTTTATTTGTTTGTAGTACTCTTTGTTTGGCTTTAGGTCCTGCTGAGCTGTTTGCTGTTTAGGAAAATGAAAGATTGCCCATTATTTACTCATAGAAACAAAAAATATTTGAGGGAAGTTGGATTCTGGTGGGCATTCGGATTTCGGCGCAACACCTGTTAACTGATGAAGTTGGCCAATCAGCCCAACTAAAGCAGTCTAACAAGTTTAAAAATGGCCAGTTTAGTTCATTACCCGTCTGACTTGCTGGTTCATTATAGTGAGGGAGTGTCCGAAATCCCCTACTTGCCTACTGCTTGCCTACTGCTTGCCTACTAGGTGAAATCAGTAGGCGAGTGTAACTAGTATGTCCGAATACCTAGTAGGCATCGAGTAGTAAGTGAACGGTACCCAGATGACCTACTGAATCGGCAGTGATTTTTAGGTAGGCAACCACAGCATCCTGCGTTGTCCCATGATTCACATGGAGCCGCAGATGAATTCAAAGCATCCAAGTTTAATGATATTACTATCTATTAATATATAGTTGAAGTATGCTTTACCTTGCTGCATGCTCTAGGCTACATAATACCTATAGGAGGCTAGACAAAAAAATTACATGTGAAAGTTAAAGCTTTAAAAGCTTAAATCTAAAAATGGAGCCCCTTTTTTCCCTTCCCTCATCAAAACTTCACCATCACACCTCTGGAGCGTGTTTAAACCAAAGTCCTTGTCTCAAGAAACTTAGAACATAACTTAAAATTTACTATATTTAGTGATTTGATTACTAAATAACTAATTATATACTCAACACAATTTAATAAACTTTTCCAAAGGGTTATGTAAAATGCACATTGTTATACCCTCCCCAGCACCAAACAGAAGTGCACTGTTTCCTCATGTGGTCTTTATGATTGTGTGTTTGCTTGTGTGTATGTGTTACAGACGTGGTTGTGGAAGGAAAAGAAAAGGCACACCAGTGAAAGTGTGTGATAAAATCTTTGCCACAGAAGATGATGAAGAGAGCATGTCGGAGCACAGCTTTGGACCTGGTGGGGAGTGTGTGTGATTTGTGTAATAAGTGTTTCCTTAAATTGCAAGATTATATCAATTATTTATTTTGCATGCACTCAGAAGTCTGTTACTGTTTAGAATTTTAAAAATCTATACTTTTGACCATTAAAATTTTTGTACATGAGCAAAGCAAATAACATTAATATTTAAAGTAGTGTATATTATGTGTATGTTATTGTGTTTATTTAACCATTTCCACACCTTGTGAGTGTATCTGTAAAAAATATTATATGTATTATGTGTTTTAGGCGATGGTCAGGAAGGAACACAAAACAAACAAAAATCTTCATCAGCAGAGGGGCCGTATTACATACCAGAATCTTCTTCTCAACCTTGGTGTGTGTGTATGTGCGTGCTTGCGCATGCATGCGAGTGTGTGTGGGGGGGGGTATAGGGGTAATTGTGTGGTTGGGGAGATATGTGTGTGAGAGAGTTGTGGGGTGTGTGTAGAGGTTGGAGATTTACTGGAATGCAGGCTGTCAGTGTTTATTGCAGTGTGTTTATTATCTTTGGTCCACTGATGGAATGTTTGTCTGTTTAAGTGTGTATTGCAGTGTGTTTGTGCAGGTGGTATGTGTATATGTGTGTCTGCATTTGTGTTTAGTAATAGTGCAAAATGTGAGTGTGTTCATGCATGTGGGAACATTTTAGTGTAATGTGGGGGAAATTTGCATCATTGCAGCAGAACAGATACAGGACAAGAGGTAGACTAGTGCAAGTTTTTTTAGAATACAAAAAAAGAAATATATATATATATATATATATATATATATATATATATATATATATATATATATATATATATACACACATACATAGATGTAATTTTTAATTTCTCTTTTTGTATTCTGAAAATACTTGCATTTTAGTCTACCTCTTGTCCTGTATCTGTTCTGCTGCAATGATGCAATTTTCCCCATATGGGATAATAAAAGGCTATCTTATTTTATCTTACATATACATAAAATATATATAAATATAAAAGTTTCAATTTTTTAAAGGCATTGTATTGCTCAGTTGACACTGTTAGTCTTAGTTTCAGAATACAGTCCCATGAAATTGAATGAAGCCAATTATTTTAAACTCCTATAATATCTATACCACATAAAATTCACGATTTGCAAGGTTCGGTTGTTAAGTTGAACAGACAGTATTAAATTAACTCAAAAGTTATCTTTAAAGTTTCAGTTTTTATGTATATGGCTTGATTTATATGTATAGTAATAAATACTTTTCTGTATATTTAAATTTAATTAAATGCTCTTTGTTAAACAGTTTAACATTTAACAATTATAATAGGCCATTTTGGCCCTGTCATAAAATCTTGTGAAGTGATTTTTCAAATGGTGTAAAAAAAAATTTACAAAATATTGTAAAAGGCAGTCAAAAAGAGAGGTATTTATAGGAGTTGCAGGGATTTGATATGCCACTATGTATGCTAATATAGCTGTCTCTTTCTATCTCAGTTTTGGAGAAATGGCAGAGGAAGCCTCCAGTAGTGGCAGAGCACCTGTCCTGTATCCCCCTCCACCAAACTGCCGCATTAGAGAAGTACACTGTGGCAATCAAGTACGTCTGGTCGTCATAGCAATCCGTGATATCACTAAGGGCGAGGAAATTACTGTGGATTACAGTTTGACGGAGTGGGGGGATAACACTATGGTGAGTGTAACCAGAAATATAGCTGTAACACTTGGCACACATTTTGGTCTTATATTGTGCTTATGATCTTGTAATTAAGTATTTCTGCATTTACCTGTTGGTGAATGGTGAAGTACTAGTGTTGCACCCAGAGGAAGAATTAAAAGGGCACTGAGTACACGACACAGGGCCCTACTAGCATGCAAAAGCTGTAATGCCCATTTATTGGATGATAAGAGTAATATTCAACTGACAGCAGCAGGATATCGGAAAGATTTTTTCCCCACATCGGTTTCCGAGCTGGATTTTAATCAGCTTCAGTTAAGAGAATGATCACTCTACTGAAGCAGTTATCACTTATAGCATATGTTTCCTAAAGAGATAATTACAAACTCTTGTTGATTTCTAAACTGACTGAATTCATGTTAGCAGAAAAACAGCCTGTTTAATTAGCAAGATTTTTAGCTATGGATCTAGGCTAACAATGTGAAGCTATCTATAAAACCGCCTAAAGTGAGCGTACTTTATTATTTAGTAATGCTTAATTTAACCGTAATGTTTACATCTTTAAATAAAGCTTGTTGTATTACCTTCTCACATACTGCTGATTGTCAGAGTTATAGCTTATCTCTCTCTCTGGTAACTAAACATTCTAGAAGGCGGGTAGCTAAACCTGACACCTTAATTGTAGGTCAAAAAGATGTAGGTCAAGTTTTCTAACAATTTTAAGGGTTTGAGATGTACATTCAAAATCTTACCAAAAGTATTTCACAGGACCCCTAGACTGTTGTTATGGCACCCACTTTGGGAAAATGTGCCAAATGTTGACATTACAAGGGCACTCCATCATGTTTTCTCACTTGGAAGGGCATCAAGCAGGGATTATTATTATTATTATTATTATTATTATTATTATTATTATTATTATTATTATTATTATTATTATTATTATTATTATTATTATTATTATTATTATTATTATTATTATTATTATTATTATTATTATTATTTTATTTATTATTATTATTTTTTTAAAGGCACAAGTTGATCCCATTCTGAGTGTACACATTTAATCTACTGACAGGACAACCATTCAGAAACCCATCTCATTGTCACCCATGTAGATTCAGTGCACTGCATCACATTTGATCCACTTCTCAATAAGAGGGGCACCTACATGGGCACTTCATCATGTACAATTGTAGGACAAACCTGTACAGCACTGCATTCCATTTTCTCTACTAGTAAGGGCACCTTTTTGGACAATGTCAAGTAGGGATGCAGTAGAGGACACTTATTGTTCCCTTTTCCATTGCAAAGGCAACCCTATAAGGGCACTCATTAAAACAGATTATCAATATTTCTGCTTCTAGATGACACACCATCATAATTTATTGCAAAAAAGGGGCACTCTTTTTTCCCATGTGAAGGGCAGCTTATAGGGGACTTTTTGCCACTCTAGAGGGCATATTGGCAGTGTTTTTTGTTTTTTTTTCCATTATCTTTTTATTGGATTTTTTCAGGGATACATGTATAAAATAGAATAAAAAGGAAAAAAATAAATATATATACTAAAATAATAATTAAAACAAATTAAAACAAACAACAACAAAAAATAAATAAATTTGTTTTTGTTTTCAAATAAACAATACATATCAGGCCACACCGTATAGTTCACAATATATACAACAACTGGACAGGGCATATGGAATTACAAACAAGGGATCATAGAGGCAAATAAATAAGTAATGTGATAAGTACGCTCAAATTTCCAAATACACGTACAGAGGAGACCAGATCTTCCAGAATTTTTCTGAGTTATGGTGCAAATCAAATGTTAGTTTCTCCAAAGGTAAAAACTTAGTTATCTGTGTAAACCACATCCTGACTGACGGCACCTCAGATTTAGACCACAGCAATAGAATGCATTTTTTAGCCAAGTACAGAAGTGTGTTCAATGCATAAACAGTATCAGTATTCAAGGTGTCAGGGTATAAGTTCAACAGGTAGATACAAGGTGACAATTCAAGATCCAGTTCGAACACCTTTTGTATGACAGAGTGAACTTCCTTCCAATAGCTAAGAACTTTGTCACAGTTCCAAAACATATGCATAACCGAGCCAACTTTTACATTTAAAACATAGATTGGACAAGCTGGGAAACATCTTATGTAGACGTACAGGTGTTAAATAAAAACGATGAATGAATTTGAAATTTTGCTCATGTTGAGCTACAGAAGTGCATTTAGGGAATGTCTGCTTACATACTCGACATCAATCATCATCACTAAAAGATACAGGAAGGTCACGTTCCCACAAAGTTCTCAATGTGTTATAAGATGAGACGCCCATACTTGACAACAGCCTATAAAAAGCTGAAATCTTGCCCTTGAGGTTATCAGAAGACAATAACAGCTCCTCTAAGCCTGTAAGCTCCATTCGTATTTTACCCTCTTTTTTCAGAGACTCAAAGAAATGTCTTAATTGCAAACATTTATAAAACTCTTTATTTGGTATTTCAAAACGTTTTTTTTATTTCTTCAAATGGTCTAAATATGTCTTTTGTGACTAGCTGTGAGAAGTTTATTATTCCTCTTGATCTCCAACCCAGAGAGCCAATGTTTCTAATCTGTGGAGGAAGATCAGGGTTAAGGGCTAATGGGGACCACAAGGATACATCAGATGGGATGTTTAAATATTTTTTAATGTCTTTCCAGACCATAAGCGTATTAAAAACTAAATAATTATCTATGGTAGGTTGAATCTTGTAAAAGTCATAGATAAATGGTAATGAGCCAGGTTGTCTTGGTCGACACAAATAGGATTCTATAGCTAGCCAGCGTGGGTCACTTCTTTTCATAAACCAGCTCATCATTTGTTTTAGTTGGGCAGACCAATAGTAATGTTGCAAATTAGGTAATGATGCCCCTCCCAATTCTTTGGGTTTGAAAAGTGTCAATAATTTAATTTGAGGCTTTTTACTATTCCAAACATATTTTGAGAATAAATTGTTAATTCTCTTAAAAAAAGCAGAGGGCAAATAACACAGAAGGTTCTGGAACAGGTAGTTCAGACTGGGAAGTAAAGTCATTTTAATAGCATTGATTCTCCCAAAAAGGGAAATAGGTAATGTAGACCAATTAGCCAAATCTTGTTTAATTCTTGTGATTTGTGGGGGATAGTTTCTTTCAAACAGTTGCTGGAGATCAGATGTGATAATGATTCCTATATATTTAAAGGATTCTACTGCCTGAAATTGGTAATTTAGCATAATTGTAGGTGCGATATTGAAGTACATTGCCATAGATTTTTTTAAATTAATTTTGTATCCTTAAAACTTACTATATTAAAGATTGCTGACATTGAGGTTAAACTGACATTAAATTGTTATGCCTGATATGTCAGACCTTGATCTAATTAACTGGGCCAAAGGTTCTATCGCTAACAACACCTCCATTCCACCCTGTCAAATGCTTTTTTGGCATCTAGCGATACAATAACTGCAGGGATTTTGGTTTTATTTATGTGATCAATAATATTTAGTAATCGCCGTACATATCTGATCCATATCTCTTTTTGACAAATCCGGTCTGGTCTGAAAAAATTAGCTTTGCGAGCAGAGATTCCAGTCTATGTGCCAATGTTTTTGCAATAATCTTAAAGTCTACATTAAGTAAGCTGATATGATGAACATTCTAGCCGATCTTTGTCTGTTTTTAACAACAAGCTGATGGTAGCCAGGCTCCATGTCTCAGGTATTATGTTTTTTTCCAGCATCTCATCAAGAACAGGTATTAGAATGGGATTTATCTCAGGCCAAAATGCCTTGTAAAATTCTAAGGGATAGCCATCCTGACCTGGGAATTTTCCAGAAGGCATGGACTGGATGGCTTCCCACACTTTCTCTGGAGCAAATGGGGCACCAAAAGATTCCTTATCTGACTCCGATACACTAGGGAGTGAAATTTTATCTAAATAGGATTTTATTTCATCTTCTGAACCTGAATACTCAGAAGAGTAAAGTATTTTGTAAAAATCACGGAATGAGTTTTTTATCAAGCAGGGATCATGAGTAACAATACCAGATGATGTCTGGGTCGCCTTTATAATTCTGTCACTCTGAAGCTTTTTCAATTGGTATGCTAATAGATGGCTAGGCTTATTCCCGGATTCAAAATATTTTTGCTTGGTAATAAATAGAAGTTTTTTAGCCTGTTCAGTGTATTCCGTATTCAGTTTTAACTTGGCGCTAATAAGTCGATTCCAAATGGATTGAGTTGGATTGTTTTTATGTTGTTGTTCCAAGTAAATTACCTCTGCCTCCAATTCTTCCTTTTTTAATGCTCGCTTTTTGGACTGAAAAGATGTGTATGCGATTAAATGTCCTCTCAAAGTGGCTTTAAAAGCATCCCATTTGGTTGCAGAAGAAGTGGGAGAATCTTGATTTTCCCTCCGGTATTGTAATATTTTCTCTCGAATGTCAGAACAGAAAGATTCATTTTTCAAAAGGGATGAATTGAACCTAGGGTCCTAGGGATTGATAAGTTAAGATCAACCTTTAAGTACACTGGACTATGGTCTGACAACACAATAGGACCTATCCGACATTCTCTTACTTTGTGTATATAAGTAAATGGCATGAAGTAATAGTCTAGTCTGGAATAAGATTTGTGTGGATTAGAATAAAATGTGTAGTCTCTATCCGCAGGATGTAGTTCTCGCCATACATCTGCTAAGGCTGTGTTCTGACATAAGAGTGTATGAGACGACTTTGGATTGGACATAGGGGCGGAGGAGGATTTATCTAGAATGGGATTTAAAGTGCAATTAAAATCACCCGCTATAAGTCCAAAACCTTTGCAATGCTGGTTAAATAACAGAACCATACGAGACATAAACTTGGGACAGTCTTCATTGGGGGCATATATATTTAAAATGGTGAGATGCTGACCAAAGACAAAACCAGTAACCAATATATATCGGCCTTCCGGATCATATTCTTCTTTCTCAAGAATAAGTGGAACATTCTTATGTACAAGAATAGCAGTTCCTCTTCTACTGGGACCGAATGAGGAAAAATAAATTTGACCTACCCAATCTCTCATCAACTTCATGTGTTTTTAATGTGTTTCCTGTAATAAAGTGATAGATACCTTTTCTTTCTTTAAAAATGTCAAGATCTTTTTCCTTTTAACCACATGTCCTATGCCCTTAACATTCCAGGATACAAAATTAAGTGAACTCATTACGCATCAATGGTTGTTGTAAATAATAGCAGAGTTTAGAAGCCTGATAATTTTTAAAGCAAAGCTTAACACAAATAACAATTCCTGAGTCTAAACACTGAAGGAAAAGTTGAAAAATAACAACAAAAGTGAAAATGTGAACATGTGAATCTTTGTCACTCTGGGTGTCTGACATATTCCCCTTGCTCAAGGACCCAGTTAAAACGAAGAAATGAAGGAAGGCAGACTAAAGTAGATAAAGATAGAGCGGAGCAGATCTCTACACAGCCATATCGCTCCTAGGTCACGTGACACCCCCCTGGCACTGTTTTTTAACTATAGGTGCACAAGGAGAAAAGCACTGATTCCTAACTTTCGAATGGCGATGTTCTCATTATTGTAATAATGTTTGTACTAGCCCATGGCCGTTAAATTTACAGTTACCTCGTGTGAACTAACAGTAGTTTTTATTTTCAAATATTTGGTCACTATATTGTATTTTGTCAGTGTTGACTGGTGACTGCTTATGTTTAAGACACCAAACTGTAATTAATAAATGTTCTGAACTAGAGATGGAAGGATCGATCGGCCGATTATTAATCAAAATATGTGATCGGCGATCGGCCGATCTCGAGAGCCGATCGACGGCGTTAAACAAAGGAACCTAATTTCTGTATGTCCAGCTAGCGTTTCATTCAAGGAGAGGAGCTCTGCGTGAAACCCCCTCCAGCCAGGTCCCTGCAATTCCTATCTGAACCGCTAGATGGAAATACAAACACTTTCGTTTTCGTCAGACTGACTAAAGTGGCTGCCTCACGAGAACAGTTTAAGCGTTCACCGCATGTGTGAAAAGAAAACACCGCCCATCTGGCAGTTTGTTACCGTATGTGACTCAGACTCATCCAGGGCAGTTTGTAACATCTGTAAAATTAGTAAAATCAGCGTCTCTCGCGGGGGAATCAAGACAAAGACATTTAACACTACTAATCTGATACGGCGCTTACACCACGCAGCTGAATACAGTGAGTATCCGCAAACAGCAGAGCTAGCACGCACAGCCCAGAGAACCGTGCAGACCAGATCTGACCGGTACGAACAGTACAGCAGCAGAAACAGTCAGAGAGCTAAAAGAACCACAGCCAGAGTGATTGAGTTTATAGTTCTAGATAAGCAGCTCTTCTCGCCTGTAGAAGACGTTCTGCGGCATTCTTGAGTTAATATTCCACCTGGATCCACGCTCTGCCGTTCCTAGTAGGAAATACTTTTCAGATGTCACTCTTCCGGAGCTGTATCAAGCGGCACACAGACCAACTTCTAATTTAGTTAAAAATATTATTCTTCGTCACATGAGCTCGTTAAAAATAATAAACCACTTTCACCTTGTTTCATGACTTGCTTGTGCTAATAATATGTAGCCCTGCCGTGTCTAATAGCCCCGCCCTTGATCGTTATCGGCTATCGACCGATCACGCTGAAAGGTGATCGGAATCGGCCTCTAAAACACTGATCGGTCCATCTCTATTCTGAACCATTTCATGACCCTTCTATACCATTACATATGCCCTTCTACAAGGTTGTGAGCAAGCTTACAGAGGATGATAAAGTTCAGATAAGTACTCTAATCTATTCCATGGGAGCAGAGGCAAAGCAGATATTTCAGTACTTCACTTTCGGTGTCATAAATAGAAAATTCTGTAAACATTTCATTCCCAGATACAATGTGATTTTTGAATGAGCAAGTATACTACTCCAGTGTACAAAATCCAGTAGAATGTTGAATAGATCTCTATGAGTTAGCTGAAAACTGTGACTTTGGAACGTAAAAAGAGCAGCAAATGCGATATCTGCAATAACTGTCTCAAATTCCAACCGCTAACCAAAAAGGAACAAAAGAAACTCACACTATACCTGGCAATAGAAACAGCAAGGTTAGAAAAACATCTTTGAACTTGTGAACGTTTAGAACATCAAAACGTTCAGGATAATGGAAAGCACTAAAGAAGCACATCAAACATGCACAAAATGAGAAGCAAAGAAAAATCGAACTCCAAACATTAAAACACCTATTATTATTATTATAACCATAACCATCACAAAATTGAAAAGCATTTTTATATGCCTTGGAATACCAGAGGAGATGATCACAGTCAACAGATCTTAGTTTTCGGCTGTGCAGGTTGAGAACTTTGCTGCACAGCGCGACTTTCACTATGCTTCTTAACCTGGAATGGCCTAGTCATCAGAAATGTCTAAGAAAAAAAACTTAGTTATTCCAATTGATGACATTACTGCAAAATCTTTTTAAAAGCCTCCAAGCCAAGAGGTCCACTAACTAATAGATTGAGATCGGGGAGAGCACTGATTACAATTCCTCTTTACACTACTTGGAAGAGACAAAAAGGCTTATTTTGTACTTTTTTAGGGACAAACAAGGACAAACTTTTGTTAAGAGAACAGGCACTTACCAATTTGAGCAGTTTGTATTATATTTCCTTTGTGATATAGAATGCTGTAAAGGAATGACAAAAAACTGAAAGTACTGTCTGTTTGATTGAGTTGTATTTGTATGTATTCACATATGTGTATTGTATTGTTTGTATTTTATTTTATGTAAGAAGTGGAGATGTCATGCAAACTATAGTTATCACCTTGTGTGAGTTCTGCCTGGTGGGTTTATATTTATTATTAGAAGCAGCAACCCAGTGGTAAAGTGAACTTTTGCAAAAAGACTATTAAAAATAGTTATGGTGCTAGAGGTCTAAGAAATTATCACAATGCCAAGTATTACTTTATAATTTTCTGTGAAACTATATCTATTATTAAAAGCACAGTGTCAGTTTTTAGTTAATAGTTTACATGCAAACATTGGTATCAGAGAGTGGTTCATTTTGTGTTGTGTTTAATTCCACCTTTCTATTTTTAACCATTAGACTCTTCCATACCAACATAAACATGTAGCATATGGGTGCATCACTAATGTTATCATTGGCAAATCTATGCATATAATGGTGTGTTTCATCATACTATGACTGGTTTGCTAAAAATAGCGTACAATCACAATATATATACTAATTAACGGTATTGCAATATATAGTCTAATAGATTGAATTGTAACACCTGTATTATACACTGTTCTAGCTGTTCTGTCAGTCCATAAGTTAGTATATTCATGGGTGTGTATACATCAAACAATTAGTGTCATTGTTGAAAGCAAATGTGTATGACAAACCTGCCCTACTCCTTTGCAGAGTTTTCATGGCACCGTGCCTCCTGCTGACTCTGAATGCCACTCTGATCATGAGAACATTAAGAAAGTAACTACTTAATCTCCTTCAAAACGTACACATAAAGCTGAGAAATGGTGTTATAGTATAATATAATATCATTTTATCATTTAAAATGATTTTTTCCCTCTGTACTTAGGAGGATGAATCCAGACCAGTTTCTCTGTCGGATTATGTCACCCCGTCATGGTCCCTTTCTCCCTCGTCTTCCCCCATCTCTCGCTCTGAGCCCAGTGACTCTGATTGTGAATCGGTTGGCGCTGATAATGGGGCACACAACCAGATGCCTGGCTGCCTCAAAAAATGCAAACCAACTGAGTCTTCCCCTTTGGTTGATACCAACGGCAAGAATAAACCCCATCGGCGGCTTCCAGGGCGCCCCCCCACGCTGTCTCGCTCTTTACCTTCCCCCCACTCGCAGCCTGCTGCCCCCTCCAGGCCTGTTTTTAAGTGCCCTGCAGCAGCTGGGGTTGCAGGCAGTAGTGTTAGCGGGGCAGCAGGTAGTGTAACCATGCAGAAGCACTGCTGTGTGTATTGTGGACGACACTACCGCTCGCTTCTGCGCCACCTGGAGAAACACCATGCCCACCAGCCAGATGTACGTGCCTCCATGGAGCGGGCACACACCTCAGCTCACCTGCCACATTTGCATGCCTCCCTGCCTTCATCTTCGTCGTCCTCCTCCTCTTCTTCCTCCATTCACCATCACTGCCATAAAGAAGTCCCTGGGCTTGCAGTTGTACCAACGCAACAGGCTCCATCCCTTCTATCCTCTTCCACAGCCAAAAGGAGCCCAGCCCTCTCTGGCCCCTCTTGCAAAAGCCCTGCCGCTCTCCCAGTAAGCCCACCACGAAGGGGAGGGGTCCCTGTGTCCGTTTTGAAAAGAAGCCCACCTACCCATGTGTCCCGAAAGGGGGGACGCAAAGTGAAAAAAGAAAAAGAAGAGATCGAAGTGGTGGAGAAGCTGAAAGAAGACGGGGTTCCCATGGAACCGTTTGTGCAAGCTGCAAAGGAATTGGAGACACAGCATCCAAAGGTGGAGGAAGCAGAGAATGGTGAGAGGGAGGAAGATAGTGGAGTGGAGGACAAGAGTGACCTGACCGGGTAAAAGCCCATAGTATTTCATTCAATCTAAATGTCTTATAACAAAAAAAATCTATTTAAAAGTGAAGATAAATATTGCATCATGTGTAGACACTGCATTTCGTAGATCCTGTGGATGCCTCCCACAGTCCAAAGACATGCATGTTTGGTTGATAGGTCAGTCTAAATTGCCTTTAGGTGTGTGTTGTCCCAAGCCCGGGTACGTGGCGAAAGTTGTGTCAGGAGGGGCATTCGATGTAAAACCAAATCTAGCATGCAAATTGACTCACTGTAGAAGGGAAAAACCCAAAAGATGTGTGTATTTAAAAATTAGAGTGAATAATTAAAAACAATCTTGTCCATCAACACATGTATAACTGTCAATGTAATACTGTCTTTCTCTTTCTTTCAGTTCTCGTCGGCCTCACATGCTCCCCCTCTTGTCCTCTCTCTCTTCTCTGGTTCTATACCTTCGACGTCTTCAGCACTCTGCCTTTATCTCACTCTCACGGTCTCCCCAGTCGGCTGAAGCATGGCGCCTGCTTTGCCACTCGAGCCTGGCTTTGCTTATCCTATATAACCGCCGCCGTGAGTGTGAGGTGTCAAAACTCACCATGTCTGAGTACCAGGCCCGGGTTACCTCGCAGTGCACCATTCCCGTGCTTCCCGGTGCCCCGCCAGCTCTGACTCCACTTGAGGCATCGCTGTCCCCATTTGAACGGCTAGTCTTGCCTCACCTGCCACGTGTGGGGGTTCAGGGCAAGAGGGGGCGTGTCCAGCCCCTCATTCTGCCCCCGCACTCTGAGGCCTGCCTGGAGCTTCTTCTGCAGACACGACCTGGCGTTGGAGTGGACCCTCAGAATCCCTATGTTTTTGCCAGGCCGTATCATTCCCCTGCCACTCCTTTGCGGGGTACCGATCTGCTCCGGAGCTTGGCCAAATCCAGTGGTACCCGTCACCCACGGGCGCTAACACACATGCGTGTTCGCAGACAGGTGGCCATCCTAACCCAGCTGTTGCTGCTCAGTGAGGGAGAAGAGGAAGGCCAACGTGGGGTTGCCACACAGCGTCTGGAAAACTTCCTGCAGAAGGAATACCATGTGACCCAGAGCTGCGCTACAATTGGTCAGGATCCTGGGTTGATGGGCTTGATTGGGCGAGTGGTCCTGTGTGGGGAGAGGGATGGTGTTCTGTTCCGGGGCATGAGTCTTCATCACATTTGTTTGGAGTTGGATGGTGAGTAGATGTGTAAAATTCACCTTAAAATGAATAAAAGGAATAAGTCCATTTCTTTACTCATAAAAACCAGGGGTATAACAATTTCAGTACAGTATTGAAATTTAAATAATGAATGTTTGAAACACTGTTTGGAGTTGTAAAACCACAGATATTACAATTGTGTGATTTCTGAGCATTTTTAAACCTTATCTAATTGATCTATTATATAATTATATCTCTTTCAAATCTTTACATAGCCTTATTTGTACCCTAAAAAATATACAATACAAATCAGTGAGTAGAGGAGTATGATAAACAACAAGGAAATAATAAAAAATAAATTAAAAAATAATAAAACAGTAAAAATGATGTAAAAACGAAATACTAAGTACTATAGTTTAGGTTTAAAATTTTAAATATTATCAAAACTGGTTGATGACCGTGCTGTAAAAAACTCATGTTAACTACAATCCATTAACCAAAGCTAGCAACAGCATAGTCTGTGTAAAATATGCTATTCGCAATAGAACAAAGTGGGACCCTTTTACCGTTACATGAAAATTATTAACTCATTTAGAACTTGACAGCTGCAACACAAATAAAAAAAGTTGGGACACTAATGCAACCCCATACCATAAAAGATGCAAGTATTTGAACTGTGCGCTGATAACAAGCTCAATGGTCCCTCTCCTCTTGAGTTCGCAGAACATGTCCTCAAAGTGTTTATTAGTACCACTTACTTTTTCAGCCTTTTGTTGTGTCTGTCTCAACTTTTTTGAGATGTGTTTCTACCATCAAGTTCTAATGAGTATTTTTTCATGAAATGTTAAAATGTTTCACTTTCAACATTTGATGTTCTGTTGTGAATACAATATGAATTTGTGAGAATTGCATTATTGCATGCTGCTTATATTGACTTTTATTTACATTTATTTACAGTTACACAGTGTCTTAACCTTTCTGGAATTGGGGTTGTACTTCTCCTGGTCTTTATATTCAATGTTACTGCAAACGCAGCATCCTTGACTTTCTTCTGCAGATTTATGGCAACTTGCGTGCTAATACTGCTCCTTGCTGGAAAAACTTCAGACTGCAAGTGATTTTCAAAGCCTTGCCCATGCTTTTCACATTTGTCGTTACAGTAACGTTTTTGTAATTCAACTTACCAACCGGACAAGTAAGGATGTCACCAGAACCAATGTTTCGGTACCAAGTCAGTAATAAATATCTGAAAATTTGACAGTACATTTTCTATAGTATCATGGATAATTCTGTGCACTTCTTCCAGACATGAAAGGGGTTAGCATATAATACCACAAATGTTCTTGTCTGCCATTTAATGCATAAGAAAAAGAAGAAGAATACCTACCAGCACACACAGTAAGAACTCATCAAATCTGACAACAAATGCAGTTGCAGCAACGACTCCAACTTGACTGGTTGAAAAGAAAAAACATGCGTGGAAATGCTTTGCATTTTAGACAGAGCTTCATGGATTAATTATAATTTAAATATTATATTTAGGATCTGCAAGTTATATAAAAGTGATAGCACTGCTTGACAGTCCTTTTGCTTGATCTGTGCCTGTTGTGACTAGGTGGATAAGTCATACTAGGTCTGACCTCAAGAACTACAAGAGACAGTTCTGCTGTGTGCCAATTTGACCAATTTGATCTATTAGCATGTTTATAATGAAAGTGTTTTAAGTAACTACTTCTTGCAATCTGACTACATAGTGGTGTGCATGCATGTTACACCGTGAGTACTACCTTTGGGGTTTCTTACCATCATTAAACTATACCTGATAACTGAAATCTCACAATTTTCTTTTTACAGTATAAGCCAGACAGGTGGTAGTCTTTTATTTTTTTTACAGTGAGCTTGAATTGGGTACCGGGAATCATGCAGTTTCACTGGCATTCGTATTGACTACTAAATTTCTGGTGTCATGACTTGCATAATGTAAGTTGTACAGAAAAATACTTTACTCTTTTATACTTTTTTACTCAGTAAATCACATGCAGCAGTGACCATGGGGATCTTACCAGAGCTTTTAAAGGCCCCATTATTAGTCAACGCTTTAAGAGTAAGGGTGAATAAAACATTATGTATACATTTTATTTAATATTATTTAATACCTTTTTCTAAGAACACTAGCCTTAGATGGATTTCAGAGAAACTTTCTATCCAGGTTAGAGTTAACTTGGCTGCTTTGTAACATCCAGTCATTTCAAGGCAAGCTGAAGTTTTAAACATGTTAACATTTATTTAGAATTTACTTCAAAGTAAATCAGGGGAATCAGTATGATAAAGCATTACAGTGCTGTTAAATGGTTAGGGTTAAGGTTTATTTATATAGCGCCTTTTGTCACCAAGCAGCTTTACAGAAAAATCCAGGTCCAACCCCCAATAAGCAAGCCAGAGACGACTGTGGCAAGAAAAAACTGCCTCAGATCAAGAGGAAGAAACTGTGAGAGGAGACCCATACTCCTCTGGTCGACATCTAATTGCAAAACAAGTACAAATACAATAGGTATAAAATTGACTACTTTGTGCACCATAGGCAGAAAGCAGAAGAAGAAAGGACTGATAAGAGCAGGAGAAAAAACATTTTTGATTAAGTAAGCAGACGGTATATTTGAAGGTGCTAGTGATATGCAGGCGAGTTTTCCAAGAGGCATTGGACAGTACAAAGCTCCATGATGGGAAAACTGGTCCAGAATGCAGGCAAACAGACACCCAGTCAAGGCATTATTAAAAACACAAAATAGTGACACAACAAATTGTTTAAAACACAAATGTACTACTCTCTACTAAGGATATGTGCATGCTTGGTGGGACCACTTGGTGGGGCGCATAAATGGGCATTTTTTTGCCTCTGCCTCAGAGATAGCTGAATGCTCATTAAGAAAGAATTGTGTTTAAGTTGTTATTTGCAAATTGAAATCTGGTTTTGATTAGTTTATTGCCTTCTAATTTCCAATAAAGTCTGAATAGAGCAGTGATGCTTTTTGTCTGGTAAGTTTATGGGCCTGTCATTACAGTGCCTTATTTTGTTTTACTATTGTTTACTATTGTTTTATCAATAATTCAAGAAAAACTTAATGTAGAAACGTTGTTTAAAGTGTGTTGTGTAATTTAAAGATAAACTAGGTATGCACTAGTGCCTGCAAAGTAAAAATTTAAATCTGAAAGGAAAAAGAAAAGAAAATGTTAAAGAATATATAGAGATATAGTTAAAGTTAAAGAAGGATATACAAGTGTACACACAGTCAAGTCAAGTCAAGTCAATTTTATTTATATAGCGCTTTTTACAACGATGTTGTCTCAAAGCAGCTTTACAGAGTTTTGAAAACAGTTATAACATATGTCCCCCAGTGAGCAAGCCAGAGGCAACAGTGGCAAGGAAAAACTCCCTCAACTGGAGGAAGAAACCTTGGGAGGAACCAGACTCACAAGGGGAGACCCATCCTCCTCTGGTCAAACAGTATTTACAGTTTGAACTAAATACCAAAGAAAGGAGTCTCTGTTTGAAATCTGGATAGCAAAGCTTTAGAAGCTGCACAGATAGAGGCAGTGTATGACTGAGGCAGTCTCTGGCTGAGGCAGTCTATGACAGTCTTTATGTAAAGTGGGCGTGAGCTGAAACAGTCCCATCCTATCTCAGTGCTGGTGCATCTGGATGGCACAGTGATGTAACTGAGGGTGTAGCAGTAAATGGACAGGTGAGCTGGCTGGTGATGGTGGGGTGATGGCCCGATGATCAGTCCTTCAACAGCCTTCAACAGACAGGAGGACAGTCATTTCCTCAGGAAGAGTAAAGAGAAAGAGTTAGTTGGGCTCAGGAGTAAGACTGTAGAGAATATGAATTTTCAGAATTTTAGAGTGTGGTTGGTGACTCCGGCAGATCTAACTATAACAGCCTAAACTAAAAGGAGAGAACCAGAAGGTAACATGGACATGAGAGTACCCTGAGACACTGGGGTCCCCCCACTCCACCATCAACAAACCTGTGTGATCGCGTGAAGTGTTGGAACAACAGCACCAACATCTCAGTTTACCATAAACCTCTGTGTCCAAGAACCCCCAGATCTCCTGCCTTTATCTAAAAGAGAAGCTTAATTACAAAAAGCTACACTAAACAAGTATGTTTTTAGTCTAGACTTAAATATTGAGACTGTGTCAGAGTCCCGAACATTAACTGGGAGATTATTCCACAATTTTGGGGCTTTGTAGGAAAAAGCTCTTCCCCCCATTGTAGTCTTCTGAATTTTAGGAACTATTAGAAAACCAGCATCCTGTGATCTGAGTGAACGTGGCGGTTCATAATAGGAAATTAAATCTTGCAGGTACTCCGGTGTGAGACCGTGCAGGGTTTTATACGTCAGTAATAGAATTTTATAGTCGATACGGAATTTAACAGGAAGCCAGTGTAGCGCTGATAAAACTGGACTGATGTGATCAAATTTCCTGGTTTTAGTTAGTACTCTAGCTGCAGCGTTCTGAACTAACTGAAGTTTATTCAGGTTCCTGCTGGAGCATCCTGACAATAATGCATTACAGTAATCTAGCCTTGAGGTTATAAAGGCATGTATCAACTTTTCAGCATCAGACACAGATAACGCATTTCTTAACTTTGAAATGTTTCGTAGGTGAAGAAACGCTGTTCTTGTAATATTACCGATGTGTTGATTAAATGTCAGATCTGAGTCAATTGTTACACCAAGATTTTTGGCTACTGAACCAGGAACTACAGAGAAGTCAGCAAGATTTAACATTAAATCTGAACATGTAGTCCGAGCAGCCTTTGGGCCGAGGAGGAGAACTTCCGTTTTATCTGGGTTTAAAAGAAGGAAGTTCTGTAGCATCCAAAGTCTAATATCTCTTAAACAATCTTCTATCTTATTTAATCTGGATTTGTCATCTGGTTTGGCTGATATGTACAGTTGTGTATCATCGGCATAACAGTGGAAACTAATTCCATGTCTATTTATAACTGAGCCTAATGGTAGCATATATAGTGTAAATAACAGAGGACCTAAAACAGAACCTTGTGGAACTCCATATTTCACTTTTGTAGTGTTAGACGATACATTATTTATCTTTACAAACTGAAAGCGATCACTAAGGTAAGATGTGAACCAGGATAACGCTGTTCCTGTGATTCCAACTATATTTTCTAACCTGTCCAAGAGAATAGTGTGATCTATAGTGTCAAAAGCTGCACTTAGATCTAGTAACACCAGTAGAGATATGTGGCCCTGATCAGAGGCAAGAAGAAGATCATTTGTTATCTTAACTAAAGCTGTCTCTGTGCTGTGATGTGGCCTAAAACCAGATTGGAATTTTTCATATATGTTGTTCTTATGTAGATGAGAACAGAGTTGTCGAGCTACAGCCTTTTCTAAAATCTTAGAGATAAAAGGTAAATTGGAAATAGGTCTATAACTAGACAGTTCTCTGGGGTCAAGATTTGGCTTCTTTATCAAGGGTTTTACCACAGCTAGTTTAAAAGACTTAGGTACATGACCCAGACTAAGAGAAGAGTTGATGATAGTTAAGATAGGTTTAATAATAGCTGGTAATACTTGTTTCAATAGGCTTGTTGGAATCATATCAAGTGTGCATGTAGCAGAAGTTGAGGAAGAGATAAGTTTTTCTAGTTCTGTCTGCTGTAGTGGAGAAAATGTTTCTAGTCTTTCTTCTAAAATCACATTTTGTGCTGTTTGAGCCAAACCGGATGAAGGATAGGTTACTCGTATTGGTAGAACTTTTTGTCTAATATTCTCGATTTTGCTATTGAAAAAGTCCATGAAATCATTGCTGCTGTGGTTGGCGGGTATTTGAGGCGGGTACACAGCTAGATAGATAGCAACTATATAGAAAATAATACAGTCATGTTAAGTGGGATAGATAGATATATGGACAGATTGATACATAGATGACAAGGTGGATAGAATTGTAGATCCAACCCCATTTCCAAAAAAGCTGGGATGCTGTATAAAATGTAAATAAAAACACAATGCAAATGATGGGCTCATGAACACTTCAAGAAGTCTGTGAACATGAGTTAGCCATGCAACCTGGAGCTGTATCACGCAGAGAAAAAGCCATATGTCAATACGATCCACAAACTCTGCCGCCTTCTCTGGGCCAAAGCTCATTTAAAATGGAAAATTGTTCTATTGTCAGATAAATCAAAAATTCAGTTATTTTTGAAAACCACAGACAGCAAGTTCTGCGGACTCAAGAGGAGGGAGTATGTTATTAGTGCAGCTCACACATCTGGAGAAGCACTATTAATGCTGAACAGTATATAGATGTTTTAGAGCAAATGATGTTTAAGAGCCCATCAGACAATGTCTCTTTTAGGAAAGGCAATGCTAAACCACATACTGCAGCCATCACAACAGCACGGCTTTGCAGAAGAAGAGTCAGAGTGTAGAACTGGCCTGCCTGCAGTCCAGACCTTTTGCCATTAGAAAATATTTAATGCATCATGAGATGCAAAAACCCAGAAAAAGAAAAAACCTAGCAAAGACTGTTGAGCAGATAGAGTCGTACATCAGACGCTTTGCTTTTAAAAACATGTATCTGTATTTCATTTTATTGTTTTGTTGCTGGAGAAAATAACATTCATTCCTACCTTAATATTAACTATCTTTTGATGTGGGTATTTAGCAACAATAACAGTAATTTATTAAATAATAATAAACATTTAAACAATACTGCAATAAGACTGTTAACCATGATAATTCTAATCTCAATATTTTTTGTTACTAGGTAATGTAACAAAATCATGCGTTTAAAATATAACAAATGTAATAAGTTTTAAGACTTTTCAAATATGCTCTTTTTATATCTGCCTCTCTTTCTGCAGTGATGTCAGGGAACTCTGCAGACTCTTTGTCAGAGGAATCAGAAGGGGAGCAGGAAAAAGAAAAGAATGAATCACCCACTTTTATGATTAAAAAGATTACCACTAACAACAAGCCCCCTCGCCCCAAAAAGATGAGTTCCCCTTCCTTTTCCCCCAACCGCAAGAGGAGCTCTGGACAGCCCAAACCAGGTGTGTGTGTGTGTATGTTTATTAGTTTATGTATGTGTGTCTAATAAATACCTGCCCACTTCTAAGCTCATGGCCATGTGTATACATATAAGATTTGAACTATGCTAAGTCTCCCTCTATCTCTGTTTCTCTCCCTCTCCCTCCCTTCTTCCTCCCTCTCCTTGTCTCCTCCTAATCCAGGTAAACGTGGTGTTCTGAAGCGGCCTTGGTCTGAAGCAGAGCGTGCGGCCGTGGAGTCCCACCTCGTGCGTAACATCATGGAGCTGCGTGTTCCCGCTAAAGCTGACTGTGAACGTTGCCTGGAACAGTGCCCACTGTTGGTCACCAACCGTCGTGACTGGAGGGCCATCAAGTTTTACTGCCACAACCGCATTCAGCTGCTGAAGAAAACTCAGCAGAGACAGAGCCCACCCACCCTGTCTGTCTGCTGAGGTGGTCAGAGATGTGTAGGTTAGGTGTAATCAAAGGTGTGAAGAGAATGTGAGGACTTTTACCAGACTAAAGCTGTAGATTTAAGGTGTAGCCTGTTATATGTACAATCAGCAGACACTTTTGTTCTATTGCCAAAGTAATGCTTTGACAAGGGTGTTGCGCATACAGCAGAACCTTTTTAAATACTTGTTCAGTATAAATAGATGGAAATGGTCATTTAAGGCTTTGGACCTTTAGAGGAAAGGTGCTTCAAAGGCTAGCCTAACCTTCCAACACAGCTGGAGTTTTCATGGTCTCACGTTCATGTTTCACATGTTCATTTTTGATGACTTTACAGAAGACAGAACACTAATCATCATTTGGACTCTAGCTGCCCTGTGCATTGGGTAAACATTTCAGAATGAATGGACCAATATAAATGTTCAAAAAAAATCTTTGTACACTAACGTCGATTAAAATTGAAGAACTTAAGAACTATAAAGTTTGTTTCCAACAATGACCATATATTTCCCTAAGTCTTTAACACCAGTAATATTTTGTAATGACTTTTTGAATGCTCAGGCAGAAAGAGATTGTAAGTAAAGACCCATGCATTTTCATCTGGGTATAAAAGTGTCAGCCGACAGCACGCCCTTTGGTCATTTATGACTTGTCACATTTTCCCAAAGAAACCACTAATGCTCGAATAACCAGTACATGACAGAATAGCACCCATAGCATATAATAAATTGTATAGGACAATGTATAAAATAATGTATGAAAGAAGGATCCACATTCTCATCTCTACTGTTGGAGCTGTTACTGGTACTGCATTGAAATATGGACCGGATCAGTTGGCCCAACAAGCATTTCAGCCTTTTTTGATAGCTGCAATTTTTTTGTCGTTATTATGTATCTTTTATAAATGGGAGGACTTGTATTTGAACTAATTAAAATCCCCCGCATTTCCACAAAATATATTTAATTTGTTTTTTTACATGTTTTCTAATTTGTTGAGAGAGTTCTCATGACTTGGACATTCTAACAAAACATTTAGTATTAGCGGCACACATGACAATAAACAAGGCTTATGTGTGTTGATCTGTAAACGCTATTTGTAAGACAATAATCTGTAACCACACTTAACACCTCAGCTTATACTTGAACTATATAACAGCCCATATTATTCGTGTTGTCTTCAGATCTGTGTACACTTGCTTGTGTGTGTGTGTGTATATATATATATATATATAGAGAGAGAGAGAGAGAGAGAGAGAGAGAGAGAGAGAGAGAGAGAGAGAGAGAGAGAGAGATCGACCGATCGGGCCGATATTAGCGTTTTGCAGTGCCAATTTACAGTCAGGCACGTCCGTGGGCAGCCACGTGTTGTTGGTGCGCTGGAACGTGCTGCTGCTGCATGAGAAGGACTCCAGGCCGAAACTTTTGGAACTGTTCAGCCAGTAAGTGAAAATGAATAATATGAATAAAATTAATAGTTTTTTTCTCTCTCTTGCGCATCGCGCGCGCAGTTATTTCTCATCTTCCTTAATAAACCGCAATTTTACTACAACGCGACAAAAACCCGAGCGTGAAATGAGGCACACTTTGTAAGTGCAGCAAACATGTCAGCTGTGTGGAAGTATTTTTCAATGCACGTCTTAATAACTTGTTTGTTATTGGTATGAAGAGATGTATGTTACGGTCTTTCAGCAGTAATGTGGTCATACAGCATTTTTTGGGGGGCAGATAAAAATATTTTGTTTATCTTGTTAAGTCAGTGTTCAATAAATGATGTTAAGTTCAGAAACGTTGTGCATCCACTTCTTATTATTAGTGTGACATTTTAGCAGCAAATAAAGCAGAAAACTTCTAGATATCAGCTCTAAAAATCGGCCCAAAAAATCGGCAGCACTTATCAGCCATTGGCTGACCCTGACCTCTAAACATTCAAGATTCAAGATTCAAGAGTTTTATTGTCATGTACAGCAGAACAGACAGTTACACTGTACAATGAAATTCTTACTTTGCTGCTCCTCCATTCACCAATAGATAAAGATAACAAATAAAAGAAATAAAAAATATATACAAAATATACAAAGTATAATATATGTTGAAGTAGATAAAAGTATTTTTATAGTTAAAGAATAAAAAATAAGTTATGTGTGCTTTTATGTGCAAGTATGAAGAGCAGCAGCCATAAAGTGCAAGTTGCAAGTAACAAATGTAAACAATAATGTTTGTGTGAGTAGTGAATGTAAACAGTATTGTACGTAAACAGCAGTACAGTGAGTGTAAGGTGCAGTTAAAATCAGACCAGTTAGAAACCAGTTCAGATAGGAGAGGTTAGAGAGGTAGTGCGTGAGGTGTTCACAAGCCTGATGGCCTGTGAGTAGAAACTGTTTGTCAGTCTTGTGGTCCTGGACTCCTGTAACGTCTGCCTGAAGGTAAATGTGTGAAGAGTGTGTGCTGGGGGTGTGTACTGTCCCTGATTATGTTGTGGGCCCTCCCGGTGACCCTGGTGTGGTAGATGTTCTGTAGTGAGGGGAAGGCTGCTCCTGAGATGGACTGTGCAGTTTTGATCACACGCTGGAGAGCCTTTCTGTTCTGAGTTCCCATACCAGACGATATTAATACCAAATTTGATGATGCTGGTGTTGTACTGGGAGGCCACTCAGTCGTATGTGAAGAGTGTGTACAGAAGGGGGCTCAGCACACAGCCTTGAAGGACCCCTGTGCTCACTGTTCTTGTGCTGGATGTGCAGCTGCCAACTCTGACTGACTGGGGTCTGTCTGTTAGAAAATTCAGCACCCAGTTGCAGAGGGCTGGTGTCAGTCCGAGGGTGAGGAGCTTTTCTGAGAGCCTGTGTGGGATGACCGTGTTGAATGCTGATCTGTAATCAATAAAGAGCATTCTGGCATATGTGTCCTTGCCCTCCAGGTGTGTGAGGGCTTTGTGAAGGGCAGCGTTGATTGCGTCGTCTGTGGATCTGACGGTACGCGAACTGTAAAGGATCTATAGTGTTGGGAATGGTCTTCTGGATGTGAGTCATGACTATCCTCTCGAAGCACTTCATCACGATTGAAGTGAGTGTAAAAGGGCGATAGTCATTTAGGCATCTCACATTACTTTTCTTTGGGAGGGGCACGATGGTGGTGGTCTTGAAACAGGATGGCACAAAAGCTTGTGTGAGTGACAGATTGAATATGTCTACAAACATATCAGCCAGTTCTGATGAGCAAACCCTGAGCGCATGCCCAGGGATGTTGTCTCGGCCTGCTGCTTTGCGTGGGTTGATTCTCATCAGGTTCCTGCGCACATCCACTGTTGTTACAATGAGTGATGGGTTCTGTATGCTCTTCTTGGCCGCAGTGTCATTCAGTTGGTCAAGGTTGAGGACATCGAAGCGAGCATAGAACTCATTCAGCTCATCAGGCAATGCAGAATGGCTGGTTGTGAGCGCCCTGCTTGTTTGTTGATGGTTGGTGATATGGTGCAGTCCTTACCACATGCGCCGGGAGTCTGCTGTGGTGTAGTAGCCCTCCAGCGTCAGCCTGTACTGTCTCTTAGCTTCTCTGATAGATCTATGCAGGTCGTATCTAGACCTTTTGTAGTCATCAGCGTTGCCAGAGAGAAATGCACTCTGGCGAGCACGTAGCATGGACCGAACTTCACCATTTATCCATCGTTTTTTATGCAGCGCTTTGAAGGGACAATGGTTTCAATGCAGCTGCTGATGTAGCCAGTTACCCCAGAAGCATAGTCCTCTAGATCAACAGAACCATCCTCTCTCACAGCAGTGGTTCTAAACACATCCCAGTTTGTACTGTCAAAGCAGTCCTGAAGCACTGAATCAGTTTCTTCATTCCACACTTTAACAGTTTTACTCACTGGAAGTGACCGCTTCAGGAGTTGTCTGTATGCTGGGTAGAGGAAAACGGAAATGTGATCGGACTGTCCGAAGTGTGGCTGAGGCACAGCTTTGTAGGCCCCCCTCACGTTGCTGTAGACTTGGTCGAGTAAGTTGTTCTCCCTCATTGGGAAGCTCACGTGCTGATAGTACTTGGGGAGGACAGTCCTCAGGTTGCAATGATTAAAGTCGCCGGCAACAATAAACATGGAGTCCGGGTGCGCGGTCTATTGTTTACTGATGACGTCATGCAGCAGTGGAGTTCGCACGAGGCAGAATGTAAACAGCCAGTATAAACACACGGCTAAACTCTCTCGGCAGATAGTTTAGCGATGTGTTTATACTGGCTGTTTGGCATCGGCATTGGCTATAGAAAAACCCATATAGGTCGATCTCTAATATGTATGTTTGTGTGTATATATATATATATATATATATATATATATATATATATATATATATATATATATATATATATATATATATATATATATATATATATATATATATAGGGGTTGGACAGTGAAACTAAAACACTTGGTTTTAGACCACAATAATTTATTAGTATGGTGTAGGGCCTCCTTTTGCGGCCAATACAGCATCAATTCGTCTTGGAAGTGACATATACAAGGCCTTGCCAGTGGTCAGAGGGATTTTAAGCCATTCTTTTTGCAGAATAGTAGCCAGGTCACTACGTGATGCTGGTGGAGGACTCACTTCTCCAAAACACCCCAAAGTGCCTCAATAATATTTAGATCTGGTGACTGTGCAGGCCATGGGAGATGTTCAACTTCACTTTCATGTTCATCAAACCAATCTTTCACCAGTCTTGCTGTGTGTATTGGTGCATTGTCATCCAGATGATCCAGGATACAATGTTTGAACTATTGGATGCACATGGTCCTCCAGAATGGTTCGGTGGTCCTTGGCAGTGACTCGCCCAAACCATCACTGATCCACCCCCATGCTTCACTGTGGGCATGCAACAGTCTGGGTGGTACGCTTCTTTGGGGCTTCTCCACACCGTAACTCCCGCGGATGTGGGGAACAGTAAAGGTGGACTTATCAGAGAACAGTACATGTTTCACATTGCCACAGCCCAAGATTTGCACTCCTTGCACCATTGAAACAGACGTTTGGCATTGGCACGAGTGACCAAAGGTTTGACTATAGCAGCCCGGCAGTGTATATTTGAAACAGGTCAGTTGAGGTGCACATTTAATTCTGCCGTGATTTAGGCAGCCGTGGTTTTATGTTTTTTTGGATACAATCCGGGTTAGCACCCGAACATCCCTTTCAGACAGCTTCCTCTTGCGTCCACAGTTAATCCTGTTGGATGTGGTTCGTCTTTCTTGGTGGTATGCTGATATGACCCTGGATACCGTGGCTCTTGATACATCATAAAGACTTGCTGTCTTGGTCACAGATGCGCCAGCAAGACGTGCACATACAATTTGTCCTCTTTTGAACTCTGGTATGTCACCCATAATGTTGTGTGCATTGCAATATTTTGAGCAAAACTGTGCTCTTACCTGCTAATTGAACCTTCACACTCTGCTCTTACTGGTGCAATTAATGAAGATTGGCCACTAGATTGGTCCATGAAACCTCCTATACTAAAATGACAGGTGTTTCAGTTTCATTGTCTAACTCCTGTATTTGTATGTGTGTGTGTGTGTGTGTGTGTGTGTGTGTGTGTGTGTGTGTGTGTGTGTATGTATGTATGTATGTATGTATATATATATATATATATTTTTTTTTTTTTCTGCTTGTATTCTTGCTTTCAATATCAAAAACAAAAACTACAATATATATATATATATATATTTTTTTTTTTTTTTATTTATATATAATTGTTATTGATATTGAAAGCAAGGATACAAGCAGGAGAATAAATCACATAACACATTGTAAACACAATCCTGTTGTGTGGTGTTTTTTAGTGGTCAGATATAATAAGTTTAATTTGTTTCTTTTTTGTAATTTTATCCCAGTGACAGTGGTGGAAATTGTATGCTAATCATATCCAGTAGGAGGCACTTTCGAACGCCTATTGCTGATAAGATAGAACATTTGTCATGGTGCTTTGGGAAACAGTAGAGAACAATACATAAGAACACACAGAAAATGTCCCTTTTCATGTCTTACTCTTACTTTGGAACTTAATGTAAAGCTCTGTTCTCTTTACTACATTTAAGCCTTTATATTGCTCTTTTTTAGTGTATAAACTGTATCATGTGAAATGTCAATCGAAAGAGCAACAAAATGTAAATCTATATTTTAAATGGCTGGTTTATTGCAACAATATCTATTTTTGTTTTTCCCATAAATTGAACATCGTGGTCCCCTTTATTTACTTATGTACTGTACAGTATATACTGTGAATGTATAAAAACCTTGTCACAGCAAACACAACCATTATTGTCACATCCCCCGGCACAAAAATGATAAACAGACTTCATGTGCTTGACTATGTGCATGGCAAAATATCACCAGAAGTCAAACAGCATATTTCAAAAAATAATAATAAAAACACAAAGAAAGTTGAAATCAAGAGTTATGTAAAGTGTACATTGGAACTTGGCTAATTCTTTATGTTGTGTTTTGTGTTGTGATCATACTGGATTTATGCCAATTGTTTTTTTTGCAACGAACCTGGCTACCTTGGTGTACTTCACTAGTATTTTTGTCTTACTAGTGTAGTGATCTGATGGTCGTTTGACATTGAGCATAATACTGATTCTCCTAACACTTGAGCTATTTAAAGGTCCAACCACTTATTACTGTCTGGTTTAAAACTTTTGACATGACACACAATTTAAAAAGATTTTAAAAGGTGCAATAGAATGGAAAATTGTATTTACACATCATAGTTGAGTAAGGACTCTTGGAACTATCCGGTTTAAAACAGTACACCTCAAACGCTGTCTCTTCCTTCAGATACATATGCTTGTTTGTAACAAAGGTCAGTAAAACAAGCCTAGTCTGTTACGTAATCGTCCTGACTCAAAATTATGTCCCTAAAGTTTATATATACTAGCTGAAGTTCCAGCCAAGCAAATGGAATGACAAAGTAACAGCAACAGCAGATTATACATGCACAAATCTACATTTCCAGGCTAAGAAGTGTTGGCACTTTCCATACCATTTCCAAATAACGGAACTGTCAGTCAGCAATGATGTATGTCTTCAAACTATCTTTGTAAGGTAATCTTTGTAAGGTAATGTTTCATTAAATGCCTCATCTCATGCAATAAAACGTATTCATTAGCTCTACAGAATGGATGCCGGACAGTTTCTGAAACCAGAGAGATGGAAAGAGATCTACAGTTCCACCTTAACTACCACAACAACCCCAACAGCAACCTTTAAGTAGCAACCATGCTGTCTGATTTTATCCTTGTTTGATGTTGAAGCAGATCTTGTTAGTAAAGTAAATTTTATAGTCATTAAAACTTTAATTTACCTTGATGTTGAGGTTCTTGTTATGTTCCTCTCTGTGTGCTTTTACACATTGTTTCTAAATCAGCCAATCAGAGGTGAGCCTAATAAAATATGCATAAGCTCACCAAATAAGATGACAATAGTTTCATTCTAGAGCAAAATTATAGAGTGTAAATGGACGTGAAAAAATGCATCTGGATTATTTTTATCCCATCAAAATCCATCAGAGAACAATTTTAATACTAAAAAATAATGCATTCTACAGCACCTTTCAGATATATCTGAGGTGTATCCCAAATTCAAATCCTTAAATAAAAAATGATTTAACAGTGTAGTGTTGTTCCAATGTCCCAGTGTTATACAACATCACTTCCAAAAACAGTTTGTACTCTGTGTAAAATGAAAATAAACACTATGCAATGTTTTTCAATGTTTATACTCGTATATTATTTACAGTAGAACAAATCACATATCAGATGTTAAAACTAAGACAAACATTTTATGAAAAATATTAAGTAATTTAGAACTTGATGGGTGAAATGCACGCTTCAAAAAATGTAGGGACCGGGACAGGAAAAGGCTGGAAAATTAAGTGGTACTAAAAGTTAAGTGACATGATTGTGCATAAAAAGAGAATTCACCAATCTGCGAAAAAACTGCATCAAAAATTGTGGAACTATTTCAGAAAAATGTTCTGAATGTTTGCGAAGATAACCCACCATCTAATAGTACCAAAAAATATGAGACCCTGACGAAATCCTTGTGCACAAGAGACAATATTGGATGCTACTGCTCTTCGGGTCCACAGGCAGCACTACATCAGGAAAACTTCCAGAAATCATTGTTTGTAAACACAGTTCACTGTGCAATCCACAAGTGCAAGTTAAAGAAGAAAGCATATGTCAACACGATACAGAAAGACCACAGTCTTTTCTGGGCCAAAGCTCACTTAAAATGGGCGGAGGCAAAATAGAAAACTGTTCTATGATCAGATCATTTAAAACATTAAATTCTTTTTGAAAAACCACATTTTTCAAACGAGCTCACAGATCATTAAACCTACATCTGTGATGGTATGGGGTCACATTAGTTAGCTTGCACAATTGGAAAAGCACCATCAATACTGAACTGTATATAGAGATTTTAGGTTTTGGCAAAGAAGACCCAGGACTGTTGAGCATCTACAACCCTACATCAGACAAGAATGGAACAACATTACTCTCCCAAAACTCCAGCAACTGGTCTCCTCACTTCTCAGATGTTTACAGACTTTTGAGTGGCCATTAATTTATAAATTAGTTAATAATAAAACTATCTATTATATTTGCTTAATCATTGCTTTCTGTTTTAATTTTTATTTGCATTTTATTCAGCCCATTTGCTAATCTGTATATATGTTTTACCCTGTTCTTCAATGGACCACACAGTATTATTTAGGTGACAAATCACCTTAGCACTGCAGTGACACTGACATGGTGGTAGTATGTTAGCGTGTGTTGTGTAGGTATGAGTGCATTAGACACAGCAGTGCTACTGGAATTACACTGCTGGATTAAGAATAGTCAGCTAACCAAAATAATCTAGCCAACAGCATCCTGTGGGCAGCATACTGTAACCACTGACAAAGGACTTGAAGATGCACAAACTGCAGCTGAGGATCTTTTTTGACTTTACAGCTACAAGATGACTCCACTTATCCACTATTACCAGCACACACACACAAATCACACCAAACACCAAATACCATGTCAGTGTGACCAAGGTGCTGAGAACAATCCACTACTCAAATAATACATGTGGTCCTGTGGGGGTCTGGACCATTGAAGAACAGGGTAAAAGGGGGTTAACATAGTTTGTAGAGACACAGATGGACTACCGTCTGTAAATATAGAACTACAAAGTGTTTTGTCACAATTGTATTTTTTTTATTTTTGGTATTCATTAACTTCTTTTTATAACATTTCTAAGATACAGTTAAGTCCTTCCTGACCATTACTGGTGCTTTATTTAATAAACTAGATTTTCAAATTCTTCTTATTATCTAGCTAACTCTAAATTCAGTATTCACCATTTTTTAGAATTCTCTAGACACACTTGCAGTCATACTATGGGCTATCATGTATTTTGTACTTTGTGCAAGGACCACACCAATACAGACTTACCAGTGGCCTTTTACCCAAAATTGATCCAGATACAGATAAGCACCAGTCAGAGTGGAGGGAGTTGTTAACTGCAACAATGGAGAGGAACATGTTTATAATTCTTATTAATTTGTCATCGAGCTGCATTATGCTTTATGGAGCCACCACAGGCAAACTCTTTTAAAAAAATATATATACTATTAACTCAATCGTGTTTGGAATGAAACATATCCTAAACATTCAAAAGGTCTCTGCCTCTCTATGTCCTGTTTAGAGTGCAAGGCGTATTCTTAAAAAGGTCCACTGAATCCAAGTATGATATACACACACTTCTGGAAATACTCAAAAAGCAGCTAGAATTAGTGTTTAGCATATAACTGGGACACAATGTGTTCTTTTTTTAAAAAATCAATTAACAATTCTTGGTGAGATGAGTTAGATGTGTTAATGCAAAAAAAGTATACAGCCTAAGAATGACAATATACTAGTATACTGATAGACGGTGATTATTCCAGATGCGAAATATTCTAATTAAATGTCTCATATCCTGTAGTGAAAAATACCTAGAGCTAAACTGAATGGAAACTGAAAATGGAAAATGGAAACTCTTTCTAACTATTCTGTTCTGTGATACAAAGCTAAAAGTGTGCCAACTACCAACTCCATGACACACAACAGTGAAAAAAGGTCATTGTTACAAATCAGAGACTATAAACAATGAGTTTTTCCATATGTAATGATAATTGTCTCATGCTAAGGCCAATGACTATGATTCCTGAAAAGTTGTTCAGTACTCTTCTCTCTCTTTAGGTCTAGCTGGCTCAAGGGCAGTAGGTATTTCCCTCCCAGTAGTAGTATGTAATATACAACAAGCTAAAAAAGTTAATTCTAAAAAGATGCCTTTAATGAACACAAGCTCCACTAGTTTTCTGTGACTTTTAACCACAGTAGGATTTTTTATTCAAGTATTTCTATACCTTATCAGAAGCCTCTATGCCTGGAAGCTTGATGTTTCTGTCTTTTTCTTCCTTTGCTGGGCCCTTTAAACACTCTGCTGCTGTTGGCTCAGACAAGACTGTGCAATCCCTACTATACTGCACTTCTGAACTGGTCATAATACTGCCCTCTGACTGACCCTGATTATCAGGATTGTGCTCAGAATGCAAGACTTCAATATCATCTTCACCAGCTTCCTCTGGACTTTCAAAAGTAACATGAACATTTTTTAATTTCCCACAATCTCTATTTAGTGTATTTGTGTTGTCTAGTATTTGTAGCTTATAATTGTCTGTAACTCTCTCCATAGGACAAGTCTCAAAGCAAACAGGGTAGCTTTGCTCACTGCTTAGGCCATCGCTGGGGCATGTATTGGAGGTTGTTTCTGTTTGGAAACCGGCTCCTACTGTGTTTCTTAAGCAAGTGTTATTGTGATGCTCTTGCTGCAATAACAATTTACTAGCGTCTAAATGCCCTGGGTCTCCAGATAAAGCGGTGTCTTCTGTTACCTCCTCTCCGGTTACAACCTCCTCATCTCCTGTTATAACACATAAAAGAAGATTTGAAACTAACTCTCATCTCAGTTTTAAGAAATTAAACAGTAATCAGTAAATAGCAAATTACAACTAAGTTGTCTTTAAGCTGGTTTAGTTTTACCAGGTATTTCTGAGTGCATGGGATTGTGACTAACAAATTCCCACATTTTTCACAAATAGCCCAAGCATTGAAGAATGCTGATGTTCATATCAGTATTACTCAAACAAGGCATACTCAGTAAGAATAACAGCCCAGCTTCAGGCAACTTTTTTTTTTCCTTTAACATGAGATTAACTGGAACAGCACTTCTATTACTAAGCTTTAAGTTCAGTCAGTTTCAGAAAGCCATTCATGCTGTAATTATTCTGCATTATTCTGCAAAAACTATGCACAGGATTCAAATAATTGCACAATTATTTCTGTTTGACTGTAAAATGTACACAAATGCATACAGAAACTGCATTACAAATCACAGACATCTGTAATCACCCCTGGTAAAGCTAATTCAGTGTTTAAGACTGAAATTATTAGAGCCTGATCTGATAACTCACCCATAGACATCCGCCTTGGTGCTGCTGGATGCTCCATGGAGGACTGGACTGGCTGCTGTTCACTTAGAATTATCACATCTTTTCCTCCTGTCAATTAATTACAATGCAGTTCGTAATCACACTGAGTAAATCTTAATGTTGTATGACGTACAAAGACACATGAATATATGAAAAAAAAATATATATATATGAAAGCATAATCAGAAAGAATAAAAATTAAATAAAATAAGTAGATAAAGAACCATACTCCCTAATCCCACTGACACATTGTAGGTAATGCCTAGGTTTCATTCCATTTCATTAAGACGGTAAAAAGAGACAGAAAAGAAACAGAAGAAAGATGTTGAAAACTGTTAATTCGACCAGGACGTTGATGCAATAGACATAATAACACACAGAATAATAGTGGACACAAATTAATACATATATTCAAATTAAATTGCATTAAATATTAAATGTCATTGTGTTTAACTCAATTACCAACATTTTCAGTAGCTAAGTCAGGTGTTATAGAGATAATGTGCAGTTCATAGCATTCAGTGTAACAGGAGATGCTGAATAAAATCTTAATTAAATGTAGTACAGTTGTGTTTACCAGGCAGACTCCACAGTCCAGAAACCTCAAGAGTTTTTAGCTTCATCTCCAGCTCTGCTACTCTGTTACCTAGAATCCTGTTTGAAGATACATACATAAATATGGAATTGACAGGTTGATTTTGCTTCACTACAGTAGTCACTGCCATAGAGTTCATGTCACAAAAAACTATATGTATTATTGTTTTATATCACAATTTTGCAAAGTAAAGCAAATGAGCTCCAACCATTGCTTTTTAAAGTGTTAATATGGTACACCTTAAGTGGCATATAAAACATTGCTACTCAGCAACTGGTGGGATTTTGTAGCCTGCACTATGCATGTTGCTTATAGAGCTCACTAAAAGGCATGAAAACTGTTTTTTGTGATACTGGTTTAGTTACATTTTGTCCAGTTTTGTGACTTAGATAACAAGCAGACCACATTATATTAGTAATCAATGCAAAAATCCATGTAATCCCAAACAAATTACTTACCATTTTTTGCATATATATCATAGAAAATAATCAATCATGCAACATGGTCCTATTTCTGCATATCTAATAGTTGATCAGAACAGTTGGCAGTGCAACAGTGTAATTAACATGGTTATGTTTAAATAATAACTGCACAATTAATGGGTACGCTTCCAAATAGCAATATTTCAATCACTGTCAATATGCTTAAAGTTTAAAACTCATGATCGCAAGTGTAGATGAGTAGAAATATTTGCTGGCAAAGTAGAACAGCAGGTACCAAGCAGAGATCGGCCGAAAATGCTGGAGAAAAAATAATCTAATGTAATCTTATAACAACACTGTGTAATGTTAGGGTTAGCTGTTTTTTGTGAGTGTTTGAATAGTTGTAGATGCTCATCTTAAGTGATTTAAAGAATACATACATTTAAAGATCAGACAAAAATATTCAAAAATAGACAAAAAGTCATGGGAGCATTCTGTGCTGGGAGCATCCATTTCTCCATGTTTTTCTGTAGTTCAATTGCAAGGTTTTATAACACTAAAATTATTATTATTCATATCAGTAACTCACTTGTTGGTTTGCCGTTGGTGTTGAATGACCATGTTTTTCTCATGGATAGTCTCAAGCAAAGCTGTAGCCAAGGACTTCAGGTCACTTATAGACTGTGGAGTGACTGGGAGACTACAGCCGTTTTCCTCAGACAGCAGGAGCTCTTGCACTGCATACATGAGACATTTATTTATTTTTTGGAAATCTTTAAAAACATGGATCATCACAGTCATAGTTTAACTAGTCAAGATGATGTGTCAAAATATGCAGTGGTGGCTGCCATCGCTGTGCCATCCAGATGTACCAGCATTGAGATAGGATGGGACTGTTTCAGCCCTCTTTACATAAAGACCCAGTCATAGACTGCTTCAGCCAGAGACTGCCTCAGTCATACACTGCTTCTGTCTGTGCAGCTTCTAAAGCTTTGCTATCCAGATTTCAAACAGAGGCTCCTTTCTTTGTTATTTAGTTTAAACTGTAAATACTGTTTGACCAGAGGAGGATGGGTGTCCCCTTGTGAGTCTGGTTCCTCCCAAGGTTTCTTCCTCCAGTCTGAGGGAGTTTTTCCTTGCCACTGTTGCCTCTGGCTTGCTCACTGGGGGATATATGTTATAACTGTCTGTTTACAAAACTCTGTAAAACTGCTTTCAGACAACATCGTTGTAAAAAGCGATATATAAATAAACTTGACTTGACTTGTGCAACCAGGAAAATAAGAGCTATATGTTTTACGTTTTATGTTTTCCCAAAATGTCTTAAACCAATAACATTTTATACAAGTGTAATGCAATGATGCTTATTCCCTATTATGCCTGAATGCCTGAATTTAACTTTTACTAGTTTAAAACACAGTAAAATCATTCAGTATGTCATTACAAATCAACCAACCAATATCAAGTAGCACTTATATAAATTTAGCTAATGTTAGTTCTCCAGATTAATATTGCATTCATTATTGTAGTGTTGAATTAGCTTAAATCTAAACTGACCCTTAACATAGCACATAAAAATTAAGACACTGTACAGCTGTGAAAGAGATACATATATAAATATATAGGCCTTTCAGTGGTTGGAGGCATCTTTATCAGAAATAAAGCAGCAAATGAAGAAAATGATTGAAAGAGTAACTGCTGCGGAAAGTAGGATTGGCTTGATTGAGGACAGAGGGTCACGGTCACGACAAGAAACAGTGCTTATCTATTCCGCATGTGACTACTTCGAAAATAGGCTAAGACCTAACAACAGAGTACACGGAGTAATCGAAGGAGCAGAAAGGAGTAAAATGGCACCCCTTGTCCTCGACTTTCTGAGAACAAAACTGGAGATACCGCCAGAAGGGTACCTAAGAATTGAGAGGGCGCACAGGGCGCTAACACCAAAACCAAAAGAAGAGTCTGCACCCCCAAGGTCCATAATCGTGCGGTTCCTGGACGACAGAGAAAGTACTGCGGCAGGCATAGAAGCAAAGTGTTGGTCCAGAACTGAAGGGTGTACTTCGACCAGGACAACTCACCAGAGATCGGAAACAGACCCGAGAGGTGATTAAGAAGCTAAAAGAAACGAACATTAAAGCACAGTGTCCTTACCCTTCACAGCTCTGGATCGCTTTAGGCACTGAAGTACGGGCAATACCAACACTACAGGATCTGAGGATCACAACTGAAGAAACAAGCAAGACAAATTGGAGAGAGACCTGATTAAGGACCGGTGGATACCAGCGGGTGGACCACGCAAAAACAGAAAACTTATTTCAGCCGATGTCAGAGCCATCATTGATGGGAGCAGCTAATTACTCGACCCGAATGGTCATGAGTATATAATGGACAAGAGGATCAGAATCACGATTTTATTAGCTGCTCGCAAATGACTTTTGAGAATTTCAGTTTAAAAGAAACCCATTAAGATGGTGTTTTTCCAATGGGCTAAATATACTGAAAGATTGGGAAAGTTAAATTGCTTGTTCAAAAACCTGTTACATTTGCAAATAATTTTATCTGGGACAAAGGGGTAAAAAAACGTTGAACGTTATGGATCAGCTATTTAGGCAGCGATATTACTGTCTCAGACTCATAGACTAGATCGTTGCACCTGCACCCTGGGCACTATCCCCAGAGTCTTAATCGTCACTGCTTTCTGCCCAGCTTTGAACAGGGGTGGGTCATATTTGTTTCTGTGAATGATAAAAAGTGGTTTCTAGTTGAATCGCGGCCCACTGATTGTTTGGAAGTTCTGTTGTATAGTTTCTGTATGTTTTACAGATCACTGATGTTCTTATTTGTTTGGCAGCCCAAGCAGAGGAAATATGGGAAGAAAAGCATTTTAGCATTTCATTACATAAAACAGTATGAATAAGTTGACATTGGTGAATTACAATGTCAGTGGATTAAAATCATTATATAAAAAGGAAGAAAATTGAAAACTAATTGAGGTATACACAGTGTTCCATAGCAATGCTGCAAGAAACTGAGAATAAACATGAAAACTTAAAAGGCAATGGGTCGGGCAGGTGTTTAGCACTTCTTTTTGGGAAAAAAAGAGGAGTGGCATATCTTATTATATATCTTAGTAAATAAACACTTGTGTTTTGTCCCAGAAAGAACATCAGTAGATACAAATGGCCGATATGTCATGGTAATTGGATGTATAGATAATGTGGAAGTCTCAATTTTGAATCTTTATGCTCCTCATGAAGATGACCCAAATTTCTTTAAAGAAATTGCATAGAGTCCTAGCCAATAACTAGGGTGTTGATTTTAGTAGGTGGAGACTTTAATTGTGTAACAATTAATTTCCATCAGAAGCTGGTCCTCTATCCAAGAAATCTAAAACACTTACTGCTATGGCGAACAACTTTGGGGCTTATGGGTGTGTGGTACCCAGGAGATAAGGCCTAAACTTTTTTCTCAAAAATGCACAACAGTTACTCTAGAATTGATCATTTCTGATGTTTCTGAACAAGATATTTACAAGATGGAAATTTGCCACATTGAACCTATTACACTTTCAGACCATGGACCAATAATTATGACCTTAAGATGGGACACTGAAAAATCTTTTAGATATTGGAGATTAATGTGTCTTTATTAACCAACCCAGAAGTACTCTGCATGATAAAAGAGGAATTGAAAGAATATATTGAACTTAACGACAATGGAGCAGTTTCCCCATATATTGTATGGGAGGGGGCTTAAGCAGTACTAAGGGGAAAAATAATAGAACTCTCTTCAAGGCTAAAAAAGATCCGTAATAAAAAGCAAGAGGAGAGGGAAAACCAGATCCAAACATTAGAACAGGAACACAAAAAAACAAAAAGATGTCCTCAAATATTTAAATACACTTAGACATAACCTTAATGAGTTACTAATAAAGTTGAAAGATCTATACGATTCTTTAATCAAAAATATTATGAGATTGGGAATAAGATAAATCATCTGTTAGCTTTCAAATAAAAAAAAGTGCATGCAAACAGAATTATTTCTAAGATAAGGCACTCGTCTTCTAAGGTTGTGCTCTCTCATCCTAAAGATATTGCTGACGCCTTCTCTGATTTCTATTCAGAGCTGTATGACGCCCCCTTTAAAGCACACAAGGCAGAAAATGTTAAGGCCTTCTTCCAGAAGATTAAATTGCCCAGGCTTACTGATGTTGAGGCAGAAATAATGATAAAACCCATAACCAAATTAGAAACTGAAGAGGTTATAACAAAGCTCAAGGACAACAAATCTCCTAGGACTGATGGTTATCCGGGAGAATTTTATAAATGCTTTAAAAAGGATAATATTCCTGTTATGTTAAAAGTATTTAATTACACTTTAAGAATGACCCACCTAAGACCTGGTCAGAAACAATCATTTCAGTCATACAAAAAAAGGGACAGATCCTTTTAACTGTGCCTCATATCGTCCAATAAGTTTACTCTGCACAGATGTAAAGATCCAATATTAGCAAAAAGAATTCAAAAAGTAATAAACAAATTAATTATTCCAGACCAGACTGGTTTCACACTAGAGAGACATATATGTGATAACATAAGACGGACACTTAATGTATGCAAATGAGCTAAAGAAGATAAACAACGTGCAATGCTTCTCAGTCTAGACAAAAGCATTCAATAAAGTAGACAGACAATATTTAGAATATGCACTAGACCACATGGGATTTAATATGGATTTTATTAGACTTATATAACAAACCAACAGCAAAAGTGAGAATCAACAGGCGCACATCTAAATTATTACATTTAAAAAGAGGAACTAGTCAAGCGTGCCTGTTGTCACCATTAATTTTCCCAATCAGTATAGGATTTTTCTCTAATTAGTTCTGCTAACGGTCCTAAGATAATAGGTATATATCAGAAAGACAAGGGTTTGTGCATAAGATTTATAAGATCTATGCTGATGATATTATGATATACATTGCAGATCATTTAACTTCTATTCCAGCCCTTCAACCATGTCTGAAGGAATTTGGGATGGTATCGGGCTATAAGATTAATGAATCAAAATCTGAGGCTATGATGTTAACAGGAAATTGGCCAAGTTTTTTACAAGGAGATGTCTCATAATTGGTCAAAACATTACAATTCCAACTATCCATAAAAATTCTAACTATGGTAAATTACTAACCCAACTGAAATATGATTTGTCCCACTGAGAGAATTTACCTTTGTTTGGATGAATTGAAACAATTAGGATGACTGTCTTGCCTAAAATATCAAAATTTATTGTTAGGCTCAAACTTGTTTTGCTCCAAAAAAAAGGGAGGGCTGAATTCTCACAAGGACTGAAGTCAATTAAAGAAATTACCTACCCCAATGGTCATTATGAAAAATCTTACAAGAAATGGGTGTACCAATGCTTACAATTATCTTTCCCTGGAGACTCTTTTCATATAAAAAATAAATGGAAACTAGAGATGAATGTAATAATTGACAATGAATCATGAGACAGGACAGTGACTAAAAGTCCAATCTGGAAAGAATTTGAATAGAAATTGCGATATTTAGATACACCCTTGGTTTCATCTAAATTGAATAAAAATACAAATTTATGTTGGAGAGATTGTGGTCAGATTGGAGACCACACCCATACTTTCTGGGACTGCCCGAAATTAAATACTGCCATACTGGGATGGTATTCACAAGGAAATAAATAAAATTTTAAAGATTGATTTACCTCTAGACCCACTGGTCTTTGTTATTGGAGTAACTCCTGCAGGAGATTAAGACAAAAATGTGATACACTCAACATTGTCCTGGTGGTGGCAAGAGAGATGATTATGTGTCAAGTTCAAGTCTACAGCAGGGCAGCATTATATATGTAAAATGCTTTTACATATATAATGCTTTTACACATATCACAATACCATGTCTTGGCGCAAACCACAGCCACCAACCATAACCCAATGTTTGGAGAAGGTAAAACACTTACTTTTAATGGAAGAAGTGACAGCAAAAATACACAATGACGTGTGGCATGTGTAAAATAATCTGCTAAAATAAGAAAAAAAAAGTAAATAAAATTTACAGCGCTGTTTTGCTTCTCTGTGGACAAAGCGTTCTAGTGCTCATGCATAGCAGTTGTACTGCTGTGATAATCTGCACTGTGCAGAGCTCACCAAGCACCACACTGTCGCGTTTCTGTGTGGAATACTCCACAAAGATGCACACAGATAAATCCACTTTATCTCCACTTTATTTTTGTAAATTACTAGTACTTGCATAAAGTACAACCACAGTTTTTTGGAGGCTAAGATTTTCCTTTAAATCTTTAGATATTTGTGAGGCTCGGAAAAGAACTTAAATGCCTCAGGGAGAGTTGGCACTCCTTTGACTTTGACAGTAGAGCTCCAACAGTGGGGCGAATGGGTAGCATCTTGGCAACATAGCTATAACGCTAAAGCGTTTTTTTGAGTCAGGATGGTATTCATCTCTCACGGGTGGGTGCTGCTCTCATTTTATTTCATTTATGTAGTATAGGACATAGCCTTATTCGTCGGTGTAGAATAGTTACTCACTGACAAACCAAGGCCAAGACCAGGCAACAGACAGATAGGTTAAACCAACCATTTAGGACATATCAACAGTTGTGTGAACGGAGTTGGTGTAGGTAATAATGTTGATGTCTGTGGTGGCCTGGGCAGCTTACAGGAGATCTTTTCAGGCCTTGTTGTGGGTTTGATGCGTGGTGTGTATTTGGGGAGCAGAAACAAAGAGAGATTGTCATTTTAATGAAACTCAAAAAAAATGACATCTCAGATTACTGTGATTTAAGTCCCCAGCAACAATGAAGGCTCCATCCGGGTGTAAAGTTTGCAGTTTGCTAATAGCAGCCCAAGGATGTTTCATAGCCACTAGCATTAGCATCCAGGGGGACATTAACTGCAGCAGCAACAATCCAGGTAAACTCATTGGAAGATAGAAAGGTCTACTAATAATCAGAAACTCTAGATCAGCAGAGTAGTAGGCATCAACACTGAAAGCACCTAAATATGAATGCAAACACCGCCACCGCGGCTCCTACCAGAAGCACCAGCTGACTCATCAGCTCTAAAAACAATTCATCCAATTCCACCTGTTCAGCTACTTGAAAAATTGCTGTTTAGCCGCGTTTCCGAAACTGCAATCCATAAGCCATCTTCGTGTGAGAGTCCAGAACTTTAATTCAGCCAGTTTATTCACCAGAGGCCGCACATTAGCGAGTCAGATGCTTGACACGCAGACCTCCCTGCTTAACCCGCCTTTGTTTACGGCCACGGCGCTGGTGTCAGACCCTTCCGGTTGGGATAAATGGCTCCTGATCAGCTGGTGTCCTGATCAGCCCCGCCGGTATCTGTTTGAAGTTGAAGGGATGGTCCAAACAATGTTTGTGCAGTGATTATTTATGTCAAGCAATGTCTGCCTGTTGTATCTGAAATGCACATAACTAAAACAAGTGAAAAGGCAGAAAATTGAGACATAAATAAACACTGTACTGCTAAAACTGGTGAGAAGCCCGCTTACTTACCTCACTGAACTCAGAAGTAAATACCAAAAAATATAATAAAGGCCTGATCAGCGCAAACGAGGGCAAAATCAACCAGGACAACCAGTGAAACACAGCACACAGAATTCCCCCCAGGAACTAATGAAAAGAGCTGCATTAAAAAAAAAAGAAACCGAAGACACAGCCGCGATGAAGAAGAAACGAGAAGCTGAGCAGGCAAGGCCGTGGAGAAAATGACGAAAGGCCAAAGGAGCGGAGCGGACAGATGCACGAGCCGCATACGGAACATCAAAACGCCAGCGCATGACAGCAGCCAGAGGGATAGACAAGTAGAATAATTTCAAGATGGGAATTGACCAGCTAATGGTCAGGAGTAATGACTGATGGAATGACTTAGAATTAGAGTCTTCCTGGCAGAACTTTCACTAAAACTCTCTTTAAAAACTCTCACTAAAAGTCTCTTTAATCTATAATAGACTCCTCTCTTAGCCTTGGTTGTATCCCCAAAATCTATTCAATTTGCAGTAATTAAATCTAATATTAAGAAACCTTATCTTGATTCCTCTGAGCTAACAAATTATAGACCTATCTCAAATCTTCCCTTTATAATCAAAGATTTCACAGAAATCTGTGGCACAAAAATGCACAGGAATGACACATAAATTTCAGTTTGGATTTAAGCCTCCCAATGGAACTAAACGGTACAGTGAAAATTATAAACAGGCTTTTATTATTTGCTGACCATGAAAACATATCCTTACTCATTCTGCTTGATCGTACTGCAGTGTTTGACACAACAGACCACTCTATCCTACCAGACTAGAAAACCTTGTAGGAGTAACTCTTTGCTGTTTTATCTGTAAAAAAATAAACATTTTCATTGCTATGCTGTAGACACACAGTTGCATATTTTAGATAACCCAGATGGTAAATTTTAACTTAATAAAATAGAAGACTATGTAAATAAAGGCTATGTTAATAAATAACCATTAATCTTCCTGTTACTTAACTCAGATAAAACAAAAATTCCTCTTATTGAACCAAGATCTGCTAGAAACAAACTGTCTAAATGAATGCTTATCTAAATGGCTTCTCAGTTGTACCATATACATCTGTAAAAAGCCCTGTTGTCACAATAAATCCTGATCTGTTCTTCGATGTTGCTAATATCACTAAAATTTAAAAAATAATTCCTGAATGAAAGTAGAATTGCTTTACAGTTGAATTGACTAAAATTCATTACTTGGTATAATTGACATGTCTGGTTCATTACCTTGCTTGGCTGAAAGTACTCCTGTTAAAGCGCTACTGTTGGCCTTGCCATAAACTTTACAGTTCTTCTTACTCTCCAGAGCACTCTGCAAAGAAATAGATGGAATACATACATAGCCTATTTGGTTTTTATTCTGTTTTTTTCAAAGGATCATTAGCTAATCAGCTAGGTACAGAAAAGGTCTGTGGCCCTGATTTATGAGCACCATTAATGTGTGGAGGTATATTTATTTAGTTTAAGGTAAATGAAGAAAGAGCCAGTCGGCTTAATGCTCACATATGTGCAAAAATAAAAATGTGCACACTCACCTTATACTTCATCAAATTCGTTTTGAGGAGGTTGACTTCTTCCTGAAGTTGCACAAACCGTTCGTGAAGGTATCTACAAAAAAAATTAAAATATACACAAAAAGGAATATACAAAATCTGATTTGTTTCCTAAAGCTGAGTGTACAAATTTCAAGTGACCAAGTCAGATTTTTATAGTCACACTGTATTTATATATATTACACATTCACACACACTAACCGGTTTTCCATGCACAGAGCATCCACATCCAGAATGCGGTTGTCTTGGCTTCCAAGGATGTGGTTGATCTCAAGGTTAAGGCGCTGAGCTTTCTCCTGGTACACTTTCCTCTCCGCCCGTACATCCTGCAGCTCATCTGTTGCCACTTTTAGGCTGTGTTCCAGTCCCTCGTTCTAGAACAAATATAATATATTCATAGACTAAACAGTATTAGTGATGTACAATATGTCCAAAAACTATACGTCCACTTATAAGTATCCCATTTGTTTCATTACTATCAAGATTACAGCCAAACTGAGGCAAAACCTTTCTGTATCATTTCTCTGTACATACAAGAAAAATTATTGTAAAAGCAAAACTTATTTATTCTGGATCACAGTGATATGATATACAGATATGCATCAGCAACTACATTTGAAGCTTTAGATTTTGCATATCACTTTGCTTTAAAATTCATTACCGGTGACCCCTACAGCGCACATCACTTTGTTGTATGAAAAGGTTGGTTGGTCTTCTCTTGCTGTGCATCGAGAAACACATTTTATTTTTAAAGCACTTACACAACAATCTTTAATGAAAATAACAAAACTTACCAAACTTGTTCCAGTGAATATTTACTAAACTTAGAAAATTAGCAACAGGAAGCTAAAATTTACTAAAGGAAACTCTAAAGCGACACTCATTGGTGTCATTCAATTATTCTAAGCACCTCCACAAAGCTTGTAACTCTTTTTTTTTAATTTTAGTTAAAATTTTATATGATTTTAGTATGTTTTAGTTTTCTGAATTCTTACATTCTTTTTATTTATTTATTTTTAGTTACTTCTAACCTTTTGTCTCCTAAAGTTTACTATCCTTTTATTCTTATTATTTTTGTTGCTTATTAACTATTGTTTTGTTTTCTTAACTATTGTTTTGTTTTTTTATTCTTGGGTTTAACTAATATACTATTCTTATTTGTTTTATACTTATTTGTTTTATAATATACTATTCTTAATTCTTTGTTTTTCCATCAATATTCTATGTATCATCACAGCTGCATGGTAAATGAGGGTCACCCTCAATGAGTTAAAAACGTGCATTGATTTATTTATATCCAGACAGTCTTTTAAATTTGACAATTTAGCTACTTTAACATGCATCCATGCTGGCACAGACACATGCAGATATTTTGCATAATCTCCATGAAAAAGCATGAGTTTAATGTCACCATGCCCTTGAAGCGTGGGCTAGAGGGGTCTAAAGCCTCCCAAAGCCTTTAGTGAAACTGTGTTTTCTGGAGTGATGAAGCTCCATATAATACCTTTGGAGTGATTTAGAACTGATCATCCAACATCAATATCTGACCTTTACAACGTCGGCGGCTGAATACCATTAAATCCTAGCATTAAGACTTCCCCAAAGTGTAGTTTACTTCAGCCAAGGAAAGGCAAACTCCCTGTTAATACCTTTGGATGAGCAAGACCTAATATACAATTATACAAAATGTTGGGTGTTTCTTGCTGTGAAGGAATAACACAACACATTTTCAACGAGACATTGTGTAGTGTCCATGACATGGTGTGCTTTAACTCTTTAAGCTCTAAGAATCCATATGTAGGTCCACACCTATAGGTTAATCCATAGTCGTTACTAAATAATTCATTTTAGGATTAAAATTGTATTAAACCTGTAAGGGGAGAGTTTGAAGAATAATAGTTAATAGTTTGCGTCCTGTCTGCCCTTCCCTCCATCCCACGTAGTCTTTGTTTATGTTTCCCCATGTGCTCCATGTCTCCACCCTCCACCTGTGTTGTGTTGTAATGTTCACCAAGTGTTCACCCTTGTTGAGTGTGTGAATATGGTTGCCCCTCAGCCTCCCCTCTGTGTCCGTAATTGTATGGTGTTTGCAGTGTATGTATGTATGTTGTAAATAAAGCCCTGCGTATGGATCTGACTGCTATGCCTGCGAGTGGTATGTATATTTATTAAAAAAAAAAAAAAGAGTGGGGGTTTTGGGGCAGTAAACAGTTCTGTGTGGTGATGAGACAGAATCATGGTTGCCGGGACAGGTCCATGGTTTGTTTAGCCAATGAATGCCGAGAATTACTAGTTTGAATTTGAGCACCAGTTGCCTGTAGACGTCACGTTCAATTATTCACAAAATCACAGAGTAAAACAAGTCTGACTGCACAGAACCCCTGTTCACGCCAAGTGTTTAACAACTGTTGAAGGTATGTCTTCGTTTTATTTTTTTTTTATAATCTCTGCTTTGCCAGGAGTGAAAACAGCGTATGTTGTATTTAGTTATTTTATTATGAATAGCGTTCTATGTCTGACACACTGTTTCATAGTAGTTTTGTGATAATGTTTTGGTTTCACACATGTTTTAACCAATTTATTTTGATCTATTGATGGTGTATGGATATATGCAGGGCATTGTAGGGCAAACTGCTCCCCGAAGAAAGCTTAATCAAAGAAAGCATACAGCTAAAAGCTCAAAAGACGCGTGTACATTTGCTGGTGGTTTTGGACAGCAAGTTAAATTAAAATAGCTGTTTGTGTTGGAGACAAGATGACCCCAAGGGGCGTATTACAGAAAATTCTTAACTCTGAAATCTTATCTGTTTATTCACCATGACAGTTTCAGTAAGGACTGTTAGGGCTGTGTCTGAAATTTAATAACTGCTGTCATGCCCGTAATTTATGTTTGTATAAACTGCTACCTGCTGAGGTTCCTCCCTTCTGCCGTTTTTGAAGGCAGTGTAAAGTAACATTAGACATATGAAAACTAACACTGGGGAGTGGAGTGCTGCATTTTGTACTGTGCAATGACAAAGTTAAATCTGTCTGTCTATGTATCTATCTACTTACATTTTTAACAGTATTTTGATGAATCTCTCAACTAAAGTTTGGTTTGTTTAATATAAGATCCCTTAACTCTAAGGCTCTTATTGTAAATGATACAATAACGTATCAACAATTTGATGTATTATGTCTCGTAGAAACATGGGTTAAACCTGAGGAATATTTGGCATTAAATGAAGCCACTCCTATAGGTTATAATTATGTACACAACCCCAGACTGTCTGGTAAAGGAGGGGGTATATATGTGTCATTCATAAAAATTCATTAGACATCACTAAGAAACACAATCTCACTTTTAGTTCTTTTGAATGTCTTTACATAGACATGACCAATCCGACCACTAACAGAAGTGTACTCACCCTAGTCAGTATTTATAGACCACCAGGACCTTATTCTGAATTCTTAAAAGAATTCAGTGACTTTGTTGCAGATCTAGCAGTGAGCACTGATAAACTAATAATTGCAGGAGATTTTAATATTCCCTTTGAGAACTCAGCAGATCCATTAAAAAAGGCTTTCTCATCTATCTTAGACTCTGTAGGTCTCACTCAGAATGTAATAGGGCCTACACATTCCTGTAATCACACACTAGATCTAGTTTTGACTTTAGGTGTTGATATAAATAATCTTACTGTTCTTCCTCAGACTTCAGTAGTTTCAGATCACTACCTAATTTCATATGAATTGAGTCTTAGTAAAAATTTATGTACATCACCCTGTTATCAACTATACTTCTCCTTCTGACCCAGCAGAGCTAGACAGACTAACTGACTGCGTAGAAAATACACGCCGATTAACTTTAGACAATGTTGCACCCATAACAGCTAAAAGGATGAAACAGAAAAAGCTCGCTCCGTGGTACAACAATGAAATACGCACCTTACGACAGGCAGTACGGAAATTAGAGCGCAAATGGAGAGTGACCAAGCTGGAGGTATTTCACTCTGCTTGGAAGGACAGCCTTAGCAGTTACAGAAAGGCACTTATCAACACACGCTCAGCATACCTGTCCACACTCATCGAACACAACAAAAACAATCCTAGAGTTTTATTTAGCACCATCGCAAAACTTACCAAAAACCAGGCAGGAATGGAACCTAAAATACCCGCCAACTACAACAGCAATGATTTCATGGACTTCTTTAATAGCAAAATTTAGACTATTAGACAAAACGTTCAACTGACACCTGTAACCTATCCCTCATCTGGTTTGGCTGAGACAGCGTCAAAAATGATTTTAGAAGAAAGACTAGAAACATTTTGTCCACTTCAGCAGACAGAACTTGAAAAACTTATCTCTTCCTCAAATCCTGCTACATGCACACTCGATATGATTCCAACAAGCCTACTGAAACAAGTATTACCACCTATTAATAAACCCATCTCAACTATCATCAACTCTTCTCTTAGTCTGGGTCTTTTAAACTAGCTGTGATAAAACCCTTGATAAAGAAACCAAATCTTGACCCCAGAGAACTGTCCAGTTATAGACCCATTTCCAATTTACCTTTTATCTCTAAGATTTTAGAAAAGGCTGTAGCTCAACAACTCTGTTCTCATCTACATAAGAACAACATATATGAAAAATTCCAATCTGGTTTTAGGCCACACCACAGCACAGAGACAGCTTTAGTTAAGATAACAAATGATCTTCTTCTTGCCTCTGATCAGGGCCACGCATCTCTACTGGTGTTACTCGATCTAAGTGCAGCTTTTGACACTATAGATCACACTATTCTCTTGGACAGGCTAGAAAATGTGGTTGTAATCACAGGAACAGCGTTATCCTGGTTCACATCTTACCTTAGTGATCGTTTTCAGTTTGTAAAGATAAATAATGTATCATCTAATTATACAAAAGTGAAATATGGAGTTCCACAAGGTTCTGTTTTAGGTCCTCTGTTAATTACACTATATATGCTACCATTAGGCTCAGTTATAAATAGACACGGAATTAGTTTCCACTGTTATGCTGATGACACACAACTGTACATATCAGCCAAACCAGATGATAAATCCAGATTAAATAAGATAGAAGATTGTGTAAGAGATATTAGACTTTGGATGCTACAGAACTTCCTTCTTTTAAACCCAGATAAAACGGAAGTTCTCCTCCTCGGCCCAAAGGCTGCTCGGATTAAATGTTCACATTTAATGTTAAATCTCGCTGATTTCTCTGTAGTTCCTGGTTCAGTAGCCAAAAATCTTGGTGTAACAATTGACTCAGATCTGACATTTAATCAACACATAGGTAATATTACAAGGACAGCGTTTCTTCACCTGCGAAACATTTCAAAGTTAAGAAATGCGTTATCTATGTCTGATGCTGAAAAGTTGATACATGCCTTTATAACCTCAAGGCTAGATTACTGTAATGCATTATTGTCAGGATGCTCCAGCAGGAACCTGAAGAAACTTCAGTTAGTTCAGAACGCTGTTACCTTATAACCTTTTCATCTATGTCATCTTTATGGATGTTAGTCATCTGCTGCACCTCTATTGCTTTTACTGTATCATCCAGATGTAGCACATGTGCAGCTTCTCTTCCTTTTAGTTCGTTTTGTTGATAATCTGATCTGTCAGAGTCACCAGCTGCACTCTAAACACTCCATATCCCCTTATCCTCATATCCTCTGTACACCCCCTCGTTATCCCAACCGTGTTTTAACATGAGGGAGATTGGACGGGTGAATAACAAAAGCCAAGCTAGGTCTTCAGGGTGTCATGCTAAGTCTAGTGGCGCACTCCTCGTTTCACCCGTTAGTTCTTCTTCTCCTGTTTCTTGACCTACTTAGTTCCTGCGAGTATCTCTAAATTGATTAATTGACTTATTCCACACCCCTTCGTTTCCCTAACCTTGTTAGCGTGAGGGAGATCGGATGGGTGAATAACAAAGGCCAAGCTAGGTCTTGAGGGTGTCCTGCTCAGTCTAGTGGCGCACTCCTCGTTTCACCTGTTAGTTCTTCTTCTCCTGTTTATTGACTTAGGACGCGGAACTCTCTAAAGGTAGAATGGCCTAAAGTACGGTAGTAATGCTTAACAAGCGCCGGCCTCTGTCTCTGTACTAACACAAACCAGAACTAACTCTGTCTCTGTATTAACCTAAACCAGAACTAACTCTGTCTCTGTACTAACCCCAACCAGAACTAACTCTTTCTTTTCTTTTTCCGAGGAAATAACCGCCCACCTGTACCGCCGAATACTGTAAAGGACTGACAACCAGGGCCCCCCCGTCACTTGGCACCAACCAGTTCTCCTCTCCATTTGTGCCATTTGCTCCATCCTTGACTGCATCGCTGTATTATCCACCTGATGTAGCACCCGTACAGCTTCTAAAGCTTCTACCATCAGACTCAGCTTTAGTTTATAAACTGTAAATACTGTTCGACCTGAGGAGGATGGGTCTCCCCTTGTGAGTCTGGTTCCTCCCAAGGTTTCTTCCTCCAGTTGAGGGAGTTTTTCCTTGCCACCGTTGCCTCTGGCTTGCTCACAAGGGATAAACAGCTGTGATTTCATGTTTTTCATGCTTTTAAAATTCCTGTAAAGCTGCTTTGTGACAACATCATTGTAAAAAGCGCTATACAAATAAACTTGACTTGACTTGACATGAAGTGTATGTTTCAGCTGGTTGGTAGGTTGCTATGTAACAGACATGACAGTTGATTGTCGATTGAGTAGGTTAAGATTTCCTAACTTAAGATAAGCTGCTATAAAAGATTAAGATTTTAAAGAAGAAATAAATCTTATCTTTATCTGTCAGATCAGACAAATAGCTAGATAGGAAGTTTCTGTATATGATGATGCTTCTTTTAAGTATAGGCAAACAATATCAAACACTACTTTGTTTATAGTGGTCATTACCGTACTGCTGAGCTTATTTAACGTGCTAACTTGGCAGTAACAGTAACACACAGTTAGCGTGAGTTCAAAGATTATTGTGATTGTGTCTTGTGATTATTGTTATCAAGCTGGCTAGAGAATTAATAAAAATATTGAGTGGAATTTTGTGGCATGTTCTCATATATAATGTGTGGGAATTGTATTTAAAAAGTGAATAAAACAGTTTAAACTTATTTTATTTGTGCTTTTTCCTTTTCTCCCCCCCGGTCATCTCTGTCCTTGACATGTCAGAAACCCTGTTATCAAGAGCATATTTTGCTATGTTCCCATGTGTGTTTAGAAGATTCATACAATCAAAGGGATGTGATCAAGGTATGTTTTTTTGGTTGTTTTCACACAACATTATAAAATGGATTAGGGCTTGTGAATGTAATCATGTGGTCACATACCACATACCACTAACTTTAGCAGGGTACGTCAAGTAGGCTGGTTTAGAATAGTAGAAAAACACTTTTTTTTTTTTTTTTTTTTTTTTACACATTGTTCTTGATTTTGCCTAATCTGCAACTATGTAGATGTGTAGAACTACATGACCATCATATTACATATCAGATGAAAATTAGGCAGGGCAGTTCAGAAAGGATTGTATGAAACTTTCAACATCATTTAGTGGATTTATCATGTTTGAAACCAGCTAGCTAACAAACTCTTCAGTAGACCACCGATGTCATGTGTTAGTATGTAGTTGCCAATATTTTCAAGTCTGTCCAATAAAGACAGTTGTGTATGTCCCTGAAGTGTCGATGTCAACCTATTCAGTGTGCTTATATAAAATATGTACACATGAGATCAAGCCACCAGTATGAGTGATACTATTTTACCACTTAACTTAATAAATAGCTATGTTTTCTGATTATTTACACAAAAATTAGTATGACTTTTAAATGAAGCAAGAACTCTATAGCTGCAAGCCTTGTAAACAAGAAGAAAGTTTTTGCTCCAACAAACATTCAGCAACCCATATTCAAAATAAAGCCACTTCATCACAGGTCAAACTAATGTAATGCTTTCCTATGCATGGCGAACCTGGTGAAAAAAGATTACAATTGTTCTGTAGCAGGTACTGACATAGATTTATTGTAATTTTTTTTAATGCTCAGAGATATGTTCTCATGACTGTTGTATTTGACTGTGTTAATGTGGTCAGAATCATCACTTACGAATTTTCTGATTGCTAGATAATGTACATTGAAAAAAAGGAAGGAATGGTTGAGTCTTCCTACTGAACAGCCAAATTTGACTGACAAATTTGACAAAATTCTGGTGCAACCCTAGTGCTAAGTTCTCATGGCATTTTGGCTTGTCCTCACATTAAACCTGTACTATTGAAATGTTTTTTGCCTGTGTTGCACACCATGTAGTATTTAGGTTCTACCTGCTCTCGTGCTCTCTCCAGCTGTTGGACCAGGTCTTCTCTTTCGTGTGCTGGGAAGTGGCGAACACCCATCTCTTCATCACCAAGTCGCTGCTTTGCAATGGTCATTCTGAGTAGCTGCAAGGGTTAGAGAGGTCTCATTTAAACACTTAGAAACATTTCAGAGATTTAGGAAGTTTAATGGCTCCATTTACAAATGTGGTGCATGAGACATGACTATCTTTGGTAACTTTTGTAGTATTCAACCATACAGTTATTTCATAATACATATATTCGTGAATTCTTACAGAGCTTTTGGCATACTGCGGCCTTCTACAATATCAGCAGAAAAGCCAATAACAATTACAACTAATAAATAATAAATTGTGCAGCAAATAGAATTGTGTGTGAGCATGCATAATACATATTGTTAAGTTTTTACCTTGTTATCACCCTGGACCTCCGCTAACCTCTGACTGAGCTCTTTTACGTCATCACTCAGCTTCCTGTTCTTTTCCTGAGCATCTCTCAGCAGCTGAGCCAGATTCACCTAGCAAGTGTTTAAACATTGCATCAACTCAATAAAAAATTAAGGGTACTATTAATGGGATTATTGTTAAGTCAAGCTAACTGGAGGAATTAAAACCTATGAAACCTGCTGTTTAGTTAAAATGTTCATAAAGCACAAATCAAAGAGGAAGGATACAAACTTTATTCCTTTTTTCTGGAGGCAGAGTCGGATCTCCATCCTGAAAGTGGAAAACCCACCGAATCAATTACATCAGCACACTAAGGTGATAAGGTGCAATATAGTTGTTATGTTTATTCACAGTATTTAAGTGCAATCGATAGTGAATCTAATCAATCCAAACACAGATATAATTTTCATATGAATACAATACTTTACAAATGTGTTGATAAAGATATAGTATATTTCTTAATGTACAACTTTAGTTACAAAAAAAATCAGGTAAATGCATCACTTTTTTTAGTGCAATAATGTAAATGAATGAATTAATTGTTCATGAGATGCATATCATTTTGTGCCTTTATTGTTTGAAATGTGCATATAGAAAAGAATAGAACAGAAACACTCACTATGAGTTCTCTGTATTTTTTTTTCAGTCCCTGGTGGCGCTCTCTTAGCTGATTGGCCATCAGCTTAAATTGGTCTCGTTCCTGCTGGCAGGTGTCTAGCTCTTTGGACAGGATCAGCAAGGCTTCCTTCTTACTCTCCAGTTTTCGTTTACATACCAGGAACTGAACATAGGAAAGAAATACACATTTTTCCAGGAAACATTCTGCAAAAAATGAGCAACAACCAGTTTTGCAGCTTTATGTCCACCACATGCTGCTAACTCATCCGAATGCTGTATATGGCATGAATGGGCTCCTCCTTCAGATAAGTGGAATCATGGCGTGAGGTTTGCATGTGCTGTACATGAAAGATTAATGAGATAATACTTCATGTAACACAAGATATTCTGTTTAAAAGGTGCCATAAACTCTGCCATAAAAAGGTGATTTGTCAGTGTCAAGAACCTTCACATAAAGGCTATATGCCAGTTAAAAGGTTTCTCCAAAAACATTTAGAAACCATACAGAAACTGATATCTAATTGTTCTTTTTAACAAAAATAGAATATCCAGTGATAATTCTGAGGAGCTGGATAATCCTGACTAGTCAAGCCCATCAACCCCACTCCTAGAGATTCATCTTTCTGCAATATTTAGGTTAAGGTTTAAGGTTAATCCTGGGCTGTAAGTAAACACTACAGGTAGATGGATAGATCTTTAGAATAAAGCTTATTCATTACCATGATCTCGATGCTCCTGAAAACAGAAAGAATGCCGCAAATACTGCCAGTATTTTCCTGGCAGTCCCTCACGCGCAGCACACGACGATTTTTGCAATCCACTTTCTAAGATAAAAAAGTCGTGTTCTTACAAAAAAGTCGTGTTCTTACAAAACATATGTGCAATGACAGTTTGCCCGCGTGCGCGCATTTACGGCATTCACAATGTAATTCATCAGTCACGATTTTGGTCGTACACATAAGCAGGATTCAGCTACAAGCCTGGCATAAAACGACATTTTCACTCCTGCACTGCACTGTAGTATTCTGCACTAATTACACTGTCATACACAAAAATCAATCTCTTCATGAAAGCAGATTAAATAGTAAGCAGAAGCAGCTTGGCTGCCAGGAGCTTAGCAAGCTATGACGTCCAGTTCAGTGTCCTTCACCTCATTCACCAAGCCCTGCCAGTCGCTCTCGCTTCTCCTGGATGAATCCATTGTCGGCTTCTCGATTAAATGAATAATTTAAGATCACAAAACTTTCGTAGTGACAGAAGCATCTTTATCCACAGTGCCGTCCTAGATAACACATTTTTTAAAAGTGATATGGATTTTATTCCTACTCGTATTACTAAAAGTCCCGCCTAATGTGTTGGGATTGGTTGATAGGATACCCCTTCCTGCGCTGAGATCTAAGATATTGGATTGGCTGGTAGTCAATACCCTGTGCTGGGATTGGCTACAGTCATTACAGTCTTTATGCACCAAAGGGCTTTGGTACAACTACCCAGTCCCATCAAAGTGGGCGCGTTTTAACGGGTCCATCAAACGCATCACTTCCTTTTCCGACCAACGTCTACAGCAGTGACTGCATCCTTTGCATTAGAAGACAGATCTGAAGACCGGCAAAGGATGCAGCCCTTAAAATGGGACGCAGCTTGTGAGTCAGAGCTAGGAGGTTCAGGGTCTAAACATGAGCAGTTGTTAGTTTCTGACCATATATTTTTTGAATAATATGCGAGAGTTACTAAAGAGAATGGATATGCCTCTAATAACTCTAGGAACCCTTTGAATACCATTTTTTGCACGGTTATTGTTGCTTCAATAGTCTCGCGTAAATCATTGCCCACAAATCAAAGGACAAGCACAAAACCCTTTTTCACATATTTTATTTATTTCTCTTTTTTGGCATTTTTCTTTTTCATGCACTCACAAAGTTTTAAAGTAGTACATGAAGTCCTTGTGAAATGTCTAAAAAGATGTTATTTTCATATACTTTTGTATTTAAAAACATTAACAATAAAATTACATTTATGACTATTTCAGCATTTGTGCATGCTTTATATAATATAATACCAAAAATATTTGGATGTAACCAATAATGTACATAGTCCCAAAATGCTGTATCTTTAGAAAACAAATAAATGTCCCGAGTTTCAATATCTTATTTGTAGAACACACATTTTTAACTAAATTACACCTTTGTCTCAAAAATTCTTTTTTAGCTTTTAAGGGGTTTAATAAGTCCTTTGGGAGGAAAAATGAGGACTGAATTTTTAAACCAAACATTTGGGTACGATAACCTGTTGAAACAGTGACAAGCACTGAACCCTTTTCACAATAGCTTCTATGTTTATTCATGCTCCATTGTGGGTTAAAATCGGTCTAAATTATTAACCAAAGTATTAACCAATCCATTTGGTAATACATCCAGGTCCAAACCTCTAATGAGCTGTGCACACTCTGCAACCAGATGTGCCAGCTGAATGTAAGTTTGATCACCATTTGTGGTGTAAAGTTAATTCTAACTTCTTATGTTGAGAGTAGTTAGTTTAAAACAAACGACGCACAAATTCTCTTTTGCACCACAGACATTTGTGCTACATCTTAACTAGTGCTTAAAGTGATTGTACATCAAAACACTGTCACACAGAATAACGTTTTTACTCTCTGCAGCCAATCAGTAACGTTTATGCTTCCCAGCATTTTATGCATGATTGTCTTTCCGTGCTACATTTACTTCACTCAAGGTTCGACTTTCAGAAAAAAACTGTATTTTTCAACAAAGCAGTAATCTTAGCGACTGTGGCAAGTGTAATTGTTGAATTCCCTCAACAACAAAAATGGGAGGCAATGTGCCATTGTTTTTATTTATTTGTTTCAAAATTGTAACGCACCTTATCAGCTGCAGCAATTTCCTCTTCTCTTTGTCATCACAAGAAAACCACTAGAAAGATAAATTAGTAGTTTTTGGATCTATACAAACATCAAGAACCTCATCCAGGGCAGAAGAATTTTTGTTTTAGTCAATAAGAAATATTTAAGCACTGCTACAAATGTGTATTTCAGGCCATTTTAATTCCAAAAGTTTGGCACCAAGCAAGGAATTGTGTGTTTATTTGGTTCTTCATACATACATATAGCACACAGCTTGATTATTAATAAAATAATAAACAACAACATAAACAAAACATAGTAAGGCATTTATTGTAAATAGGATATAATGTATTGCTACAATTCAATGTTGGCTATCTTTGGTCAGCATCTCTAAATCTAGCATTAAATCAAAGTTACAAATTACAGTCATGTTTCTTCAGCTCGTCAAGGCTCATGGCTTCAGATGATGAACGCAATTTAATTATCAGATAAATAATCTGAAAAAGACCTTGTAGAAGATTTGAAAGTTTGATTTCCCAAAAATGTGGTTATCAGAACATGATAAAATACTGTTTTGAACATTCTGGAACATTTTAGCATTGTTTTGCTTGCTTTTGGAAAACCAAAACAGACTGATTTAGTTAATAGTATTATAATAAGAATGTTTGCATAATTGTCAATAAGACACATGCACCATGTTCTACCTCCTCCAGGCAAAATGAAAGGCCATGTTTGCTAGTGAGGAAAGTGGTTTGGCATTCTGTTGTCATATATTCTTTCACACTACAGTCTCATCGACTATAATCGACTAAGACATGTTCAAAAACCATCGTTTTTCCCTTAAAGCTGGTGGCGAGAACGAAATCACGCTGACCTGTTGACAAGGGTGTAAAAGAACGCGGCCACTGAACATACACTTCCCTAAACTTAATAAAAATCTGTTTCTCCTCATCCCAACGGTAGATTTGAGAGAAGGAGAAGTCACTGCTTAAAGTCAGATAGTTCTGGTATTTGAAGCTGAATGGCTGAAGGACCATGGCCCCACGTGAGGGAAGCCCTTGCATTTCTTCAAAACGCTTGCCTGTCCATTTCAGGACTTTTGAATCTCCAATGTAGCAGGCCAGCGCCAAGTACAGGACATCACTGATTTTAAAGGCCTTCACGCTGACCATGTCGTCCATGTTTGGTATTTCATCGAAGTAGACAAACATCTGAGTGCTTTTATTCCACTGGTAGATAACAGGTACATGGGAACGGCTTGCTAAAATAAGCACAGGATTGCCATTCAAATCGACAAATTCAGCATCTGTGTCACGAAACCACTCATGAAGGAACTGGTGTGGGAAGAATCCAGTGTTGTTCCACTTAAACAAGGTGGACATGCCTACCTTAGAACTGTCCACAATCAGGAAGAACCACTCCTTTCCCACTGTAAATACTTCAATATCATTCGGCTTAGAGATGTTTAGCCCTTCCACTGTTTGGAACTTGATGAACTTGTTTTGTTCTTGATCGAATTTGTAAATATGGGAGCCATCAAAGAGTTGAGTGACAATCATGAACACCTGCTCGCTGATCAACACAGACCTGCAGCCAGTGATGGATCGACCTAGAACAAGAATAGAACCTGTTAAAAAAATATTTACATTCGTATGCATGCTCACTGTTCTATACATATAAATATATATTTATCATTATACCTCCTAAATTAATTTATTAAACATTATTCGAAAACACCATCTGCTCTTTACATCGTAAGGCATTTGTTTGTCTTTATGCAAATTTTTTCTTCTTCTATAAAAATTTTAATTTCAGAGCCATGAGCTATACTTAAAGACAATTTGTGGAAAAACTCCAACCTGTAATGTTATCAAAAGGCCTGAATTTGGTTTCAATGTGATCCCACTCCATGATTAAGCAGCTGTCCAAGTTTGGGACTGCCATAGTAGCATAGATATCTTGTTTATAAGAGAAGACGTCGGCTGACATTGACTGGGTGTTGATAGTTTGATGAGGAATAAAATCTGTAAAATTAATACAGTGAAAAAAATTGTGAATGACCAGAAATATTTTTGTCAACCTTTTGCTAAAATACATTCTCTGCCTCTCTAGAAAAGCTTTCCTCTAGATGAAACACTGCTGCTGGATGACAAAAAACAGTCCAGCTCATCCAAGGTTTGAACTTTGGTTATGTGGCTCTACTAATAGAAGCTATACAAGGTGACTTAATTATAGCTTAATTACCCAGACTCATCTAAAAGAAGTTAAAATTAATTTCATTGAACTTGATTCAATCAAAGGAATTCAGTAATTAGAAGGAATGTCTAGTAAAGGTTTATTTACCAGTAGAAACACACATGGTGTGTTTGTCAGGGACTTTCTTTAGCAGGACACCTTTCATGTCCACTGGCTCAGCACAGTAGATGTCTGAGACTGTGGCATTTGACCTTTTCAGCCACAGCATTAGCCACATGGACTGACAGTCACAATGAAACAGGTTCCCCCGTAGGTCTCTGGTGTCACATAGAAAGAATGACAAAATTACAAGAGAGTGGCATGTCACTGCAATCATTTACCACTGCAGTGTCTGCACTGTTTTACCCTATGTCACAAGAAAGACATAACTGAGTAAGAAACGTTGTTTCTAAGACATTTTTTTGTTTTTAATGTCTTAATGTCTTATGTTGTGGCTTCAGTTGTGTTGGCTAAAGAAATGTAGTTGCTTTCCTGAAAAACAGTGAATTTTCGTTAACACACAGTAAAAGAGGAGCAAGTAAAATAAGCTTTTAATCTCAATCTGTTTTTTAAAGCATAGCCAAGCAAGAGTACTCACAGCTCTATTAAAGAATGCAAATCAGAGAACAGGCCTTTGGGCAGCCTTTTCATGTTGTTGTTTGCCAATGACCTACAAAAGAAAAAAGAAATTGTAAAGACAATGACATAATTAGCTTTCACAATACAAATGATGTTGCAGCCCTACCTATGGCTCAACAAGACAAACATAGGTCCAACCAACGTTAACCAAGGAGTTAACTAATATATAACACATTGACAGATAACATTGTCAGATAATGAGCTCTCATATGGTTAAGGAACCAATAATTAGTGACGTTTTAACTGGGTCACTTTCATTACAGTATTTTGTCATTTAAAAACAAAACACCAATATGGTTACTTAACAAAAAATTAAAAAACACCACTGTATCTGTGAATGTATTTGAGTATAATAAATTTATATTTATTAGATTTATATGATTGAGAACTTACAATCATATTGGTCAGTAAAGCACTGTTTAACCAATGATCAATTTTTTAAAACAAAATATTGTTCGTCCAGACCTGAGGTGTCTATGTAAAAATTCAATGATTACTTTAGCACTTTTTCAAGAGAGCGCTTATTACAAAATGTTCCTCCTTTTTCTCCATTTTCTTGTATGAGTCTTGTTGTAGATATACTCATGTGCCCGGCTGTAATTTCAAATGCTTTATTACCACACATTTCCTTGAGTGTCTGCAGCTCTGCATTAGCTGTTTGTGCTGGTGGCACGTAGTTAAAGGCTGAAATTGTTTTAATTTTGTTCACTAAGCTATTTCAATAGTCAGATATTATCAACTCTTTCTGAAACACTGTTAAAAAAATAAAATGCAAGTCTCCTTCTTCTGGCAGCTCGGATTTCATATAATGCAACTTACAGATGTGTAACATCACGGAGTCCTCTGAAGGCATATTTGCTGATTTCTTCTATCTTGTTCCCCTCAATAAACCTGAGTACATAAAAATGTTAAGTCAGAGGATAGTAAAGAAACTTGCAGTTTACAGGCTACAATGTTACCCTTGTATTTACAGGCACCATCAAGTTATCTAATGCATCTTTCACTACATTAAATCAAGTGTGTTGCTAATGAATTTAACAAATCAATTGATTTTAAGGGTTTTTTTTTCTTAGATAAAAGTATGTAGTTGTACCTTTTCATAACCTAATAATAAAATTAAAAGACTAGAGACAGGTCAGGGTGTGCTGAATCAGTACAACTTAAACAATATAACTGTAATGAATTGTGGTAGTACTGTGTTTCCTAATTCAAGGTAATAGAGACATACCCTAAAGAGGTTTCACACTAATGACAATATACTACCGTTTTCATATTACCTGTATTTGTCTAAACAAAATGTTACTTTACTGAAAACAAGAAAGTCTGTTTTACTAAATTGTACTATCTGTGTGTTTATTTGTATTTATCCCTAGTTTAAATTAGACGTATTACATCAGTTAGCATTTATAATTGCAAAATAGATTTGTCTTCCATAAGTAATTGAAGGATGCCTAACCACACACTTACAAATATTCAAGGTGAGGAAGATCTGAAAATGCATCTTCCCTTATGATGGTGAGGGTGTTTGAATTAAGGAGCCTGGAAAATGACAATACATTTCTTTATTCAGATTTTCGTGAAAAAAAACAAGACAGTAATCAGCTTTTATACACTGCCAACCAGTTTTGTTCTCATAAGTTCGGCTATTATGTAACATCCTAATGAATCAGTTGTGTATTTATCTTAAACAGTTTAATCTTCCTACTAAAGAGGTATGTTTCTTTTTTTTTAATATCTGCATAACCAAATTACTGATATGTAAACAAAGTCATTCAAAGTGGTCTGATGTAAAATACTCCATTCTAGACTAACTTCCAGAGTCAAAAGTGTTCACAGATGTGGTGATTGGAACCAGCGTTCAACTCCAAAAGCTCCCTAACAGAATGTTACTACATAAAATTATGAACATGCTGCCTGATGTTTAAGGCATGGTTTTATGATAGTTTAGCCTTAAAATACATACAAAGTGGAGGTATACATGAAGGGTGTTATGAGAAACATTATGAGAACATTATCCGTCCATCGATCAATCAATCAATCATCTGCTGCTTTATCCCGCTAGTTGGGATCACGGGGGAGGGGGAGAGACTGGAGCCAATCCCAGCATCATTGGGTGAAGGCAGGGTACACCATAGACAGTTTGCCAGTCTATCGCATGGCAAACATTTACTCATGCACACACACAATTTAGAGTGACCGATCAACCTAACATGCATGTCTCTGAACGTGTGGAAGGAAACCCACTCAAGCACAGGGAGAACATGCAAACTCCACACAGAACGGCCCGGACCGGGAATCGAACCCAGATTGTCTTGCTGTGAGGTAACAGTGCTAACCACTACATCACTATGCCGCCTGAAAACATATTATTTTTCTATTTTATCATTTCAGCATTCTGCATATAACTCAGAAGACACATGTAGGTTGAGAGAAATAATTCTAAACATATGTACTCTACCATGCTCCTAACCATGTTTATTGCAGAGTCCTAGCAAATGGTCCAATCCTACCCTACACACCACACCCGCCACACCCCTGAGTTGATCACCCCCTCTCCTTTGTGTGTATTGAAATGACTCTCCTGTCGTTAAGGTGATTTTGGATAGTAAATTAAACCTAAATTGATGTAGACATGGCGACATCTGGTTCCTATCACCACCACTGTAAAGAGATCTCAGACTTTCTAATTAAACATTTTATACCAAAGCACTTTAAATTACTTTCATTACATCTTAACCATTTCATTAATTGCAAACAAAATGTTAAATATTTATTGGAGACCAAAAATAATGCATATTGCATACAGCATCAGAAATAAACGTGAAGATGAACGTTTTTGTCTGACAGGAAAACATGCTGTAAGGCATCTGCGTGCTTACTTACAGTAACTGCAGCGATGGCATGAGGGAAAACATTGCTTGTTTTATTTCTGGGAAACTGCCATTGACAATACTCCTGCAATAACAAACCTTTATTAGGCTTAACAAAGTATTCACACAAATGATTTCTGCATCAAATGTTTGTAGATGATGACATGTACATCTATGCCTTGAAAGTGAAGTGTTGAGAAGGTAATTTTAAGTCTCTAAAAGCACCATATAATTAAGACATGTTGCTACATTGCCTGAATGTATATGCAAATGTGTCAGGCTGCACATTACTTCTACTTTGCCCAAATAGCTGAAAGACAGCAACTGAATTACATACAAATCACTTCAGATCATCAGTATGTTTTTCTTTCGGATGAAACAATGCACTCACAGAGAATTGATGTCATTTGGGATGGTCCTGGGGATGAAAGACGATCCAACGCAGATAATGGAGTCAGTCGTGCACGTGCAGCTTAGGGGGCATTTGAAAACACGTTTGGCTAGCGATGATCGAACGCTAAACCAAATTAGAAAAGCTATTAAGATGAAATATCTGACTGGAGACATGTCGCTCCAATGGCTTCTGCGTTTTTATGAGAATGATCCAGCAGCTCCTCCTGCGCTGGGCAGCAGTGTTGAAGCTCTGCGCATAGGAGTATAGAATAGAATGACCTCAGCAGAATCATTGCAGTCATTTCCGAGATCTCAAGAGTCTTTATCGCACAAAACCAGACTGGATTCGTCTTATGCAATATGGAACAAAGCGATGCGGCGAATTTATTTCCATTCAAATGTGCACATTCTTCATTTTCTTAATGAATCATTTATATTAAATCAACATAGAGCCTCGTAAACTAAAAGGCGAATCGCGTTAATGTGTGGAAATTATGTACAAGGTAGATTCATTACATGCAGTTACTGGAAGCTATATAAAAACTATTAAATTCATGTGCGTATGCGACATTTTACGCAGAAACCGGAATATAACAAAAATACATGGCGCGACAACGGGAGTACTTTGCTCCAATGTTACAACCTTTTGCCAGACTCGGTTTCTCTCGCTTTTGAGTTCGTGGAAGTGCCCTTCCACTCCAGACCGCTATCTCTATTCCACTTCAGTCACCACTGCAGCATTGGCAAAGAGTAAGGCATTCTGCTACAAGACACAGCCTTTCATGCTCAGCTCAAAACAATTTTACAAACAAGCCAGGAGTGGCCACGTGCTGCAGTACCAATTTTTGTAATGAAAAGTGTGGGTGTTTTTTATGTTTCTAATTGTTACACTAACTTACATTAAAGACCATGTTTATCTTCTCCTCAAAAGTTATGAATTTGGAAATGCATAGTTTCTTTCTAAGAGCAAAAATATATTAACTAATGCTTTGCACAATTACTTCTATTTAAACATCCCAGTACTCAGAAGCATTCCAATACTTTGGTGCATCTCTTTGTATGGGACTTTGGATTATCTCTCATTGTTAATTACTTAAAAAAGCATCTCTTGGCAGGGTAAGTCTATAGATGCTGTGTCAGCGGAGTGAGATAGCATTCAGCCTGTAGGATGGTGCCTAAGAATTTGAATGTCACGCAACAGTTCAGAGAAAGACAAAGAACACAATGGAAAAATATATTTTCTTTCTACAATGCATAACATAAAACAATATTTTAAGATCTGCATTCTGAGATTTACCAAAACTTAATTTAACCAAAATTAGATGCAGAGTAATTGCATTTCTATGTCCAGGTAAGAAAAGTCACTAGTAACCTAGATATATAAGTATAAGTAAAATACACTGCGGTGACACTGACATAGTGATAGTGTGTTGGTGTGTGCTGTGCTGGTAGTGGATCAGAAACAGCAGTTCTGCTGGAGTCCCCTTGATCCACCTTGTAAATCAGAGACAATAGTTTATCTGTTTCTGCACAGTTTGTGTAGGTCATCCACTAGTCCCTAATCAGTGGTAACAGGACACTGCTCACAGGACACTGCTGACTGGATAGTTTGGGTTAGTGGACTATTGTCAATCCAGCAATTACACAGAGGTGTGTAAAAATTCAGCAGCACCGCTGTTTGGTCTACTCTCATCAGTGCAACACACACTGAAGCAGCACCAACACTTTAGTGCCACTGCAGTGATGATAATGATCCACCACCTGAATAATACCTGTTCTGTGTAGGTCTTGTGGGGTCTTGAACTGTCAAGAACAGGGTAAAAGGGAAATTTTCTTCAGCACAAAACAGAATATGTTATAACTAGTGGTAATATGCTATGATAATGCCTGCGTAAACCCAGAGTAATTCTTCTGGAAGGAAGAAAATCTTGACCGACGATGCATGCAGTTTTTTCTGTCTTGAGGGCTCCCTCTTATATTCAGTATTTTGTCATCTTCCTGAGATGTACCATTTGCTCACTGTGACTTAAAGCTGTGGTACATGGGCCTCATCTGTCTTATGAATGCCACTAGCCTTGCTAGCAAAAGAAATACTGGCTCAAAATGCTTTGTCTAAAGTTAACAAGAGGCAAGCCATAACAATAAAAGCTAGGCAAGCCATTACAATAAAAGCTGTGTCTAAATAAATAAATATTTAGGTTTATTTATATAGGGCCTTCTACAATAGACATTTGTTAAAGGCAGCTAAGGGCAACAACTTGTGCCGAAAAGAGGAAGAGAATCCATCCTCCTCTGTTTAACAACTGATAACAAGACAAAAAAGCAAATAAAAATAAAAAAACACAGTGCGGTGCAAAGTTTTTAGGTACTTGGGGACATTATATATTAAAAAGCTATTTTTCTGGACAGAAAGCTTTTACTTGCTCAGCAAGACATTAAATAATAAAGTAAGTAGTGGGTTATTTATATTGGTGTGATTATTTAGCCCTTTCCAAGCTTTTCCTTGTGGCATCCCAGTATTATTTGCAGTTTTTACCCTTATACCTGCATTGCTGATCAAGGAATTTATTTAAATCATGAGAAATGTCTGGGGTGTACAGGAGAAACACGGCTTTGTTCTTCAAACTGGCTTACAGGATATTATCTACTTCTTTCAAAATAAGATATTTATGCTGCTTTGTATTATATTTATGCTTATTTACATCTGTTCTAATGATATATGGTGAACAGGAGAACAACATCTATGTGATTAATAAACAGGATCTTCAGGGGGGTCAGCACATGCAGGCATACTTTCCACAAAGCATTGGATAGCAGGCAGCTCCATGATGAAGCAACAGGATCAGACCACACAGGATGGGCAGTTGTTTAGCTCAACAAAGAAAGACATAGACAGTTCTGTTAAGAGCCACTGAAAACAAAATATAGTGTTAACAGCATGCAGCAGTGATTCTGCCAGGCCTGGTTTTAAAGGTGCAACTATAGCCAGAAGGTAGCAAAGACATGACAGCACATGATATTTTCAGTTTACCACAACAGTCTTTGTCAACAAACTTCCACATCTTCATCTTTTATCTAACGTGAAAACTAATGACCAAAGGCTCATTAAACAAGTATGTTTTAGCCTAGACTTAAAACCAGAGTCCCAAACTCTGGGAGGCTGGGGGGCTTTTTACAAAAGGCTTTACCCCTGATTATTTATTCTAGGTACTAATTGTCAGACAATCTGAAATTAATAAGACCTTGCAATCTAAGTAGGCATGTCAGTTCATAATAAGAAATATGTTTACTTAGATACTGAGGAGGGAGGCCTTCTATATGTCAGAAGAATTTTGTACTCAGAATTTAATGCAGAATTTAACTGCCAAGCAATGTAATATGTAAGATAAAACTGGGCTTATGTGGTCACATTTTTAGTGCTTGCATGGACTCTGGCTGCAGCATTCTGGACTAACACAAGCTTGATTTAACAAACTCCAGGTAATAAAGGCATGAAGTAGTGCAGGAACAGTGTATTTCTTAGTTTAGCAGTATTGCAAAGATAAAGGAAAGCTATTCTAGTAATATCAGTAGTATGTTAATGGTGGGACAGATCAGGACTTATTGTGACCCCAAGTGTTTGTATCTAATGTAACTGAAAAACCATTAATAATTAGAATTAATGTAGGCAGTTTAACATAGAGGGCTTTAGGGCCAAAATGAAGAACTTCTGTTTAATCTGAGTTTAGTAGAAGGAAAAAAAATTATAAGTTTGAATGAATATTCACTATGTATTGACTAAAGTGGTCATCATGACAAAATGTTTTCTTTACATTTCTTGTTTGGAAGAATGGACTGCACATGGTGAAAAGTGAAAGTAACCTAAGTGAAATATTTTTTTTTTGCCATTTGCCATAAACTGGCAAGGGCAGGTATGTTCAGTATCATTAACTATGTAGGCTGAGATCATACAGGGATGGAGCTCCTAGAAAGTGCATTACATACACTGTTGGGTAGCCCAGTGCTCAAGCCCCAGTTCTGTCTGTCAATTTGAATTTTACTTTTATGTGTATAAACAGAATAGTAGACATATAAATATGGTTGGTCAGCATGAGTAACTGCCAGTCCTCAATCAGTGACTCATTGAAAACTGAAAGAAAATTTACCACAACTCTAATGCATTTTGTTTATATTACATCTTAAACTATGCCGATTTGGGTGTTTTTAACTAAAAGATTGTTTTCTGTTTTTCCGATGACATGCAATAACCATGTATAACCATCAAGAGCTGGTAACAGTGCTCCATGTAGAAAATTACTTCCTCCCCTTCATCTACAGATTCATTTTTTTGCTTTCCCTTGTCATATGCAAACCACCTGTTTACACGTTTGTAGGTAACAGCAGGCTTCCATTTTGGCAGAGATAACCAGAAGATAATGGATCTGAGAAAATTCCAGCTAATGAGAATAATGTTCTGACGTCACAAATGCATGCAGTCAATCATTAAGTGTAATGTCTACATTATAAAGCAACTTAAATTGTAGCTATTATCCTGTGACTTGTTACTGTTACTTTTTGGCTGTACTTGAGAATGGTGTTAAAATGCACATAACAAAATGGAACAATAACTTTAAAGTCTGTAAAGTTGCAAAAACACAGTTTCTAACATATACGTTAAATTTCATAACATTTGTGTAATATGTTTATTTACAGTAAGAAATATGTACAATAAATAATAATTAAAATAATAATTAAAGCAAAAACAAAAAATACATGAATACACTAATATATTAAATACTAAGTCATAATTAAATATTAATATCATCACTGTGTCACTGTCCAAAGACAAACAAGTACCTCTAAAACAGTAGCGTAAAGATGGGGAACTATGATGGAATGTAGCGATTGTACTTTGTTTTCTGGAGGTTGTTTGTTTGTGAACTAGAGCAGTGGCAAAACATGAACATCTGCTGAGTATCCAATATCAGCCAAACTTACCGAGCTACAGAGGGAACAAGGGTACATGATCATAAGACTATTAAATCATTATTATTGGTTGGATACACCAAACTGCAACCGGCCAATAGCATTCGGCCCATGTCCTGCCCCTAAACTGTCAAAACTGCCCCCTCTGAAAACTCTAGCGCAAAACTTTCTCTTGGACACAGAAAGCAGCCAACAGTATTGCACTTTGTTCAGGAAGAAAAATATCAAGTCGAGAGACAGTGGCGGATCTAGGATTTTTCTTAGTAAGGGGCCATCAAGAGGCCACAATATTCACAGAGGGGCCAAGTAGTTGTCCAACATCCTTGCACATAATCTCATTAACTTAAATGTAATTTAAAAAAAGCTTACACAGTAAAATCTCATGTATGCAATATAAGCATGTATTCAACTGAAACCGTGTTCTCTGTAAGACCACATTATTATTTATTTAAAACTAAAGGAAAGACTTGAAAGCTGAAAACAAAAATGCTGAAAACATAACAGCCTTTCAACATATGGTGACCGGGAGGAAAGCACAAGAACGTCAGCCAAATCCTCTGTGGTCATTTTTTTAAGGTAAGACAAATTTCATATAATCTTTTCATTAGGCTACTTTGAAGCTACAGTGACTCTGACTGGAGGTGCCCTGCTCCTGGCGGCTGACTCACATTTCTGGCCAAAAACTGCTGAATTGTCACCTGAAATTGACCCTTTCTTTTCATATTCTCTATCACTGCCAAACAATAACTATAATCTTAACACACAAATGCAAATCACAAAGAAGTACATGAATTTGCATTACAGTTATTAGCGAACGTATATGTCTAAACACAAGTAAGGCCCCAGTTAACTTTACTGTTAACTAATGTTAGCTTTGCTACTTAATTTAATGTTTGTCAGACCTAAGCTACGTGACAGCTGTGAGTAAATAAGGATTTATGAATAAACCAAATCTCTTCTTCTCTGAGCTTTATTCACGCTGGACATTCCTTTTTGGCTCATTAGGGCCACTAGTGTTTGGGCATGGAATTGCATCAACCTATAATCTGATCATCGCTCTCGGGCAAAGGACAGATGAGCTAGATCCGCCACTGTCAAAAGAGCAAAAAACATTCAAGGATGGAAAAAGACAGTTTGAGCACATGTTTATGATGCGCATGCAGTTTTTCTTGCTGTGCTCGGGAATTTCCCATTTGCGCTCACGATAGAAAAATGTACGTGCGCGAAATGTAAAAACGTGCAGATTTATATAAATCTGCACGTTTTTACATTTCGCGCACGTACATTTTTCTATCGTAGCCTTGTATTGACGGACCAAGCAAAACTGTAGATAGAAATTTGATATGCCTGCACTAAATAATGTAAAATGGGATATGACTGGCGCATTCATCGTAATTTTTGTGAAATTAAGAAACAGAAAATGTCTGAATCTGCTGTCTCTGTTTTACATGCTGAATATTTTATGGAGGTGCTATGCAAAAGGGGACGAGTAGGTTGGGAGGGAAACAGGAGAGATGTCGAATGAGATAGTTCTGTGTAGTTTGCAATTTCTATTTTTAACGTGTTATAAAAAAGGAAAATCAACGGTATTCGGAAACCAAAATAGCCCATATTTTACAGGGGTTACGGAACTAAAAGCGAACAAAGTACGCCGAAACAGAAAAATCGTATGAAAATTGTAACCCATTCACTAACGATACAAACGGATCTGCGTGATGACGTAAACGTAGGCGCTTGCGCGATGACGCAAAAAAAACTATTCGGGGGGGGGCAACAGTAGGTTCAGTACCTTTGGCGTGAGAAATACTTTAAGATTTTCTTGTTTATGTTCCATATTATTAATTTTGTACGTTTGGAATCTAATTACTCGATACTGAACTGTTTCTTTGTCACCAGAAGTGTCCGAAATAGTCACTTTTTAATTCGTAGAGGTAAAATTAGCCCTGGTCGCCGTGCTAGCATGTTTGTCACCGGTTAGCGACTGGGTGAATAAGACCGATCTGTCACTCTTTTTACTTTATATTTAAACATCACGAAAACAGGAGAAAGCCTTCGGGCCTGTATATTACTGAAAAAAACTGGTCCGACCGAGAAGTTTTAACCGAAGTTTTTTTTTTACTTAAAGTTAAATACCTAACGTTACCGGTAAGCAACAACCTTGCCGCTGCTAATCTGAGTTCAGTTTGAGCGGTTTATTAGCTGCTAATTAACGTACTGCTCTTTCGACATTGGTATAGTGAGATATCAGAGTAATTTTTGACAAAAACGGAGCAACCAACAGATATCATTATGAGTTATAAGCCAATAGCACCTGCCCCTGCTGGATCCAACCATACACCTCCAGGTAAAACTGCATAAACTTCTTTTATAATTTGCTTATTTTTACCAGTAGCTGTTAAGAGAGACATATACAGTAGGTAATTGGACTGTACAATTAATATGAAAGTGCAGTTTGTATGTATATATGTATGGCACCCTGCCGCAGCTTGTTGACTGGGAAATGTGCTTTCAAACTTCCAACAAGAGCCATGTAATACAATTTTTTTCATTGCTTTTAAAAAAGCGAAGTGTAATATTCAAATTTTCAGTATCTCTCACTTTTCAGTTCATATGAATACTAAGCTGGCTTTAACCTTATTCCTTTTCAAGCTTTCACTAAAACAAATGCTTTCACATGTATCTAATTATTCAACATGTAGCAGTTTGGCCACACCTTGTGTAGTCATAACAAGAATAGCAAAAAAGGTGAAAGAAATTACCCTTAGAAGAAGTTAGCTTCTCTGTTTGTAGTAACTGTAATATTTTTAAAACACAACCCCACAGAATGAGAAATCTAATAATTTACCATATATTAAAATAAAAATATTGACATTAATTAACAGCAGCATACCAGTACCAGCCATTCATCAACAGCAAATAAAATTATAAACAGCACCCAGTTAAACCTAAAAGCGAAAACTCACAATTAGAACAGAGACACAGTGCTGTTGATGCTCTTTCACAGCACTGGTTAATCACTGTGGAACACAGATAATAAACAAATATTTGGTATACTCTAAACACAAAACATCTGCAGTCATCTTGATGTAGCTGTAAATCTCCCAAGAACTTTCTCTTTTGTTAGGTGTGCTATTTTGGTGTACTCTCTAAAATGTGCTTCAGTTCTGAAAATTAGTTTTCACACATTGCTGTGCTTTATCTAAAGGATAATCCCTGATTCAGTGTTGTCTGTACAGAAGACTTTGCTGCTTAGGGGTCTGATGCTTGTTTAGATTTGGCAAAAATAGCTTTAACTTATGTCATTCCAACGAAGTTCGAAATCCACATGGCAGGCAGTAAATGCAAGGAGTATGGGTGTGCGATATATAAAATCTATGATAATATCTGAATTGCAGTGTTAACGATGTGCAAGCTGACGTTCTCTAGTATACTACTGAACAACAACAATACAAATGTCTCGTAAATAGGCTGCTGTGAGAGTGTCCATACTGTGTGCTAGCAAAGGCTAAAGCTAGCATAGCTGCCTAAACAACACACCTAAAGCTGGAAATGAGTGAACACACTGTGCTCAGACATTGCCAGTCTTGTAGTCTACCGACTTAGTGGAGGTTGTTTGGATTTGAAAAGACTGACGTTGCTCAAAAGACGCTTAAGTAAAATGTTTTTTTCATTTTTTTTATACATAAAAGTAATGTATATACTTATTTATTGTTCTTTTTTGTTATAATTGTTCACATAATGATACTTTTGTGTCATAATAATGAGAAGGAAACCTATGTAAATTGGTGGATCAGTTTTCGAACAGCAGTGCCTATTCAGCTATTAAAGCTACAGCGACAGCTGGCACAGACCAACTATTCACAATATATTACTTACTCAAAGCGCAAAGTCAGCTTTTATTCGTCAGTTTTCTTGTGTCACTTTAAAGCTGCAGCGGACAGGGGAATGTTAGCTAACTGTTGCACTATTGAAGGTGGAACACCACAACAGGAATCAAAGCTGCTTTGCGCGGCCTGTTTGGTTTTGTGTACAGTTGATCTGTGGGTGCACACTGGTAAAACATTTTAAACAATAGCTACAAGAAAGAAATAAAAGCTCCACATGGTTTCTTGGTTAAACTGATTTTGAGAAACTGTTAAGTGCATAAACTGTAGGCATTTTGATAGATGTGGAAAATCACTTCCTGCCTTTCAGCTGCAGTTTGAATCATAGCAACGTAGTAGGGTGACATCATTTGCAAACGATCTATTGCTAGTAAACTCATCCTCTGCTTACTCAATTGAACTAATCTTAAATCATTATGATGGAATGGCAAGCTTTTAACAAAAAACTGAATATTCAGCTTTGACTTTTGGGTCACATCATGTAGTTTCGACTGATGTCTAAAAGACTTGCTCCACTAGAAAATCCAGGCAATTAATGTTAATGCAGTTTTAAAAGGCTACATTGTACAATAAATTCTAAAAGTTGCAAAATGAATAAAACAAACACAAAACTAAGAAGGCAGAGTATTCAATGGCCTCTTCTGGTGTCATGCCCATATTAGGAACTCCAAGTTTAAGGTGGTTTCTTTATGAGCAAAAGAAACATTTGTAACAGAAAATGTAAAAGAAACAAGTAACACTACTGCAAGCTCACTAGAAAGGGCTTCAGAGGTACGCCAAGATACAGTGCAGCCAATAAGAACAGAGGTCAGATCTTTAATGACGCTATATTGTGCTTGTGTACAGCATTGTTTTCTTCTAGCTCGTTTACACTGGCAGCACTATTCAGCCCCCCATCCCCCCCCATCCCCCCCCCTTAAAAAAAATGTGTTGCAGTGTTATAATGTTAGTTCTCCCTTTGTATCAGGTTCTTGTGGATCTTCTCCTTCCCTGCCTTCCTCTTCCAACTTCAGACCAGCATTCAGTGACTTTGGTCCACCATCAATGGGCTTCGTACAGGTACTACAATCTGCATGTGGTTTCATTCTGCCCACTGATATTCTGTAATGAATGGAGTGATTAAAATGTTTGAGGTTAAAATCCTGAATCTTTGTGATCTGGAAGAACAGAACATCATTGTTAAAAGAGAGACAAATATCTGTAGAGATTCTTAGTGGTTGCAGGTACAAAGGTTTAAGAAAAAAATTGGCTTAAGAAGGATCCACCAATGGTTATTAAATGGATATATCAAGTTGATGATTTATACAAAAGGGAAAGACTAACGATTACACTGAGGAACCAAATTTATCTATTTTTTTTTTACTTCTATTTTTTAATCATCATTTGCAGCCACACAGTATACTCATATCTTTAAAAAATAACACAGGTAAAAATGTATTTTTGAAATGGTCCATGGGTTTCAGTAATCTGCTAATGTCCATATATAGCTTTCAGCAAGTGGTGTTGATATGTCTCCAAGCATAACAAAAATACATACATATTTTGTACCATTTCTAATTCTTTAAAATAGGGAACAAAAAAGTAACTTAATCCACATCAATAGAAAAATATGAAATATCCGGCGCCAACTGAACTAAAAATTAGTCTGTTTTTAAATTGTAACCTTGCATTTATGTTTTCAATGTAGTAAACATCCTTAATTTTTTAGGTCTATTGTGTTATGGTGGGGGCTGCGGCTTCAGCCAGGAGTAATATTTTCAAAAGAAGAGTTCTCTGTAAAAGTATCTTATTGTGTACTACCTCTTCTGGTAATATTATCAAAACAAAATATAATGGTTCTAATGGCATTTTCTAATTTCATTTTGTACATTTTTGCCAATATTTTGATAATTTTGGGCAATACCAAAATATATGTGTATTATATCCTACATAACCACAGCTCCTTCAGCACTTATTTGATGTATCATCATGTTTTGATGTGACAAAAGGAGTACTGAAAAATCTCTGGAAAACTTTCCGTTCAAATTCCTTCCAAGTGGGGCTATTGGTTATTTTATGTCCCTCTCTACATGATGGCTCCCAATAGGGCTGGGCGATATAGCAAGTTTTTAAGAAATATCGATATATTTTTATATATATAAGATAAGACAACATTGTTTATATTGATATAGTCTGTGTTGCACTACACTTGTAGATCCACCAGTCCGCCTCTGTCTCTCTCTCCCAGTTTGTCTCAATTTCACACTGCCCCGCCTCTCTCCCTCACAAAACACACCCCTCCCTACCGTTTCACGCTTAAACGCAGGCAGCGACAGCATAGAGATGGATACAGACATGGAAGAAGCTATCGAAGAGGATGCCTGTAGAAAGTAGGGCTGGCTATCGCAATAAAAAAAAAAAAAAAAAATATATATATATATATATATATATATATATATATATATATATATATATATATATAAAAACATCTCAGTACTATCGAGTACCACAAAAAAATATAATCTGGTGCCCATTTTCGGTACTTTGCATATAACGCAAAAAAAAAAAAAAATGTAAAAACGCGACGTGCGCCGTGACACGCAGAAACACAGGGAGCACCCAGAGTCAGTTAAACATGTCTAAGTGTTTGAAAGTTTGGCTCTACTTTCAAAAGAGTCTGTCTCAGAGCAGCTGCAGCAAATGCTTTAAGATAATGGCTTAAGAAACAGCAGAACTACAGCGCTGCTGAAAACGGGAGAATCTGGACTAAGTACTCTAAACGGCTGTTTCCAGTAATAAAATATCATCAGGCAAGTTAACAGTTTATTGTGCTGCTTTCTCGCTTTGCCAGAGAAACTAACACTCTTACTGCCATCTGTTAGCACTGAACGGCAGTTATGATTCAGCTAATGTTAGCACAATACCAGCACGTATTAACTAGTTAGCTAGCAATATGGCTAACATTCAGTCAGTCTGAATATACCTGTAACACTGTTAGGTATCGCTCGTGTTCTGTAAGTACGACATTAACTAACAGTTACTTGCATATCAATTTACGGAAAAGCAGCCCCTTTCACTGTAGCAGAGAAGCTGAGGATGTCGGCTGAGAGAGGGGATGAACACCACAGAGCAGTAATACATTTTATTGTTAAAGCATTGCATAGTTTTATAGTTTAAGCATAAGTAATGCTAATCTTTGTTCTAAATAAAACAGCAAAAGATGCAAATTTTTTTAACAAGATCCAAATAAAAAGAAAAAGATTATGGTGACAGTATGAGACTGTTTCCTGTTAAACATTTTCAAACGATACCCAGACCTAGCCTCAAGTGCTTGTGTAACATTTGGGACATGTAGCTTTGACGCAGAAGTGCCTTTTTGTTATCATCTTATGGGAAGAAAATATTGAGATATATACTGTATATCGCCATTCAGCTAAAAATATTGAGATATTATTTTTGGTCCATATCGCCCAGCTCTAGCTCCCAATTTATATCTGAAATTACGGTGTTAATTTCTGTTTCCCATATTATTCTTATATCTAAACTGTTATCCATTAGTTCTTGCCATTTTCTGAATCCTATGTCTAGTTTAGGTGGAAGGAAATAATTATATGCAATCCTCATCACTCTGGATATTTACATGGGAGGTTTTTATTTCCTTCTCACCCTTGACCATATTTTTTGAGTATTTTTTTATCCACTGGTTGCTGATTTGTTTTATTAAAATGGGGTAGTGTCCAAAAACATATGGGGGCAGTCACTCGGTTTCATCTCAGCCCTCTCATATAACCTATTTATCTTGAGATGCAACCATTGCTCCAAGCTGTGCTGCCCAATATTTGTTCAAGTTAGGTAAATCTAGAGCCCTTTTACTTTGCCCTTGTGCATAGAATTCCTTTAAATATAATTCTAGGTTTTAAATTTTGCGAAATGAATTTAGACAGCCAGTCGTATCGTTTCCACTTATCATATTAGTGAAAGGGGGAGGACTTCCCATCTAGTAAGGTCAGTTTTATTTAATCCATTAATTTCTTATGATTAGCCTAAACAACTGTGATGTGTCAGAGTTTAGGACTATTCCTAAGTATTTGAACCCTTAATTCTTCTAGTTGATCTGACCAGTGTCCCAACAACATTATTGCCTCAGACTTTGGTTGGTTAATTAGGTATCCTGAGTGTTCATGATACACTTCTAGGTTTCTTATCAATGTAGGTATAGAGGAAATTGCTATGTATGTCAACACACTATCCGCATAAAGTGAGATTTTCTGTTCTGTTTGACCATTATCTTTTATACCCTTAATATTAGAGATGGGCCGATCAGGGTTTTTGAGGCCGATTGCGATCGCCGATCACCTTTCAGTGCGACCGGCCGATAACCGATACTGATCGAGGGCGGGGCAATATGCCACGGCAGGCAATTATTAGCTCAAGCAAGTCATGAAACATGGTTATCTAGCGCTATAAACTAAATCACTTTGGCTGTGATTCCTGTTGTTGCTGCTGTACTGTTCGTACCGGTCAGATCTGGTCTGCACGGGTTTCCGGGTTATTTGTTTTGTGTTAGCTGCGTGTGCTAGCTCTGCTGTTTGCTGATACTCACTGTATTCAGCCGCTTGGTGTACTCTTAAGGGCCGTATCAGATTCAGTAGTGTTAAATGTGTTTATCCTGGTTCTCCCACGAGAAACGTTGATTTTACAGACCTTACAGAACGCCTGGATGAGTCTGTGTCACATACGGTAAAACACTGCCAGACGGACGATGTTTTCTGTCAGCGCATGCCGTGCCGTAACCTGTTCTCGCGTGGCCGCTGCTTTAGTCAGCCCATCGAAAATGAAACAGTATATATTTCCATCTAGCGGTTCAGATAGGAATTGCAGGGACCTGGCTGAAGGGGGTTTCACGGACGGCTCCTATTCTCAGATGAAACTCTAGCTGGAAATACAGAAATTAGGCTAATTTGTTTAACACCATCGTTTGGCTCTTGGGATCAGCTAAAAAAAATATTGGCCGATCGTTGCTCACGTATTTTCCTTAAAAAACGGCCAATACGGATACATAGCCGATCGATCCTTCCATCTCAACTAAATATTACAGTTTTGTCTTATCAAAGCAGCTAAAGGTTCAATATTTATGGCAAACAGCAGTGGACTGAGACAGTCCCCCTGTCTGACTCCACTCTTGAGGTAAAAAAATAAAAAAATAATAATAATCTGAAAGTATCCGTTCACTCTGACACATGATTCTGTATATAATCTTTACCCAATCTGTAAATCCTAAATGAAAACCCCTTGCTGCCAACATGTGATACAGAAATTCCCAATTCATTGTATCAAATGCATTTTGAGTCAAAGCTAATCAACATGGATTTTTGTTTAGTTTTCTTGGCACGTTATGATGATATTTAGCATTCTTCTTATATTATTAACTCCTTATCTGTCAGGAATGAACCCCTTCTGGTCTGGGTTAACCAATTTTTTAATGATCGTTTTGTATCCTTTTTGCCAGAATAATAATCAGTAATTGTTACATAGTAGACTAATGGGACCATATCCCTTGCATATTGTCGAGTCTTTGCCCTCTTTGTGAATCACTGATATAATGGCCACTGACCATGTATGCGGTGGATCATCATTAATGAGGACATAATGAAAAACTTTAGTAAATATTGGTGCCAGATCATCCATGAAGCATTTGTAGAATACCCCTGGAAATCCATCCATCCCTGGAGATTTATTGTTTTTAACTTTTTTATTGCCTCCCATACTTCACTCTCTGTAATATCGATATCATTTCAAATGCTTTATCATCTGATAAAGACGGTAAATGTAAACTAGAAAGAAACACCTCAGAATTGTCCCCTGTTGTTTTTGACCCGTATAAAGATTTTTATAAAATGGTGCAAAATCATCTGCTTGACTTGCCTGTGCTTTATGAAGTTGAAAAAGCGGCTGGCTGTTCCCCATCTCATAGTCTCTCTTTTTGGAGTATTTTAAGGCTCCTTCTGTTTTAATGCTACTTATTTATGCAAGAAGTTTATCTTTATTTAGACCTTCCTAGTTTCTTGTAATTCTGAGTGATGTGTTCCTGTAGTTTTTCTGGTTCCAATTGTTTTATTTTCAGACTTTATTTGCTCTTCCTGCTTTAGTCTCTTTAATCTTGATGCAGTTGGGATTATCTTGCCCCTTTTAACAGTTTTAGCACCCTCGCACAGAATTGATGGTGTTACCTCTCCATTGTCGTTTATTTTAAAGTATTCTTTTAAATTCTGTTTAAGTCTTGGACTAATGCTGTATTGGTCAGTAATGTAACATTTAGTCTCCAATATATAAAGGAGTTCTCTTTGTCTAAGTTAGCACAGTTAGCACAACAGGGGCATGGTCACTTAGTGTTATTGGTTCTGTATGGCAATCAGTTACTTTATACATATACTGTTGTGAGAGACAAAATAATTTTATCTTTGAATAACAATTATCAACTTTAGAAAAGTAAATAAAAGTAAAGTCCTTACCTTTAGGGTTTATACATCTCTATGGATCCACAAGTCCTAGTTCTGACATATCATTGAGTGTTTTGCTTTTGTTTTTTTTAGTTTGGGATCCTCTCTGCTGGGGTTCTATGGAATCTACCATTTTGGGGTTCTATGGAATCTACCATCTATCAGTGATCCTTAGGAGAGAAAAAGGGTGAGCTTGTGGAAGATGCTAACTTCCATCTGTTTATTTACAGCCAGTAAAGGTGTCACAAGGCTCCACCTACAGTGAACTGCTGTCCGTCATTGAAGAGATGAGTCGAGAAATCCGACCCACCTACGCTGGCAGTAAAAGTGCCATGGAGAGACTCAAGAGAGGTACAAGAGCCAGCCAGCCAGGCACCTATACAGCATATACAACATTACAGGATTATAACACTAAAAAAACTTCAAGTTGGATGATGCTCAGTAAAGTACATAATGCATTAATCAAACATAACATTTAAACTTTGTTGTCCTTACCATTGAAAAGAAGGTTAAAGGGGGCTAACATAGTATGCAAAGAAACAGATTGACTACAATCTGTTTCTTTGCATACTATGTTAGCCCCCTTTAACCTTCTTTTCAATGGTAAGGACCCCACAAGACTTCCACAGATCATCTATTATTTATGTGGTGGATCATTCTTAGCAAAGCAGTGACACCGATGTAGTGCTGGAGTAATAAAGCGTGTTGGACTGGAGCAAGTGGATTAGACTAATGTTGGTGAAACTGTACAAGAAATAGTTTATTACCTACAGAAATCTAATATTAACACTGTTATATTGGCACATACCCATTCTCCTAGTCAACCTCGAATCCAAGAGTTTGTCATTAACATGTAATATTTAAAAATCTAAATTCTTATTTTCTTGTAATGTTTCATCAAAATGTGATTAAAGATGTCAGAAGTCTTCCATTTCCGTTCTCTAATAGCCATACTTTTTCTTTGTTTTATTCTGTTCCCCTCAGGAATTATTCATGCCCGTGCTCTAGTGAGGGAGTGTCTAGCTGAAACAGAACGAAGTGCTCGCACATAACATACATCCACCATCTGTCGCATTTATTTACTTTTTTGCCTAAACTGTAGCCCAACAGCATTTTTGTTAACAATGTGTAGTTCAACCCACATTCCCCTTCCTCCCCTCCTACCTAATTAGTGCTTATTCCTGTTAGCACAACAATTTTGTAAACTTACATTTTTGCAGTTCTGTACTTAAATACAAAAACAATAAAGATATCAGGTTTTGCAGTTACAATCTGAAATGGCCTCATTTGTTGTGTTACCATGTTTGTTTTTGTACTGTTGTGTGTATAAAACTATTTTTATTATTTTTTTAAGGTTCATTTCAGTAAATACAAATTTGCACAAAAACACATGTGTGTGTGTTTAGATGGATATGTGAAAATCTCTATCTTAAACAACATTCACCAACTACCATAGAGGTACACGTTCCTCTTCTACAATTACAGATCGTAATTGTCCTCTGCCCCTTTTACCATCTTATTCAATGGTCAGGTGTTAGTCAGTGTTGTGCTGGTACAAGTGGATCCCACACAGCAGTGCTGCTGAACATTGAAACCCTGTATCCATATATATAAAACTTATAAAGTTAACACAGATATATGTATAATAAAAAAGGGACCAAGTAGTTACACATATGGACATACGTTACATATAGGACACATTACTCAACATGTGTACATACATTTATTATTGAAACACAAAACATCTGGGTATTTGTCTTTATTTGGCTTTTGTTACATGAAACATAAATGCAGACCATCCTGTTTCAGGAAAACACATAAGGCATAATAAACATCCTTTCAGTTGTAGTAGTGTGCTTTTTGTACAGAACTCTGTACAAACTAGCCTTGGTGTTTATCTTTAAGGAGGCTAACTAAAATAGGATAATAGAGAGGAAATTTAATTCAGTGTTTTTTATACTTGTTAGCTTGCCATTGCTTCCTTGAGCATTAATGTTCCAAGAAGCACCTGCAAATTCTTTTTTGACAAGCTTATCGAGCAAAGTGAATGTTTGAGTATGAATTCATGTATGACAGTTCTTGAAATGGCCGTCTTGACCAAAGATTTAAATATAAAAACACAAGCATACATAACTAGACTGAATAGTGAAGACAATAAAAAAAAAAAAAACAGGAACAGCAGGAACTATAGAAGGTTCATACAGATGTATATGATAAAAACAGGAAGAAAGATAGGGCAGTGGCAAATCATTATATATATATATATATATATATATATATATATATATATATATAGATATATATATATATATATAATCTTTTAATCATTATCACAGAATTATTGTTTTCATCTTCTGTTATTTTGTATGCGATAACTGAGTTACATGATATGGATGGGAGAATGAACATGTGGAAATAAAAGAAGGAAGCTGCTTGTGCCTGTCTAGCTGGAATCATGAATATACAAACAGAAGAGAGTTCACACAATCCAATCCAGGGCCTCCACAACAGAACCTCTTCTCACCAATGACAGGAAATGTCCATATTTCTTACAACTCTGAAAGTGAATAAAGGAGCACATTTGTTGCTGAGGTAAACAAAACAATCATTATATATATATATATATATATATATATATATATATATATATATATACACACACTAGAGTCACATTATTATGACAACTTCTTACTTTAGACAATAACAGTGTTATGATTTGAGAAATGCTCTTGTGTTTTAGGTATGAATCCATCATTGCAGATCACATACACCCATACATGCCTACTGTCTTCTCTGGGGGGATGATATATTGGAACATAATAAAGCTATATGTTACACAAAAAAATGTCAGACATTGGTTAAAACAGCAGGACCAAGTTCCCAGACCTGAACCCAATTTGTCATATGTGGGACTACCTTGATCATTCTGTTCGTTCTATAGATCCTCCCCCACGCCCCCTTTAGTAGCTGTGGGATGCAATGCAGTCAGCATGTCTCCAGATACCTGTGAGAACCTTATTAAGTCTCTTCCAGCCTGTGGAGTAAGCACATGGTCATTATCCTTTTTATGTATGTATGTGTGTGTGTGTATGTATATATATATATATATATATATATATATATATATATATATATATATATATTTTTTTTTTTTTTTTTTTTTTTTAGTTGTGTTCTAAATTATTCAACAAATGCAACTTAAATTACATTATTTTTTTCTAATATACCAACAAATGTACTCTTTGTGATTTCCTTGTTGACAAAATTATGCAACATACACATGCACCATTAATACTTAGTAAAACCCTTTCTTTGGCAGTAATAACATCCTTCAGACACGAAACATAGCTTGACAAACGTTTCTGGCAGTGATTAACAGGTATTCTTCATGGGCAAAGGACTCTTGTTCATTGACAATCTTGCGCTTGTGTGCTGCAACTGCCTTCTTCGAGTCCCGGCAGAGACTTTCTATGGGATTTAAGTCAGGCGATTATGGCCACTCCAGAATCTTCCAGCCCTTCTTCTACAACCAAGTCATGGTTGAATTGGTATGCTTGGGCTTGTTGTCCTGTTGAAAGGTCCAACGTCTCCCAAGCTTCAGCTTTGTCATTGACTACATGACATTTCCACCCAAGATGAATTCATGGTACCTTCCATACAGTGGAGATTCCCTCCATCTGAAGCAGCAAAACAGCCCCAGAGCATGACTTGACCCACTGTCACACTTCACATTAGGCAAGGTGCTCTTTTCTGTATAGACATATTGTTGAATCATAAGCCCAAAGAGTTTCAATTTTGATTCATCAATCCAGAGAAATATATTCGAAAACCTTTGTGGTTTGTCCACATGGTTTTTGGCATACTGGAGTTGAATCTTCCTGTGCTTTGGAGTCAGCAGGCTGGGAGTTCTGGCACAGAGGCCTTCATCTTGCAGTGTGTACCTTATTGCCTGGGCTGAAAACTGAGTACATCCCTTCGATAAGACCTGGTCCTCAGGACTGCTGCAGTTTCTCAGGATTTTTCTCCACCTTTCATTTTAGGTAGTGGACAGCAGTTGAGTGAGTATCTCAGTCCTTTTAAATCTGCTTAATTGTTGCTCATTATGGTTCTGTTCACATCTACAGGTGCTTTCAATGCCTGATTAAAAACGCCTGATTGAAACCTCTGTTCTCTGAGAGTGGTAATCTTTAAGGGGTTGACTAATGTTGTCAATGAGGAAATCACAAAAGGACATTTGCTGGTATATTAGAAACAATATTGTTGTAATTTAAGTTGCATTTGTTTATTATACAAGTACTTATTTCATCTGATTGTAAACAAGAAAAAGACAAACTTGCTAAAACACTACTTCATTGGAGGTTGAATTAAAAAAACAACAACTGTATATATAAACATACAGTATCTCACAAAAGTGAGTACACTCCTCACATTTTTGTAAATATGTTATTATATCTTTTCATGGGACAAAACTGAATATATGACACTTTGATACAATGTAATCAGTGTACAGCTTGTATAACAGTGTAAAGTTGTTGTGCCCCTAAAATAACTTAACAAACCATTAATGTTTAAACCCCTGGCAACAAAAGTGACTACACCCCAAAGTGAAAATGGCCAAATTGTGCCCAAAGTGTCAATATTTTCTGTGGCCACTATTATTTTTCAGCACTGCCTTAACTCTCTTGGGCATGGAGTTCACTGGAGCTTTACAGGTTGCCACTGGAATCCTCTTCTGCTCCTCCATGACAACATCACGGAACTGGTGGATGTTAGCAACGTTGTGCTCCTCTACCCTCTGTCTGAGGATGCCCCACAGATGCTCAAAAGGGTTTAGGTCTGGAGACATGCTTGGGCAGTCCAGTACCTTTACCCTCAGTTTCTTTAGCAAGGCAGTGGTCGTCGGAGTGCTTGAGCCCTGCGGCCCAGTTTCCGAAGGGAGGAGATCATGCTCTGCTTCAGTATGTCACAGTACATGTTAGCATTCATGGTTCCCTCAGTGAATTGTAGCCCCCACCATCAGGCTTGACCCTAGGCAAGACACACTTGTCTTTGTACTCCTCGCCTGGTTGCCACCACACACGTTTGACACCATCTGAACCAAATAAGTTTATCTTGGTCTTATCAGACCACAGGACATGGTTCCAGTAATCTATGTCCTCAGTCTGCTGGTCTTCAGCAAACTGTTTGCATGCTTTCTTGTGCATCATCTCTAAAAGAGGCTTTCTTCTGGGACGATATCAATGCATACCAATTGAATACTGCATGCAGTGTATGGTCTGAGCAGTGGCAGGCTGATCCCTTTAACCTCTGCAGCAACGCTGGCAGGACTCATACATCTATTTTTAAAAGCCAACCTCTGGATATGACATTTGGCATGTGCAATCAACTTCTTTGGTTGGACTTGGAGAGGCCTGTTCTGAGTGGAACCTGTCCTGTTAAACCACTGTACGGTTTTGGCCACCGTGCTGCAGCTCAGTTTCAGGGTGTTGGAAATCTTCTTATAGCCTAGGCAGCCCCGGTTCTGGACTGCTTTGCTTGGGGGGCAGTAAAACATAATGCATTGGCATGTTGATAATCATATAATTAAAGCCAAAAATATATTCAGGGCTTGATTTGTGCATGAATGAGGACAGCAGATCTAATGATACTAGCTTAAATTAATATATGAGGTAAAGAAATAAAAATGTGCCTTAAAACAAACTTAAAACCTAATGATTAAAGAGTAAACATTGCTTAAGTAAATCAAAAAAAGATGATCTAACTGTAATTAACTTCAATAACCCCCCTTAATTAATTTCGCATTACACTGACAGAACAACTTTGTTTCGTGAAGCTTTAGTACAACTTTAAAACAAAGCTGACAAATGTACCTAGACATGCTGTGAATATAATACTCAGCCTGTGTCTAATAAAAAAGTGGAAATAGGAATAAGTGAGAATACTAATATGATCAGAAAATTACAATATAAACAAAACAGAAACAAGCAAGGACGTATCTTCACACTGCACACCAAAATGCATTTTTGTGATAGGGTCACAGATAACAGCTGTAGCCATCTTATGTAGAGTAAAATAGCCATCTTTATGTAGAGCAACAATTCTTTTTTTCAGATCCTCAAAGTTGTTTGCTATGAGATGTTGAACTTCCAGTGACCAGTATGAGAGAGTGTGTGAACAATAACAAGAACATTTAACACACCTCCTCCCCCTTCACACCTGAGACCTAGTAACACTAATGAGTCACATGACACTGGGGAGGAAAATGTTGGGCACAGTGTGGCCATTTTCACTTAGGGGTGTACTCACTTTTGTTGCCAGCGGTTTAGACATTAATGGCTATGTACAGAGTTATTTTGAGGGCACAGCAACTTAGCATTGTTACATTGTTATACAAGCTGTACAATGACTACACTGTATCAAAGTGTCATATCTTAGTGTTGCCCCATGAAAAGATATAATAAAATATTTACAAAACATGATGCTACTCACTTTTGTGAGATACTGTATGTACACACACACACACAAATTTTTACCGTAGATATAAAAAGTCTACACACCCTTGTTCAAATTCCAGGTTTTTGTGATGTAAAAAAATGACAGCAAGACAAATAATTTCACAACTTTTTTGACCTTTTTTGACAATGCAAAACAAACAGAAATCTTTACAGCAGATAAATATAAAATAAAAATCTTAAAATAACCTGGTTGCATAAATATGCACACCCTTAAACTAATACATTGTTGCAGCACCTTTGGCTTTTATTACAGCACTCAGTCTTTTTGGGTAGGAACCTATCAGTGTGGCACATCTTGATGTGGCAATCTTTGCCCACTCTTCTTTGCAAAACCGCTCCAAATCTGACAGATTGCAAGGGCATCTCCTGTGCACAGCCCTCTTCAGATCACCCCACAGATGTTTGATGGAATTCAGATCTGGACTCTGGCTGGGCCATTCCAAAGCCTTAATCTTACTCCAGTGAAGCCATTCTTTTGTTGATTTATATGTGTGCTTTGGGTCATTGTCGTGCTGAAAGATGACGTTCCTCTTCATCTTCAGCTTTCTATCAAAAGGCCGAAGGTTTTGTGCCAACACTGACTGGTATTTGGAACTGTTCAAAATCCCGTCCACCCTGACTAAGACCCAAGTTCCAGCTGAAAAAAAACAGCCCCAAAGCATGATGCTGCCACCACCATGATTCACTGTAGGTATGGTGTTCTTTTGGTAATGACCATTGTTGTTTTTGCACCAAATATACCTTTTGTAATTATATCCCAAAAATTCAACTTTGGTTTCATCAGACCATAACACATTTTCCTACATGCGTTTGGAAGATTTCAGACGTCTTTTTGCAAAATTCGGCTGGGCTTGGATGTTTTTCTTCAAAAGATAAGGCTTCCGTCTTGCCACCCTACCCCATAGCCCAGACATATAAAAAAGACAGGAGATTTTTGTACTGTACAGCCAGTACTTGCCAGAAATTCTTGCAGCCCTGACCAGTTTTCTTCTTGTCTTATCAATTGGATGGACGTCCTGTTCTTGGTAACGTCACTGTTGTGCCATGTTTTCTCCACTTGATGATGACAGTCTTCATTGTGTTCCATGGTATATTTAATGACTTGGAAATTCTTTTGTAGCCTTCACCTGACTGATATCTTTGAATAATGAGATCCCTCTGATGCTCTGGAGCTCTTCGCGGAACATGGCTTGTGCTGGAAAATGTGGCTACAGAAATGTCAGGACAAGCCTACTAGAACAGCTGAACTTTATTTGGGGTTGATCAGAGACTCTTTAATTGGTGACAGGTGTGTGCTAACTCCAATTTAACACGAGTTTGAATGTAATTGGTTAAATCTGAACCAGTTATAAAACATTATCTCAGTTGTTTATTTTTACTTCACCTCCCCGAAAGATTTCTGTTTGTTTTTCAATAGCATTGTACAGGTTATAGGCCACATTAAAGGTAGAAAAAGTTGTGAAATTATTTGTCTTGCTGTCATTTCTTTACATCACAAAAACCTGGCATTTGAACAAGGGTGTGTAGACTTTTTATATTTACTATATATATATATATATATATATATATATATAGCAGCACCAGCAACACTTGTCGCCTGGACTATTAACATGCTTTTAGCTTTTCAAATGTACAGTCAGTACAAATGAGTTTACATTTTCAGTTTTCAGGAAAGAACACTGTCAAATCATGATTTAGGCTAATCCAGAGAGTTTGATGAACATGGCATTGAATGTTGAAGCTAAATATACCCAAAAGAGCACATAGCTGTTTTATGCAAAGATAATCTTTTTCGTTGATTAAGTGAAAAACACTGGAAACCCAGAGGCAAAATTCTGCCAAACAACTTAACAAAAAATATTTAATCTGTTAACGTGCAGAAGCTTATTTCATAAAAAAAGCAAGCGTCTGACAGGCAATGTATTTGCACTGCAAGTTAATGCTTGAGTATGACAGAGACTGACCGTGGTTGCCGTAGATGAAGTGCTGCTGCTGTAGTTGAAAATGTTTCTGTAGTGCCCCTTCTCCTCTTTCTCCTTCTCGCGGATCTTTTCCTCCATCTCTCGAATTTCCTTGGCCACCACAGGGCCCAAAGAGGAGTCTAGCGCTAACACTTTAGCAAAATCAGCCCTAGCCTCAGCCGCGTTCCACACAGCCGCGTGGGCCTTTCCACGCTTGAAGTATGCCTTCACATTATCTACAGTAAAGAAAACAAGACTGTGAACTTTTTGACAACTCACATTTGGCCAGTGAGCTCAATGACAAAAAGAAGGACAAATGGCACCCCTTAAATGCATTAATAAGTACACTGAGGAAACACTGGCACATATACAAACAGTGTTTTACAACAAAAATGACATACTAGCAAAAGTGCATTCTCAAAGTTAATCAGAGTAATCCTACATAGGGACCAAATTGTGGTAATCAAAGGTAATCAAACTAATGTCTGAATTACAACAAATACCTATTTAAGAAGAAACAAGAAGATAATATACACACACAGACTAATAAAATAAGATGATATCATTATGGGCTGCCATCAAATCCGGTCTTTGTTACTGGTTCTTATTGTTTACAGGCTCTGTCGGTTTAAATCCTGTCTTTATTATTATGAATGCAGTTGTTTCGTGTTACTGACAATCACCATCATAAAAACAATTCATAATAACAACAACAGCGTCACACTGGCCACCCCTTGTATGTCTGTTCCGAGTCATAACCTGGCTTGGGAACATTTCTTCCAACAACTGCCTGTTCTGTTGTTAAGCACTTGTTTTCTTCTCTATTCTACATTCACATGATCTCTGAGAACTCTGTGTTTACCTTCATACTTGTTGAGGAGCGAGGAGCAGTGGTCCAGCACCTCATAATACTGGCCCTGCATCAGCTTACACTGGCAGTAATTCAGCAAGAGTGGAGTTATCATCTGGTCCAGTTTAATCCATGCCACATCACCAGGCTGCTCCTGGAGATATGACAATGTTGGGAAAACTTTATTATTAAAATCATTAAAATATGATGACAGTTGAACTGATGGTCTGCAATTCATAGTATTTACACTGCTATAATTTTGTTCATTAACACTGCAATATTTGAAAAACAAAAGATTAACAAACCAACACACCATATAAGTATTATTATTAGGGCTGCAGCGATCAATTATTTTAGTAATCGAGTATTCTGTCGATTATCTCATTGATTAATCGAGTAATGGGATAAAAAAAATGATTTTGCTTTATTAAACAGCGATAGTAAATATATAAGGTAAAAAAAGAAGTTTCTTCACATTTTATTGCTTAAATTGAACATAGTAAGGTTTTAACGAAAACATTTTAATAATTAGTATTATTGAAATTTATTACTAGACCTATATATCATACTATATATCACACTCATTTACTGTGCTGAAGCTTGTCATACACTTGCTGACCAACTTACTGCAAACAAACTAAACTGAATATTTTCGTATTGGATTGTTGCATATTTAGTCTCTAAATTGCTACAAACACCACCTGATATTTAATTTGCTGAGTATTTTATGCATCACTGTGAGGGAAAATGATTTGTGAGGGGTGTATGTTCTTGTGAGTGTATGTTTGTTTGTTTGTGACTATGATCAAAACGATAACGTGAATGAAGCTCAGGCTTTTATTTTCTGTGGTTAGATCATTTACGGACATAACTTGCCATAGCACTGACTTAGTTTCTTAACTAGCCATCACATATAACCATACCATACATGCTTTACTAGCCTTAATCTCAACTCGCCATTACACTGATTTAAGCTAAATGATATTGTTACTGTGTGTCGCTCCGCTCTGTGACGTGTAGACTGACTGCTTCTGCTCAGATGCTTAGACACTGATGATCAGTTTGCTGTGAAAGCTCAGTTGCTTGCTTTCCGAAGTTAGCGCCTGTTCTGGCGCCTGTAACTGCTGCATAAGGTGGAACGGCAGAGTTCACATAAGAAGCTAACTTCAGCCACATCTTTCTTCAGGTTTACGCTCAGTAACAGGTCCCTCGGCTAGTTCGGTTTTACAGTAGACTTTGGATACTTTGTATAGTTTTCTCTGGCCCGTCTCTTCTGTTCGCGTCTTTTTCGTGTCACCTGGCAACACCATAAGTGCGCTATATATGAAGTCATCCATGCAAAAAAGTGCACTGTATATGGTTATATGGATTAAACAAATCTTTGATGCAAAGAATTTGCATCAATGATTTTTGTAATTGAGTTACTTGAGTTTGGCGAGGAATCGTTTCAGCCCTAGTTATTATACTCTTGCACTGTGTGATTGCTGTGTATTGAAACATAATAACATGGTTAAAATTTACCTACCCGACAAAAAAAAATGTTGTTGGTGCACAATTGGAATCAACCAAGACATAAATCAGACATTTATTTGCTCCAAAAAACGCACTGACAAGCGAGCAGTGTATTACTGATGTAAATAATAAGAGATTATTTATACTTGCACTGTATTTGAATTCTGCTGCTACTCCAGTAACATGTTGTTGTATAATTATGCATCATTGTGCTAAACAGTCAGTCACCTTTTACTCTCAATGTAACACCACATGAGTTCTTGTTATTTATTTAAGAAACTAACATTTAGGATATTAAAATACAGAACATTTGCAGGAAAAAGCTTTGTTAAAGAGCAGAGAGCAGTGTTAATAGAAAGAAATCTTAAAAATCCATTATTGCTGCACCTATAGATTACTGGATCACCTAAATGCCTTGACCTTTGAAAACACCCACTGAAACTAGAACCATTTTTCTACAGACTGAGTTAGAGTTCATGTTTTACACCCATGGACGAAGGTTTGCACATTGACTGTATGGACATATGCCTACCAATATTTTGAGAGCATAGAATTGTCCCTACCAATATTTGAATGTGACAACCTTTTAACATGTCAGTGTTTAGAGCAAGCACCCCTTTTGCTGCAGTATCTGTGTGAAATGATATAATAGAGCTCTCATAAGCGTACCTGTAGTGGTAAACCTGCCTCTGGCAAAAATGCAGTCTTTCAGACCTACACTACCTTTCCTTTATTTCCTTTCCTGCACATTTTGTATGTCATCAATGTTATGCATTGGTTTATCTGTAGTAGAATGTACTTTAAAATTATGCCTAATTTAATTTAAGTTCCTGTTCTTTGCTGACTAACATAGTACAGCATTGTTAGAAAAACCTATGGTTTATACACACTGACAAAAATGCTACATAAAACAGAGGCCTTACAGACAGCTCTGTCTATATACAATTATATATGAATCAATCACAACCATGATATCAGCAATACTTTGACACTTGCTCACTGTCAGCTTAAGTAGTCTGTTACACTTATCATATAACACATGGTATCACACCAAAGATGCAAAGCATGGCCATGGTGACAGGTACAAGAGAACTGTTCCCACTACTGCAATATGTAATCTGTCACAACTATCTGTGTGTTTTTTGATGAACTCAACAACTGCCCATCCTAGGCAGTCTGATGCTGCTGCTTCACCTGCCAGGTCCCCCTGTTTGCCTGCTTTCTGGACCAGTTTAACCACCATAGAACATGGAGGTTTTTGTATTGCTTTTTCATTTGTTTTGCGGTGTTGGCCAAATGAGGATGGGTTCCCCTTTTTGAGTCTGGATCCTCTCAAGTTCTTCTTTCCACTGTTGCCCCTGGCTTGCTCATTGGGTGTTGGGCCTGGATTAATTTTGCAAAGCTGCTTTGTGACAACATCTGCTGTAAAAAGCACTATACACCAAAACCTTAACATCTAAAGAAAAAAATTTAGTCCAAAAATAGTTTTAGCCCAAGACAAAAACTGGCTTTTCGATAGGACAAAACGCAATGCTAATGCATAAAATTAATCATGTAGGTCTAACCTTCATCTGCAGGTTCTTCAGGCAGGCAATGGCATTGTAGTATTTTTCTGCAGCTGCAGCCGTCTCTCCACTCTTGAAGAGCGTGTTGCCCTCCTCATGGATTTGTGGTACAGCCTGCAGCTTTTCCTCATCTGTCATTGCCCACGTCTCTAATGCAAAAGAGCCAGGGGGCAAGACCTGGTGGAATCACACAGGAAAGAAAAGCTGTCAGAACCTGAACCTTTCTTGGCCTAACATAGTATATTCATCTAACAATTCCCCTGTGATTGTTCATTACTGTCAGGGACAAAATTAGATGTTCCTTCTTGTGTCACACCTTAATTCCACAGTGAAACTATAGCCCATACTTATAGTGTATGCTAGCCGCTAAGTAAACATACTTTAAAAGTGTTTGATCCAAAAAATATGAATCATAAACACCAAAATTTTGACAGCTCTAACAGACATAAAATATTCACAACCCATCCTGCTACTGTTCTCCAAGTTTGTGATTCAGAAAGCACGGCACTGTTCCTCACCTCCAGAAGCTGGATGGTGAAAATCAGAGGCTGGGGGTTTGCCTGCAGGTGGTCCAAGTCAGCATGGCCCAGCGAGTGGTGGGAGTGTACCTGAGCGATTCCACAGCAATGTCTCTGGCCCTCCAGAGGATCTTTCCCCACACTAATGTTTCGTAATGACTGGGAAACCAGCGGGTACAGAGCTGTGTGCTAGAGCATTAGGGGCAGTGGAAAAAGAGACGTCAGAAAGAAAGCAGGCTCTGTACAAACACTAAGTGAAGATGGAAAGTTGTTAACTCTTGACAGTTAACTTTTAACACCAACTTATCACCCCTTAAACCATTTAAAACCGATCATTTCCTTTTCTCCATATTATAAATACATAGCTTTCTAACATAGTACTGAATAATTCATAATAGATACTGAACAAATGATAACAGATACTGAATAATTCAAAGTAGATACCATAAGTCATAGTACATACTGATTAACTCAAAGTAGATCCTGAATAATTCACCGTAGTTACTGAATAATACACAAAAGATTCTAAATAATTTGTGGTAGATACTGAATGAATCATAGTAATTACTAAGTAATTCACTGTAGATAATACATTTTTCACAGTAAACAATTCATTTTAGTTATTAAGGGCCTAAAAATGCATAGACTTTTGAATGTTAACATCCCTTATAATTCTATAATATTATTTAAGACATTTTCACAATTTTCAAGGCAGTTCACAAGTTAGCAAAAGTAAAACTCTCACCACTGACCTTTATGTCACAGGTGAAATCAGCTATTTCTCCTACTCTCATTGTTGTGACCACCTGCTCCCAAACCGGCAGTTTGAACTTCTTCCCCAGGATGAGCTCCATGGGTTTACTCTTTCCTCCCATCATCCTGGAGTCATCCAGCATCGTGCCATTACAGAGGCTGGTGCGATAATGAAACATGACCTAAAGCCACCACAGACCAGAGGGACAAGTTTTTCAATATCAACTGTTAATGCCTGTCTACACAAGGAATTTCTGGATTACGTTTTAGCTGCCATTATTTGGATGTTTGTTTGTATTACTGTGTAAAAACATTGATAAGTTTTAAGTGCCTTTTGAAGTTCTGATGATTTGGCTTAAAAAAGGAAGCCACTAACCAATTTCAGCAGATCTATACAAAAACAATCCCACCATGTCTATTAAAGGTTATCCATAATCTGAAAGTGTGTTAGATGAAACCTCATACTCTCTGTACTCTCATTCCTTTCCATCTTTTTAAAATGTAAACACAAACCTGTTCTAGATGTAAACTTGGTATAGTGAAACAGAAAAGCAATCACTACGGTGGAGAAATGTGAAATGCAATGCATACATTACATTACTTTTTCCCAGTGATATGCAGAATGAATGCCAGAAGAAAAAAAATCTTTATATTACATTGTTTTCTCATTGCTTGTATCTCTTACAGAAAAATACACAGGTATCTGCGTTTTAAAACGTAAAATGCGGAAAACTAGTGACCCTGAAGTTTAATGAAAGCACAGCTATACTGCTTTCCAGCATGCAGTACTTTACACTGACTTCCCTCACTTAAATGCTATCGAAACAGTGAAAACAGTAAAACGCTGTGCACATTTCATTACTTTTCCAAAGGAGACATAAATAATGCGTGCCAAATACAGAAAACTCTATTTTACATTGTTTCACGTCGTCTTTTTATCTCATTGAACTGTTACCAAAACAATTAAATGCAATTCACACGGTTTTGAAACAGCAAGTGCCTAAATGAAACGTAAAACATAAATTACACTGCTTTACGTATTGTACAGAGACAAGCCATGTAGTCGTACCTTCGTTACATTCCAATGTGGATAGTTTTTCAGCAACGAGGTAAAGTGACGTGAAAACACCATAATAAAGGTTTTGATTTGCATTCTGCTTGTCACTAAGGAGTATGACACATTGTAATACATAAGCGATAACGTTAGTGAGTGCAAAAATACATGAAATGTTACTTAACGGTATATAGCTTTTTATGGCAATATTCGTGGTGCACACCAGTTTTACCGACAGGATGGCACTTTTTCACATAACTTAGAATTATTTTGATCTAAAGAATGAAAACAAACTCATACATACGGGTACCTCTTTAACCATCATGCGATAGCTCAGCTATCTAGCTAAGCTAACTAGCTGTTGATTAGCATAACACTGAACACAACTCCACATAATGATCTAAAATGACGCACATAGTCTCATTTTTAACCTTTGAGTGGAAAGAAGACACGAAGGGTAAGCTTGAGCATGAACAAGTATCCTCGGGATTGGTAAACTAAATGTACCCTAGGCTAGGCTAGGTTACACGGCTAGGTGGACACATTACGAAATTCTATTGTTTTCTCTTTCCATTAAAATACATCCAAGTTTGACTTCACCTTTGTGCCATCGGGAAACAACGGAAGCTCTTCTTTACCCGGCGAAATAACCCTTTTCTGAATACCTTCAGCACCGAGCTTAATACCAAGTTCCTCCATTCTTCGCAATCTGAAAAAAAAAAATGCATCGAGCGTCGACCACAGGGAGCGCCAGAGCCCACCATCCAGTCAATAACTGGAGAAACTTCGAGAAAGACTGCGAACTATCGGCATTAATCCTGCCAGTTGTGCCACATGCATAAAAGGCAGCATTCAAGTGACAATATCAAGTACATCACATATACGCTCCAATCTATTATGCTATTTCTTCTGCCTACAAATGTGTCTACTGAGTTTTTTTCTACACTCACTGTCCATTTTATCAGCTTTACTTACTATGTTGGAGCACTTTCTAGTTCTACAATTACATACGGCAGTCCATCTATTTCTCTGTATACTTTGTTAGCCCCCTTTTCACCCAATTTTTAATTGGTCAAAACCTTCCTAGGGCCATCATAAAACATGTATTATTTGGGTGGCGAACCACTTTTAGCACTGCACTGACACCGATGTGGTGGTGGTGCTGTGTTAGTGTGCGTTATGCTGGTGTAAGTGGATCAAACACTGCTGCTGGAGTTTTTAAACACTTCGGTGTCACTGCTGGACTGACAATCGTCCACCACCCAGTAACATCTGGCCAACAGTGTCCCATGGGCATGATGGAGGACTAAAGAATAACCAACATAAACTGTGCAGCCGCAGATAAGCCATCGTCTCTGACTTTACATCTACAAGGCGACTAAACAAGGTAGGAATGTCAAACAGAGTGGACAATGTGTTCAAGAACTTCAGCAGCACTGTTGTTTCTAATAAACTTGTACTAACGCGATGCACAGCAACACCACCACGTCATTGTCACTGCACTGCTGCGAATAATGTAGCCCCCCAAATAATACTGCTCTGCGGCTGCAAACTGCAATGACTAATAACAAGGAAGTGGGTTTAATGTTATGACTGATTGGTGTAAATCACAATATATTTAAATGCAAATTAAAAACAGACCTAAATAAGGTGTGTTTACTGTGTACATTATAATCAAGCATTTCAGACTTACGTTAAATAGGGGCCCATTCGCCCTCTCTTTAAAAAATAGAGAAGGACATGACAGCACAGCAAGAGAAAGAGACAGAAAGAAAAAAAGAAAACATGCACAATGCAATAGAAAAAGCCAGCACCATGTGAGAGACAGAGACAAAAAATGCAGTATTTAGGCTGAGCCCCTGAATTTTATGTACTCCTGGATGATATTTATATTTGGAAAAAAAAAAAAAAAACATTACAAAACAACAAAAAAACAAAAACAAATTACATACAAATCCGTAGTACCGGTACCCTCAAAACTAGGAGCTTACATGGAGATGATCTTCATAGAAATTTCATGTTATTTTAATATTATTCTCAATATAGTGTCTTTTAATAGATAATATATAGATAGCTCCTCAAATTATGGCATTAACAAAAGACAAACATTCCAGTGCTCTAGTATAGCACCTGTCCTGTGATGTAGGCAATATACTGCATAGATTAGCTGGCCGAAGTTGTACTACTACGGTAGATTAGCTCAGTGAATAATTCACAGATGTAATGTGTTCCAGAGTTTTGGTGCACTCAAACCAATAACGCAGCATGTCAGTCAGCAGTATTGCAGTACAACAGACTTCCTGCATCTCCTCCTTACATTATGTCATCCCTCTTCTTATGAACAATGGCAGCCCTAGATAGAAAGCATAAAAAATAAATCTGCAGGATGTTTCATACTCTGGTGGGAATGCTTTATTTGTAACGGATCTTTCCAAATTTAGCAACCAAGCAAGAACACTACATGGAGTGTACTCTAAATTATTTTCCTCTTATTCTTGAAAAAAGGGAAAAGCTGATGAAAAATTGGAACACTCACCATATATGTCTGACCTCATCAATCAGTTTAATAAGTAAACAATTAAATGCAATAAAATGTCTCATTTATTTTTGTATGATTTAGAATTAAACTGTACCTTGTATTCTTTCTTACTGTCCATTTTATTAGCTCTACTTACCATCATTATCAGGTGCACTGTTGTACAGTTGTAAAATTAAAAATCTTTTTCTCTGGTTAGTTTGTTAGCCCATTTTTTTACCTGTTGTTCAATGCTCAGAAGACCCACACGACCACCACGGAACAGGCATTATTCAGGTATTTGGTGGTGGATTGTTCTCAGCCCTGCAGTGACACAGTGACACCGAGTGTTAGTGTGTGTACCGCTGGTGTGGATGGATCAGACACAGTCAAGTCAAGGTTTATTTATATAGCATCTTTTACATAAAGCAGCTTTACAGAAAATGAAAAGAACCCAATGAGCAGGCCAGGGGTGACAGGTAAAAGAAAAAAGGACTGATGAGTTTGTGAAAGAAAGAGAAAAACACCTGATTAAGTAAGCAAACCAAGTCTTTGGAGGTGCCAGTGGCATGCAGGCGAAGCTTTCCACAAATCACCGGACAGCAGAAAGCTCCATAGTGGGTAAACTGGTGCAGAATGCAGGCAAACAGCGGCACTCTGTCAAAGCAGATGAAAGTGGCATCAAATCGTAGGGGCCATTGTTGAACATCAGAGCGCACGGGTGGACGTTTGTTGAGCTCAACTAAGAAACGAGTTACGAGTGACTAAGAACAGTATAATGTGTTAATAAGGTAAAGCAGTGACTCTGGCAGGCCTGGATATTACAGCATAACTAAAAAGCAAGAGCCAGAAGGTAACAAAGACATGGGGGCTCCACGAGATGTCAGCACCCCGCTGCAATATCAACACATTTGAGTGCGCATGTGAGAGCAGCAGGATGACAGCACCAACATTTTCAGTTTACTATAATTCACTTTGGCAGTGATATCCCAGATCTGCATCTTTAATCTAAACAAACTAATTACTAATAGCTTGATGAAACCATTAGGTTTTTAGCCTAGATCTTAAAATCAAGACTGTGTCTGAGTCCTGAACACTGACTGTGAGGTTATTCCAAAGCTGATGTATCTTTATTTATTTTGGGTACTAACAGTAAGCCAGCACACATCTATGTGTACGTGTTGGTCCATAGTTAGAGATAAGGTACTGAGGAGCGACACCATTTATAGCTTTGAATGTCAATAGAAGAATTTTGTAGCAACCAACGCAGGGTAGATAAAACTGTGCTCATATGGTAAAATTTCCTAGTTCTTTTAAGGACACTGGCTGCAGCATTCTGAAGTAATCGAAGTTTGTTAAGGTTTTTGCTGAAACCACCACAAAGCAGAGCTTTGCAGTAATTTAAACTCAATGTAATAAAGGCATAAATTAGCTTTTCTGCATCCTTTAAGGACAGTGGATTTCTTAGATTAGATTAGAAATGATCTGGTAAAAATGCACAGTTAGCAACTACAAGTGTACTACATTGTAAAATCTAACCTAGATCTTCAGCACAGCATAAACTACTGCTAAGAGATTGGAATCAATCACATTACTTCAACAGACAGAGATGGTTCAAAATATTTATAGAATGCCACTCTAACTCATTCCAAAGGTACTGGATGGAGCTTAATCACTCAAGCCAACACAGTTTTATTGCTCCACTCCCCCGGGCTGAGGTGGGAAGACTGTACACAGCCTGTCCTTAATACTCTAAACCTAGATGATATAGTTATTTGGCCTTTGTGTTTCTGTGATATGTTCATTGAAAGGGATCCTGTCAGCCTGACCAAGAGGGACATCTTTGTTGACTAAATTTCACTCTACATCAAAGTTTTCTACACTTTCTTTCAATCGACATTAACATTTTATTAGTTTTGTAATGATGCATCATCGCAAATACTCTATGCCTATGTTACATGGTAAAACACACTCACTCTTCTCTTCCCTTACAGTTGATGTCATCTATTTTTCTTTATATTTCTTGGTTAACCCCCTGCATGAGAGGTTACGTGTTTTTGTGTAAGCTTGTTAATGCTGTCTTCATGTTTTTTTTCTGTAAATCTTTATCTGTCTAAACATATACTTGATACATATACATATACTTGAAAAACAGTTTCCCTATCAAAATGTATAGTCTTTTTAATTTTAGTCCTTGGGGTATATCACATCACAGAAATTATTAACTTTATTAACTTTTTTTAGTTTCTTTTGATGTCTTAACTTTTCAGAAATTTCATTCTGTGGTAAATTATCTAAAAGTGTTTTTATTTTAAAAAAAGGATAATTTCATGATATTAAAACCAACCAAGAAAAAAGATAAAGCTGTAGTGTTGCAAACTAGTTGAATTGAGGTTAGGCAGTTTGAAATGGACTCCTATTCAATTAACATTACTCAGGATGATACAGCATTTTGTGTATGATAATGTTAGGAAAAAAACAACAAAGTAAAGCGCCTTATGCGAGGATTTCCCTAACTTTTTCATTTCCTTCATCACGTCAACCCACTTTTACTGTTGTTCACATAAAAGTGCTGTTGACTTCCAGCATAGGAAAGGGAGAGTTGATTTTTAAAATCTTAGATGCCAAGAGGTAAGGGTCAACTCTTGGCCAATGATTCCGAGAATAGAGAATAAAAGCAAAGATTCGACACATATATTATTAGTTTAATCTTAGAAAATTATCCAGGGCTATTAAACGAACAGTCCAGTCTAGTAGTCATCTGTCAAAATCCTTAATATGCTACAACCACACAACACAAAAATGTATAATGTTAACTACAATTATATATCTACAAAAAGCATAAACGTGGACATGTGTTACCGACCTCGGGTCTAGGGGAAACTTAACTAATTTAGTTCCCTTTACTTTAAGCTGATTTGCTAGTAAAACACGAAGAAAACCCAAACCAAAGAAAATAATGAAAAAATAAGTACGCACAAAAAATACATATATAACAGTTTTAAAACCCAGTGTAAATATCAAAAATGTATAGGGGTATTAATTATCCTTTATTATGTCTTCCAACCGCTTACACATGCACACACAAAAAAAATGCAAAACACTATGTATAAAAACAATGTTGAGGGTACTGTTCTCATTTGCTGTTGGAAACTGAACGTGTCCCCTAAAGTTCCTAGGTAGTTGGAGGACTGTGTGGAATATGACACTCTGTTTTATATATTTATATGTCTCTTATAAATTATTTGGATTATAGCTTGCTAAGGTCACGTAGTTTTTAAAAGTATTATACAAATTTCAAGTCCTTCTCGGTCCTGGGTATATGGTCCTGCTGGTCAGACGGTTGATGTGCATGCAGCGGGCATGTTAAAAGAACTTTGCCTGTATTTACAGAACACACCCATCCTTCATACTTTGATAACAAAGAGGCGCAAACAAGGCTTCTAAACCAAAAACCTGCCTGGCTGCAGAGTGATTGCCCCTGTCATGATGAACTATCTGTATTGATTTATGAGAGGACATATAGCCTTTAGATTTAAAACAGACTTAAACTTAAGACAGAAAAGTTGAATTTGGCTCCACTTTTTTTAGTAACGTAATTCTCTATTATTGTCATGGAGAACTTTTTCCCGTTCTGGAAATAAAAAACTCATTTTCTCTATTTGCATTTCTATGTTTATATTAAGAGTTTAAGGCACCTAACAGATACAACCGGCTATAAGATAAATTATGACATTATGCAAATGATACGAAGCAAAAAAAGTTTTGATCAAAAAGTCACTGTAAAAGACTGCGTACCTAACATGTTTAATATCAAAAACATACATATCCCACAAAGCACTGCAAATGGTTTTAACCAATCACTTTGACGCCTTTTCAGACAACTTTTGCAATCGTGTTTTCTCTTTTTTCTCTTTGGTGTATTTTGTGTACCGTTATGTTATTATAGTTGCGCCGCAGTTTTGGAAATTTTAACACTGTTCCAACTCCAACTGCCTGGTCTATTTGTGTGATTTTATATTGTGTGGCTTTTATACAGCTTTTTGATTCGATGCATGGATTCCAAATAGCAGTTTTGTTCAAACTACAGCCACCAAACTGCATCTCACTGTAGGCAGGTTCCCAAACATTCACATTTTCCCAACAGTCACAGGCATACTGACCCGCACTCCTCTATTTGTCATTTATTCATCCCTTGTTCCTCCCATAGTCTCCCATTTATTTTTAACAACACCTAACTGCTAATTGACCACCCAAAAAGGAACCACTTAGTAAACAACCTGTACACCATGGCAACATTCTACCAATAAGAGCGGCACTCTTGCAACCGTTGTTATACTATGTACACTGCACAACCATTCTGCGTTTTCTTCAAACACATCAGGACTTTGTGGGCATCCCACACTGGCCACTGAAGATTTTCACATCAAGTCAAGTTGAGGTTTATTTATGTAGTGCCTTTTACAACAGATGTCACAATGCAGCCTTACAGGAAATCCACGTCCAAGGCCCCAGTAAGCAAGCTAGGGTGACAGGGGCAAGGAAAAAGACTGGTCCTCCTCTGGTTGACACTGGATAGCAAAGCACATCAGTGCACCATCAGTCCTACATGGCACCACATCGCAAAATATTACGCTTTTAATGATCTTAACACTAGACCTCTTTATCCATCCATCTATTCATTGTCTTCTGCTTTATCCCGCTAGTCAGGGTCACGGGGAGGCTGGGGCCTATCCCAGTGTCATTGAGTGAAGGCAGGGTACACTATGGACAGGTCGACAGTCCAATGCATAGCCAAACACACACTCACACCTACAGGCAATTTAGAGTGACTGATCAACCTAACATGCATGTCTTTGGACTGTGGGAGGGAACCGTTGTACCCGGAGGAAACCCACGCAAGCATGGGAAGAACATGCAAAGTTTTTCTCTTTAATTTCTTTAAATTGTAAATTTTGAAGAAAGTTGTTCCACTCAGCAATCTATCGCCCTCATTCCACACCGCTGCTCCACCATACTCACTCCACACCACCACTGGTATGACTAGGGGCACTTTTCATATCCTTCAAGGAACCAAACTGTCAGCAGTCATAGTTGATGGTCATCTTTAAACAAGATTGAAGATAGCTTCCTATTCACCGGCTTCTTAACTGAATATTCTGTTCCACCTTACGTGTTACATGTGAAATATACACAGCAAAAGTATTTTAGAAAAACACACATGTTAATGGTCTGTTACTTTTACACTACTAGCCCAACATTATTCACCTCATGTTTTCTGGGTGGAAAACAGCCATACTGTGAAAAGGAAGTAAATTAAATACCGAGCATAAGTGGGACAGGGGGATATTACAGTATATATTGCTGCCCTGTTAAAGTATGTCAGGTCACTATACAATGTTTCTAAGCTTATTACATATATCACCAGTATTTGTAGAAGACTGACCAATTGACTGCATATTTCATTATTAAACGAGCCAAATTAGTCCTATTTAAATAAATGTAATGCAATAAATCATGCTGAATACTGAATCAAAATCATTATCTTCAGTTTTTATAATGTTTATTGAATGTAACACCACTAGTTATATTTTCGCTCCAACTAAGCTGACCTATTGTGTATTTTAAAAATTGCTTAAAATATGTTGTATTTTGCCACATAGCGTACATCTCTAGGGTCATTAAGCCTGCTAGCAAGATTACAGATGACACCTCTAAACGTGGACATCTCTTTTAGCAGCCACTCTTTTTCTGCAGAGTTTTCATATGAACTACAGTTGCCTCCTTGCACCTTTCACCAGTATAATACATAATATTATATTATAGAAATAGATTACATAATTAGTTTGCTAAAGACTAAAATACTCTATTAATGCACTGTTAATCGATGTTAAATGTTGAGAACAGAGCTCTATTTTAAATAAGATGTATTATCTTTTGTCTTTGACTCATTTGCAGCGAGCCCATTGCTAGTAGTGAACCCGCCCCTTTCAGTGACGCATTCTTTTTTTTTGCATAAATTTCCGTGTATTCGAATCAAGAGTTAGGGCAACAAACACGAGCGAATATGCTTGATAGTACAATGTGGTATTCAGATGTTTTAAAACTGTCTCTTAAATAAATGCATACAACATTAAAACCTTTACTGTCTCTACCATCATGAAAACACTTACTTAGCTATTGCTATATATATACTCTGAACCACTTCCATTTCACTGCGCATGCCTGAAAACTTGTGCTCTAAGCCACACTCTGAGAACTGCGTTTCTCTACAGATGCTTAGGGGAAAGTCCCCGGACACCGAGCAGAAATGCTTTGCCTAACTCGCAGAAGGCGCGCCAGCGGTGTTCTAATCTGCCGGGAAGTCTTCGCTAAACAGACTGAGCAGCCCGCAGCGGGTCGCCTTTGTCACAGTCAGAGAAATGCAGGTAGTGAGTTAACACTCCACCAGAACGGGGCTCGCTCTCAGGATGTGCATTTTATTTTGTAAAGCGTGTATTCGTTCAAATTCTGTGGTACCAAAATGACCACAGTATACATGTTTTCTGGCTTGAACGTACAATGTAACACACCAAACTAAATATATTTTTTTAATTGTGATTTTGATATAAAACATTATTCTTCCAGTCTCGGTGGCTCAGCATTCTGAGTATCTCAAAGTGATTACTTTCTTGAAATGTATAATAACATATTAATTTCTATTAATAAAACAATTACAAAACTATGAATATAGAACAAATATACACTGATCAGCCATGCCATTAAAACCACCTCCTTGTATCCATCATTATTTTCTATTTTATTACCTCTATTTTATTATCTCTTACTATAGAGTACTTAGTAGTTGTAAAATTACAAACTTAGTCCATCTGTTTTTTCCAAATGGTAAGTAGCACTGATAAAATAGACACATTATAAAAGAGGTACACTGAAGGTGCAGCAGTTTAAGTTGTAATGTGACATTTTATTCCATTGTAACCAAACTATTTTCACAAGAATAAAAATAATTGCAACCTGCAATTGTGATTTATGTGAAAACTCTCATAAAAACGAAGTTAAGTAAATTAAAAAAAAAAGTTATTTGTCGCTGTTAGCCTGCTACACTGAAAAATTACGACATCTGATTGTAAGTAGCCAATTACATCGTAGAATTAGAGCCGCTAGGCAATTGCAGCGCCGAATTTGGATACCTCCTAGCCAATCCAACCGCAGAATATAATCCACTACTGAATCCAGTGCTAGGAAGATGAGACTTGTTTGAGAACGAGTGAGGAAAAATTAAGGCGGGCGCGCCATTCACGGCTTTTACTTTGAATGACTGGTCCCGCGCATGCGTATCAGTAGCAGTTTTGTTTTAAGGGAGTTCGATGCAGCCCGAGGCTGAATTTACTCGCTTTAAAAATCTAAATCTATGCACGAAAGCGACTTCGTACCTTTTCCACACTTTACCATCGCTTAGCTGCGTTTTGGATGCATTGTTATCATGATGTTGGGGCATTATGCAAACGTGGAAAAGGCACAGCTCGTCAGCTACGTGGAGGATTATCTGGAGTGTGTAGAGTCGCTTCCTCTGGACATTCAGAGAAATGTTTCATTGCTGCGAGAAATCGACACCAAATATCAAGGTATGTGATCATTTTGAGTGAAACATGCCAAATATCTGGATTTTTTTTTGCCCACGCTGCGTTACACTTGCTTGGTGCAAGTTACTACACAATGCTGTCCTACGGCATCTTTTTTCTCTCAGTCTACTCAACAACATTCATTGTAATCTTACGTTTTTGTTTTTTTCATATTCTTTTCCCGTTTCTGCCTGTTTACGTTTTCAGTGCATTTTCCGTTTTCTCATCTGTTCAGTGTGTTGTAGCCCTCGTTCTGCGTTCTCACAGTCAGCCATTTTGGCAATGAGACTACCACCGTCTTCTCTTTAACGAGTTCTCGTTAGCTCTGTCATGCCTCGCCAGTTTTAAAACCGAAAATTAATGAAAGTGCTTTACTTTACTCATAACCCAACATGCTGTGTTATTTGACAAGTGGAGACATACAGGGCTCCTCCTGTGGGACGAAACTGAAGTTGACTTGTTTTTTTCGAATGTTCCGTTCCACCTTAAATGGTGCGGCAGTTACATTCTGGCGCATGTGCGTGCACCCGATTGTTAAGTGCTGTACCATTTAAAGTAGAACGGAAAAATGACCAATAATACAATTTTCTGTGGGTGGATTTTTGATCAGCTATTACACACCGTAATGTACATCCCAGAAATTTCAGAAAATGCGCCTCTTAACGTTACGTTAGTACTGGGTGATCTCGAGTACACCAGTAACATTATTGGTATATGAATCAATGAGTACATTTCACATTAGGCGGATCGATTTTTCGTACTAATACTGCGGCTGCAATTGACATTGTAACTTTTAAAAAAAATACATTTTCACCCTTTTTATGTGGCCAAGAAGACCAGAATATGCTGTTTTTCTGACATGAGGTTTAACTGTAGTATGCCATACTGCCAGTAAATTGTGGTTGTGATGTCACAACACATGGAGGTTTGGTTGGATCTAATTAGTTTGAAATTGAAATTGAAATTTGCACTTTCTTAAATTGCAAATACAGAAACAATCTTTCATCCTCATTTAACATTGTGTGTTTTTAAAATTGTTTTATGACATGGTGGGTAAATTAGAATTTGTCAGACTAAGGAGTATCTTGGTCTGTTTGGTTTGTGGCTAGGGCACCCTAAAGACTCAAGACGGACGATCTGGCCCCTGGGAAGTCAGAGTTCGTCAGAGTTACTCTGCCTATACAGTTACCTTGTGACCACCTACTGTTTTAGTGACCACAAGAAATGTAATTCCTTACATTTCGTCAGTGTTGTTTTTAGGAATGGAGCAAGTTAAGTTAACTTTAACTGTGGGCAATGTGTCTCATCATTATCATAACATTTTTATGCTTCTCTAGGCATATGTTTGTGAATCATGCATATTGTGAGTTCTTAAACACTTAATGTTTTATTGCAAAATGAGCATAATTAGTCCTGGTGAATCATTGTGTTCATCCAAGGTATGATATAGGGATATTTGGGTAGTATCATAGTAAAACTGTTTAGCACTACTGTGGTGGGATTGCTGCCAAGTTAAGCAATGTAAAGTGCACTAGCAGAGGCAGCTAGGCAGAGTGGTAAATACTTCTGTATACAAGCTAAACAGAGAGTCATAGAAATATGTTACATACATTTTGCATATTTGTATTTATGAAAGTGTTTCATTACACTTCTCTCATATCTTTTTGTTATTGACAAACTATACAAGGAAAGTTGTTACATAGGTGTTATTTTTATAATTTGAGAAAGGACTAGTTGTATTTTATGTCTTTGCTTATATTAAGAGAATTTGTACTTTTGTTAGTTTAAACAATCTTGCAAAGTACTGTAATGTTATTCCCTGGATTCTTTTTCTTCTTCTTCTTCTTCTTCTTCTTCTTCTTCTTCTTCTTCTTATTCTTCTTCTTCTTCTTATTCCTGGATCGATAACCCAATAAATACTTTGTTCAAACTTTCTTGTCTGGCTAGGACTTTTGGTGTTTCTACGATTAATACTTTTAAGAAAATTAACAAATATATTGTCATTTTTTTCTATTTTTCTACCTGTATAACCCTGTTAGTCTGTCTATCTGTCTATCCATGATTAAGGTTTATTTATTTATATAGCATCTTTTACAACAGATGTTGTTACAAAGCAGTCTTACAGAAAAATCCAGGGCCCAGTCCCAATGAGCAAGTGACCGTGGCAAAGAAAACTTCCTCAGATTAAACTAACCTGAATATTTGGAGGTGCTAGTCGAACATGCAGGCAAGTTTTTCATGAAGCACTGGACAGCAAGAAGCTCCATGATGGAAAACTGGTCCAGAATGTATGCAAACAGGGGCACCCAATCAAGGGAGATAGAGCAGCAGCATCAGATGGCAGGATGGGAGTTAACACTACATGGGATGGGCAGTTGTTAAGCTCAACGAAAGAAACACACAGATAGTTAGTTCTGCTACAGTGAACTGAGAACAGTGTTAATAAGATGCAGCAGTGACTCCAGCAGGCCTGGTTAGTACAGCATAGCTAAAAAGGGAGAGCCTGAAGATAAGACATGAGCACCTATACGCTCCAGCATCAACAAACTTGAGTGAGTTTGTGAGAGCAGCAGAATGACAGCACCAGCATTCTCAGTTTACCCGTACTCTCTATATCCACTCTTTCTGTGTACTTGTATTACTGTCTATATATCTATACTTTCATCCTTCCATCCCTCTCAGTATATCTGTATTTTTGTCTGTCTGCCTTAGTATACATCGATCAGTCATAACACCTTCTTGTATCTACACACATTATCAATTTATTAGTTGCACTATTAGTCCATATAGGAGCATGTTGTAGTTGAATTACAGACTATAGTCCATCTGATTCACTGCATACATTGTTTATGCCCTTTCACTATGTACTTCAATGGTCAGGATCACCACAGAGCAGGTACTGTTAGGGAGGTGGCTCAATTTGAGCAATGCGTTGACACTGACATGATGGGTGGTGCATTAGTGTGTGTTGCGCTGGAGTGTTTAACCAACCCAGTGTCACTCCTGGACTGACTGACTATCTGTCCAGACAGTATTCACAGTGCTTTTTCCACATTTTACGTTACAGCCTTATTCCAAAATGGATTAAATACATTTTTCCCTCAAAATTCTACACACAATGACAAAATGGAAAAAAGTTTGTTTGAAATTTATTAGAAATATAAAACAAAAAGAATCATGTACATAAGTACTCACAGCCTTTGCCCAATACCTGGTTGAAGCACCTTTAGTAGCAATTACAGCCTCAAGTCTTTTAGAGTATGATGTTACAAGCTTGACACACCTATTGGTGTGGGCAGGTTCTCCCATACTTCTTTGCAGAACCTCTTAAGCTCCATCAGGCTGAATGGGGGGCGTTGGTGCATGCTTCACTGTAGGGCTGGTATTGGCTAGTTTTGGCAAACTCCAAGTAGGCTGTCTTGTGCCTTTTATCGAGGAGTGGCTTGCCATACAGGCCTGATTGGTGGAGTGCTGCAGAATGGTTGTCTGTCTGGTAGGTTCTCCTGTCTCCTCAGAGTGACTCTTTTGGTTCTACTCAAATCAGCTAGGCAGCCAGCTGTAGGAAAAGACCTGGTGGATGGAGGCCACTGTCCTCATTGGGACAGTCAGTGCTGCAGAAAATGTTCTGTACACTTGCCTAGATCTGTGCCTCGTTACACGTCTGACTTGGAGGTCTACAGATCTCTATCTCTCTCATCTTGATTTCTTGTTATACCTTAAATGATGTAGCAGTTAGGTTCAGATGCCTGAATAGGCACTCATGAGCAACTACAGGACTTAGGGTGAAAGGTTAGTAATGTTTAAAACTATGTCTGCCACTGTCGTTTTCCACCCATCCAAAGCTGAAACCATTTTCGTAGTCATTTTTGTAAGTTTAATAATTGCAATGCTATTTCACTACAAATGCTGACATGGGCTTTGAGGAAAATTTTTTGATTCTGCATTTTCAGAGAAAAAGAGAAAAGAAAAATAAAGAAACAATAAATAAAATAAAATAACAGGCACAGTAAAATAAAGGGGCCCACTAAAGTAGGCTCACAAACATCCACAGAATCAACTGAGCAATGGAAATAAAATATAGTAGACTGAATACTTAATAAAGCAGCTACGGTGAAACATCTAATGATTATGTACATTGGCTAAGTACTCTAAAAAGGGTTCCATATTTTAAGAAACTTTTCCAGACTACCAGACAAAACATATCTGAGCCCTTCAGCATGCAACACATTTGTCTGCTTCTGTCAGCCACATTTTAAAGGTAGGTGGGATGTTCGACTTCCACAACCTTAAAATGATCTTCTTAGCAACTATCATACCATATGTTATAGCAGATAGTATACAATGATCAAAATATTGAAATGTCTTAGAAAAACCAAACAAGGCTATTTTAGGGTCAGGAGACAACCTTAGACTGTATACATCTGTGTAGAATCTGAATATATCACCCCAGTAGGTATCAAGTTTAGGGCACATCCAAAAAAGATGAGCAAGGGAACCCTCTGCTCCTTTACATCTGTCACATAATGGCTCCATGGAAGGAAAAATACGATGAAGCTTTGTTTTAGAATAATGGAGTCTATGTATGACTTTAAATTGCAAAAGCTGATGTCTGGCATTAATTGAACAAGACTTTATTCTAGTAAGACTTTCTTCCCAGACACTACTTTCTTTCTCAATACATAGTTCTTTCTCCCATGCAGCCCTCAGATGATTTGTAGAGAAACTTAACTGTTTTGAGAAAGCACCAACAAAGCTTGAGACTAGGGCTGGGCGATATGGGAAAAAATCTTATCGCAATAGTTTTTTTCATATCAGTCGATATCGATATATATGACGATATAAATCAAATCACTATTTCCTTTTTACTTTAAGTGAGATATGAAGATTTCAAAATTTAATTTTTTTCTGTTTTTATCCTTAATTTATTTTAGACAAATAGACATATAGAACATTACACAACTGTATTAAACACATGCACACACAGACACACACACACACACACACACACACACACACACACACACACACACATATATATATATATATATATATATATATATATATATGGGGCAGTATTAGTATGAACAGTATCCACACACAGACACTGTGTTAAGCAGGCTGTTGCTGGCCCTTTAAGTACGGGCTGAGGAAAGGATTTGTAGCGGTGAGTCGACTCTATCGGCTCAAATGGGGAGTTGGTTTAGCGCTTCTGTTTTTGGTAGAAAATAAAGTTTCCCTCCTCAGGATTTTGGTCATAAAGTCAACGTTGCCTCAGCGTTCTCACTCAAACTCCTACAGTATACATATTTATCTTTAACGATTACGAAATTACGTCGATTAGCATAGCGTGCGTCGATGCGTTGCCGCGTCTACTGAAAGCATGGATTTATCCGGAGCGCAAGCTGCAGCTACAAACAATCGCACGCGTGTATCTAAAGTTGTGGGAGTGTTTTACACAGAAACACAACAGTGTGGTGCTCTGTCAGCTCTGCACAACACAACTGTACAGCTGCTATACACGAGTACTTGAAGCTCAAACACCCCATAGTGCTTTGTCAATACAGCAGCAGGACAGCACCTGTTTACCTGTTTATCTTTTTTTAGCAGATTATTTGAAGATTATTAACACGTGTATCATGTTTCTTTCAGTAGTAGTTTAACGTTTTTTTTCTCTTATTCTCTCTGCTCGACTGTGACGCCTGCAGTAACTTATTACTAGCACATGGGTTAATGTGCTGCTGTGTGTCTCAACCAAACATGAAATGGCTGGAACTCTGGTTCAGCCACCTGATTGGTTTGGAGCGGCGCTATTCTCATTCTCATTGGCTGTTCGTGTTGTCTCTCAAAACACGGACGGAACTTAATTCTATCGACTTTCTATTGACTACGTCTTATATCGAGGAAATGTTATTTTGCGATAATTATCGTTATCGTTTTATCTCCCAGCCCTACTTGAGACTAATTGCCTTGCCTCTGGAGGTCCAGACAAAATTTGAAAAACAGGATCCTGGGAAGAGAGTGATTGATATGAAGGTATATTCTGTTGAATATAACTTCTTATCTGTAAGTATCTAAAGAAATCTGAGAATGTAAATACTTTATTTTCAATTGCTTAAAGAAGCTAAACAATCATTATTGTACAAGTCTTTCAATTTTACAATGCCTTTTTTAGCCCAGTTACGAAATGTACCATCAGATAAAGAGGGTGAATGATTGGAATGATTGTGCCAAATTGAAGCAAGTATGAGAGTTGCAGGAAGATTACAAGCTTTCCTAATTTGATGCCAGATTTTTTGAGTATTACATATTATAAAATTATCTTTCTTTAAAGCTGAAGCCCTAGGTGAAGAGAAAAGAAGAGCAGGAAGAGAAGAATTAACAATCAGATTTTTTTTAACAGCCAACCAGATGGTAATCCTAAACCACCCAGAGCCGTTGGCTTCTGTATGTGAGTTTTTGAAATTCTGTGTGTTTTAAACCCCAAATAAATGGCATAATAATGGAATCCAGTGATTCAATTGCTGATTGCATTCACCCGTCCAATGAGGGAAAGGGGTAGTATTCTCCACCTATCAATGTCCTGTTTAAGTCTATTCATCTTTTCCACAAAGGTAAGCTTAAACAGTGCATTAGGGATCTTTGTAACTTCAATACCAAGATACTTTATTTTAACAGTGGAAATTTTAAATGGCAAAGACTTTAAAAACCTGGGACTGTGATTAGCTGACAAAGCCATGAATTCGCTCTTTTGCCAGTTAATGGTGTAACCAGATATTTCACTAAATGAGCCAATGAGTTTAAGCAGGGGAGGAATAGATTGTTCTGGATCAGATAAAAACAGAATTATGTCATCCGCATACAGCGAGAGTTTATGTTCGACTCCCCCTAAAATTATAGGCTTAATATTCTTGTTCTCTCTTATGCTAATCGCTAATGGTTCTATGGCTATAGAGAAGAGAAGGGGGGAGAGAGGACACCCTTGACGTGTCCCTCTGTACAGGGGAAAGTAAGATCTCCTGGTTAGTAAGAATAGAAGCAGTAGGATGTGCATATAACATTTGTACCCATGAGATAAAGGCATGCCCAAACCCAAACTCTTTGAGAATAGCTATAATATAGCCCCACTTAACTTGATCAAATGCCTTTTCTGCATCAAGACTAAGATCAGCCTGTGCAGACGTGCCATGGTATTTATGGCATATAATGTCCATGAGTCGTCTAACATTAAAAAAAGAAAACCTATTAGGGATAAAACCAGTCTGATCAGGATGAATAATAGAAGTAATATATCGCTTTAATCTGTTTGCTAATACCTTACTAAAATTTTTTAAATCAGTATTTAATAATGCAATTGGCCTGTATGAAGAAAGTTCTGTTTTATCTCTCTCAGGTTTTAACAGAAGTGATACATGTGCAGCATATAATGTTTTGGGAAGCGTCCCAACCTTAGTAGAATGTATAAACATTCTCAGTAAAAGTGGGGTAATCTGACTAGCAAACTTTTTGTAAAATTCGATTCCAAAACCATCTGGGCCAGGGGCTTTAGCACTAGGAAATTATTTAATTGAGTCAATTATTTCTTCAGAGGTCAGCTCAGAATCCAGAGCTTTTTGTGCAACTTCGTCTAATTGAGGTAACTTGTAGTTCTTTAACCAGGTCTTAACATCCCCTTTTGTTTTAGTTTGATACAGCTTTTCATAGTATTCTCTAAAAAAGTAATTTATTGCTATTGGATCTGTAAGTAATGCTCCTGAAGGTCATTTTATTTGATGAATAGCTCTGTTTGCTTGTAAATCTCTCAGCTGACGAGCTAACATTCTGTGAGGCTTATCGCCAAATTCAAAATACCTCTGCTTGACTTTTGAGATCTGATCACAAGCCTGATGTGAAATTATCGTATAAATTCTGAGGATATCTACTGGCGAATACATTATCTGCGCGTAAGCTCTGATGAAACCGCCAGGCAAATTTCTGTTTTGGGATCCCAAATTTAAGAATCAATGAAACTGGAGAATGATCAGAGATCAGAATGTTATGATATTTACAATTAACAACATTAGGTATTAATTTTGCATCCAATAGAAAGAAATCAATATGGGAATAAGTTTTAGGCATTTGTGGGGAAAAAAAAGAATAGTCTCTGTCAGTTGGGTGCTGAGTCCTCCAAATGTTCACCAGGTTATTAGAGGAAATCAAATGTTGTAACAGAACTGAGGAGCTAGACAGGTTACATTATTTTGTTGATGATCTATCTAAATGCTTATCTAACACAGTGTTGAAGTCCCCACCCACAATTAAATGTGTATCAGTTAAGTCTGGCAAGGAATCAAAAGTCTTACGAAAAAATATTACATCATTAAAATTAGGTCCATAAATATTTATTATGAGTTATATGTGACTTACAAATGCGACCCGTCACTATTATGTATCACCCATGCGGGTTTGTTATGGTGGAAATGTGTTCAAATTGCAAAGACTTTTTGATTATAATGGCAACTCCCCGAGCTTTACTTGAGAACGTAGATTGTAATATTTGACCAGCTATGCAATGCAGCCGATTGCACTCAGATGGTCTGATATGTGTCTCCTGTACAAACACAATATCTGCTGAAAGGGATTTAAGATGGGAAAATACCTTGGCACGTTTAATTGGATGACCAAGACCACGTACATTCCAGCTCACAAAATTAACCCCGCAGCTGCTAGATTGTGATAACCTAACTGTTTGTGTCATGGACCTTTGAAAACAACAATGTGAAAGCCGTAGTGCCCAAAAACTCGAACAATTTGAAACAAAAATAAAACTTAAACATATGAATAACAAACTCCCCCCACCCCTCCCTAACCCACTTACCCAAACAAAGTGAGTAAGAATATTCCCACATAAACTCTGGGGATACTGTATCCAAAATATTGACAAAATTAAACAATAACAGTCTTTTCTGCAGTAACGTTAAATGAAGCGACTCGTATTCCCCTCCATATCTAAAGATGAAATGTTTGTAAAAAAAACACGGTAAATATCAAAAACAAACATGAAATAGTGACAGTTCACCCATGTTGGTACACTGTGTTACAGTTTAACTGTTACACTTCAAGAGTCTACCTCAGAGTTTTCCACAAGCACACCACTCAAGAACGCCTCAGCCTCCTGTGGGGTGGTGAACAACTTGGTGGCATTGTTCCATGTAACACGGAGACGCGCTGGGTACAGAAAACCACACACTGCACCAGAGTCTTTCAGTTTTCTCCGTACACCATTAAAGAGCTGCCACTGTCTCACCACCTCCGATGGAAGATCTGGGTAGAAGAAGATCCTTTGTCCCTCAAACGACAGAGGATGTTTTTGCCGTGCGATCTGCAGGATCTTCTCTCTCATACGACAGTGATGAATTCTAGCTATCATCACCCGTGGTTGCGCTGAGTTCACTGATGGCTGCCCTCCGAGCCGGTGAGCGCGGTCTATCTCCAAAGGCTTGTAAAAGTTCTCTGTCCCTAACAAGTCGGAGATAAATCTAACGAGGAATTCTTCTGGTCGCCCCTTTTCAATATTTTCAGGCAAACCCAAGATTTTAATATTTTGACGCCTAGAACGTCCCTCTAGATCGACCACCTTATTGCGTAGCTCCTTGTTCTCTGCAACCAGCTGCTGCCATGCCTGCTCCAGCGTAGTTAGCCAATTATCGTGATCAGACTCTGCTAACTCAATTTCAGCAATCCGACTGCCATGGCTGTTAAGAGCAGCCTGTGTGGATTGCAGAGTAGACTCCAAGCTGTTGAATCTGTCGTTCATCTTGCTGCTCATTTCGTGGATGGCAGACAGAATGTCCGATATTCCTGGATTAGCCTCCGAAATTAGTGGGCTAGCCTTATGGAGGCTACCCCCCTGCGCTTCATCACACAGCGTTGTTTCATCAGTCTCGTTAGTTGGTTTCTCCAACTTTTTTGGCGTATTTGGCTTGGTCATTGTGTGAACAATACCTAAAGATTAGCCATCGAGCAATTTAAATGACAATCTGCTGTAAAGAAACATGTCAACCATTGGAGGGGAGCTCAACGAAAAAACGTCTACTCCATAAAGCGCTCACTACTGCCCCCCGTGATGTAAATATTTAACTTTGTAGATTTAGTTTTGTACATCTCAACTGTCTGTTGTTCAATTGGTCATCTTGGTTATCTTATCTGGGTAAAAGGGTTTGGTTGTAAATTATTTGAAATCAGCTTTTTGATTGGTCATTGTTTTGTATCACTATAGAAGTGACTACACTGTTGTTAGGAATAGCCTATAGCCTCATATAATGACATTGCAGGACATTATCTGTGTGTGGATTTGTTTGTGTAGTTTGGGATGTTTTGCATCGTTGTTTTTTTTTAAATGTATTTTGTATTTAACAAAGGTACCTATTGTATTTGAATCTACTTGTACCTTTTTTGCTTTATGTTCATTTTGGAGTTTGTCCTTTTTTTAATACTTAACTGCTTCTTACTATAAACTACAATTTAGGGCTGCGCGATATATTGAGTTTTTAAGAAATATCGATATATATTTTTATATGCAATATAAGATGAGACAATACCGTTTGTATCAATATAATCTATGTTGTGCTGCAATTACACTTGTAGATCCACCAGTTCGCCTCTCTCCCTTTCCCAGTTTGTCTTAACTTCACACTGCCTCTCTCCCTCACAAAACTCACAGCTTTACACGTAAATACAGGCAGCGACATGGAGACGGATACAGACATGAACAAGGCTATCGAAAAGGATGCCTGTCGAAAGTAGCTCTGTCTGACGCAATTCGATAGCAAAAAGGTACTTACTGAAACGTCTCTGTACTACCAAATACCAAAAAGTAAAAAAAAAAAAAATTGGTGCCTATTTTCGGTACTTTGTGTATAATGCAAAATAAAAAAAACATGACGTCGCCATGATGCGCAGAAACGCAGGAAGCACACACACAGCTAGGTAAACATGTCAAAGTACTCAAAAGTTTGGCTCTACTTCAAAAGAGTCTGTCTCGCAGCTGCAGCAAATGCTTCAAGATCGTGGCTTAAGAAACAGCAGCACTATGGCGCTGCCGGAGAAGTGAGAATCTGGGCTAAGTACGCTAAACGATGTTGTTTTCAGTGATAAAATATCATCAGGCAAGTTAACCGTTTACTGTGCTTCTTTCTAACTAGCTAATACGAGCTGCTATTGTGCTAATGTTAGCTGAATCATAACTGCCATTCAGCAGCTTCAGCTAACATTAGCACAATACCAGCTCGTATTAGCTAGTTAGCTAGCAAGATGGCTAAAATTCAGTCACTGTATGAATAAACCTGTAACGTTGTTAGGTATCGCTCGTGTTCTGTAAGTATGACATTAACTAACCACCCCTAACTAATGACCCCTTTCACTGTAGCAGCTGAAGGGTGTTGGTTGAGAGAAGGGATGAATGTCACAGAACAGTAACCAATTTTATTGTTAATTGGATTGCATAGTTTTATAGTTTAAGCATAAATAAGGTTAATGTTTTGTTCTTAATAAAGCAGCACAAAGATGCTTATTGTTTGAAGAAGATCCAAATAATAAAAAGGTAGCCTCTTAGGACAGTATGAGACTAAGATTACTCATGTTCTCTGTTAAATACAAACGTTTTTGTATTTTTTGTTACAATTTTAAAAAAAAGGTATCGTATCAGTATCAAAATTTTTCAAACAATACCCAGCCCTAGTCAAAAGTGCGTGTGTGACATTTGTGACGTGTAGCTTTGATGCAGAAGTGCCTTTTTGTTATCACCTTATGGGAAGAAAAAATAAAAAAATAAAAATCTCGTATATCGCCATTTAGCTAAAAAAATATCGAGATATTATTTTTGGTCCATATCACCCAGGCCTACTACAATTGTGTACTTCTGCCACATCTGGATTTCTTGTAAGAAAGTTAAAGCTTTCCTAATCTCTCTCTTTTTCTTTGTAACCCAGACATCCTAAAGGAGGTGGATGAGGTTTATGAGAAGTACAAAAAGGAGTCCGATGGAGCTCAGAGGAAGCGTCTCCAGATGCAGCTTCAGCGTGCACTTATCAGCAGCCAGGAGCTGGGTGATGAGAAGATTCATGTGGTCACACAGATGATGGAGCTGGTGGAGAACCGCTCGCGGCAGATGGAAGCACACTCGCCCTGCTTTTTAGAGCCAGGAGATGCTGAGCGGTCAGCCGAAAAGGTTCGCCACGAGACAGGAAGTAGCTCCACTACCATTGTGCCTGAGCGCTCGTCATCTCGTCGGCCAAGGCGACACAGGAACAGTGAAAGTCGTGACCCTTGCCTTGGAGCCAATGGGGCGATGGAGGATTTGTGTGATGAACCAGCACAGCAGCCTCGTGAGAAGAAGTCTAAATCAGCCAAAAAGAAGAAGCGGTCCAAAGCCAAGCAGGAGCGTGAGGCATCACCGGTGGAGTTCACTATTGACCCGAATGAGCCCACCTACTGCCTCTGCGAGCAGGTGTCCTACGGAGAAATGATTGGCTGCGACAACGAGCAATGCCCCATTGAGTGGTTTCACTTCTCTTGCGTTGGACTCACCTACAAACCCAAGGGCAAGTGGTACTGTCCCAAGTGCAGGGGCGACAGTGAAAAGACCATGGACAAAAGCACAGAGCGGCCAAAGAAAGACCGAAGGACCAGGTAGTGTCAGTAGGAGTGTAGGATTGTGCCCGTGTTAAATGTTACGCCTATAATAATCAGCCTGGTATAAATGGGGCTGCACAATATGGATAACAATACAATATTACAACATGCTGCAATTGCAGTGAGCCTTGCAATATAATTAAACACATTAGTAACCTTACATCTTGTAAAGCCATTGGGGATACCATGACACGTCATTTTGACCAAAATGATTTGTGTTTGTTGGATTGTATGAGCGTATTGAATAATTTACACCTACAGGGTGTCCTGGGATTTAGTTAGGGTGCTCAGAGAGTAATGGTATTTTTACAGGGCTAATTGGCATGTAATAGTACAACAAAAGCCAGTATGATATTAGTAGTGATTTAAGAAACTGTATTGTGCAGCCCTTAGTACAAACCATCCCTCAACCATCCCTCAGGCTTTTACACTACAGATTCAATCTCACATTTTACTAGCAGAGAGCCAATTGTGCATACAGGCACAGCTCTGTGTATTGACACAGTGTATTGACAAGTGCTTTGGACTTTGTTGTGGTTTTGTTTTTGACTTCTCTGCTTTTGCATATTTTATGGTCAGCTGTCCCTGTAGCCAATTTCAACGGCATTTAAATTTGTCTGCCCACAATTGTGCTTTTTACGAAGTTGGACAAGTTTTAGAGAATGTTAATCCCACTGAGTCTCATTAATTTAGGTTAAGGTTCAGATTCCCCAAATGACATTGAGTTTCTGGTTTGAAATGCTACACAGCTAAGCCTCACTATGTTGTTTTTAAATTAAACCAAGCAGGCTGGAATAACAAACTTGTCGTCATGCTAAATTTAGCAACAATCAATCCACTTTTTATAGTGTGACCTTTCACACATGCAAAAAATAAATATTATTTGAATTTAATAATGCACTCCAAGTGTTTGTATTTTTTGGGTTAACAGTCACAGTTTCTCATTAGGATTTTTACCAGCATTCTGTAAGGCCTGTCCAACCTGGCAGTGGTTGCTATGAAAACACTCTGTTTGGTGGAGCATGGACACGTAATAAATCTGTGGAGAAAAAACAAAGTGAAAGATTGTAAGAGCCAATATGGGTTTGTTTTTCCAAGCTTTAGAAGACTAGGTTCTGTGCAGAATGGTGGGCCAGCTTTTAGAGAATTGACTCCTTCAAAGGTTTCCCTGATGCACTTAGCCCAAATGAGATCACCCAGGTGCTGTTCTTGCTTAAAAAAAAAAAAATTAAGGTAAGTGATTGAATAATGCTGATGCCTTGCAGACCTTGAAAAGACTTCACAATACTGCCATCAATGTTTGTAAGACAAGATACAAGATATTTTTCAAACTTTATTTTTTCATTTTATTGTATGTTCTGTTGCAGGACAGGAGTTTATGTCCTCCCCCCCATTTTAATTTCATATCACACTGTAAACACAGATATGGGAAAAGTAATTTTTCAAATGTCTTCCAGTAAGAGAATGATTCTTTGGTTTATTGTATCTGGTGTAATGTCTTTGTTAAAGATTAGATTTTTTTTTACGTATTTAAATAAACCTGTGCCTATGTCTGTACTTAGCTTTGGTTGGATGTTTTTGTAGATGAGGTGTAAAAGCATTGACTGATAAATATGAGATAATATTATAATAACTATTTTAGTGGGAAAAAAAAACCTTTCGTACTTTTTATACTTGCCATGCCAATAAAACCATGTAAAAACAAACATGCTATTTGCAAATAGGTGAAAAAGAAATGATCCATGGATCTGTGCTATATTTTCATGTAAAGAAATAACATTTTGTTTGTATTTTTCTCTTTAAAAAAAAAAATTAATCAACATAAATCTGCTACCATTAGTTCTTAAATGCGTTCTGTTTCTGTTCTGTGTGACAGGTAGACATTATGCTGGACTATGTCTGGAGAGAAAAAAAGAGTAAAATTTACTCCACAATAATGTAACTTGGTATAGCAACATTGCTGTCTGCAACTGCATACCTGTATAGTGGACCGGACAGGTAGGTGTAGCTGAAGTGTCTAGCAAGTTGAAGATATAACATGTTTCTAAGGGGCAGCAGTTAATTGTGAATGAGGAGATGTACTGCTGCCTGCAGATGGCAGTAATGAGCAAGTCTTATGCTCAGTAGGTGTTTTATATCACTTATCAAAAAGTCCAAGTAAAGATCCAAGCCTCAGCCTTACCTAGATATTTCAGAGTTGTTTTTGGCTCACAAAAAATCTAAATGAAATAAGTAAAATATTTGTGTGACACTAAACTGGAGTTTAATATTGAACATCCAGCACAGCTTTCATGCAAAATATAAGATACAAATATGATTCTCTGATCAGACCTATATGAACACTTGCGGTAATTGGGTTAAAAAAGTTAATGGACAAACAGACTGATGAAAGAAGCAACACAGAAACAGATGGACAGATGTACGGATTAAGGAAAGTACAAACAATGCTAATGCTTGCTACGTTTCTTTGAATCTGAAACTGTTTTGTGTAGGCAGGGCAGAAGTGTTACTCAAGATTAGGGCCACTGCATTAAAGAACACTGCAGCACCAATGTAGTGGGTGTGTGTGTACTTTTGTGACTCCTGAGTATTTTTAGAGCAATTCAGACATGTTTGGAATGTTCCAGACATCCTAACTATTTCTGATATTTATTTTTGCTATCTGTCAGCATTTAATTTTGCACATGCACATGAGCTTAAATCTAAAAGATTTGACTGTATTTATAGTATCAGTTTTTACACCATTTGGAAATCAATAATGCAACCCATCAACCAATCACATTTTAGTCAATTATTTTATCATTTATGTATCATCCCCTTTCTCACTGCATATTTGGAACTTTAAAATATATAGTAAACTTTCTGGACTTTCAGATTTTATCTCATTATTTAATTCATAACTTTTTCTGTTATTGTTCGAATCTTTGTTTTGTGACAATAGTAAATCAGTTCAGCAATAAATAAAAAAGTAAAACAATTTTATAAGGTAGTGTTTACTAAAACCAGAGTCAGTCAGACCTATAGAGTTTGTCTGATGTGTTGGATACATTTAAAATGTATTAATGTTGGAATCGTACAAGTTTGGTCATATTTACTGGTGGACTCAGGGGGTGCAGCTATGGTTTTGTCCTCTAGAGTGACAAAAAGTGTCCCTGTTTTTCAATAAATTATAAGAGAAAGATTGATAATCTGTTTTAATGAGTGGCCTTTCCAGTAGAAAAAGTGTGCCCTTTCTAGTAGACAAGTTCAAAATTGATTATTGATCTGATCTCCTTTACCACATTTACCCAATAGAAATATTTGGACATTCCAAAAAAAATATGAAAATAACCAGCCGACATACTACCACACATCCTCCACTGAACGTGTATGGGGTTGTTGCTTTTTAATATTTAGGGTTATAAAGAATCTTAAAATATTTTTCCAAGTAAATTCCCTCCAAAGACCTGAGCTAGAGCCAGTATCCTCAGATAATTTTATATTATTCCCCTTTTTCAGCTGTAGAGATGAATAGCTGCTGGAAATTAATCCTCGGTTGGTGTTCCCTTTATATGAGTCAGTAAATATCTTAATTAAAGGCATTCCTTTTTCTCCCACCATTTTAATGTTCTCGGTGCTTTCAAATCCCCTGATGTCTAGTGATTTCATTGCCAGGTGTTCTTTGGTCAGCTTAACTCTGTCAGATGAAGGTTTTTGCCCTTTTTAAAAGAAATATGTTATTCTTTGTTCATGGTATTACGTATTGAAACCCCAGATGAACTACATTCAATGAGGTCTTCTTTGCCTAAGCAGATTTTTATTTACCAATATATGTTATATACACTAAATATAAAAAATGAGCAAAAAAGCATCTAGGTAGCTGGGAACGATATTTTGCAAAGAAAAAACTAATGTTTTTAACCTGTATGTTTTAGGTTTTTTTTTTGCAAAATATGGTTACAAACACAGAAACAGATCAGTGATAGGCTGGTGAGTGAAAGACCATGGGCAAGTGATCTCCCAGGGGAGTCTGGGAGTTGGAGTTTGTGACTGTCGGATGAGGAGGAGTTCAAACTAAGCCGAAGGGAGGCATGACAATTTTTTTTTATTCAGTATAATTCAAGATTACTTTTAAAGTGCTTATTACAGCAATGTTGTCACAAGGCAGCTTTACAGAAGTTTGAAAATAGACAGTTACAACATTTATCCCCCAGTGAGCAATATCCCCTCAGACTGGAAGAACAAACCTTGACTCTCAAGGGGAGACCCATCCTCCTTTGGTCAAACAGTATGTACAATTAAATAAGCTAAATGCCAAAGAAAAAAGCTAAGAGAATATCTGTTTGAAGTCTGGATGGCAAAGTCTGGATGCACCAGTAAAGGCAGTCTCTGGCTAAGTCTTCATGAAAAGTGGGAGTGAATTGAAACAGTCCCATGCTATCTCAATGCTGGTACATCTGGATGGCACAGTGATGTAATTGAGGGTGTTGCAGTTGGCACAAATGAACAGAAGGTGGTTGGTGGCAGGTAAGGAGGAGGCCCTGATGGTCAGTCTTCCAACAGTGTTCAGCAGGACAGGAGGACAGTCATTATCTCAGGAAGAGTAAAGAGAGAAAAATACTTTGGCTCGGGAGTAATAAACAGATATAAACAATTTCAGAGTGTGGCTGATGACTCCAGCAGAGCTAACTATAACAGCTTAAACTAAAAGGAGGGAACCAGAAGGTAAGCACTCTGAGACACTGGGATGAAATCACTCTACCATCAACAAACCTGACCTTGCTTTTATCTAAAGAGAAAGATAAATCACCAAAAGCTAAACTAAACAAGTATGTTTTAACAATAACTGGGAGATTATTTCACAATTTGGGGGCTTTGTAGTGAAAAGCCCCCCATTGAAGTCTTCTGAATTGTAGGAATAGCAAACCAGCATCCTGTCATCTGAGTAAGCACGGCGGTTCATAATAGCCGCGAGACTCCGGCAGGGCTTTATACGTCAATAAAATAATGTTATAGTCGATACAGAGTTTAAGAGAAGGCCAGTGTAGCACTGATAAAACTGGACTCATGTATTTAAATTTCCTTGTTTTAGTTAGTGGTCTAGCTGCAGCGTTCTGAACTAACTGAAGTTTATTCAGGCTCCTGCTAGAGCATCCTGACAATAATGCATTACAGTAGTCTAGCCTTGAGGTTATAAAAGCATGCACCAACTTTGCAGCATCAAGCATAGATAATGCATTTTTTAACTTTGAAATGTTTCAGAGTTAAACATCAGATCTGAATAAATTATCACACCAAGATGACCTAGATCAAGTAGCACCAGCAGAGATACGCAGCCCTGATCAGAGGTAAGAAGATCATTTGTTATGTACTAGAGCCGTCGTGTTGTGGTGGGGCCTAAAACCAGATTGGATTTTTTTCATATATGTTGTTCTTATGTAGATATACACATAAAATATTATGTAAATATTATGTAGAGTTGCTGGGCTACAGCTTTTTCTAAAACCTTAGAAAAAAAATGGTAAATTTGAAATACGTCTATATCTAGACAATTCGCTGGGGTCAAGATTTGGTTTCTTTATCAGAGGTTGAATAATTGCTATAGCTTGAATGATTTTGGTACATGTACTTCCAGTTTGGTCGCCTGCCATTTGCACTCTGTTTTGTCTGTCTTAAGTTGCGTATTTCATTGTTGTATTATGGGGCTAGCTTTTTCTGTTGCATCATTTTAGTTTTTATAGGTGCAACATTGTCTAAAGTTGATCGGAATGTATTTTTATGCAATATGTTTATCTTGCTCTGTTGCGTCTGATGAAGGAAAAGCTATGGTTGAGAAATCCAGAAGGATTTAAACATAACTTCATAATTGTGTGCACAAACATATTTATAAGTTTAAAGTTAAAAGACACTATGCATATTTGATGTCAATATATGTGTCATACATGCATTTAGAAAAAAACTACACATCACAAGATTCTGCTTCCCAACATCCAGTTACTTCTATTTCTTCTTTACACAGGATGTTCAGACAGATTATGGCAGAGAGTGTCCTTCTTTCTCTATTTGCACACTTTAACATGAATTCATAAAAATGCATTCTCTGCATGTTTGAAGTGCTCTTTCTGTTATGAAAAATGTACTTATAGATAGAAAGACTACAATTTAACAGACATGCAAACAGGCAGTATTCTGATGAAACAATACATTTTAAACTAGAGAGGGGAAGTTCATGAACGAACTTTGAAGTTGGCTTGAAATTGCCCGCTGATAGTTGTGTGAGTGTGTCTGTGTTTGGAGAAGGTGTTTTTGTACCCTGTAACTCCACTTTCAATTCCTATAACTCCACCTTAAATTTCTACATTTCCATCTTAAATTCCCAAAACTCCACCTTAATTTCACATAAATCTACCTTTAATTCCTATAACTCCACCTTAAATTCATATTGTAATTCCACCTTAAAAGCATTAAAGGTGCTGTTATAGTTGTGTTTTAGTTTGAAGGTGTGAGTACTGTGAATTTCTGTAATTCCACCTTAAAAGCACTGCTCCTACTCTCATAGCTGTGTGCGTGTGAGTGTGTGTGCGTGTCAGTTTGTGTCTATTGTGTTGTGTGTATGTTGTGTAGTGTGTGTGTTGTGTAGGGAGTGTATGTTGTGTATTGTGTAGGGTGTGTACGTTGTGTAGTGTGTATGTTGTGTAGTTTGTGTTTTGTGTAGTGTGTATGTTGTGTAGGGTGTGTATGTTGTGTATTGGGTATGTTGTGTAGTGTGTGTATTGTGTAGTGTGTATGTTGTGTAGGGTGTGTATGTTGTGTAGTTTGTATGTTGTGTAGGGTGTGCATGTTGTGTAGGGTGTGTATGTTGTGTAGTGTGTAGGGTGTGTATGTTGTGTAGTGTGTGTATAGTGTAGTGTGTGTGTGTTGTGTAGGGTGTGTATGTTGTGTATTGTGTATGTTGTGTAGTGTGTGTATTGTGTAGTGTGTATGTTGTGTAGGGTGTGTATGTTGTGTAGTGTGTATGTTGTGTAGTTTGTGTGTTGTGTAGTGTGTATGTTGTGTAGGGTGTGTATGTTGTGTAGTTTGTATGTTGTGTAGGGTGTGCATGTTGTGTAGGGTGTGTATGTTGTGTAGTTTGTGTGTTGTGTAGTGTGTGTGTTGTGTAGGGTGTGTATGTTGTGTAGTTTGTATGTTGTGTAGGGTGTGCATGTTGTGTAGGGTGTGTATGTTGTGTAGTGTGCATGTTGTGTAGTTTGTGTGTTGTGTAGTGTGTGTGTTGTGTAGTGTGTATGTTGTGTAGTGTGTGTGTTGTGTAGTGTGTTTGTTGTGTAGTGTGTATGTTGTGTAGGGTGTGTATGTTGTGTAGTTTGTATGTTGTGTAGGGTGTGTATGTTGTGTAGTTTGTATGTTGTGTAGGGTGTGCATGTTGTGTAGGGTGTGTATGTTGTGTAGGGTGTGTATTGTGTAGTGTGTATGTTGTGTAGGGTGTGTATGTTGTGTATTGTGTATGTTGTGTAGTGTGTGTATTGTGTAGTGTGTATGTTGTGTAGGGTGTGTATGTTGTGTAGTTTGTAAGTTGTGTAGGGTGTGCATGTTGTGTAGGGTGTGCATGTTGTGTAGGGTGTGTATGTTGTGTAGGGTGTATGTTGTGTAGGGTGTGTATGTTGGTAGGGTGTGTATAGTGTAGTGTGTATATTGTGTAGTTTGTGTTGTGTAGTGTGTATGTTGTGTAGGGTGTGTATGTTGTGTATTGTTTATGTTGTGTAGTATGTGTAGTGTGTATGTTGTGTAGGGTGTGTATGTTGTGTAGTTTGTGTGTTGTGTAGTTTGTGTGTTGTGTAGTGTGTATGTTGTGTAGGGTGTGTATGTTGTGTAGTTTGTATGTTGTGTAGGGTGTGTATGTTGTGTAGTTTGTGTGTTGTGTAGTGTGTATGTTGTGTAGGGTGTGTATGTTGTGTAGTGTGTATGTTGTGTAGTTTGTGTGTTGTGTAGTGTGTATGTTGTGTAGGGTGTGTATGTTGTGTAGTTTGTATGTTGTGTAGGGTGTGTATGTTGTGTAGTTTGTGTGTTATGTAGTGTGTATGTTGTGTAGGGTGCGTATGTTGTGTAGGGTGTGTTAGTTGTGTAGTGTGTATGATGTGTAGTTTGTGTGTTGTGTAAGGTGCGTATGTTGTGTAGTTTGTATGTTGTGTAGGGTGTATGTTGTGTAGTGTGTGTATTGTGAAGTGTGTATGTTGTGTGGGGTGTGTATGTTGTGTAGTGTGTATGTTGTGTAGTTTGTGTGTTGTGTAGGGTGCGTATGTTGTGTAGTTTGTATGTTGTGTAGGGTGTACGTTGTGTAGTGTGTGTATTGTGTAGTGTGTATGTTGTGTAGGGTGTGTATGTTGTGTAGTGTGTATGTTGTGTAGTTTGTATGTTGTGTAGGGTGTGCATGTTGTGTAGTGTGTGTGTAGTGTAGGGTGTGTATGTTGTGTATTGTGTATGTTGTGTAGGGTGTGTATGTTGTGTATTGTGTATGTTGTGTAGTTTGTGTGTTGTGTAGTGTGTGTGTATTGTGTAGTGTGTATGTTGTGTAGTGTGTATATTGTGTAGTCTGTGTGTGTGTGAGTGTGTGTGTATGTTGTGTAGGGTGTGTGTATTGTGTAGGGTGTGTATGTTGTGTAGGGTGTTCATGTTGTGTATTGTGTGTATGTTGTGTATTGTGTGTATGTTGTGTAGGGTGTGTATGTTGTGTAGGGTGTGTATGTTGCGTAGTTTGTCTGTTGTGTAGTGTGTGTGTATTGTGTATGTTGTGTAGGGTGTGTATGTTGTGTAGTGTGTATATTGTGTAGTCTGTGTGTGTTTGAGTGTGTGTATGTTGTGTAGGGTGTGTGTGATGTGTAGTGTGTATATTGTGTAGGGTGTGTGTGTGTGTCTGTTGTGTAGTGTGTGTGTGTTGTGTAGGGTGTTTGTGTGCGTGCGTGTGTAAGTGTGTGTGTGAGTTTGTGTGTACTGTTTAATGGGTGTCTGTGTGAGAGATGTTCATCGTGACATCACTGCTGGCAGTTACATTTGAATTCTCTCAACATTCCGCCATTCATTCCTATGGGGCAAAAATTCCCTGTTTGAACGTTTTTCGGAAAACCGTAAGCCGGATCTCTTAGAAAAGCACAAGCATAAATCTGCGCTATAGGACCTACGATCCTGCCGAATTTCGTGGTTCTAGCTTAAAAACTGTGGGAGGAGTAGCGTTTACTTTTTTGAGCGTAGAATAATAATAACTAGAGAGGGGAAGTTCATGAACGAACTTCGAAGCTGGCTTGAAATCGCACGCTGATAGTTATGTGTTTGTGTTGTGTAGGGTGTGTGTAGTGTGTGTGTTGTGTAGGGTGTGTGTAGTGTGTGTGTTGTGTAGGGTGTGTGTGAGCGTGTGTGTAACTCCACCTTAAAAGAGCTGCTCCTGCTGTTCTTACTGTGTGTGTGTGTGAGCGTGCGTGTGTGCTGGCAGTTACATTTGAATTCTCTCAACATTCCGCCATTCATTCCTATGGGGCAAAAATTCCCTGTTTGAACGCCGTTTTCCGGAAAACTGTAAGCCGGATCTCTTAGAAAAGCACAAGCATAAATCTGCGCTATAGGACCTACGATCCTGCCGAATTTCGTGGTTCTAGCTTGAAAACTGTGGGACGAGTTAGTGATTATATTTTGAGAATAGAATAATAATAAGAAGATTATGAAGAACAGTAAGTTGGCTCTTTCAAGCCAACTTAATAAAAAGAACTAGAGAGAGGAAGTTCATGAACGAACTTCGAAGTTGGCTTGAAATCGCCCGCTGATAGTAAATTTCTGTAATTCCACCTTAAAAGCACTGCTCCTACTCTCATAGCTGTGTGCGTGTGAGTGTGTGTGCGTGTCAGTTTGTGTCTATTGTGTTGTGTGTATGTTGTGTAGTGTGTGTGTTGTGTAGGGAGTGTATGTTGTGTATTGTGTAGGGTGTGTACGTTGTGTAGTGTGTATGTTGTGTAGTTTGTGTTTTGTGTAGTGTGTATGTTCTGTAGGGTGTGTATGTTGTGTATTGTGTATGTTGTGTAGTGTGTGTATTGTGTAGTGTGTGTTGTGTAGTTTGTGTTTTGTATAGTGTGTATGTTGTGTAGGGTGTGTATGTTGTGTATTGTGTATGTTGTGTAGTGTGTGTATGGTGTAGTGTGTATGTTGTGTAGTTTGTATTTTGTGTAGTGTGTATGTTGTGTAGGGTGTGTATGTTGTGTAGGGCGTGTATGTTGTGTAGTGTGTGTTGTGTAGGGTGTGTATGTTGTGTAGCGTGTATGTTGTGTAGTTTGTGTGTTGTGTAGTGTGTGTATGTTGTGTAGCGTGTATCTTGGGTAGTTTGTGTGTTGTGTAGTGTGTGTATTGTGTAGGGTGTGTATGTTGTGTAGGGTGTGCATGTTGTGTAGTGTGTGTATGTTGTGTATTCTGTGTATGTTGTGTAGTGTGTATGTTGTGTATGTTGTGTAGTGTGTGTATTGTGTAGTGTGTATGTTGTGTGGTCTGTGTGTTGTGTAGTGTGTGTGTTGTTTAGGGTGTGTATGTTGTGTAGTGTGTATGTTGTGTGGTCTGTGTTTTGTGTAGTGTGTGTGTTGTTTAGGGTGTGTATGTTGTGTAGTTTGTATGTTGTGTAGGGTGTGTATGCTGTGTAGGGTGTGTATGTTGTGTAGTTTGTGGGTTGTGTAGTGTGTATGTTGTGTAGTTTGTATGTTGTGTAGGGTGTGCATGTTGTGTAGGGTGTGTGTTTTGTAGGGTGTATATTGTGTAGTGTGTGTTTTGTGTAGTGTGTATGTTGTGTAGGGTGTGTATGTTTTGTAGGATGTATGTTGTGTAGTGTGTGTATTGTGTAGTGTGTATGTTGTGTAGGGTGCGTATGTTGTGTAGTTTCTATGTTGTGTAGGGTGTGCATGTTGTGTAGGGTGTGTTAGTTGTGTAGTGTGTATGATGTGTAGTTTGTGTGTTGTGTAAGGTGCGTATGTTGTGTAGTTTGTATGTTGTGTAGGGTGTACGTTGTGTAGTGTGTGTATTGTGTAGTGTGTATGTTGTGTAGGGTGTGTATGTTGTGTAGTGTGTAAGTTGTGTAGTTTGTGTGTTGTGTAGGGTGCGTATGTTGTGTAGTTTGTATGTTGTGTAGGGTGTGCATGTTGTGTAGGGTGTGTATGTTGTGTAGGGTGTGTATGTTGTGTAGGGTGTATGTTGTGTAGTGTGTGTATGTTGTGTAGAGTGTACATTGTGTAGTGTGTGTATTGTGTATTGTGTATGTTGTGTAGTGTGTATGTTGTGTAGTTTGTGTGTTGTGTAGGGTGCGTATGTTGTGTAGTTTGTATGTTGTGTAGGGTGTGTATGTTGTGTAATGTGTGTTTAGTGTAGGGTGTGTATGTTGTGTATTGTGTATGTTGTGTAGGGTGTGTATGTTGTGTATTGTGTATGTTGTGTAGTTTGTGTGTTGTGTAGTGTGTGTGTATTGTGTAGTGTGTATGTTGTGTAGGGTGTGTATGTTGTGTAGTGTGTATATTGTGTAGTCTGTGTGTGTGTGAGTGTGTGTGTATGTTGTGTAGGGTGTGTGTATTGTGTAGGGTGTGTATGTTGTGTAGGGTGTTCATGTTGTGTATTGTGTGTATGTTGTGTAGGGTGTGTATGTTGTGTATTGTGTATGTTGCGTAGTTTGTCTGTTGTGTAGTGTGTGTGTATTGTGTAGTGTGTATGTTGTGTAGGGTGTGTATGTTGTGTAGTGTGTATATTGTGTAGTGTGTGTAGGGTGTGTGTGTGTGTGTGTGTTGTGTAGTGTGTGTGTGTGTTGTGTAGGGTGTTTGTGTGCATGCGTGTGTAAGTGTGTGTGTGAGTTTGTGTGTACTGTTTAATGGGTGTCTGTGTGAGAGATGTTCATCGTGACATCACTGCTGGCAGTTACATTTGAATTCTCTCAACATTCCGCCATTCATTCCTATGGGGCAAAAATTCCCTGTTTGAACGCCGTTTTCCGGAAAACCGTAAGCCGGATCTCTTAGAAAAGCACAAGCATAAATCTGCGCTATAGGACCTACGATCCTGCCGAATTTCGTGGTTCTAGCTTGAAAACTGTGGGACGAGTTAGTGATTATATTTTGAGAATAGAATAATAATAAGAAGATTATGAAGAACAGTAAGTTGGCTCTTTCAAGCCAACTTAATAAAAAGAACTAGAGAGGGGAAGTTCATGAACGAACTTCGAAGTTGGCTTGAAATCGCCCGCTGATAGTAAATTTCTGTAATTCCACCTTAAAAGCACTGCTCCTACTCTCATAGCTGTGTGCGTGTGAGTGTGTGTGCGTGTCAGTTTGTGTCTATTGTGTTGTGTGTATGTTGTGTAGTGTGTGTGTTGTGTAGGGTGTGTATGTTGTGTATTGTGTAGGGTGTGTACGTTGTGTAGTGAGTATGTTGTGTAGTTTGTGTTTTGTGTAGTGTGTATGTTCTGTAGGGTGTGTATGTTGTGTATTGTGTATGTTGTGTAGTGTGTGTATTGTGTAGTGTGTGTTGTGTAGTTTGTGTTTTGTATAGTGTGTATGTTGTGTAGGGTGTGTATGTTGTGTATTGTGTATGTTGTGTAGTGTGTGTATGGTGTAGTGTGTATGTTGTGTAGTTTGTATTTTGTGTAGTGTGTATGTTGTGTAGGGTGTGTATGTTGTGTAGGGCGTGTATGTTGTGTAGTGTGTGTTGTGTAGGGTGTGTTTGTTGTGTAGCGTGTATGTTGTGTAGTTTGTGTGTTGTGTAGTGTGTGTATGTTGTGTAGCGTGTATCTTGGGTAGTTTGTGTGTTGTGTAGTGTGTGTATTGTGTAGGGTGTGTATGTTGTGTAGGGTGTGCATGTTGTGTAGTGTGTGTATGTTGTGTATTCTGTGTATGTTGTGTAGTGTGTATGTTGTGTATGTTGTGTAGTGTGTGTATTGTGTAGTGTGTATGTTGTGTGGTCTGTGTGTTGTGTAGTGTGTGTGTTGTTTAGGGTGTGTATGTTGTGTAGTGTGTATGTTGTGTGGTCTGTGTTTTGTGTAGTGTGTGTGTTGTTTAGGGTGTGTATGTTGTGTAGTTTGTATGTTGTGTAGGGTGTGTATGCTGTGTAGGGTGTGTATGTTGTGTAGTTTGTGGGTTGTGTAGTGTGTATGTTGTGTAGTTTGTATGTTGTGTAGGGTGTGCATGTTGTGTAGGGTGTGTGTTTTGTAGGGTGTATATTGTGTAGTGTGTGTTTTGTGTAGTGTGTATGTTGTGTAGGGTGTGTATGTTTTGTAGGATGTATGTTGTGTAGTGTGTGTATTGTGTAGTGTGTATGTTGTGTAGGGTGCGTATGTTGTGTAGTTTCTATGTTGTGTAGGGTGTGCATGTTGTGTAGGGTGTGTTAGTTGTGTAGTGTGTATGATGTGTAGTTTGTGTGTTGTGTAAGGTGCGTATGTTGTGTAGTTTGTATGTTGTGTAGGGTGTACGTTGTGTAGTGTGTGTATTGTGTAGTGTGTATGTTGTGTAGGGTGTGTATGTTGTGTAGTGTGTAAGTTGTGTAGTTTGTGTGTTGTGTAGGGTGCGTATGTTGTGTAGTTTGTATGTTGTGTAGGGTGTGCATGTTGTGTAGGGTGTGTATGTTGTGTAGGGTGTGTATGTTGTGTAGGGTGTATGTTGTGTAGTGTGTGTATGTTGTGTAGAGTGTACATTGTGTAGTGTGTGTATTGTGTATTGTGTATGTTGTGTAGTGTGTATGTTGTGTAGTTTGTGTGTTGTGTAGGGTGCGTATGTTGTGTAGTTTGTATGTTGTGTAGGGTGTGTATGTTGTGTAGTGTGTGTGTAGTGTAGGGTGTGTATGTTGTGTATTGTGTATGTTGTGTAGGGTGTGTATGTTGTGTATTGTGTATGTTGTGTAGTTTGTGTGTTGTGTAGTGTGTGTGTATTGTGTAGTGTGTATGTTGTGTAGGGTGTGTATGTTGTGTAGTGTATATATTGTGTAGTCTGTGTGTGTGTGAGTGTGTGTGTATGTTGTGTAGGGTGTGTGTATTGTGTAGGGTGTGTATGTTGTGTAGGGTGTTCATGTTGTATATTGTGTGTATGTTGTGTAGGGTGTGTATGTTGTGTATTGTGTATGTTGCGTAGTTTGTCTGTTGTGTAGTGTGTGTGTATTGTGTAGTGTGTATGTTGTGTAGGGTGTGTATGTTGTGTAGTGTGTATATTGTGTAGTGTGTGTAGGGTGTGTGTGTGTGTGTGTGTGTGTTGTGTAGTGTGTGTGTGTTGTGTAGGGTGTTTGTGTGCATGCGTGTGTAAGTGTGTGTGTGAGTTTGTGTGTACTGTTTAATGGGTGTCTGTGTGAGAGATGTTCATCGTGACATCACTGCTGGCAGTTACATTTGAATTCTCTCAACATTCCGCCATTCATTCCTATGGGGCAAAAATTCCCTGTTTGAACGCCGTTTTCCGGAAAACCATAAGCCGGATCTCTTAGAAAAGCACAAGCATAAATCTCCGCTATAGGACCTACGATCCAGCCGAATTTCGTGGTTCTAGCTTAAAAATTGTGGGAGGAGTAGCGTTTACTTTTTTGAGCGCAGAATAATAATAACTAGAGAGGGGCAGTTCATGAACGAACTTCGAAGTTGGCTTGAAATCGCACGCTGATAGTAAATTTCTGTAATTCCACCTTAAAAGCACTGCTCCTACTCTCATAGCTGTGTGCGTGTGAGTGTGTGTGTGTGTCAGTTTGTGTCTATTGTGTTGTGTGTATGTTGTGTAGTGTGTGTGTTGTGTAGGGTGTGTATGTTGTGTATTGTGTATGTTGTGTAGTGTGTGTATGTTGTGTAGGGTGTGTATGTTGTGTATTGTGTGTGTTGTGTAGTGTGTGTATTGTGTAGTGTGTATGTTGTGTAGTTTGTGTTTTGTGTAGTGTGTATGTTGTGTAGGGTGTGTATGTTGTGTAGGGAGTGTATGTTGTGTAGTGTGTGTGTTGTGTATGATGTGTATGTTGTGTAGTGTGTATGTTGTGTAGTTTGTGTGTTGTGTAGTGTGTGTATGTTGTGTAGTGTGTATGTTGGGTAGTTTGTGTATGTTGTGTAGGGTGTGTATGTTGTGTATTGTGTATGTTGTGTAGTGTGTGTATTATGTAGTGTGTATGTTGTGTAATTTGTGTTTGATGTAGTGTGTATGTTGTGTAGGGTGTGTATGTTGTGTATGTTGTGTAGTGTGTGTATTGTGTAGTGTGTATGTTGTGTAGTGTGTGTGTTGTGTAGTGTGTATGTTGTGTAGTTTGTGTGTTGTGTATTGTGTATGTTGTGTAGTGTGTGTATTGTGTAGTGTGTATGTTGTGTAGTTTGTGTTTGTGTAGTGTGTATGTTGTGTAGGGTGTGTATGTTGTGTAGGGTGTGTATGTTGTGTATTGTGTATGTTGTGTAGTGTGTGTATTGTGTAGTGTGTATGTTGTGTAGGGTGTGTATGTTGTGTAGGGTGTATGTTGTGTAGTTTGTGTGTTATGTAGTGTGTTTGTTGTGTAGTGTGTGTATCTTGTGTATTGTGTATGTTGTGTAGGGTGTGTATGTTGTGTAGGGTGTGTATGTTGTGTAGGGTGTGTATGTTGTGTAGTGTGTATGTTGTGTAGGGTGTGTATGTTGTGTAATTGTGTAGTGTGTGTGTAATGTGTATGTTGTGTAGTGTGTATGTTGTGTAGTGTGTGTGTTGTGTATGTTGTGTAGGGTGTGTGTTGTGTAGTGTGTATGTTGTGTAGTTTGTACGTTGTGTAGTGTGTATGTTGTGTAGTTTGTGCATGTTGTGTAGTGTGTGTGTGTTGTGTAGGGTGTGTGTGTTGTGTAGGTTATGTGTGGTGTGTAGTGTGTGTAGGTTGTGTAGGTTGTGTGTGTTGTGTAGGGTGTGTGTGTTGTGTAGGGTATGTGTGGTGTGTAGGGTGTGTAGGTTGTGTAGGGTGTGTGTGTTGTGTAGTGTGTGTAGGTTGTGTAGTGTGTGTGTTGTGTAGTGTGTGTGTTGTGTAGTTTGTGTGTTGTGTATTGTGTATGTTGTGTAGTGTGTGTATTGTGTAGTGTGTATGTTGTGTAGTTTGTGTTTTGTGTAGTGTGTATGTTGTGTAGGGTGTGTATGTTGTGTATTGTGTATGTTGTGTAGTGTGTGTATTGTGTAGGGTGTGTATGTTGTGAAGTTTGTGTGTTGTGTAGTGTGTTTGTTGTGTAGTGTGTGTATGTTGAGTATTGTGTATGTTGTGTAGTGTCTATGTTGTGTATGGTGTGTATGTTGTGTAGGGTGTGTATGTTGTGTGGGGTGTGTATGTTGTGTGATTGTGTATGTTGTGTAGTGTGTATGTTGTGTAGTGTGTGTGTTGTGTAATGTGTATGTTGTGTAGGGTGTGTGCTGTGTAGTGTGTATGTTGTGTAGTGTGTGTGTTGTGTAATGTGTATGTTGTGTAGGGTGTGTGTTGTGTAGTGTGTATGTTGTGTAGTTTGTATGTTGTGTAGTGTGTATGTTGTGTAGTTTGTGTATGTTGTGTAGTGTGTGTGTGTGTGTTGTGTAGGGTGTGTGTGTTGTGTAGGTTATGTGTGGTGTGTAGTGTGTGTAGGTTGTGTAGGTTGTGTGTGTTGTGTAGGGTATGTATGGTGTGTAGTGTGTGTAGGTTGTGTAGGGTGTGTGTGTTGTGTAGTGTGTGTATGTTGTGTAGTGTGTGTGTTGTGTAGGGTGTGTGTGTGTGAGCGTGCGTGTGTGTGAGTTTGTGTGTACTGTTTAATGGGTGTCTGTGTGAGAGGTGTGCATTGTGACATCACTGCTGGCAGTTAAGTTTGAATTCTCTCAACATTCCGCCATTCATTCCTATGGGGCAAAAATTCCCTGTTTGAACGCCGTTTTCCGGAAAACCGTAGTTCGGATCGCTTAGAAAAGCACAAGCATAAATCTGCGCTATAGGACCTACGATCCCGCCGAATTTCGTGGTTCTAGCTTGAAAACTGTGGGACGAGTTAGTGATTATATTTTGCGAATAGAATAATAATAATAACTAGAGAGGGGAAGTTCATGAACGAACTTCGAAGTTGGCTTGAAATCGCACGCTGATAGTAAATTTCTGTAATTCCACCTTAAAAGCACTGCTCCTACTCTCATAGCTGTGTGCGTGTGTGAGTGTGTGTGCGTGTAAGTTTGTGTCTATTGTGTTGTGTGTGTGTTGTGTAGTGTGTGTGTTGTGTAGGGTGTGTGTTGTGTAGTTTGTGTTTTGTGTAAATTGTGTGTTGTGTAGTGTGTGTATTGTGTAGTGTGTATGTTGTGTAGTTTGTGTTTTGTGTAGCGTGTATGTTGTGTAGGGTGTGTATGTTGTGTATGTTGTGTAGTGTGTGTATTGTGTAGTGTGTATGTTGTGTAGGGTGTGTATGTTGTGTAGTGTGTATGTTGTGTGGTCTGTGTGTTGTGTAGTGTGTGTGTTGTTTAGGGTGTGTATGTTGTGTAGTTTGTATGTTGTGTAGGGTGTGTATGTTGTGTAGTGTGTATGTTGTGTAGTTTGTGGGTTGTGTAGTGTGTATGTTGTGTAGTTTGTATGTTGTGTAGGGTGTGCATGTTGTGTAGGGTGTGTATTGTGTAGTGTGTGTTTTATGTAGTGTGTATGTTGTGTAGGGTGTGTATGTTGTGTAGGGTGTATTTTGTGTAGTTTGTGTATTGTGTAGTGTGTATGTTGTGTAGGGTGCGTATGTTGTGTAGGGTGTGCATGTTGTGTAGGGTGTGTATGTTGTGTAGTGTGTATGATGTGTAATTTGTGTGTTGTGTAAGGTGCGTATGTTGTGTAGTTTGTATGTTGTGTAGGGTGTACGTTGTGTAGTGTGTGTATTGTGAAGTGTGTATGTTGTGTGGGGTGTATATGTTGTTTAGTGTGTACGTTGTGTAGTTTGTGTGTTGTGTAGGGTGCGTATGTTGTGTAGTTTGTATGTTGTGTAGGGATTGTATGTTGTGTAGGGAGTGTATGTTGTGTAGTGTGTGTGTTGTGTAGGGTGTGTATGTTGTGTAGCGTGTATGTTGTGTAGTTTGTGTGTTGTGTAGTGTGTTTATGTTGTGTAGTGTGTATGTTGGGTAGTTTGTGTGTTGTATAGTGTGTGTATTGTGTAGGGTGTGCATGTTGTGTAGTGTGTGTATGTTGTGTAGTGTGTATGTTGTGTAGGGTGTGTATGTTGTGTAGTGTGTATGTTGTATGGTCTGTGTGTTGTGTATTGTGTGTGTTGTTTAGGGTGTTTATGTTGTGTAGTTTGTATGTTGTGTAGGGTGTGTATGCTGTGTAGTGTGTATGTTGTGTAGTTTGTGGGTTGTGTAGTGTGTATGTTGTGTAGTTTGTATGTTGTGTAGGGTGTGCATGTTGTGTAGGGTGTGCATGTTGTGTAGGGTGTGTATGTTTTGTAGGGTGTATATTGTGTAGTGTGTGTTTTGTGTAGTGTGTATGTTGTGTAGGGTGTGTATGTTGTGTAGTGCGTATGTTGTGTAGTGTGTGTGTTGTTTAGTGTGTGTATGTTGTGTAGTGTGTGTGTGTGTTGTTTAGTGTGTGTATGTTGTGTAGTGTGTATGTGGTGTAGTTTGTGTGTTGTGTAGTTTGTATGTTGTGTAGTGTGTGTGTTGTTTAGTGTGTGTATGTTGTGTAGTGTGTGTGTGTGTTGTGTAGTGTGTGTATGTTGTGTAGTGTGTATGTTGTGTAGTGTGTGTGTGTGTTGTGTAGTGTGTGTATGTTGTGTAGTGTGTGTGTTGTGTAGGGTGTGTGTAGTGTGTGTGTTGTGTAGGGTGTGTGTGAGCGTGTGTGTAATTCCACCTTAAAAGAGCTGCTCCTGCTGTTCTTACTGTGTGCGTGTGTGAGCGTGCGTGTAATTCCACCTTAAAAGAGCTGCTCCTGCTGTTCTTACTGTGTGCGTGTGTGAGCGTGTGTGTAATTCCACCTTAAAAGAGCTGCTCCTGCTGTTCTTACTGTGTGCGTGTGTGAGCGTGCGTGTGTGAGTTTGTGTGTACTGTTTAATGGGTGTCTGTGTGAAAGATGTTCATTGTGACATCACTGCTGGCAGTTACATTTGAATTCTCTCAACATTCCGCCATTCATTCCTATGGGGCAAAAATTCCCTGTTTGAACGCCGTTTTCCGGAAAACCGTAGTTCGGATCGCTTAGAAAAGCACAAGCATAAATCTGCGCTATAGGACCTACGATCCCGCCGAATTTCGTGGTTCTAGCTTGAAAACTGTGGGACGAGTTAGTGATTATATTTTGCGAATAGAATAATAATAATAATAATAATAATAATAATAACTAGAGAGGGGAAGTTCATGAACGAACTTCGAAGTTGGCTTGAAATCGCACGCTGATAGTTGTGTGTGTGATGTGTAGTTTGTGTATTGTGTAGTGTGTGTGTTGTGTAGTGTTTGTGTTGTGTATTGTGTGTGTTGTGTAGTGTGTGTATTGTGTAGTGTGTATGTTGTGTAGTTTGTGTTTTGTGTAGTGTGTATGTTGTGTAGGGTGTGTATGTTGTGTAGGGAGTGTATGTTGTGTAGTGTGTGTGTTGTGTATGATGTGTATGTTGTGTAGTGTGTATGTTGTGTAGTTTGTGTGTTGTGTAGTGTGTGTATGTTGTGTAGTGTGTATGTTGTGTAGTTTGTGTGTTGTGTAGTGTGTGTGTGTTGTGTAGGGTGTGTGTGAGCGTGCGTGCGTGTCAGTTTGTGTCTATTATGTAGTGTGTATGTTGTGTAGTGTGTGTGTGTTGTTTAGGGTGTGTATGTTGTGTAGTGTGTGTGTTGTGTAGTGTGTTTGTTGTGTAGTGTGTATGTTGTGTAGTTTGTGTGTTGTGTATTGTGTATGTTGTGTAGTGTGTGTATTGTGTAGTGTGTATGTTGTGTAGTTTGTGTTTTGTGTAGTGTGTATGTTGTGTAGGGTGTGTATGTTGTGTATTGTGTATGTTGTGTAGTGTGTGTATTTTGTAGTGTGTATGTTGTGTAGGGTGTGTATGTTGTGTAGGGTGTATGTTGTGTAGTTTGTGTGTTGTGTAGTGTGTTTGTTGTGTAGGGTGTGCATGTTGTGTAAGGTGTGTATGTTGTGTAGGGTGTATGTATTGAGTAGTGTGTATGTTGTGTAGTGTGTATGTTGTGTAGGGTGTGTATGTTGTGTAGTGTGTATGTTGTGTAGTTTGTGTGTTGTGTTGTGTGTATGTTGTGTAGGGTGTGTATGTTGTGTAATTGTGTAGTGTGTGTGTAGTGTGTATGTTGTGTAGGGTGTGTGTTGTGTAGTGTGTATGTTGTGTAGTGTGTATGTTGTGTAGTGTGTGTGTTGTGTAATCTGTATGTTGTGTAGTGTGTATGTTTTAGGGTGTGTGTTGTGTAGTGTGTATGTTGTGTAGTTTGTATGTTGTGTAGTGTGTATGTTGTGTAGGGTGTGTATGTTGTGTAGTGTGTATGTTGTGTAGTGTGTGTGTTGTGTAATCTGTATGTTGTGTAGTGTGTATGTTTTTAGGGTGTGTGTTGTGTAGTGTGTATGTTGTGTAGTTTGTATGTTGTGTAGTGTGTATGTTGTGTAGGGTGTGTATGTTGTGTAGTTTGTGTGTTGTGTAGTTTGTGTGTTGTGTGTATGTTGTGTAGTGTGTGTATGTTGTGTAGGGTGTGTGTGTGTTGTGTAGTGTATGTTGTGTAGGGTGTGTGTGGTGTGTAGTGTGTGTAGGTTGTGTAGTGTGTGTGTGGTGTGTATGTTGTGTAATGTGTGTGTTGTGTAAGGTGTGTGTAGGTTGTGTAGTGTGTGTATGTTGTGTAGTGTGCATGTTGTGTAGTTTGTATGTTGTGTAGTGTGTGTATGTTGTGTAGGGTGTGTATGTTGTGTAATTGTGTAGTGTGTGTGCTGTGTAGGGTGTGTAGTGTGTATGTTGTGTAGGTTCTGTGTTTAGGGTGTGTGTTGTGTAGGGTGTGTGTGTTGTGTAATGTGTATGTTGTGTAGTGTGTATGTTGTGTAGGGTGTGTATGTTGTGTAGTGTATATGTTGTGTAGGGTGTGTATGTTGTGTAGTGTTTGTGTAGTGTGTGTGTTGTGTAGTGTGTATGTTGTGTAGGGTGTGTGTGGTGTGTAGTGTGTGTGTTGTGTAGTGTGTGTGCTGTGTACTGTGTATGTTGTGTCGTGTGTGTGTTGTGTAGTATGTGTGTTGTGTAGTGTGTGTGTTGTGTACTGTGTATGTTGTGTCGTGTGTGTGTTGTGTAGTGTGTATGTTGTGTAGGGTGTGTGTGTTGTGTAGTGTGTGTGTTGTGTACTGTGTATGTTGTGTAGTGTGTATGTTGTGTAGGGTGTGTATGGTGTGTATTGTGTGTGTTGTGTAGTGTGTGTGTTGTGTACTGTGTATGTTGTGTAGTGTGTATGTTGTGTAGGGTGTGTATGGTGTGTATTGTGTGTGTTGTGTAGTGTGTGTGTTGTGTACTGTGTATGTTGTGTAGTGTGTATGTTGTGTAGGGTGTGTGTGGTGTGTAGTGTGTATGTTGTGTAGTGTGTATGTTGTGTAGGGTGTGTGTGGTGTGTAGTGTGTGTGTTGTGTAGTGTGTGTATGTTGTGTAGTGTGTGTGTGTTGTGTAGTGTGTGTGTGTGTTGTGTAGTGTGTGTGTTGTGTAGGGTGTGTGTGTGTTGTGTAGTGTGTGTATGTTGTGTAGTGTGTATGTTGTGTAGTGTGTGTGTGTTGTGTAGTGTGTGTATGTTGTGTAGTGTGTGTGTTGTTTAGTGTGTGTATGTTGTGTAGTGTGTGTGTGTGAGTTGTGTAGTGTGTGTATGTTGTGTAGTGTGTGTGTTGTGTAGGGTGTGTGTAGTGTGTGTGTTGTGTAGGGTGTGTATGTTGTGTAGTGTGTGTGTTGTTTAGTGTGTGTATGTTGTGTAGGGTGTGTGTAGTGTGTGTGTTGTGTAGGGTGTGTATGTTGTGTAGTGTGTGTGTTGTTTAGTGTGTGTAGTGTGTATGTTGTGTAGTGTGTGTGTGTGTTGTGTAGTGTGTGTATGTTGTGTAGTGTGTGTGTTGTGTAGGGTGTGTGTAGTGTGTGTGTTGTGTAGGGTGTGTGTGAGCGTGTGTGTAATTCCACCTTAAAAGAGCTGCTCCTGCTGTTCTTACTGTGTGCGTGTGTGAGCGTGCGTGTGTGTGCTGGCAGTTACATTTGAATTCTCTCAACATTCCGCCATTCATTCCTATGGGGCAAAAATTCCCTGTTTGAACGCCGTTTTCCGGAAAACCGTAGTTCGGATCGCTTAGAAAAGCACAAGCATAAATCTGCGCTATAGGACCTACGATCCCGCCGAATTTCGTGGTTCTAGCTTGAAAACTGTGGGACGAGTTAGTGATTATATTTTGCGAATAGAATAATAATAATAATAATAATAACTAGGGAGGGGAAGTTCATGAACGAACTTCGAAGTTGGCTTGAAATCGCACGCTGATAGTTGTGTGTGTGATGTGTAGTTTGTGTATTGTGTAGTGTGTGTGTTGTGTAGTGTTTGTGTTGTGTAGGGTGTGTTTAGTGTGTAAGTTGTGTAGTGTGTGTGTTGTGTAGGGTGTGTGTAGTGTGTAGTGTGTGTGTTGTGTAGCGTGTGTGTAGCGTGTGTGATGTGTAGATTGTGTAGGGTGTGTATGTTGTGTAGAGTGTGTTGTGTAATGTGTGTGGTGTGTAGGGTGTGTATGTTGTGTAGGGTGTGTGGTGTGTAGTCTGTGTGTTGTGTAGGGTGTGTGTGTTGTGAAGGGTGTGTGGTGTGAAGGGTGTGTATGTTGTGTAGGGTGGGTATGTTGTGTAGTGTGTGTGTTGTGTAGGGTGTATGTTGTGTAGGGTGTGTTTGTTGTGAAGGGTGTGTGTTGTGTAGTGTGTGTGTTGTGTAGTGTGTGTGTTGTGTAGGGTGTGTGTAGCGTGTCGTGTGTAGTGTGTGTTGTGTAGCGTGTGTGTTGTGTAGATTGTGTGTTGTGAAGTGTGTATGTTGTGTAGGGTGTGTATGTTGTGTATCGAGAATATTGTGTAGTGTGTGTATTGTGTAGTGTGTATGTTGTGTAGGGTGTGTATGTTGTGTAGTTTGTATGTTGTGTAGGGTGTGCATGTTGTGTATCGTGTATATTGTGTAGTGTGTGTATTGTGTAGTGTGTATGTTGTGTAGGGTGTGTATGTTGTGTAGTGTATATGTTGTGTAGGGTGTGTATGTTGTGTAGTGTTTGTGTAGTGTGTGTGTTGTGTAGGGTGTGTGTGGTGTGTAGTGTGTGTTGTGTAGTGTGTATGTTGTGTAGGGTGTGTGTGGTGTGTAGTGTGTGTGTTGTGTAGTGTGTGTGTTGTGTAGTGTGTGTGTTGTGTACTGTGTATGTTGTGTCGTGTGTGTGTTGTGTAGTGTGTATGTTGTGTAGGGTGTGTGTGTTGTGTAGTGTGTGTGTTGTGTACTGTGTATGTTGTGTAGTGTGTATGTTGTGTAGGGTGTGTATGGTGTGTATTGTGTGTGTTGTGTAGTGTGTGTGTTGTGTACTGTGTATGTTGTGTAGTGTGTATGTTGTGTAGGGTGTGTGTGGTGTGTAGTGTGTATGTTGTGTAGTGTGTATGTTGTGTAGGGTGTGTGTGGTGTGTAGTGTGTGTGTTGTGTAGTGTGTGTGTGTTGTGTAGTGTGTGTGTGTGTTGTGTAGTGTGTGTATATTGTGTAGTGTGTGTGTTGTGTAGGGTGTGTGTGTTGTGTAGTGTGTGTATGTTGTGTAGTGTGTATGTTGTGTAGTGTGTGTGTGTGTTGTGTAGTGTGTGTATGTTGTGTAGTGTGTGTGTTGTTTAGTGTGTGTATGTTGTGTAGTGTGTGTGTGTGTTGTGTAGTGTGTGTATGTTGTGTAGTGTGTGTGTTGTGTAGGGTGTGTGTAGTGTGTGTGTTGTGTAGGGTGTGTATGTTGTGTAGTGTGTGTGTTGTTTAGTGTGTGTATGTTGTGTAGGGTGTGTATAGTGTGTGTGTTGTGTAGGGTGTGTATGTTGTGTAGTGTGTGTGTTGTTTAGTGTGTGTAGTGTGTATGTTGTGTAGTGTGTGTGTGTGTTGTGTAGTGTGTGTATGTTGTGTAGTGTGTGTGTTGTGTAGGGTGTGTGTAGTGTGTGTGTTGTGTAGGGTGTGTGTGAGCGTGTGTGTAATTCCACCTTAAAAGAGCTGCTCCTGCTGTTCTTACTGTGTGCGTGTGTGAGCGTGCGTGTGTGTGCTGGCAGTTACATTTGAATTCTCTCAACATTCCGCCATTCATTCCTATGGGGCAAAAATTCCCTGTTTGAACGCCGTTTTCCGGAAAACCGTAGTTCGGATCGCTTAGAAAAGCACAAGCATAAATCTGCGCTATAGGACCTACGATCCCGCCGAATTTCGTGGTTCTAGCTTGAAAACTGTGGGACGAGTTAGTGATTATATTTTGCGAATAGAATAATAATAATAATAATAATAATAATAATAATAATAAGAAGAAGAAGAAGAAGAAGAAGATTATGAAGAACAGTAAGTTGGCTCTTTCAAGCCAACTTAATAATAATAATAATAATAATAAGAAGAAGATTATGAAGAACAGTAAGTTGGCTCTTTCAAGCCAACTTAATAATAATAATAACTAGAGAGGGGAAGTTCATGAACGAACTTCGAAGTTGGCTTGAAATCGCACGCTGATAGTTGTGTGTGTGTGATGTCTGTGTTTGGCGAAAGTGTGTTTTCTACCCTGTAACTCCACCTTAAATTTCTACAAGTCCACCTTACATTTCAACAATTCCACCTTAAATTCCTATAACTCCACCTTAAATTCCCACAAGTCCACCTTAAATTCATATTGTAGTTCCACCTTAAAAGCATTGTAGGTGCTGTTATAGTTGTGTTTTAGTTTGAAGGTGTGAGTACTGTGAATTTCTGTAGTTCCACCTTAAAAGCATTGTGACTGCTGTTATAGTTGTGTTTTAGTGTGAGTATGTCATTACTGTGGATTTCTGTAGTTCCACCTTAAAAGCATTGTGACTGCTGTTATAGTTGTGTTTTAGTGTGAGTATATCATTACTGTGGATTTCTGTAGTTCCACCTTAAAAGCATTGTGACTGCTGTTATAGTTGTGTTTCAGTGTGAGTGTGAATTTCTGTAATTCCACCTTAAAAGCATTGTGACTGCTGTTAAAGTTGTGTTTCAGTGTGAGTGTGAATTTCTGTAATTCCACCTTAAAAGCACTGCTCCTACTCTCATAGCTGTGTGCGTGTGTGAGCGTGCGTGCGTGTCAGTTTGTGTCTATTATGTAGTGTGTATGTTGTGTAGTGTGTGTGTGTTGTTTAGGGTGTGTATGTTGTGTAGTGTGTGTGTTGTGTAGTGTGTTTGTTGTGTAGTGTGTATGTTGTGTAGTTTGTGTGTTGTGTATTGTGTATGTTGTGTAGTGTGTATGTTGTGTAGGGTGTATGTTGTGTAGTTTGTGTTTTGTGTAGTGTGTATGTTGTGTAGGGTGTGTATGTTGTGTATTGTGTATGTTGTGTAGTGTGTGTATTTTGTAGTGTGTATGTTGTGTAGGGTGTGTATGTTGTGTAGGGTGTATGTTGTGTAGTTTGTGTGTTGTGTAGTGTGTTTGTTGTGTAGGGTGTGCATGTTGTGTAAGGTGTGTATGTTGTGTAGGGTGTATGTATTGAGTAGTGTGTATGTTGTGTAGTGTGTATGTTGTGTAGGGTGTGTATGTTGTGTAGTGTGTATGTTGTGTAGTTTGTGTGTTGTGTTGTGTGTATGTTGTGTAGGGTGTGTATGTTGTGTAATTGTGTAGTGTGTGTGTAGTGTGTATGTTTTTAGGGTGTGTGTTGTGTAGTGTGTATGTTGTGTAGTTTGTATGTTGTGTAGTGTGTATGTTGTGTAGTGTGTATGTTGTGTAGTGTGTATGTTGTGTAATCTGTATGTTGTGTAGTGTGTATGTTTTTAGGGTGTGTGTTGTGTAGTGTGTATGTTGTGTAGGGTGTGTATGTTGTGTAGTTTGTGTGTTGTGTAGTTTGTGTGTAGTTTGTATGTTGTGTAGTGTGTGTATGTTGTGTAGTGTGTGTGTGTGTTGTGTAGTGTATGTTGTGTAGGGTGTGTGTGGTGTGTATGTTGTGTAGTGTGTGTGTTGTGTAAGGTGTGTGTAGGTGGTGTAGTGTGTGTATGTTGTGTAGTGTGTATGTTGTGTAGTTTGTATGTTGTGTAGTGTGTATGTTGTGTAGTGTGTATGTTGTGTAGTGTGTATGTTGTGTAATCTGTATGTTGTGTAGTGTGTATGTTTTTAGGGTGTGTGTTGTGTAGTGTGTATGTTGTGTAGGGTGTGTATGTTGTGTAGTTTGTGTGTTGTGTAGTTTGTGTGTAGTTTGTATGTTGTGTAGTGTGTGTATGTTGTGTAGTGTGTGTGTGTGTTGTGTAGTGTATGTTGTGTAGGGTGTGTGTGGTGTGTAGTGTGTGTAGGTTGTGTAGTGTGTGTGTGGTGTGTATGTTGTGTAGTGTGTGTGTTGTGTAAGGTGTGTGTAGGTGGTGTAGTGTGTGTATGTTGTGTAGTGTGTATGTTGTGTAGTTTGTATGTTGTGTAGTGTGTGTATGTTGTGTAGGGTGTGTATGTTGTGTAATTGTGTAGTGTGTGTGTTGTGTAGGGTGTGTAGTGTGTATGTTGTGTAGGTTCTGTGTTTAGGGTGTGTGTTGTGTAGGGTGTGTGTGTTGTGTAATGTGTATGTTGTGTAATGTGTATGTTGTGTAGGGTGTGTATGTTGTGTAGTGTATATGTTGTGTAGGGTGTGTATGTTGTGTAGTGTTTGTGTAGTGTGTGTGTTGTGTAGGGTGTGTGTGGTGTGTAGTGTGTGTGTTGTGTAGTGTGTATGTTGTGTAGGGTGTGTGTGTTGTGTAGTGTGTATGTTGTGTCGTGTGTGTGTTGTGTAGTGTGTATGTTGTGTAGGGTGTGTGTGTTGTGTAGTGTGTGTGTTGTGTACTGTGTATGTTGTGTAGTGTGTGTGTTGTGTAGGGTGTGTGTGTTGTGTAATGTGTATGTTGTGTAATGTGTATGTTGTGTAGGGTGTGTATGTTGTGTAGTGTATATGTTGTGTAGGGTGTGTATGTTGTGTAGTGTTTGTGTAGTGTGTGTGTTGTGTAGGGTGTGTGTGGTGTGTAGTGTGTGTGTTGTGTAGTGTGTATGTTGTGTAGGGTGTGTGTGTTGTGTAGTGTGTATGTTGTGTCGTGTGTGTGTTGTGTAGTGTGTATGTTGTGTAGGGTGTGTGTGTTGTGTAGTGTGTGTGTTGTGTACTGTGTATGTTGTGTAGTGTGTATGTTGTGTAGGGTGTGTATGGTGTGTATTGTGTGTGTTGTGTAGTGTGTGTGTTGTGTACTGTGTATGTTGTGTATTGTGTATGTTGTGTAGTGTGTGTATTGTGTAGTGTGTATGTTGTGTAGGGTGTGTATGTTGTGTAGTTTGTGTGTTGTGTAGTGTGTTTGTTGTGTAGTGTGTGTATGTTGAGTATTGTGTATGTTGTGTAGTGTGTATGTTGTGTAGGGTGTGTATGTTGTGTAGGGTGTGTATGTTGTGTAGGGTGTGTATGTTGTGTAATTGTGTAGTGTGTGTGTAATGTGTATGTTGTGTAGTGTGTATGTTTTGTAGTGTGTGTGTTGTGTAATGTGTATGTTGTGTAGGGTGTGTGTTGTGTAGTGTGTATGTTGTGTAATTTGTATGTTGTGTAGCGTGTATGTTGTGTAGTTTGTGTATGCTGTGTAGTGTGTGTGTGTTGTGTAGGGTGTGTGTGTTGTGTAGGTTATGTGTGGTGTGTAGTGTGTGTAGGTTGTGTAGGTTGTGTGTGTTGTGTAGGGTGTGTGTGTTGTGTAGGGTATGTGTGGTGTGTAGTGTGTGTAGGTTGTGTAGGGTGTGTGTGTTGTGTAGTGTGTGTATGTTGTGTAGTGTGTGTGTTGTGTAGTGTGTATGTTGTGTAGTTTGTGTGTTGTGTATTGTGTATGTTGTGTAGTGTGTGTATTGTGTAGTGTGTATGTTGTGTAGTTTGTGTTTTGTGTAGTGTGTATGTTGTGTAGGGTGTGTATGTTGTGTATTGTGTATGTTGTGTAGTGTGTGTATTGTGTAGTGTGTATGTTGTGTAAGGTGTGTATGTTGTGTAGTTTGTGTGTTGTGTAGTGTGTTTGTTGTGTAGTGTGTGTATGTTGAGTATTGTGTATGTTGTGTAGTGTGTATGTTGTGTAGGGTGTGTATGTTGTGTAGGGTGTGTATGTTGTGTAATTATGTAGTGTGTGTGTAATGTGTATGTTGTGTAGTGTGTATGTTGTGTAGTGTGTGTGTTGTGTAATGTGTATGTTGTGTAGGGTGTGTGTTGTGTAGTTTGTGTATGTTGTGTAGTGTGTGTGTGTTGTGTAGGGTGTGTGTGTTGTGTAGGTTATGTGTGGTGTGTAGTGTGTGTAGGTTGTGTAGGTTGTGTGTGTTGTGTAGGGTATGTGTGGTGTGTAGTGTGTGTAGGTTGTGTAGGGTGTGTGTGTGTTGTGTAGTGTGTGTATGTTGTGTAGTGTGTGTGTTGTGTAGGGTGTGTGTGTGTGAGCGTGCGTGTGTGTGAGTTTGTGCGTACTGTTTAATGGTTGTCTGTGTGAGAGGTGTGCATTGTGACATCACTGCTGGCAGTTAAGTTTGAATTCTCTCAACATTCCGCCATTCATTCCTATGGGGCAAAAATTCCCTGTTTGAACGCCGTTTTCCGGAAAACCGTAGTTCGGATCGCTTAGAAAAGCACAAGCATAAATCTGCGCTATAGGACCTACGATCCCGCCGAATTTCGTGGTTCTAGCTTGAAAACTGTGGGACGAGTTAGTGATTATATTTTGCGAATAGAATAATAATAAGAAGATTATGAAGAACAGTAAGTTGGCTCTTTCAAGCCAACTTAATAATAAGAAGATTATGAAGAACAGTAAGTTGGCTCTTTCAAGCCAACTTAATAATAATAATTTAGAATAATAATAATAAGAAGATTATGAAGAACAGTAAGTTGGCTCTTTCAAGCCAACTTAATAATTTAGAATAATAATAAGAAGATTATGAAGAACAGTAAGTTGGCTCTTTCAAGCCAACTTAATAAAAATAATAAAAAGAAGATTATGAAGAACAGTAAGGTGGCTCTTTCAAGCCAACTTAATAAAAAGAATAAAAAGAAGATTATGAAGAACAGTAAGTTGGCTCTTTCAAGCCAACTTAATAAAAAGAATAAAAAGAAGATTATGAAGAACAGTAAGTTGGCTCTTTCAAGCCAACTTAATAAGAAGATTATGAAGAACAGTAAGTTGGCTCTTTCAAACTAACTTAATAATAATTTAGAAGAATAATAATAAGAAGATTATGAAGAACAGTAAGTTGGCTATTTCAAGCCAACTTAATAATAATAATAATCAGAAGATTATGAAGAACAGTAAGTTGGCTCTTTCAAGCCAACTTAATTAGAAGAAGAAGAAGATTATGAAGAACAGAAAGTTGGCTCTTTCAAGCCAACTTAATAATAATAATAATAATAACTAGAGAGGGGAAGTTCATGAATGAACTTCGAAGTTGGCTTGAAATTCCCGCTGATAGTTGTGTGTGTGTGTGATGTCTGTGTTTGGTGACGTTGTGTTTTGTACCCTGTAACTCCACCTTAAATTTCTATAAATCCACCTTAATTTCCTATAAGTCCACCTTACATATCTAGCAATCCACATTAAATATTTAGTACTCCACTTTAAAATTCTACAATTCCACTTTAAATTCCTGTAACTCCACCTTAAATTTTTGTAATTCCACCTTAAATTCCTATAACGCCACCTTAAATTCCTGTAACTTCACCTTAAATTTCCACAAGTCCACCTTAAATTCATATAAATCCACCTTAAATTTCCACACGTCCACCTTAAATTTCTATAAATCTATCTTAAATTTCCACAAGTCCACCTTAAATTTCAACAATTCCACCTTAAATTCCTACAAGTCCACCTTAAATTTCTACAAGTCCACCTTAAACTTCTGTAATTCCACCTTAAATTCCTATAACGCCACCTTAAATTCCTGTAACTTCACCTTAAATTTCCACAAATCCACCTTAATTTCCTAAAACTCCACCTTAGATTTCTACAAGTCCACCTTAAATTTCTATAAATACACCTTAAATTACTACAAGTCCACCTTAAATTTAAAAATTCCACGTTAAATTCCTATTACTCAACCTTAAATTTCTACAAGTCCACCTTAAACTTCTGTAATTCCACCTTAATTTCCTATAACTCCACCTTAAATTTCTACATCTCCACCTTAAATTTCAACAATTCCACCCTAAATTCCTATAATTCCACCATGAATTTCTAAAAGTCTACCTTAAATTCCCATAACTCCACCTTAAATTTCCACAATTCCACCTTAAATTCTCATAAATCCACCTTAAATTTCCACAAGTCCACCTTAAATGTTTTCAATTCCATCTTAAATTCCTATAATTCCACCTTAAATTTCCACAAGTCCACCTTAAATTTCTACAAGTCCACCGTAAAATCCTATTACTCCACCTTAAATTCCTAAAACTCCACCTTAAATTTCTATGAATCCACCTTAACTTTCAACAATTCCACGTTAAATTCCCATAACTCCACCTTAAGTTGTGTTTTCGTGTGAGTGTGTGAGTACTGTGAATTTCTGTAGTTCCACCTTAAAAGCACTGCTCCTCTCATAGCTGTGTGCGTGTGTGAGCGTGCGTGGGTGTCAGTTTGTGTCTTTATTGTGTAGTGGGTATGGTGTGTAGTGTCTATGTTGTGTAATCTGTGTGTTGTGTAGGGTGTGTATGTTGTGTAGTCTCTATGTTGTGGAATCTGTGTGTTGTGTAGGGTGTGTATGTTATGTAGTGTGTACATTGTGTAGTGTGTATGTTGTGTAGTCTCTATATTGTGTAATCTGTGTGTTGTGTAGAGTGTGTATGTTGTGTAGTCTCTATATTGTGTAGGGTGTGTGTGTAGCATCTATGTTGTGTATGGTGTGTATGTTGTGTAATGTGTATGTTGTGTAGTGTGTTTGTTGTGTAGTGTGTGTGTTGTGTAGGGTGTTTGTTGTGTAGTGTGTGTGTTGTGTAGCTTGTGTATGTTGTGTAGTGTGTGTTGTGTAGGGTGTGTATGTTGTGTAGGTTCTGTGTTTAGGGTGTGTGTTGTGCAGGGTGTGTGTGTTGTGTAATGTGTGTGTAATGTAGTTTGTGTTGTGTAGAGTGTGTACATTGTGTAGTGTGTATGTTGTGTAGTTTGTGTTGTGTAGTGTGTGTTGTGTTGTATATAGTGTGTGTGTTGTGTAGGGTGTGTATGTTGTGTAGTCTCTATATTGTGTAATCTGTGTGTTGTGTAGGGTGTGTATGTTGTGTAGTGTGTATGTTGTGTAGGGTGTGTGTGTTGTGTAGTTTGTGTTGTGTAGTGTGTGTTGTGTTGTATATAGTGTGTGTGTTGTGTAGGGTGTGTATGTTGTGTAGACTATATATTGTGTAGGGTGTGTGTGTAGCATCTATGTTGTGTATGGTGTGTATGTTGTGTAATGTGTATGTTGTGTAGTGTGTTTGTTGTGTAGTGTGTGTGTTGTATAGGGTGTCTGGGTAGTGTGTGTTGTGTAGTATGTGTGTGGTGTGTAGTGTGTGTGTTGTGTAGTGTGTGTATGTTGTGTAGGGTGTGTGTGGTGTGTAGTGTGTAGGGTGTGTAGTGTGTGTATGTTGTGTAGGGTGTGTGTGGTGTGTAATGTGTATGTTGTGTAGGGTGTGTGTGTTGTGTAGTGTGTGTGTTGTGTAGGGTGTGTGGGTAGTGTGTGTTATGTAGGGTGTGTGTGGTGTGTAGTGTGTGTGTATGTTGTGTAGTGTGTGCATTTTTGTGTAGTGTGTGTGTTGTGTAGTGTGTATGTTGTGTAGGGTGTGTGTGCTGTGTGTGTATGTTGTGTAGTGTGTGTGTTGTGTAGTGTGTATGTTGTGTAGGGTGTGTGCGCTGTGTAGTGTGTGTGTTGTGTAGGCTGTGTGTATGTTGTGTAGTGTGTGTATGTTGTGTAGTGTGTGTGTTGTGTAGTGTGTATGTTGTGTAGGGTGTGTGTGGTGTGTAGTGTGTATGTTGTGTAGGGTTTGTGTGTTGTGTAGGTTGTGTGTGGTGTGTAGTGTGTCTATGTTGTGTGTGTGTGTGAGCGTGCATGTGTGAGTTTGTGTGTACTGTTTAATGGGTGTCTGTGTGAGAGATGTGCATTGTGACATCAGTGCTGGCAGTTAAATTTGAACTCTCTCAACATTCCGCCATTCATTGCTATGGGGCAAAAATACCCTGTTTTAACCCCGTTTTCCGGAAAACCGTAGTTCGGATCTCTTAGAAAAGCACAAGCATAAATCTGCACTATAGAATCTACGATCCTGTCGAATTTCGTGGTTCTAGCTTGAAAACTGTGGGACGAGTTAGTGATTATATTTCGTGAATAGAATAATAATAAGAAGAAGATTATGAAGAACAGTAAGTTGGCTCTTTCAATCCAACTTAATAATAATAAGAAGAAGATTATGAAGAACAGTAAGTTGGCTCTTTCAAGCCAACTTAATAATAAGAAGATTATGAAGAACAGTAAGTTGGCTCTTTCAAGCCAACTTAATAATAAGAAGAGTATGAAGAACAGTAAGTTGGCTCTTTCAAGCCAACTTAATAATAATAAGAAGATTATGAAGAACAGTAAGTTGGCTCTTTTAAGCCAACTTAATAAGAAGATTATGAAGAACAGTAAGTTGGCTCTTTCAAGCCAACTTAATAAGAAGAGTATGAAGAACAGTAAGTTGGCTCTTTCAAGCCCACTTAATAATAATAAGAAGATTATGAAGAACAGTAAGTTGGCTCTTTCAAGCCAACTTAATAATAATAAGAAGATTATGAAGAACAGTAAGTTGGCTCTTTTAAGCCAACCCAATAAGAAGATTATGAAGAACAGTAAGTTGGCTCTTTCAAGCCAACTTAATAATAATAAGAAGATTATGAAGAACAGTAAGTTGGTTCTTTCAAGCCAACTTAATAATAATAAGAAGAAGATTATGAAGAACAGTAAGTTGGCTCTTTCAAGCCAACTTAATTATACCAGTGAATTCTAAAGGACAAATGTCAGGATATCTGGCTGTAAACTGATCAACGTTTAGTTGCAGGTATTGCTACACAAGAGGGTAACATCAGATACTGGAAGCGAAGATTCACACACTACACTTACATATATGTTGGATAATTTTTCTCATAAATAAATGATCAAGTATAATAATTTTGTATCCTTTGTTTAATTGGGTTCTCCTTATGTACTTTTTAAATATATTTATGCAGAAACATTATAAGCACATGTGTTTTGTGACATCACAAAATTGTGAATTCAAAGTGGGCTGTTTTAGCAGCTTAGTTTGTATTTAGAGAGTGCATGTACTCAAGTGTTAATGGAACTTTTATTTTTAGAAAAAAAAAACATGGCACATACCATATCAATTTTATGTGAAATGTTAATGATGGTAATATAGTAGAAAATAATAAAATAAATAAATAATAAAATAAATAAATAATAAATAAATAAAATAAAGAAATAAGTTTTCTTTTGTGGACTATCTTAGCATGATCTGCATGTGTAATAAATAATAAAAATTATAGATAATAAAAAAATTAAAAGATAATAATAATAATAATAATACATAACAATAAAATAAAATAAAATAAAATAAAATAAAATAAAACAAACATAAAAAAATAAATAAGATAAAAATAAAATCCTAATAGAGAGATATATTAATTTAAACAATCACAGGCTTTCTGATGGTGATTAGAAACTAAAAGTTTAAAATGGTTCAGTGATTCCAGTGAGCTGAGCTTCAGAGTTTCCTGTAGAGAATTCCAGCTCGCTGGTGCACTGTAGCTAAAAGCAGATTTTCCCAGTTCACTAAAAACTCTCAGTACCTGTCCGGTGATCCAGCCACTAGAGCGAGTCTGATAATTATTATTTATCGAAATCAAGGAGGAGATGTAAGCTGGCAAATGGCCAGAGAGTGATTTATAGATAAAAATAAGCCAATGAGATTCTCTTCGTGCAGCTAGTGAGGACCAACCAACTTTATCATAGAGTCTGCAGTGGTGAGTACTGTAAGGGTCACCAGTTATACATCTCAGAGCAGAGTGATAGATTGAATCTAGCGGTTTGAGGGCGGACGCTTTATTATAGATTACATCACCATAGTCCAGGACTGCTAGTATGGTTGCCTTCACTATTCTTTTCCTAGCGTACGTGGGTAGACAGGATTTATTTCGATAAAGGGAATCCAAGCTTTTGTCTGCACTTAATGGCGAGTTTTTCATCCAGCCAGATGCTGAGGTATTTATATTTGCTCGATGCTAGATCCTGTCAGGGTATTCATATTTATGGAATCTAAAACGCTATCTGAAAATCTGGAAAACAGCATGGAAAATCTGGAAAACAGCATGAATTTGGTTTTATTGGCATTTTTATTAGCCTTTATAAAAAGCATTTAAAATCAACTTAAGTTTATATAGAACAACTATATTTAGTGTTTATTTACTGCTGTTTGGTTTATCCAAATGTTATGTCTGGAGCTACAAACTACAAACTCACACCTTTTGTGGTCTTCTTACCTTATAGGTTCCCAGCAAACTGTAGTGGGCGGTTGATTGTTTTCAGCAAAGCAGTGACTCTGACATAGTAGTATGTATGATGTTACGAGTGAATTAAGTTCTTCACTGTCCCTGATGGGTGGTCATCAGTCAAAAAGATCCAGCCAAGAGTGGCTCTGTGTCTTAGAAACTGCCCAATGATAAGAGGCTTGAAGCTAGAACACAAAACTGCCTCAAAAGACCTACAGTGTCTAACTGTACACCAGCAATGCAGAGCTACATGGGAGAGGTTTGTGGCTGGTGAGTGTATGGTCCAAAGACATTTCCATGGCAACCGATTTGTCAGATTTACCAATGAGGTAATTGTGAGGGATATTAGGGGAGGAGTCAACTGGGCTTTGGGTGTGGGAAAGAACTGTGACAACAGGATGACGTAGCTCAAAGGTATATGCAGTACAGCAACAATAATCTGATCAAATATGAAATCTGATCAAATTTACTCAAAAGGGTACTGTAATTTCATCACTGAGTAGCTTTGGCCGTGAAGTGCAGAATCTCTCTCTCTCACACACACACACACACACACACACACACACACAGATTCATGGTTCTCTGGTACCCGGTTTTTACACCCAGTATAAGCGAGCAGCCAATCCCAAGGCAGTGGGCGGAGATAATCGAACTATGGGTGGGGTAAAACCCCAAAACCTACCGGATTGCAGTACACCGTCACTGGACGCTGATCCGTTCCCAGCTCGCGTTAAAAAATATCGTTTGTGTTCCTTTCTTCAGTGCTAGTGTTACTGCTACGGTTTGTTACGCGGAGCCCGTGAGGGAAATGGCGGGGAGCGGGGGCTGCGCGGACCTGAAGGAGGAGGACAGGCGTGTGTAAAGTCGCTGCTGAGACGTCGCCGATCCGTGCGAAGACCGGGCGGGCATGGAGCGGCTGCTAATGAAAACCAACATGGGTCGAGCTCCATTAGGCGCACTTGCATTCTGAAACGCTTGGCTGGAGCGGACCTGCGCTCTAGAACACCTAACTGGCTCGTGCGTGTTGCTTAGTGTGTACTTGCATTCTAGAACGCTTAACTAGTGCATACTTGTTAAATGTAAATGTACGACTAATTCATACGTGGGGTCTAAAATTAAGGGCTTAATAAGGTGCACAAGGATCTAGAACGCCTAGCTAATGCACATATAACTTGTCCATATTTCTGATAGAAAATGGCCTGCTCGTTCGTACTTGCCTTATACATTTAGCTAATGTGTACGAATGTGTTCATAGCTGGTGTATACTTGTGTACACATAGCTAGTGGGTATATGTGTTTTATAAAGCTCATCTAGTGCACAGTAGTTTGACAGCTAGCTTACGTGGTCCAAACCGTTAATGCGGTTGCTTGTCACATAAAGTGCAGTACTTACAAGTGAATTACAAGGACAGCAAAAGTAACATTTCTATTTTTTTTTCCGAACTGCATTTGTTCAGAAGCGTAAAGTTCTTCGGGCTTTTACAATGTTGAATTATATTGTGGTGCTGTTTGAAAAAAAATTACTAACCTGCATGCCTATGTTGAGTCCAAGACGTGAACCGACCCCCGTGTAGCTAAGCGAAAGAAGAGTGATTTTGAAGTCCAACTGCAGCATTTTGCACGTGTAGGTTTACGTCAGCCAGTGTTCTTGCTTGACTGTGCTTGTTAGCATACCAGTATATGGAACCATTCTAATCGTACCAGCCAGTTTTCTTAATAGAGTGCAGAAGCCCGGTGTGTCAGCCATGCGGTGGGAGGTGAAAGTTGACTAGACCCGAATAAGGGGAGTGAAGGCATAGGGGATGTGATGGAGTGAAGATTCCAGCGTGTGTACGTGTGTGTGCACTTGTGTGAGTACACGTAATGGAGAGGTTCCTGCAAATCGCGCCGCACTCACTGGCCATCGTGCTAAGGCGTGTGAGGACGGAGCAAGGTGCCGCTGTGACGGACGAGATCCTGCACCGGCACACCGGTTATGAGATCTTTGCCGACTTCAAAGCAGAGAACATGCAGCACTTCTGGAACAAGAAAGTGACAGAAGCTGTGGAGGAGACGTTCTTTCTGGGTTGGATCGATGAACACGTCCTGCTTATCCAGGGCAAGGAAGAGCACCTGGAGGTGTTGAGGGAGGGCTGGACACGCAGGGCCCTCAAAGCACCCCGAGGCTTCGAGATCCAGTGCATAGGTGAGTCTGACAAAACTAAAACATCTCCTGTCCACCACTACTGGCGCCAAAAGGTTTGAAATCCTTGAATAATTCAGAGGGCACAGAGCTAGAGTTAATGTACAAATGCACTGAATTGACTTCATTAAAACACAGTTATGTCTTCATGAGACAATGGCTGCATTTAATGTATTTTACTAAGTACTAAGTAAAGTGAGTGCATTAGTCTAGATACGCAGCAGCCCTTGAACATGCCAGTGATTATAGGTTCCTTTCCCTTTTCCACCACTACTTCAGTCTTGACACAGTGGGAACTGAAATGACTTGCTGTTTTTGGCTGCTTTGGAGTCATGCTTGGTGACTGGTGAACTTTACATGCATGCTTTAAATGGACCTTGTGGACCTCAAAGTTTATATTCTGTTTTTTGTATGTCATTCTCTTTGTAGGGTGATTGAGTGGTTGATGCAAAGCAAAACCTTGAGCACTAAATTAACACCTGTATTGCTGTATTTTTCATCTAGCACATACCTTATACAACCATATGTAATTTTTATAATTTGTAAAATCCTTACTTGTATATTCTTCTCGTTGGCCACTTTATATACTTCAACTACCCTATGGTGTACAGTTATGGACTGTAGCTCACCAGTTACCTCACAGTTTCAGGACCCATCTACTGTGTTCTCCATCATCATCATATTGTTGGAGTGGGTTGGTAAAACTCAAGGTGGCTGGCATTGACTAAAGGCTTGCAGATAATGATGTTTCTTTTTTTTTTTTAATGGCACCACATTTTATAAATCTTATTAGATATGTACAGGGCTCATAATTAATAATTCCATGTTTACCACTGATATTTACATTCAGTTAAGCAGGGCCTGATCATGATCTCTTGCTCAGATACATTGCATCTCAGTTGACCATTCCAGGTGTCAGTATTCAAATAGTAAAATGACTTACATTGATGTGAAATATAGTTTTCACCATATCTATGTCCTCAACCACAGAGAAAAGGTGGTCCGCCTGTGAATTTTTATTATTTTTAGTTTGTTAAATTTCCCTTCGGTTCATAAATAGATGGCGTCTACTAGCAAGGATGATCTGCTTCTGATTTTTTTGCTGTATATTGAACGAAATGTGGTTTTCAGTTGTCATACTCTCTTCTCACACTTGGCGTGAACAATGATTATAAATCTCTCATCTAATGCCCCCTCATAGAAAATGTAAAATAGATCCATAAGCTGACTTTTTTCATTTTTTTATCTGCTACTGTATTAGATTATTTGAACACATCTGCACTGAGCAGTGTAGGAGAGCAAAAGGAACAGGAAGCTTTTTATCTTGTTTATCTTTATCTATCTTTTGTTGTCTTGCCTGTTCTTCTGCGAATTCAGTGCCCCAGCACAGTGTTAAAACTGTGTACTGTGTACTCGACAAACAGTGGTTTCAAGGGTAAGAATGTGGTAAAATAGGCCTCCTATAACTGATAAGCAGGCCATAGAGACCTGTACACATATACACTCATGTTTGTTGTACAGTACTAATGAGAACTTCCATAGATATTTATTGATTTTCTGCACCTCTGCGTAAATAACCCTATCATTAGTATTCAAAAGTCAGTTTGTTCTGTTTCTAAATTTTTCCCCCCAAATTTTATTTGTGGTAAAAACAACAATTCTGGCATAATTGCCCTAAAAAAGGATTACTATACAATCACAAATCCTCATAAGGATAGCAAGATGAGCACACACACACACACACACACACACACACACACACACACACAATGCACTCCTCATGCTGCAGGAATCTGGCCATTCTCTTCTCCTTTGGAATGTGGCAAGTGCTGCTGGTGGGTTCAGTTCAGGTTGTCTGCATTTAGTAGAACAGGGATCTGTGCAACACTACATATAAAAAGGTCAAAGTTCCTTTATTTATTTCATTTCCAATTTCTTCACAAAGCTGTACATTGAATAATCAATTTTCAATTGATTAAACTGTTTAAAGGAATTGCTCTGTCTGCAGCACTTGGCCAAATAGAGAGGTTTTGTTCATTTTTATATTATACAGTTAGTCATACTTGTGGTTTGAACAGGTTCAGAGACTTGACTTGTTGACTTGATTTGTTGATGTCCTTTGTTTCAAATTGGTTAGTTCTAAGTGTGGTACCTGTCTGCTGCTTAAATTGAAAGCACACTTGGCACACACACACACGCATGTATGCACACACACACAACCTCTCACAGACACAAAGTACTATGGGAGAGTTTTAGGCACAATTTAGAAGAAATTTGCATTTAGAAATGTGGACAGTAAATTTCAATTGCTCAGAAAAAAATGAATATGTTTATTTAAACATTAACATGTCTTAAAAATAAATATTTAATTTGCATTACATTAAAATGAACATAAAATGCTGGTGATGTAATTTAACTTGCTGAGGTACATAGTGTGTAAAAGCTGTCAACAGACCTAATAACTGTTCCAAACCCAGGCAATAACATAAGTGCAAAAACACTGCATGCCAGGAGCTTCATGCCATGGGTTTCCAGCAGCTGCATGCTAACCTTACATTACCAAGCACAATGGCAAGTATCAGATGGAGTGGCGTAAAGCATGCTGCCACTGGACTTTGGAACAGTAGGTCTAGGAGGGATAACTGTATATTTCAAACTTTGTGGGAACAGTTTGGGGAAGGCCCTTTTCTGTTCTGTATGACTCTGCCCCAGTGGACAAAGCAAGGTTAATAAAGGCTGGTTGGGTCAGCTTGGTGTAGAAGAACTTGACCTTTTGAGATGAACTAGAATGGGTATTGCAAGCCAGGCTCTCATCCAACATCATTGTCTGACCTCACAAATGCTCTTCTGCATGAATACACTCCAAAATCTTGTAGAAAGCTTAAGCTGGTATAGCTACCAACTCCATGTTATTGCATATGGATTTAGAATATCATTAAAGTTTGTGTGGATGTAACATGTAGATGTCCCAAAGCTGTTGTCCATATAGTGTGCATATTGTATAGGATAATGCTGTGAAGATATGTCTATTTAAGAAAATGAAAGAACTTACTTTTAATGCAAATCTATGAAATCAGATTTTTCTGTTGGTAATTTTAGGGGGAATTTCTTTAGGTCTATTCATCAAGTTTACACATGATGTAAAGGGTGACATCTACTTTCAAATTATATTTCCTCAGGCCAAGGTCCAGACCATAATAATTTCTAACTTGTGTTATGATTCAGTGCCATATCCTGTGTACTGAGGTAGCCTAGTATCAGCATTTTATACCATCAGCAACTGAAAGACCAACACATCACACATACTAATGAATATTCAGTATATTTACTGTTTAAATGCTGAATTGAATGAATTATTTATAACCTTTTTACATACTTGAAGTAAAAACAATGGCTACATAAAAAAACAGAATGCTTTGAAAAAAAGAGCATCTTAAAGTGTTTATTTATAGAAACAGTAAATAAAGCAGCGTCTTCTCGTTAACTCTCATTTCAGGTTACCATTTCTGGTTAAAACAGTCGGGTTTTGGCATCAATTTTCCATTTTCAGAGCTTGTTATTCTTTCTCAGACCTGCTTTACTATCTGACTGCTGCTTCTCGCTTCGTAACTAGCCTGTGTGTGCGCCGCACTCCTGAATCTGCACAGATCTTATTGGCTGAGGAGTGCCTTTGGTGATCTTACAATGCACATGATTGGTCTGTGAGGTTAACGGGCCGCAAAGCTTGCATACCGTAAAGACTAGAAAATTACAATAATTTTTACGCTTAAAAAAATAAACACTTTCAAAATTAAATCGCTCTTAATAGTTTATCGGTTCGGGTCCGCATTGGACATAGTCTGGGTCCGGACCACGGCCCTCCTATTAGGGACCTCTGGTGTAGATTTTGTTTGGTTCATGGTTGCTGATAAGGAATCACTACTTATTGAAATGTGTTTTTTTTTTTTGCAAAACATATGTGCAAGAGCAGATGGCATTATTAATAGTACAAGGTCTTTCAGGTTGAGAGTTTGTCACTGTTTGTCCAAACTTACTTTATCAGTGCACTACACCTGTCAGGCGTGACAGTCTTCAGCAGTCTGTCATCATCTTGTTAAGTGTGTGAAATCAGAGAAAAAGTTCAAGACGTATGGGTACCTATGGATATGCAGTTGAGATGCTATTGAGAATTTAAACACAAACACGGTGCAAGATCGTAAACCAAATGACTGCACCTTACAGAATACTTGACCACCGAAGAAAACAGCATGTCGTAATTGCGGTGAAGACTATTTATCCCTGTGTTCTGTGGACTTAATCGCTTCATCAAAAGCGAATAACCCTGCTCAGCTGGCCGCAGAGATGGACACAAAATATAAGCCCAGAATGGGCTAAGTGGCACTTAATACGCCACAACCGAGGGCCACCTCTCCCAGCAGAGGAAATTTTTCTGGGGGTTAGAGGGCATTCGCATTGGTGTCATTCAGACTAGGGCTTCGTATCCGCAGCAGGTGGCTGTTGCTGCAGGTCCTGTCATTCCTGTTCCTCTACCCCAGGATGTTGCTGTACTTCAGGCCACTCCTGTTCCTGCACCCCAGGCTGTTCCTGAACCCCAGACCACTCCTGTTTTGGTTCCCTGGGCTGTTCCAGTACCTTGGGGTGATCCTGTTCCTGTGCCCCGGGCTATTCCTGCTTGTAGGACTGCTCCTGACTCTGTGCCCGCGCTGCCCCCATTTCTCGTCCAGTTGTCCTGCTCCTGTCTTGTCCCCTGTTTCTGGTTTTGTCTTGGTCCCTGTCACTGTGTATGTCCCAGTCCCTGTCTCTGTCTGTGTTACAATTCCTGTCTTACCCCCCCGTCTCATCCAAGGTCCAGTTCCATGTTGAGTCTTGTGTCCTGTCTCCTGTTCAGTCTTGTCTCGTCTCCTGTTCCATTTCCCATCCTGTCCCCTGTCCAGTCTTGTGTCCAGTCTCACGTCCAGTCATCTGTCCAGTCTCGCATTCAATCTTCTGTTTTGTCTCCTGTCTTGTTCCAGGTCTGTGTTCTGTCCCCAGTCCAGTCACCTGTTTTGTTGCCCGTCTAGCTCCCCGTCCAGCTCCCCGTCCAGTTCTCTGTCCAGTTTTCTGTCTAGTTCTTGTTGTGTTTTGTTTTTCCTGGCCTCTCCCTTAAACAGACTCCTGGGGCATGTTCGTTTTCGCTAGTTGCGCTTTACGAGGGGGGACCGTCAAGCCCTGCCTATTTTCGTCTGTCTACATCCTTTGTTTACATTCCCTCACCAGCCATGTGCTACTGTTTTGGTCATGTGCTCCTCTTGTCTCTGCCCTTCACCTCTTCTTAGTTTGTGTCTCCTCCTGTTTCCAGGTGTTCCTTGTTTCCTGTCTCTTTATATTCCCTCTGTTTTCTTTGTGTCTTTGTCGAGTTATGTTGTTAATGTAGTGGTGTAGCCTTTGTCTGTCTATTTTGTTCTTATCATGGACTTGAATAAATGATGTTTGCATGTATCCACCTCCCTTGTCTCCTTGCACGTTACACAAGTAGGTTTTAGCCTTAAAAACTATCGCTGTGCTAGACTCAGCTGACTGGAAGGTTATTCCAAATCTGTGGGGCTTGTTAAAGGCTCTACCACTGATATAACATTATTTATTCTAGGTACTAAAAGTAAGACATGTAGACATGTCGGTTCACTGTAAGACTGTGGAGCGAGGTCATTTAGAGCTTTTTGTATCAGTAGAAGATTTTTGTACTCTATGCGGAATGTAACATCCAACTAATGTAGTGTAGATAAAACTGGGCTGATATGGTCAAGTTTCGTAGTTCTCTTAAGACTCTGGCGGTAGCATTTTAGACTAATTAAAACTTGTTAAGGCTTTTGCTGGAACATCTAGAGGGCAGGGTATTCCATAAGTCATGAACTAGCTTTTCTGTATCATGTAGGAACAGTGCATTTCTTAGTTCAGCAACATTGTAAAGATGGTAAAGCTAATTTAGTGATATGTTAAACAAAGGCCAAATCAGGATTAAGACTGACAACAAATATTTTTAGCAGTTGCAACTGATAATATTTTGTAAGATAAAATATTATATATAAGATAATATAAGATAAAGCATGTATGTAAGCAGTTTGTTTGTTGCAGGTTTTGGACCAAGAATAACAACATTACATCCAGTCTTTTATGTCTTTTGCACAGTCCATCTTATTAGGGTGTTGATGAAGTGGTTTGGCTGAAATATACAGTGTGTTGACAGTATATCAATGGAAATGTATGTCATGTTTTCCCACAATAGTACCCTGTAGTAGCATATAAAAGGCAAATAATGTATGCCCTGAGACAGAGCCCTGTGGGACATCATGCTTTACATTTGTACAAACAGATGATTCACCATTTACATTTTCTGATACCCAACTGATAGTGATCACACAGGTAAGATATGATGAACCAGGAAGGAGCTATTTCTGTTAGTCTTGCAAGGTTTTCTAGTCTGTCTAGTAAGATTGAGTTATCTGTTATGTCGAATGCTGCGCAAAGAGCAAGCAGAACCAGTAAGGATATGTCTCCTTTGTCAGAATAATGAAAGAATATTTACAGTTTTCAGTAGTTTTGTTTTAGTACTATGGTGAGGCCTACATTCTTTGTAGTGGGGCCACATTATCTAAAATAGAACAAAAAGTATGCTCCAAGAATATACCGACCAGAATATCTAATTCAGTAGGTTCAGACCGACAGCTCATAGAAATTGGTAGATCTGTAAGACTTTCAGTAGAACTACTACGTGTAGAGGATGTCAGTTCGCTTAACAAGATTAACTGTGGCTGAACAAATACTACAATTACATTTCCATGAGAGATTAGATGATATAATAGTACTGTTAAATTTGTTTACAAAATTAAGTAAAGAGTTTGATTGCAGTAATGTTTCGTCCCCATTTTATTTTGAATGAAACCAAAAAGTTTAAAATGGATACAAATGCCTTACTTAGTGGATCCTACGGTTGGTCTATGTAGATATTAAAGTCTACTTTATTCAAGAGCTTTTTAAACTCAAAATAAGATACTGGTAGTCTCTAGATTGTAATTATGAAAAAAAGTGTTCCTTGATCACCTATATTAGAAAAGAATTTTGTAAGAAGAGAATTAGTAACCTGCTTTCTGATTTATTCCTAAAGATTTTGTATAGGTGGTTGCTGTGCCTCCATCCACCCTCTTTAAATGCATACATAACTGCATCCTGTTGGGGTAGCTTTATTTAGAGCTCAGTAGTCTTCAGGTATGATCCATATTTCTGTCACAGACACAGGCATCAAGATTGTGATCTGTATTAAATTTATTTACAATGGCAGCTTGAACTGATTGAAGTGGTCTAATATTGATTAGAATAGTAGAATAAACTTTTAATAGATTTCTAAGATTTCGTTTAATTCAGAGACCAGATATAGGCTCAATTAAGTGGAACCTGTCACGTCCTGCCTGTCCTCACCTATCTGTTTACCTCCGGTCATATGCATGTGCTATGTTTTTGTCATGTGCTCCTTGTCTCCACTCTAGCCCCGCCTGTCTCACCGGTTCCTTGTTTGTCATCAGTCCCACCAGCTGTTTCCCTCTTATTAACCTGGGTATTTAGTCTTCCTGTTTTGCCCTCTCCCCTGTGGTTCTTTTTGTACGATTTTTGAGTTTTTTGAGATGCTCTGTAATATTCCTGTCCGCTCTGAGTTCCCATCCTGTTTGTATTTATTTTTTGTTTCATGTCCTTAGTGTTTTGTTTTAGTTTTGTCTTTATTAAAACCTTTGTTAAAGCTTGCGTGTACATCTGCCCTGCCTTTTCCGAAAAAAGAAGAAAACTTAGCAAAATTAATTTTGCACAGAGAACAGAATGGCACATACCATGATATCAGATACCATATGCTATAAAGGCTACAAAAACTATGTAACCATGGCAAACATGTTTCCGCTTCAGACAAGCCTGGTTGGTGACAGACGGTGTACAGGAGGAAGGAAGGTGGTGGGGTTGGCAGGAAAAGGAACTGAACTGAACCAAACAGAGCAACAGAGCCACAACTTCAATAGCAGGAAAGGGAGGAGGACTTGGAGTATAGAGAATAGAAGGAAACAGACTGATGCACAGCGAATCAGCACCATGGAAAGTAGTCCTGGGTAATCTGCATACAATGTTAGTATCAAGCAACAATATTAACTTTCAATTTAATAGCAATATAGTTCCCTATAATGTATGTGATTGATTTTGGTATGTGATTGTGATTAAAAATGCATAAAATAACCTAAAAATAAAGAGAATCATATGTAAAATATCATAAGTAATCATATGTAAAAATTTCATTTCCCCTCAGATTTCCCCCTCAGATGTTAAATTGGTGTTCTAAGTGAAACAACATATTTTCTGCAAATATAAATACTTTGTGTTAATTTATTTTTATTTATTATTTTTTTTACCCAGTGTTAAATTCAGCAGATGTGTAATTACCAAAGGTCATTGCAGTACCCATACTTTTCCAAATAAAGTTCCCCTTCAAAGAAACACTGACATTCATAGAAGCAAATACCAAACTCACTTTTGCAGTCTTAGAGATTGTTGTATGTACAATGGTTAACGGAGGTAAAAAAAAAAAAAGGTTTCCAAAAATTAAGCCCTAAATATGACTTGTAACAATTACCAGGAAGACATGGAAGACTACCATAACTGCCCCCTTCAGATAAAGAGCACTTTAAGCTTTCATCTTTGAGAAAAAGGAAAAAGTCAATCTCTGCTTTTTCTTTGGTTGTCTCTGTTTACCCATCCACTATGAGTACACACTCTGATGGTCATAGGAATCAGTAGTGGCCATGTCTACACACAATTTGGTTTATCTAAAACCACTAGTGTACCTAAAAGTGTCCTCTGTTCGTTTATTTGGAATGCTACTGATAAATTAGCGGTAAATCTAAAATATAGAGGCAATAGAGGCATTAAACCATTCAGCTGTTTGGTTCCTGTCACCACCACTGTGAACAAATCTGTATCTTTGAACAAAAGTCCTTTTTGAATGGAACATTTCAATCTATGAAGATTAAAAATGTGTGGAATTTTAATTTAAGAGAGTAGATGTCCCTCATTAGGCGTGTGAAAATAATGCTCTTTAATTCACTCATCAATTTCATTGTTTTTTTTTTGCTTATTTGTTGGCAATAAAAAAACCCTCTAGCTATTTTCATCCATACAAGAAAGTCGCAAAATGTCAAAAAAATGTAATTTCTGTGATTTGCTGAGCATGTCTGCCTCTCGTCTCTTGTCTGTAGTCCAATCTGTACACCTCACCTTACAGCTTACTGCACATACAGCTCCTTTAAAAAACTGCAGTTTTGAAAGACTGCATTCCTGACATCTCTCCCACAGTAAAAAACAAAACAAGTAAGTTAGATATTAGAAGAATTATGTGAGCTATTAATATAGTTACTGTTAATATAGTAATATAGTAATAAGCTAAATATATACATAAAATCATTATGTATATGGTACTTTCTGTTGGGAGGAGTCTGTCCTACATTTACACTTTTTTCCACGTTTTTAAAAGATTTTAAAAATGATTTTAAAGTGAAATAAAAAATGTTGTCCTGTGTTTTTATGGCAGTACCAATAGATTCAGTCACAGCCTTAATTTAGTCACATATAATTTTTTTTTTTTGACTTCACCTGTTTAATAGATTTTTTTGCAAACATGCTTTTATGAGCTTTTTCTGATGTAGATTCAAGGTGACTTCTGATACTGTAGCACAGCTAAACGGTAACAGAGCAACTTAACAACCTCCTTCAAAAGAAACCAAACACACCTTCTCTCAGGTGGGTCCAATTATTTCCAAGGCATGTTAACCCAAGCAGCGTTAACTTGCGACTATATAAATATAAACAAAAGCACACATGGACAGTACCAACCATATGCAAATGACGATCTAGACAATGCATCAGCGACCATGTTTTGAACACGTTTCTTATGTTTAATGTCCAGGATGTAGTCTTGGATTGACATGGTCCATCTCATCAATTGCTGTTTCTGATTGTACACCAGAAGTCAGTATAGAGTACAATTGGCAAATTACTTGACCTTACATACACATCAAAATGTTGAAGGGCCAACGCATTAGTAGAGAAGTTGAGCTGATGTTTATTAAATTTATGGGAGTAATAGCACACAGGATGTGCTATATCAGAGCAATCCTCCTGTAACAATACTGCACCAGCCCCAACTGCACTTGTATCCACCTCGGGTTGAAATGGCTTTGTAAAATCAGAAGCAGCAAGAACAGGTGCTTTAACTAAAAGCACTTTCACACTCTGAAATGCATGTTCACATGCAGTAGACCATTAAAATGCCATGGACGGACTGAGCAGGTTAGTAACGGGTTCAACAACAGAAGAATATTTTTGTGAAATGCTCTGTAGTATGCAGCCATACCCAAGAATCAGAGCAGTTCACGCCGTGTTGTTGGGGTACAAAAGTGAATGACACATGACCTCCACCCACCTGTGTTTCCAAGGTATGTTACAGTAGCCTGTGCAAACTTACACTTTGCTAAATTGAGTGTTAGGGAAGCAGAAGCTAACCGCTCAAAAAGTTCAAGTGGCTGGGCCAATCTAGACGAATAAGCAACCAAACAACCTGGGACATCACCCACCACAATATTGGTATATAGGTGTTAATGGAACTTGCCAATAACCTTTCAACAAGTCAAGCTTGCTGACAAAACAAGCTGCGCTTATATTATCCACACAGTCATCCATTCGAGGCAAAGGATAGGAGTCAGACAAGGTGATAGCATTTACCTTCATATAGTCTATCTACAAGTAAAAGGAAAAAAGGAACTAATAAACAGGAGAACTTTATGGACATACACTGGGCTTAGCAAAATCATGCTCTAGAAGATAATTTACCTTTCTGCTTCATAGCTGCTCTTTTTATGATATTAGCCCTATAGGTTTGTTGCTTAATTGAAGTGTTAGCAACAACCTGAATATCATGCTGCAGGATAGTAGTTTGGGCAGGAACATCTCTGAACAGTGATGGAAAAAACTACTGCAAGTAAACCCTCCCGCTGTTCTACAGATAAATGAGCTAGTTTAGAAGGCAACCTCAACAAAGCTTCACTATTAGGAAGTCTAGCAGTGGGAACAGACAACAATGAAATGTCCACCCATCTACCCCATCGGGTGCAAAAGAACCAACAGGAGGGGTTCTCACAACACAACACAAAGCTTTGGAGCCAGCAATTCCACCAGGTGCTAACCCTAACCCTAACCCTAACCCTAAACTTTCAACATGTTTACATGACATACACAAATTTCCTTTTTACATTCAGGAATCTCAGTTACGTAGTCTGTTTCACTTAGTCAGTCTTTCTTGTACAATGTACGGACCAGAAGACCTAGCAGTAAGAGAAGAACCTAAAACTGGCAACAGTGTTTGTGAGTGCTTTTGTGCTTTTCGTCCTAGCTTGCACTGTAACTGTACAGACCATGCATCTTTTGGCCAACGCCATGTAGTAGCAAGTCTTTCAAAAGCATTAAAATAAGTGTCCACTTCACTCTCTCTGAACAGGGTTACTAAAAAACACACCTTGTTAAATCAAGTGAGCTGGTGTGTGACTCGGGCACAGTAAACACAGACTGTACGGCATGTGCTGGGGTACCAGCATGATAATAAACAGGGATAATTGTAGGAGCAGGGGGTGCTGGGGACATTGTCTGCTTTTCAGAATCAGAATCGGGCTTTATTTGCCAAGTATGCTCACACATACAAGGAATTTGTGTTTGGTTACAGAAGCTCACAGTGCTTGATAACTGACATTACAGAAGTAGCACATCCAACCTACACACACACACACACACACACACACACACACACACACACACACACACAGTGACACGCACAGACACACCTGTAAACTTAACATGTGCAGAGTTGTATGTTAAAAGTAAAGTGCTAAGTGCAGCAGTAAAGAACAGTGCAGACTGAATTAAATAGATATAAATATGTAGAACAGAAGAGTCACTGGTGGAGACGGTGGTACAGAGTGTTCTGAGACTCTATCAGATAAATAAAAGTGCAGTACAGAGAAGAAAAGTGAGAGAACATCTGGATATGGATGTATGTAGTAGACTGTATTCCAAATGTAGTGTGTGATGTTCAGCTGTTCATGAGTGTGATGGCGTGTGGGAAGAAGCTTCTCCTCAACTGACTGAAACGCCGACCTGAGGGAAGATACTGGAACAGGTGATGTCCAGGGTGTGATGGATCACGGACGATGTTCTCTGCCCGCTTCCTGGTTCTGGCTGTGTGCAGGTCCGGTAGGGAGGGTAACTTCACACCGATGGTTCTCTCTGCAGACCTGATGGTGCGCTGCAGTCTGTGAGTGTTGTGTTTGGTGGCTGAGCTGCCCCACACTGTGATGGATGCGGTGAAGACAGATTCTATGGTGGCGGTGTAGAACTGCACCATCAGCTCCTTGGGCAGGTTGAACTTCCTCAGCTGCCGCAGAAAGTCAAGTTTGTTTGTATAGCGCTTTTTACAGTGATGTCTCAAAGCAGCTTTACAGCCTTACAGAGTTTTAAAAACAGACAGTTACAACATACATCCCCCAGTGAGCAAGCCAGAGGCAACAGTGGCAAGGAAAAACTCCCTCAGACTGGAGGAAAAACCTTGGGAGGAACCAAGACTCACAAGGGGAGACCCATCCTCCTCTGGTCAAACAGTATTTAATACAGTTTAATAAACTAAATATCAAGGAAAGGAATTTCTCTGTTTGAAATCTGGATAGCAAAGCTTTAGAAGCTGCACAGGTAGAGACAGTCTCTGACTGAAGCAGTCTATGACTGAGTCTTTATGTAAAGTGGGTGTGGGCGTGAGCTGAAACAGTCCCTATCTCAATGCTGGTGCATCTGGATGGCACAGTGATGTAACTCAGGGTGTAGCAGTAGACACAAATGGACAGCTGGCTGGTGATGGGTGAGGAGGAGGCCCTGATGATCAGTCAACAGATGGGAAGAAAAAAATTTCAGTGTGGCTGGTGACTCTGGCAGATCTAACTATAAAAGCCTAAACTAAAAGGAGAGAACTATAAGGTAACATAGACATGAGAGCACCCTGAGACACTGGGATCCCCCCACTCCACTGTCAACAAACCTGTGTGATCACGTGAAGTGGTGGGACAACAGCACCAACATCACAGTTCACCATAAACCTCTGTGTCCATGAACCCCCAGATCTCCTGCCTTTATCTAAGGGGAAGATTAATCACCAAAAGCTACACTAAACAAGTATTTGTTTTCAGTTTAGACTCCTTTGGGGGCTTTGTAGGAAAAAGCTCTTCCCGCCATTGAAGTCTTCAGAATTTTTGGAACTAATGAAAAAACAGCATTCTGTGATCTGAGTAAGCGTGGCGGTTCATAATAGGAAATAAGATCTTGCAGGTACTCCGGTGCGAGAGCGTGCAGGGCTTTATACATCAGTAAAAGAATTTTATAGTTGATACGGAATTTAACTGGAAGCCCGTGTAGCGCTGATAAAACTGGACTGATGTGATCGAATTTCCTGGTTTTAGGTAGTAATCTAGCTGCAGCATTCTGAACTAACTGAAGTTTATTTAGGCTCCTGCTGGAGCATCCTGACAGTAATGCATTACAGTAATCTAGCCTTGAGGTTGTAAAGGCATGCACTAACTTTCCAGCATCAAACATAGATAACGCATTTCTTAACTTTGAAATGTTTCGCAGGTGAAGAAATGCTGTTCTTGTAATATTACCTATGTGTTGATTAAATGTCAGATTTGAGTCAATTGTTACATCAAGATTTTTAGCTACTAAACCAGAAACTACAGAGCAGTCAGTAAGATTTAACATTAAATCTGAACATTTATATTGAGCAGCCTTAGGACCGAGAAAGAGAACTTCCATTTTACCTGGGTTAAAAAGAAGGAAGTTCTGCAGCATCCAAAGTCTCTTACACAATCTTCTATCTTATTTAATCTGGATTTATCATCTGGTTTGGCTGATATGTACAGCTGTGTATCATCAGCATAGCAGTGGAAACTGATTTCATGTCTATTTATAACTGAGCCTAATGGTAACATATATTGAACATTATTGAACGCTTCATGCAATAACAGGGTGATGTATATAAATTTTCACTAAGACTCAATTCATATGAAATATGAATATGGTAGTGATCTGAAACTACTGAAGTCTGTGGAAGAACAGTAAGATTATGTATATCAACACAGAGTCAAAACTAGATCTAGAGTGTGATTACAGGAATGTGTAGGCCCTATTACATTCTGGGTGAGATCTACAGAGTTCTCAAAGTATATTAAAATCTCCTGCAATTATTACTTTCTCAGTGCTCACTGCTAGGTCTGCAACAAAGTTTTGACTTTAGGTGTTGATATACATAATCTTTCTGTTCTTCCACAGACTTCAGTAGTTTCAGATCACTACCTAATTTCATATGAATTGAGTCTTAGTGAAAATGTATATATATTACCATGTTATTGCATGAAGCGTTCAATAATGCCAATTACACCTCAGCACTTTATTAAAATTCTTCCAGATTTATCAACCATAGCTTTTCCGTCATCAGAATATAGTCCTGGTGGTCTATAAATACTGATTAGGGTGAGTACACTTCTTTTAGTGGTTGGATTGGTGATGTTTATGAAAAGAATTTCAAAAGAATTGAAAGTGAGACTGTGTTTCTGGTGACACATATACCCCCTCCTTTACCGGACAGTCTAGGGCTGTGTACATACTTATAACCTATAGAAGTGGCTTTGTTTAATGCCAAATATTCCTCAGGTTTAATCTATGTTTCTACGAGACATAATACATACATTTTATGATACGTTATTGTATTATTTAAAGTGACAGCTTTAGAGTTCAGTGATCTTATATTAAATAAACCAAACCTTAGTTCAGAAATGCTGCAGCTAGACACTGGATCTAATATTCTTATATTAACTAAGTTATTTAAACAAACTGATTGAGATTTTCTAAGTTTGTGTTTAATTCGGGGCAGTGAAACAGTCTCTATGAAGCCCACATGATTTTCTGCACACCACTTGGACATCCAGCAGTGTAGCGCCCAAAGCCTGCTGTAAGTTTCAGCACCCTGCTGTCTTGGAATAGGGCCAGAGCATATTACAGCTTCGGACATCGAATGGGCTATTTTGATCACCTCTTTAATATAACTCTTAGTGACCTCAGACTGCCGCATATGAATATCATTACCACCTATGTGAACCACTATTCTCGAATATCTATTCTTTGCTAATACCCTAAGATTGCTGCTAATGTCCGGCGCCCTGGCTCCTGGTAAGCAGATAACTCTAGCTGCTGGTGCCCCTAAAGGAGTAGCTAATTTCACATGTCGTACAATTGAGCTTTGTTACTATGCGGCCGAAGTGTCACCCATTTGCCCTGTTGTGGGGGCTCTACAACCAGAGTCGGTGGGACACTAACTCTCTCTAAGGCACCCTGGGTAGACAACAATGAACTCTGCTCTGTATCCCTAATTAAATCCCGGATGCACACCTCTCACTGATTCACCTTCTCCCCCAGAGTAAAAATTAGCTGGCACTTCTCACAAACTGACCCACTATTATTAGCACTAGTGGTGGATAGAGGAATATCACTATACATGCCACACTTCACACAAGCAAACGCAGCCATAGTATAGGATAGTGGTACTTACTTTTTCAGTCGATTTAAAATCTTACCACCAGCTTTTGTTGGAAAGCTAAACTGCAGTCTTCACTCCCTGTAGTAGGTAATCCTGTGAAAATAGTCTGTAAGGGCCTACAGATGGTTAATATACAATAAAAACAGAAGCAGTATGTTTCTTGCAAACACTGCTTGAAAACTAGTAGATCACAGAGCCACCAATCACAGGTTCCATACAGAGCCACCGATCACTGATTAACTCCAGCTCTCGCAGCTTTATCTCCCCCTCACACTCAAGCTCCATTTGACAAACAGCCAACTTGAATTCGTACTCCAACAGTCAAACGCTCAGGTGAAACCTCTCGGTAGAGCAAAGCCTCACCATCAGGAGAACATGCCAGTTCAAGCAAAGTAAAATGGTTGTATCTGCCTTTATTATACAAAAAAGTATAGCATCTTATCTGACATCCGACGTCCAATCTTCTGATGCCAGAGAGAGGCCTTCTCTTGCCCTAATCTGAAGACGCTCTGAAATGTGTTTGCCGAACCTCGTGTTTAAGTACCCCATTTACCATTCTGAGCCCCAAGACCTTTGGCCCAAATACATTCCCCATATGTGGTAGAAAAACAACGGCCCCAAGATTTTACTAATACAAGCCAGATGTTTCCCAGACCTACCATACATTAACCTCTGACCCTAAGTCTCTCTGCAAACATTCTCTTTGCACAGCAAAAGATGAACTTCGGATTTTGTATGCAGCTTAATACATATATATAATGTATGAATATAAAAATATATATGGAAAATTACACTACATATCCCTCCTTCAAGGCTTGTAAGAGCCTTGACACACGTTCACAAGCATAACAAAAGAACATTCCTCTTATCACATAATTTAATGGAGTGTGAGAGCGAAAACCTGTCAGGCAGCTATCTCTCCTGAAAATATCCCTCAATCCAACAAGACAGGAAAAAAATCTCTCACGGTCCCTCTGCCTTAGGCGACCACAAAAAGTACTCCAAATCCAATTTTAAAAAGAGGAATTACAACAATTCATATGAGGATATGACTTAACAAATACATATGGAAACCTCAGAAAATAAAAAAACAATGTCCAAATTCAGGCTGGTCGACCCATCGGACCCTCCAATGGACCTGTCCCTGCCTAACACCTATATCCCTCAACATCGAAAAAGAAAAAAAAACATCTGAGGCTCCAATGTACTTGTAACAAAACCTTCATGTTCCAATTAATTAAAACCAAAAGAAGTATTCTATGTTTAGACAAAACACTTGCAGTAAAGCTCAAACACTAAAGAATACAAGATGTTAAACAAAACCCAATACTACACAGTATAACTTTCAAAAACATAACACTCTGCAGCTCCTCAGCAGCATCGACTCCTCATGTAGCATCAATCATGTGTTGACTCCGGGCTTGTTAGCACCCTGTCCTCATAACATTCTCCAGTCCATTCTTATTGTCCATGGTTGGATCATCTGAAAATCCAACCACCTCTTGAATAATCTTCTAGTGGTGTCCTAAAAAGAAAGAAAAACACCGCCAACCAGTATCTTTTGCAAAAACAACAGATGCAAGTTAAGATATCCTATTAGATTATCACCTTATAGTTAACTGTGAAACTAACAGTATCATACTTTCCCATTATCCTAAGTTATAAATCACCTCTTCTATTTCCCCCTTCAAATGCACTACAACATAATAAAAGACTACTAAATAATCCAATAATCTAATAATAACCAAAATAAATGCTGAGAGTATAATAATAAAAGATATTCAAAATGGATATTTCTCCACCAATTCACACTCTAACCTCACTTCCTCATCATCGTCACTGTCAGTCCTTCGTAGTAACGGCATCTGAACTTGATTACCAGGCGTCACAACTCCAATCCATCTCAACAACATAGCTTTCGCACAAGTCAGTAACAACGTACAAAAACAGAACATCAAACACAAAGATATAAGAGCCGCTATCATAACCTGAGCCAACATTGCTCCCAACGGTCCAAATTTCTCCTGTAACCAAGCATTTGCAGACCATCCGGCTCCTTCCGAAGGACCAAACGCATCCCTTATATGCTTCAACGCATCTATAACACTCGTCATATTATCAGTACTATCAGGAACCAAAGTATAACAGGCATCTCCTGTCAAATTCAAAGCCATACACAAACCACCTTGCTTAGCCAAAAAATAATCAAGAGCCATGTCATGTTTCAACAATGTCAGTCTATGACTCTTCTGAGTATTTGTCAAATATTCAAACCCTTTAATAGTCTCATTTGCAAAACCTTGTAGGGTATAAGTAATATTATCAATGTGATCTGCCAAAAACGTCACACCATACCATGGAAATAATCCTATACCCCATTTCTCTCCTAAGCTTATCCTCCAATGATAAGACTCCAATTTGTGAAATTGTGCCATTTCTCTTTTCCTCCTGCTACCAGAAACAACATTAGACTGAACCTCATCGGGAACCTCTCCTTTCTGAATAGTAAAAACCTCATATGGAAGCTTCAGAGTTGCCATGTAACAACATCCTGTCCATCCATATGGTAGAAATATATATGCTTTATCACCACAAACCCACCAAATATCCTTGAAATTGCCTATAGTTACATTTCCAGGAATATTTTGATGTCGCACCATCAACACTCTATTCTGCCTACGATGTGGTATCTGAAAAGACACTCTATGCAATTGATCCATAGTCTTAGATTTAGACTCACCCAAATTCATCATATAGTTGTCACAATCTGATATTCCCATAAACACTCCAGGCCCCTCACGACCATCCTTTGAACAAAAACAATCTTCGGCCGCCACAGATTTCACTTCCAGTGCATCAGGAATCGCTTTTATCATATTCTCATGCTGGTCAAGTAGATTCACATACGGTAACTCTCTTAACCAAGAACAGTTATGCTTAGGCCTGAACAGATGCACTGACAAAGCCATCCACGCATCTTCTGCTGACTTTTGCTGATATAACAACCACGACAATACATAAGACTGACATTTAGCAAGCAACGGCTCTGGTACCGTCTCTAAAACCGAAGGCCATGTGCTTGGCGTTGGAACTTTCACCACGCATGGACAATTCAACTTCCTAACTGATCTTACAGAATGAGTCAACTGCTGATACCACAGGTTCCTACCTGCCCATGGATCTACAATTTGTAACACCGAGGAATCAAATCCATATGCCTTCCACTTAGTCTCTCTTTTTTGTAATGCTCTATAATGGTCAGTCATGTCCTCTGGTGTCCTATCAAAGTCAAAAAACTCCTCGTCCACTCCTGAAATAGTCCCCTAAATGGATGAATCCATGTCACTCACATCCACTATCTGTTCTCTCTTTTCAAAAACCTCTTCACTATTATTTGCACTCAGCTCTACCATATGCTGCTGAGTTACATTTACTACTTCCTCAAAATTCAAAAATGTCACATTAGGCATCTCTGTCACATTTGCAGGCGACAGGATTGTTGTCCCCGTCTTATTATCAAAGGTCACTCTTGACCCAACCTTAGGTGTAGTATTTCCCAAAGTGACAGAAGTAGAAGTTGTCACCATTGTTGTAGTAACCTCAATCTCCTTCAAAGTCATAACTGAAGTAGTAACCTGAACTGATTTATTAACACTCTTAGTTGTGTCTAATGCTAAAGTATTCAACTGTGTAATGTTCACCCTCGGAGTGGTTACTGTCATAGCTCTCTCCTGAACCCTTGTAGCTACTGTAAGAGCCCCAACCGAGCTCAAATCTTTTATCATAACTACCACATGACGAGTTATGTAACCCCCTGTCCATACATTTACAAATGGAATCATAATTTGAAACTCTGGTTCAAAATAAGTACATGTATACTCCCCTTGATCTTCCCATGTAACATTACGCACAGCAAGAGAACAATCATCCCTAACTTTCGGCCATCTCATATCATTATACAGAAGATACTTCCTCTTTTCACAAGATACCATATCAACTTCAAATCCTGCTAACACATCTTCACCTCGACTATTTTTCCATATGGGAGGATTATTACCACCCACATTAAACCTACTACATTTACAAGGAAGATGACCCATTCTTCCTAACTTAACTCTGACAACTGTCTTCAAAGAATTTGGCGTCGTCATTATCATCTGAGGTGCTAACGTAGTTAAATGTGACACATTCATACTTTCAGTGACTTCCAATAATGGAAGTGTAGAGTTACCTACGGTCACTTCAATCTTAGTTTTCGTAACGTTTTGGTCTAACCCTTTTCCTAACTGGCCTCGGACTTCTTTGACTAACTGGCTCTCTAAATTCTCCTGCAGTGGGATCACCCCCCTTTGAACCCTTTGATGCTTCGCACCCCTCTGGAATAGACTCTGCTGCTTCTGGGACATATTGAAAATCAATGTCACCAAATCTTCCTTCCTGTCCAGCAACTGCAGAGTCATTCCTGGCATCATCAGAAAAATACACAGAATCATCATAATGATCCTCAACCTGAACAGTCTCCTGTTCCTGATTTTGACTTTGGAGACCATCATGCATTTCTTCTTCTCCTCCTGGCTCACTTGAGCCTTCAACATCTTGGCTCTGTGAGCGCCGTGCTTCTTCGCTTGGCGCTTTAACACAATGTGATAAATGATACCACTTTGGAGACCCTTTAACCTGAACCGCAGTTCCAGTACTGCGAACAACCTCAAATGGTCCCTCACGGCGTTCGTTATACCATTTCCTTCTAAATACTTTCACAAACACCTTATCTCCTGGTTGCACTGTGCTCCTCTTTTGCTCCTCAAGCTGCTGCTGCTCCTCCTCTTTTCTCTGCCTGTCAGAAACGTACGTAGATATTCTTTTATGCAAATTAGCCATATATGTAATGTATGCTCTCATCTCGTCTTCCAAAAGGCCTAAGCTTGGACCCTTTCCACTCACACGCAAACAAGGTGTTGGCATTCGCCTTCCCGTAATCAACTCATGAGGCGTCATATGTAAATCACGCAGCTCACTTGAGCGACACACCATTAATGCCAATGGAAGTGCTGCTATCCAATTTAAACCCGTGTGCTGACAGATCTTAAGAATGCGATTTTTCAAGACACCATTCATTTTTTCACAGATTCCCTGACTCTGTGGATGATAAACTGCACCTAGGCGCTGTTTAATTCCCAGCTTTTGCAAGATCAATTTCACCGTCTTATCCACAAACTCTTTCCCATTATCTGAGGATATCCGATCTGGAAGTCCCCACCTGCTTATAACCTCTCTTCACGAAAACTTGGCAACTGATTGAGCATCCTTACGCTTAGTTGCACAGGCCTCAGGCCACCTGGGAAAATCTATCAATAACTACTAACATATATCTCTTCCCGTCAACTGGTTTTATCATGTCAACAAAGTCCACAATTATAGCACACTTCTGAAGACTGTTGAACATTCGGAATAAACCTTCCTCCTCTTCCTTTTCCTAAATATCCTCGACATCTTCCTCTCCAAGTCCGCATTTGGCCAAACACTGGCTGTGGACAGGAAACAACTGGTACCACAGATGATGGCTGTATCACTTGGGGCTGAATCTGATTCTGCTGTGGTTGTGATGATGATTGACCCAACAGAGGCTGACTCTGTATGACCAGAGCCTGTTTCTTCTCCTTCTTCTTGTTGTCCACCAGTTGTATTTGGTTCAGTTTTCTGAGGGTCTCTTGGTCCTGTTCCTTCTGATCATGTTCCTTCTTCCTATATAGCTCCACTTGATGGGCTATGTGATCCGTATAAACACTCTTTGCCATGCTTCCAAGACCAACCACTTCTGCCAGTTTACTCCTCACTGGAAGAGGCAGCCCCTTCTGTATTTTAGCTCGCAGGATTGACTGCTCCATTTGATTCAAATCTGGATCATTTCCTGTAACATTTCTCCACACTTGATGAGCTCTCGACACATAAGCTCTTGGATTTTCGTCCTGTCCCAGTGGTTCAATCAGAATGTTATCAGGATGTACATTTGTTGGAAATGTATCTCTCAGTGCTCTCCACACACGACCTCTATTAGCAGAAAACAGCTCTGGATCATTCACAGCTGTCCCCACATATCGATAAAGTCCCGATTTCTGTAGAATCTCCTCCATTGCTGGAACTCCAAGGAGATTAGCCAAAAGTCTTTTGATGTCTCCCATGGCAGGCTGTGTTCCAACCATAATCTCATCCAACTTCGAAATCCAAGGATGCGCTCCATCCTGGAGAGTAGGTAACTTCTCAAGTATGTCTGACATGTCTGTATTCTGCCAAGGCTTGTACTCCAAACTCTGTCCTCGGACGATAACTGGACACATCTTCTTGTGTGACTTCCCTTTTCTGGAACGTAGTAGATATCTCATACCTGATTTTTGGGAATCTTCTTTCCGAAGCTCTTTCTTCCGTAACTGCAACTCCCTTAATTGCTTCTCCAATGCTTTTTGGCTTTCTGAACTGGAGGATTTATCCAAGTACGAAAGGCATTGATCTATACTTCTTTTAACCTCTTCTAAGGCCCTCCTTTTATCGTCTTTTATTCTAGTTCTAGATGTCGTCGGAAAAAACCCTCTTGAAGACAAAACATCTCTTTCCAGATCTTCATCACTTTCTCCATATTCACTCTCATCAGAACCATCATCTCCTGAATCATCTTCTTCTTGCCTCCATGATTTATCTCCCCTCTTTTCTGCTCTTTCCAGCATTCGCCTGACTTCAGGATCATATCCTCCCATGATCTCCACCAAATCACTTCGATCATCATCAGCAGATTCCATCTTCCTCATTCTCCATTCACCCTTTGTTTCCAGATGTGTCATTTTCTTCTTGCTTTTGGAGCTTGGATACATCTTTATAGTTGTTTCCGCTTGGCCTCGCTCTATTATCCGATCATCTTCATCTCTAATTTGATAATCACCCTCCTGGCTGATCACTGGGAGCTGAGGATAAACTTCTTCAAACTTCACTTCCTTCTCATAAGGTGGGGGTTTCTTCACTCCATTCATGTGTGAGAATGGTGCACTAATGTCTGCCATTAACTTTTCTGTTTCTCTTGCATTTTTTCCTATTTCTACTACAGCTCTGTCTCTCTTACTTTTTGCGGCGTTAATCAATTTTTGGCCCTCTTTTTCGAATAACTCAAGAATACCAAGTTCCATCTGTCTCTTCTCTTTCCTTTTCACTCCTCTTTTCCCCTTTTTCTGATCTGCTTTATATGTGGACACAAGCACCTCCATTGTCTTAATCACATCTGGATTAAGTGTTCCCTCCACTGGCCACGGTTGGTCAATCTCTGGCCAACGCTTATGCCACTTTTCTGATATCTTCGCGATACCTTTAATTAAAGGATTATTCTTCTGTACCACATCAACTGGAGTAATTACTTTCGAAGACTTAATGTCCTTTTTTGACATTGTAGTGATTTACTTATATTCCCTTATTGTAAACTAAAATAAAATGAATGAATGAACAAAATCAATTTGCCAACTCCAAAAGAATTAAACCGCATGAATATAATAACAATTCACGCACTAGGACCAAAATAAACCATGCACAACAATGAAACTCACATTTGTAAATTCTAACAAAATTTAAACCAATGCATATATTGCCCTATTTAATTAAATGCATTGACTGATCAATCCGTTGCCAAGCTTCTTCTGTGTGTAACTACACATACACATCTAGTATGCTGAGTAAAACATTCTCATAATAGCCCAATAAGTAAAAACAGATTAAATGTGTATCAATAATACTAACTAAAAATAAGTATACATATACATATATGTATAATACATGTTTACTGAAAGAGTTTGTGGATAATGGCACCTGATTCAGTGACGTCAGCTCCTTTCCGAGCACAGAACCGCAGCCCCTCCTTTTCAACACTCCGGTCCGCTTTTTTTTTTTTCACTCACAGTCGAAGTCAGTCAGGAGGAGGAAAAAAAAACAGATCAGCCTATTACCATCCACACTTCAAAAAGATTTGCTCATTTATCAGCACTGAAATCAATCTTTTCAAGAACATCAACAACAAAAAGATTTCAGTTTATTTATCAGCACCCAGCACACCTTATAAACAACTTCTTCACCCATTCCAATGCACACCAAACATCCTCACTGATCCCTTCTCTTCAAAATCACAAACGTCCTTTTTTTATAGGGGCTCATAAATTTTAACCAATTAGAGCTATCAAAGTCCCCCAAAAAGGCTCATATTGTTACAAAAATTTGGGATGCTCATAAGAAAATCGCATATATATATAGATATATATTATATGTTGTGTGTTATTATATATTGTATTTATTACTATTTACTAAAACAGTTACAAACTTATAAGATACTAAATCGCCTATTCCCTCTTTTTTTTTTCCTCACAAAGAGACCAGCTCTATGCTTAAAAAAACATCAATCAAGACAGACAAACACACACAGACACACACACCGCCGGCACACAGAAAGAGCTAAGAAAAATAGGGAGGGGGAGAGAGAGAAAAAGAGAGAGGAGGAGTCCCTTAGAGCCCACAAAAACATAAAAACACAAGGGGAGGGAGAAAGACCCTCACCCACAGAGGAACAGCACCCCCCTTTTTCAGAACGACAGAGCAGCTGCAGAAGGACAGATCCACCAAAATTTTGCGTCCTTCAAAAACCAATTAACATTAATCCCACTATAAACTCCACTTAGCATGCTTCTTTTTCCATTTCACTTTGTCACCATAACTCTTTTCTCTTTTATTTCCCTTTTTTCCTGTATTACTCTATATTCGCTTCACTTTTAATTCTCTTTTTCACTTTATATCCTATTTCTCGTTATGCTGCGCAGTCACGTATTTCTCTTCATTCTCAATCTTATTCTTTATTTATTCCTTCACCATTCCTATTTCTATGATGTCATTTCTCTTCACTTTTTCTAACTTCTTTAACAACTTCTCTTTAACTTCTACTCTTTATTTCCAACTCTTTTTCATTTTAACCTTAATACTTTCCCGAAAGCTACGTTCACGCTAGTGAGATTAAGTCCCTGACTTACCGGCGGAATAGAGATAAAGGCCTGTTCTACTCCACTCTTGCACGACGACATTAAACATCACTTACAGCGTTACTAATTAAGCTTTAATACTGCAGTTCCAATACTTCAACATTTCCTTATTTCCTTATTCATTCCCCCTTTTTTATTGTGATCACAATAAAATTTAGAGCAGAGAAAAACTTTAAAGCATCAACAACACTCGCATTATCCACCCCTGCAACAGGTCTGATACAGTGTGGCCCAGATTAGCCTACGCATACACGCAACCAGCACACAAGGAGAGAGGATGCTCACCAGATCTGCCGGCTCGGCGTGAAACGCTGAAGGCTTCCGCGGACCGAGGCCACAACACGTCCGTGTCTTCGTGACGCCAAAAAATGATGTTTATTCTTCTTCTGTGACGACGCGCTGTTGATAGCTCTTCTCATTCTCTTTGCACAGCAAAAGATGAACTTCGGATTTTGTATGCAGCTTAATACATATATATAATGTATGAATATAAAAATATATATGGAAAATTACACTACACCATCGCCCTCTCCATCTACAGCCAAACAACACTAGACTGCAGCACACAACCTAAAGAACACTCCAAACTCCAAACAAGGTAAAAAAAGAAAAAAAAGAAAAAAGGAATGGGCCCCCAAATGTTACGTTCCCTGCCAATGCAGCTGTGATGGTGGATGAAAGGGAGGGACAAGGAGAGCAGTAGTTGCGTTTACAAACAACACTAGTTTTTTAATGTTTCTCAGGAATGTGTAGTGAACAAACACTGGGTAGTCTTTACACAGAGAATAAACAGACTAAACAGTGGCAGAAAATATATTTCACATAACCATTGCGTAACACAGCTGAGCTGTAAACGCAGTTAACGTTACAAAAGACAAGCAAAGGTGGACTATGGACAATGCCAATGAATGACAATGTCTAACCAAGACTAAACCTAACCAAAAATACAGCAAGTGGCACCTGCCCCTTATCTGATGTGTCTAACAGAGAAAATAACAATGGTTTGTGTATAGGCGCAACCAAACTGACCTGTGCTGCAGAGAGATAACAAGATAGGGGAAAGCAACAAAATGAGGGCTGAACGCAACAGACTACATTTTATAGCTAAAGTAGTACAGCTACACAGTAGTGGGGAACCGTCATGGCCCTCTACGCCCTAAAATGTTCTTCACACACACACACACACACACACACACACACATATATATATATATATATATATATATATATATATATATATATATATATATATATATATATATATATATATATATATATATAACCGGTACCCCTGGATGACAGGCTTGATCAGGAAGCAGAATCTGAACACAACTGGACAGACAGAAGAATGGACTTCGTTTTCAAGTAATTCCTTGATGATGAGTGGGTGAGTTATTTAATAACATTGTTTAGGCCGCCGTGCCAGCTGGTTTGATTGTGTCTGCGCTGTTGGTGCTGTTTGAGTTTAAGAAAACATAATAATGAAACATCTCTACTTTTCTGATTGATGTGTATGTCACTATTGACAGCTGTGTGTGTTGTATTGATATAAAGGCTTTTATATCATTTTCTTCGTTTGGTGTGGTTTGACGTCTTGATTCATTCTTTTGATGCCCTTGTATGGTGTCACATTAATGTCAAAACTCGATCGCGCAAAAGGTGAATCATTTAAAGCTGCACATTTTAACATTTTGCGCACATAAATGTTTCACTCGTGAGAGTAAATGTGAAACTCGCGGGCACAGAAAGAGGAACCGCATTCGCAATTTTCATAAACACATGCACGTTATTTATAAGGAGGAACCTTATTTTGCTTAAGAAGTTGTCTATGTTGTACAGATGTTATTGTTTGTTGCATTTCTGTCATCTTATTTTTTGTTTCTTGACTTGCAGTTTATTAGTAGAGGAAACAGGTTTTTTTTTTCAGACAGTGGTTTGGGGGGTGGGTAGTTGGGGGAGAGGGCTGAGGCTTAAGGGTCAAGCTTCGCTACTGCTAAATAGTAACAGAACAACTTAACAGCCTCCTACAAAAGAAACCAAATGCTCCACCCCCCAACACACTTCCTCTCGGGTGGGTCCATATATTTGCCAAGGCCAGCCCGTGATGTTAATTGATGGAATGAAGGCACAGCCGAACTCCAACAAGGCTTTCAGCAGTTCAACACATCCCCTATAAAAATAAAAAGAGAGAAAAAGTAAGGACAAAACAAACCCAAACAAAAGAAACCCAAAATCATACAAATGCCTCTGGAACATAGCAGAAATACTGCAAATTTTACTGAGGGACTGAATCACAGGCAGCAGAGACAAAAGGGAATTTAATGTATTGATTGTAGTCTAACAGTGACACAACAAATTGTGACTTATTTGTTTTCTGATCCCAATTCCCAGCCATAGAGGGGGATGAGAGAAACTCTCTCTCCAGGGATAAAGCTAACTGCTCTTTGCGAATGCCTTGTCAGTTTAGCTCAATTTTTTCGGCAGCAAGTTTTATTTATTTATTTATTTTAAACCATTTATAAAACCAATTACTCTTGTTAAAAGGTTGGGTAGTGTTCGCTAACTAGCTAGTTTTAGTGTTAGTCTAACTTATTTAGCTAGCTAACAAGCAGCCAAATAAAAATCAGATAGCCAGCTCTAATTTACCACATTGTAAAAAGCTATACCATAGATGGGCATGTTGTTTCTGTAACTATTTAGTTTTTCACCCTCTTTGTTAAGGTTTAATGTTCATTTTACTGAGCTTTTATCCAAAAACCTGACTTTAGCTTGCCATTTCTTTGGCTACGAGTGGCTTACACATTTCTATGTCTGATATGATTAGGGATTTTTACTATTAATGTCATGTCAGAGGCAGCGCTACAATAGAGCATCAGCAGCACCCACCCCATGTTGTGGCATACTATGTGTTTGTTGTGAATGAATGAGGATAACCAATAGATGATTTGAACTAGTAATGTACAAACGAACGCAGAACAGGACTATATTAGGACTATATATAGGAATATTTGTGCCTTTTTTAATCAAATCAGCATCTGTCCAGCTAGATCATTTCAGCTGGAATTTACAGCTCTGAATTATAGAGCTTTTGTGTTTTATTTATTTTGTTTTAAATTAGCATGACTGAGTATGCATTATCACACATTAGAGTTTGCTTTTTTTTAGTCATTCTAAACAGAAAATTATGAGAATATATGAAAGTTAACTTGGCCGGAATTAGGGTGCATAACAATCTATCAGTGTAACTTGCTTCAGCAAAGTTTTTAAAAGCTAACATAGTTAACTTATCAATGATCTTAACATTTTAAGTTACATTATTTATCATTAAATTTTAGAGATTAAAGATATTGAAAAACAAGAAGATAAAGCAGAAGTTAAAAGGTTTTCCAAAAGTGGAAATGCAATGTGTCATCTGTTAACCGGGCAAGTCATATCCTTCAAATACAAAAGGCCAGTTGACTTTCTAGTAAAGCCACAAGTGGGAATCGTCCTTGCGGCGCACCCAAGACAAACTGGAAAAAAGGGTATTTTTTTGTGCATTTCAATCATACACTGACTATAAAGTGCCTATTGCATTTTGTGTTTTTACAAATTTGATAGCACTATAGCACCAACTGCAAAACATAGAACAAGCTGCGAAACAGTGTTGCGGCGCTGTGTAAAATGTAAATAAAAACAAAATGCAATGATTTGCATGTGTTTTGTGTTGACATATGGTCTCTTCTTTGCATTATAAAGCTTTAACTTGCATTTGTGGCTTCATGGTGAACTGTGATCACAGAGAGTGATTTCTGAATGTGTTCCTGGGCCCATGCAGTGATTTCTGGTACAGAAGCATGCCTGTTTTAAATGCAGTGCCACCTTAGGGCCCAAAGATCACAAGCGTCCAATGTTGACTGTCTGCCTTGTCCCTTGCACCAAAGGATTTCACCAGATACTCTCAATCTATTGATGATATGATGTACTTTGGATGATAGGATATCCAAAGTCTTTGCAATTTTACATTGAGGAACATTTTTCTGAAATGTTTAGACATGGATTGGTGAAGCTGTTTTTATTAGTACTACTTACTGTACATTTCCAGCCATGTGACGACCACCACAATTTCTCAGGGACGGCAGATGAGTAGGGGGATTCAGTGGATTTCAGCTTAAGATCTTTCCCCAGTATTTTTCTACCTGCATTTTACCCTCACAAGCTTTCCAGGGCTTGGCGTTGAGGATCCATCGCTTGACTTTTTAGTCACCTTGTCACGCAGTTGCTTTAATAGATGAGCTGCCCTAATGTATTTATCTGCCTTTGCAATATCCCTTTACAGAAAGTAGTAGTCCAGCTATGATGTTTGAATGGGTGAATACATAGGACCATCTTTATATGGATCTAGAGGCTCCGCTCTCACCTCTCTCCTAATAGCCAAAGCGTCAGTGTGAACGTTTTCTGAACAGAAAGATTTGACATCATTACAAGTTTTTACATGAATGTCTTTCTACCACCTCTAGGGCATGCTAAGTGATAAAGTGATAAATACAGTGATAAAGATAATAGTCTTGTGACTTTAGTTTGCTGAAAAATCTGAAGCCATTGACTGTTGGAGCTGCAAGGAAATATAAAATGTCCCCGTTTGCAGAATTGACAGGTTTGGGGAAAGGTAAGCAATACTGCCACAATACTGCCACATTTCATAACACTATCAAGTCTTCTCACGGAACAGCTATGCAGAGGACCTCAGTCTGGTGTGCTGGTTTGTTCTTTCTGAGGTGGAGTGGAGAGGGGCATTGAAAATTAAGCCCTGTGAGCACAATGTTTCTTTTCAGGCCTCTTTTAATACACCTCTGCTGAATGGGGACACACTCAGCTAAGAAAATTCCAGTTTGGATTATTGTGTCTTGGTGCAGCTTGGTGCATGTCCTGACCCTCTACTGACTGGGCCTGTGGTCCGTCACTCCTTATTAAATAGCTGATGTGCAAAGACTAGGAAAAACAATACAGGAAACTTAAAAACCTTAACATAATTACAGTAGGCAAAAGCATATATGTGCATGATTTCCCTCAATAATGATTTTTGTAAACTTCTGTCTTATCTTGTTATTATAATGCACACTGGCTTAACAGTGTGTTTTGTGGCTGGGAAGTGCTCTGATTTCATTGGCTGAATTAAAACTGATTTTGTTTTATTTAACCCGGCCTTCTACAGTTGCAAGGAAAAGTAAGTAAAGCCTTCCTGGATATCTGAATTGGCTACTATTATGGGATTTCATTATTATCTATATAACAATTATAGACAAACACAATCTAAATAAATTAATAACGCCTGATTTTCTTGATCTGGCAACCTACTTAAATCAACAGTGCTGTTTCTTCAAAATGCTGTATGTATTAGATGCAGCCAGGTGACAAGATAATCTAGTGTGTATATGTGTGTGTGAGTATGCATGTGTCCAGCAGGGAAGTAAGTGTGGCCTTGATTTTTACTCACAAACTGCTTATGAAGGGCCAGCCGTGTAATACCTCTTTTGCCTGTATTTTCCTAGGTTCACAAACATTGCAAATTACAGCTTGTAATGGCTTGATTTGTGGCATACTGGATAATCTTATCTTGATCTGTGTGTGTAGATAATCACACAGGAAATTATGGTAAATTCCTTGTGTGATTTGTATGCTGGTGACTTCTTACAATGACCAACGTTTCACTTTCAGAGACACATTTATATACCATTACAGTGGTATTTAACAATACCAACAACAAAGATACCTTCATGAGCAATTCACAGACATGTGTCCTAACTCATCGTTAATATGTTAATAACTTTTATTATGTTATTACTGTGAAACATTATTTTGCAAATTATTTATATGAATGCAAGTTGAAAGTTTTCCTTAGGGTTTTTGGATGTTCAGTACAAATTTTAAAACCCATGCAATGAAAAATAAGGCACATTGATGAGGCACAGATATTTTAGACTTTTGCAAGGTCCCATGCATAGAGAATTCAATAGAAGTGTTAAAAATGCCTTAAAACTCACTGTATACAGTGTAGACCACCTCTATAAGGTCATCTGAGAGAATTTGTGATATTTGGTTTTAAGGTTTACAACAAATGATCCACAGTTTAGCAAAACAGAAAACGAAACACAAAGACTGGTGTTTACTGGGCTTGGCTCAGCCTGCTCCCACAGAACTGTCCAGATGTCTAAATTGTCCAGAACATTACGTGTTTGTTAGTGAATGGAAACATTGTAGCAAGGCAATGTGTAAAAACCACACTCACACACGTGTTGAGCCGCTCCCCCTTCATTCACTTTTTCTAGTACCCTACTGCAGAGCCAGTAAGCTCATTGGCTTATGTTGCCATGGTTACTGCTGCTGTTGCAGCTCAGAAAGAAGATGGTTGCCGTGTGTGGGTTTTTCCCCAACCCTTCCGTTTTTGCATGAATGAGTCCAGCAAACCTGACCACGCGTTCTCTTCTTTTGTCTCTTTTCGTTTCTCTGTCTTACTCTCTTTATTTTTCTCTAAAATAAAAATATTCTCTTTGTTACATAAGTAGAAAGTGTAGCCTGTCCTCTTGTCTAAACATTGTTAACTCTAAAATAAATAAATAGATAAATAAAAAGTAAAAAAAAAAAACAGAATGCAATGTTTAGCAAAATCGTTTAAACCTTATATAAGGTTGTTTTCAGTCACATGATTCAGTTGAAGTCTGAAATCCAAATGGAGGGCAGCAGGTAAAAAACAGAATGGAAAAGATGGAGGCGAGGAGCCTGTGCTGTGCTGTTTTAAACAATATTAAAGCAAAACATGCATAAAAACGCAAGAAATGTTAGATGTAATCCTTATGTTATAAAGGTGAGTGATTTTAATTGAATCAAAAGATTAGCTGCTACTGAGACACTACACAAGAACTACTAGGAAAACAATCAAAAACATACAAAACTATTAACACATACATATTAAAACATACGTCTGCGTGTTTGCTAGTTTTCCTGTTCCATTTGATGAATTAATGAATTTTTCCTTTTAATTCTCTATTTTATATGCTCCATCATCGCCCGCCCTCCCTCGGCATTAAAGCCCCGTTCAATAGACATAATCTATAACTTTAATAAAAACACCAATCCTATTTCTTATCAATATGTGAACATCCTTTGTCTGCTGAATTTCCTTACTGTGCTGTGAAAATGCAATCACATGATGAGTTCTGTACCACTAGAGGGTGTAATAGGGCTTCCTTCAGCCAGGCAAGCTGACAGAACCCAGCAGTATGAGGATTCATAGAGTTTCTGATCTAGCTTCTTTTAAATTAAGAATTGATAGAAGTATGTCATGCAAAAATTACATACCTTATCTAAGCTAAAATGTATGTATTCTGAGTCCGAAAAGCTAAATATCAGGTTGTGGATTGTGTGTCAGGTGTGGAATCAGAATGCCATTGATGCTTGTTATGGGAAATAGTTTGCAGTCCCGTTTCACTTCCCTAGCTTAGCGTGGAGGATATATAGTTCTCCTTTTGGGTCTTGGTTCCTTTCAGTGATTCTTCCACTAGTGAGTTTTTCCTGGCATTGTCTCCTAGTATGTATATATAGAGAGTATATGGCGACCATGTTCGGAACATAGTCTAAAAGATAGGCCCCCTCATCCATTACTTGCTTGGGTATACATTTAAGATGTAACGATAATGGTAAATGGTAAAGTCATTTTGACTAGTCATATTACCAGAATGACATTTCCATGCTTTCATTTTGACTAGTCATAGGTTTTCTTTGATTTACATGGAATTTCATTCTTTCTCCATTTAATGGAATTTCAATCTTTCTTCATTTAATGGAATTTCAATCTCTCTCCATAATTCAGTTTTTACTAGTAAAAAAATCCAGATAACATTTACAATTGAAAGAATTTCAATTGTTACTAGTCAATTATGTGTTACAGCAATTCCATGGTTTAATGATACAAAAAACAATTATAATATTTGCAATTCATGTATATTTATGTGACACTGGCAAAAAAAAGGTTAATATATGTACAGCAAGTCTGTCCAGGGCACAGGGTGGAAGGCAGCAAAGAAGGAGAAGAACGAAGGTTAGAGGAATCGGACCAATATTAATTGTGAGTGAGGGAGAGACTGGAGTGTTCAGTTTGTGTTTTAATGTAAGATGATGTCAATAGACATTATTTATTTTCATAAAGTGTGCCATCTAATCAGCAACATGCTCACGGTATGTTTAAATACTTGGATCCAGCAATGAACTTAATGCACTTGGATAGAATTGGGGGAGAAAATTAGGATTGGACTGAATTGCAGGAGTCTCCCATCCAAGAGTTACGCAGTGCTGCTTTAATAGCAGCATTTTTACTTGAGAATGATTTTAACAAAATCCTCCACAATGTTTGACTTTCTTCAGGGCATCTTAACAGTTCAGTTTCCCTGACTATTTAATCTGGTTTATTGTTCTCCCCAGTTTTCTTTGCCATTTTCTTGACTAAGCTACATTTCTAATAATCTGAAAAAAGACACCATCAAAAATGAATAACTCTGCTGAAATGTATTTTCTAGTACATTTAATCATGTTGTATTTCAGTTTTCTCATTGGCTTTCTACAAGACATCTCATCAGTTCAGCTTTTCCTGATTGTTTAATATCAGTCTGCATCTTTGTATGGCTTATTATCCTAGTCAGTTTATTTGTTATTAAACTAGACTTATAAGGCAAATAATATAGGTGAAACATCATCCTTTACTTTTGAACAGATGATTCACTCTTTGCACTTTAAAGCAGTCTATTGTCATGTCAAATGCACTGCCAAAATCAGGCAGAACCAGTAAGTATGTTTCCTTGGCCAGCAAACAGAAAAAAACCCAAAACCATTAATGCTGTTTTAGTACTATGATATGGCTAAAATCCATACTGAAATTTTTCATGTGTCATTCTTATACAGGTAGTAGCATAACTGTTGTTTCACAACTTTCTCTAACATCTTAGATATAAAGGAAAGACTTGTGAACTCTTTAATTTGATAGCTCAGAGGAATCAAGATTAGATTTTTTAATTTGAGGTTTAATTACCGCTAATTTAAGAGATTTTGGGATTCAACCAAGGCTAATAGGGGAGTTTATTATATATAGAAGAGACTTGTTTTAAGTGAGCTTGTAGAAATTGGATCCAGCATACAAGAAGATGGTTTTGAGGCAAAATGCATAAAATTGTTTGTAGACTGATGGTGAGTTCAGTTGCTGTTTGGTTCTTAGTTAATTTAGAGATTGTGTTAAATAATAGTATTGGATTATGCTGAACCTGCTTAAATTAGTGACCCTTTATAAACTCTAAGGCTTTTTTTCCAGGTAAATGCTTCTGGTTTAGTTCAACGCCATTTATGCTCTAGTTCTCTGGCAGTCTGTTTTAGAACTCGGGTGTAGTCATTGTCCCATGGAGCAAACTTTTTCTGGCTTATTCTTTTGCCACATTATGCCATATTATCTAAAGTAGAACAAACAGTATTATCTAAGCGATTCAAACAGATGATAGTAGTTGATAGATCCGGGAGGTTTTTGATAAAGCTGTTGGGTGTTGAGAATGTTATTATACGCTTAGCATGATGGCATGTGGCTAAACAAATGCTACAATTAAATATAATTTCATATAAGATTAAGTAATGATCTGAGATTGATGTGATCTGGGCACGAAGGATCTATGTTAAAACTGAAGGTTAAAATCATGTCAAGAGTGTGGTTGCAGTAATGAGAATAAAACCAAAAGAGTCTAAAGTGGATACACATGCCCCTCTTAGTGGATCCTGTGGTTTTTCTGTGTGGATATTAAAATCTCTAACATTTATTGCTTTATTCAGGCACTATTAAAACATAATACAAAGTCATCAAATTCCTGTAGAATCCATCACTCATCTCTACAGTTTTTTGTGTGTTCAGCAACAAGTGGACCATCTACTCAACTAACTTTCTGTAGTCAGACTCACTCGCTATTAGGCCCACCACTGTGGTGACATCTGCAAACTTAAGGATTTTCACAGCTTGTTCCTTAGAGACACAACCGTTGATCAAGAGACTGAATAGGGAGGAGAGCACAGAACCTTGTGTCCTTTGCAAAGGGTCCAGGGTCTAATGTGTGTTTTCTTAGCCGTACTTGCCGTCTTCTGTTTGTCAGGAATTTTGCAATCAATCTGACTGAGTTTGACAGACAGCAAACATCCTTAATAAACAAAAACACACACAAAACGCATCACCAAACTGAGTGTATCACTGAATACTAGTCAACTGAATATAAACCAAACAACATGAATGCATTTTATTGTTAAAAATACATGGTTATAATCACATTCTGTTCTGCGTGTATTTGAATTTTGGAACAAATAAATGGCTATTATTAGATCCACAGCCAGCAACGAGCAGGTTAAAAAAGTAGAGAATAGGCTGTTCTATTTTGTTAGAAGATTTTTGAGACCATGATAAAACATTTCAAGTGATATAAAGACAAAACCGTGAATGTTGATTTACATTCTTAAGAACCAGACAGACTAGAGTACATTAACTACTAGTATATAAATGCACTGATGTATTAGTGTATATAACACAAAAACTCAGGGCCTCCATATTGGTGAACTAGGCGATCCAAGTAGCACTTCAGCAAGAGCAGGGAAATGAATGAAATTATGCTGTCCTGTTTGACAAACTTGATCACATAGTACACTGTATCACTGTTTTCTGTGAGTAGGTCATTTCTCAGATCGCTTGTAACCCCACCCCATTCTTCGTAATATCCTCCCCTAAAACAGGCGTACCAATCACATCAATTATCTTAACAACTGTAACTAAGCACATATGGGCAATTAATTAAAAAGTCACACTATGCTGCAGATTTGCTTGCTGAAGACACAAGAATACATGTGGATTAAATAGTGCAAAACACAGCATTAGCAATTAAACCTGTAAAAAAACCCACATATAGCTACAGTTAGCTACAGTCAGAGTTGAGTTGACACTAAATAATAGATATAAGGAAATACAACCATTTTTGTACGTAGCTCTTAACTGATTCATGGCTCTACTTTACTCATGCTTAAATGACAAACTCGACTCATACCTCAAGTTTGAGAAGCACAAACAAAATGAAGACCACCAAATTTAACGGAATAAACTGAATGAAACCATTTATTTTTAAATGTATGATTTTGTATTTACGTTTTACAAAAATGTACAAAAATTTTCAAGACTTGACTAAGACTCAATCTGCACCTCAGTGACTCGAAACTCTACTCAAACTCAAATGAAGACTTGTATAAAGTGAATTGTGAATTTGGAAATCCTGCAGTCCTCCCACACTTTACCGCTCATGCTATGTTAGGTGGTTTGTGTTTGCAGACAGTGCTTTGGCTTTTATGTGTTGTTGCTAATTGATTGTAAAGTTGTACATTTTTTTAGGATCAACACAATTAGGTCTTGCATAGAATGACACAGTGGCACGTGCTGGCTCTGTCTAATGTATGAAAAATGAGATTGAATCAAGACTTCAAAATAAAAAAAAATGTGTCAAACTTGAAAACACATTTATTGCCTAGTTACCTTTTACAGTTTTACAAGTTTTACAAACAGGTAAAGGTTTTACCTTTACAAGTTTTACAAACAGGTAGTAAAGACATCTGTTACATGATTGCAAGTTATTTTTATAGTAATATAGTTCTTGATAAAATTTCTCTGTACAAGCTGAGAAAGAATTGTATAGTTCTCTCTCTCTCAGCTCTGTGTGTAAATACATAAACACGTGCAACATACATATTGACTGAATTCCTATAGACTTTCTCTGATAAAAGTAAGAAGAGAGAAACAGGCTTCAGTTATTATTTTTTAAGTACAATTTTAAAATGAAACCCCAAATGTCGTCAAACAGTCAGCATGTTTGCTGTCTGAAGTTTGCACCTTTCATTTTATACTGGTGCTGCGGTCCTAACAACGACTGGTGTGTATAAGCTTCCAATAAATGCTAGAATAACAGAAACATGGCTGATTTATTCAGTATCCTCCATAAATTATTCATTAACTACTGTAAACCATGGGTAACCATAATTGTACAGTAACAATTATGAATTATTTAGTATCTATGTATTATTAGGTATATACCATGGAACTAATGCAAAAATATAGTTTTAAGACTGAGTGTTGTGTGGAGTTCAAGTGGTTAATAAAAATGACTGTCCTTCCCATCCTTCGGGAACAATCAGGTTCTGGAGCTGTATTCTGTATTTTCCTATTCTCTCCTTTCTTTCTTTCTTTCTTTCTTTCTTTCTTTCTTTCTATTTTCTACTCTCTCTCTCTCTCTCTCTCTCTCTCTCTCTCTCTCTCTCTCTCTCTCTCTCTCTCTCTCTCTCTCTCTCTCTCTCTCAGCAGCCAGACGTGCACACACACCCATTCGCTCGCTCTATCCCCTCCTCCCTTGCTCCCCATCCTTACACGCTCATACACTCTCTCTATCTCACACACACATATACATATACACACACACACACAAACACACACATATACACACTCTCTCTCACACACGCACACACACCCTATCGGAAGGTGCTGGCAGCAGCAGAGGCGACAGCAGCAGCAGAGGAGAGAAGATGCAGCCGCGTGAATGAACGAAGAAACAAACGTGTGGATTTACCAAACAAAGAAGAGCCTCTCGTCTCTCTCCATCTTTTCAGGCATTGCTTTCCTCCACCCTACCCCTGGCTGGTGCTGTGGTGTGGGGTTTTTTTTGGGGGGTTTTTTTTCCCTTTTTTTTTTTTTCCTCCTCCCAGGCTGGAGCTGGAGAGCCTCTCTGTTGGATCTCCAGCATTTCGAGGTCACCTTAAAGGCCGCTTTCCTTTTTCTTTTTGTGGTCCTTTGTCTATTCCCGACGGAGGCCTTTTGTCTTGTTTTCGTCCAAGAATCCGCTACCGCCGTGCTAAAGGGGAGCTATTGTTGGACACGCAGGCCTTCTCTCTCCCTCCGCAGTATCCTACCCTCCCTCTTTCCTGCCCTCCCTCCCCTCTCCATCACTCCTCTCCCCTCTTCCTCTCTCCTCTCCACTCCACTCTATCCTTCCATTCAGAGGCACCTTGCCTGAATCTGGGCAGTGCGTTGCTGCATCTGTCCGTCCCCACCGCATCCTGTTTCGTCGATCCTTACTGTTTCTGGTTCCATCCTACATTTTGCTACCCCATTTCCCATTCCATTATCTCTCCGTCCCTCCATCCCTATCAGGCTGGATAAGGCCGTGGAATTATGCATCTACTGTGTGTGAATCCTGATGTTTGCCATAGGGTCGGCAACATGCCGTGAAACACAGTCCTGGCCAGCCAAAGCTTCTGTTACAGTGTCTCACCCCTAGTGTGTGTGTGAGTGCAAGTGTTTGTACATGCATGAATGAGGAAAACCCTTACCATGAATTTAGCTTGATCCCAGGACCTGGGTGTCCCCTGCCAATGTGGGGGAAGGACTAAAGGTCAGGTCCCTTTCCTCCCCCTCCCCTTTTCCCCCCTCCCCTCATCTGCCCTCCCCCCATCCCTCCCTCCTCCCTCCCCGCACCCCCCCCCATTCCCCCCATAACTGCCCCCAGCATGAAGAAAACCCACAGCACCAACCTGCGGCGGGCTTGGCCCGGTCCAGAAGGGCCGGAGTGGGGGTCGGAGCGCTCTCGTTCTCGCAGTGAGAAGGACTACCGACTGCATAAGCACTTCCCTCCGCCCCCTCCTCCGCCCCACATGGGCTACATCACGGCTACAGGTGGGTCACGACACTGTTCTGCACCTCTGACCCGCAGTCACCTTCACAGTCCTTTACGACAACCTAGGATGCTAGGATTTTTTTGCTTCCTTTCTGAGGACTCTAACACAGTATGAATGAGGAACTTCAGTGGTGGTGGAATGAATTATGGTGTACGTAACTGACCAGTTTCAGGCTAACATCTTAGAGTATGTTTTAGTCCTAAGCCAATTTCTTATAGTATGTGCTTCTCTTGCTGTGCCACTTCATGTCAGAAGATCAGAAATGTAAGCTTGTTCAATAGGACATGTTTCTTTCCTTGTCTGTTTTTAGACAAGACAATGCTTTGCTTTGGTTAACTGTGAAATACCCCTGATGTGTAATTGACTAATTGGCTAGATCAGGCGTGTGAGGCTTGGATGAAGCTGGAACCTTCCGGAAGTTCTTCGGTTGGTCAGCACTGCTGTAGCTTGCTAATCTAATGTAAATCTTTGATCTGCATAGTGTAAAATCTTCTCTAGTCCAACACAACTGATCCAGCTAATAAAGATCTTGATAGTTAAGTGATTTAATGAATCAGGTATGTTGAGGCCAGAATACTTAAAAAAAAAAAAAAACAACACTACCTAGGGAAACTGGGTTTCTAAGACTGGAACCAAGACTAGGTGATCACTGTGCTAGAAGCTTAGTATTGATAGCACTTTAGCACCATGCCCCTTACTCTAACCTAATGTTTTAAAACATTTTAATATTTATAACATTAAAATGTGCAGGAGGAAGCTACTTGCTGAACTTGGAATCCTAGCTTTACATGCTAGCATGTTAGCATTATTGTGCTATTATTTAGTTGAAGGGGGTTGTGTTCCATTGCTGTGTTTGCTGATGTCTTGAGTGACATAGGGATAGACGCTTGGACAGGATGGTGTACTGACAGTAATGGCAAAAACAAAGAGACGGAGAAGCAAGAAAACTAACATTCATCCACCATGTTGAAATGGGTATAATAAAGCACAGAGGGTGCAGTGCTGTGAAAAAATTCAGACAGCAGGTCTCCATGTTCTTGTGTTAATGTCAAGGATAAAAATAAGAAGCATAGAATGAGAGAGAGGGGAATGGTGGAAAGGGGAACCTGACATTTAACTCCTTTTCCCTCCATTTTGGTGATGACTACCTTATGCTGGTGTGCTAATGCAGAACAGGACAGCAGGACGGTTCAGTCAGACATTTAAGCACTATGCTAACAATCCTCTCTGACAAACATCACTTTGATCCATGAAAAAGAGAGAGGCGAAGAGGAAAAGAGGTGGAGAAAGAAAAAGAGGGAGAGAAAAAGACTAGGAAGGGGAAGAAATCTGCGCAAATTCTTGCAGTGTTGTCAAATCCTGGACAATAAAAGCCTAATTTTTTCATCAGTGTGTGAAACCATGTACAATGGTGTGTGTGTGTGTGTGTGTGTGGTGTGAGGAGGTGGGTGGAGAGATTTAGCTTAGCTGACGTCGTTAGCTCAGCGGCTAACCTCTGCGCACTTGTTCTAAGCATGGTCGACACAAAGCCATTGTTTAAGTGCAGTACATTAAGGTTAGTTTTGGCCAAACTAATGTCATAACTTGCTTATTTCCCAGCATTTCCTTCGTAATCATATCCATTTTATAGGCAGGATAGTTCAGACACAGTAGACCTAGAACATTACATTGTATGTATGGCAAAAGCCCAGTGTTTTGAGTCTGTATTTGAGCATGGTGGTTTATGAATTTGTGTGCAATGTTGTAGCTTATGTATATTGTAAGATGACCTGTATTGATCTTTTTAAATGTTATGTGTATGGATCTATTTTTAAGTGTATTTATTTTGCCATATATTTTGTGTCTGACCCCAAAATAATTTTGAATGGCTCTAATTTGTTAATTTTTTGGAGAAATAATTATAATTTCTGATGATATCAGCTGATATAACCCTCCTGAAAAAATGCATAGCTGGTCTTGTGCTAATTTATCTGGTCACCTAGCATGGTCATACCAGCATCCAAAATACCATCCATACCATACCAAACCGCCTGATACCATACCAGCCGGTGCTGATGATCAGCATATTTACAGTGCAACATTTAGTCTTAGTTCACGTACTTACATTCTACACATACTGCACTAATGAATATACTGTTAATGCTGGCATACCTTTTTGATATGCTGTTAATAGTATAATAGTCTTGCTATCATGTAGTTATAGATGAGATAACTTTACAGGAGAAGGCAAAATGTTCCTAACTTCGAATAGAAGTTGATGAAACAAGATTTATGCATCATCTAGAAATATGAATGCAAAACATAACTAGATTACAAAAAATCATCGAAGCAAATTCTTTGCCTCGAAGATTCGTTTAATTAATACAAGCATATACAGCGCACTGTTTCGCACGGATGACTTTTACTGTTGCACAGCGTGTGCTTATGGTGTTGCCAGGTGACACAAAGAAGACTTGATGGTGCAAAATAGAGAACGAGAGAGAAAATAAGGAGAGACGAACAGAAGAGACGGGTCAGAGAAAACCATACAAAGTGTCCAAAGTCTACTATTATATCGAACTAGCCTAGGGGGGCGTTACTGAGCGTAAACCTGCAAAAGGACGTGGCTGAAGTTAGCTTCTTATGTGAATTCCGCCGTTCCACCTTAAATGACGCAGCAGTTAAGAAGCTAACTTCAGCCCAATCAGTGTGATGGCGAGTTGAGATGAAGGCTAGTAAAGCGTGTATGGTAGTTGTGGTTAAATATAATGGCTAGTTAAGAAGGTAAGTCAGTGTGATGGCAAATTATGCCAGTAAATGATCTAAACTTTGCTTAAGAACATAATCATAGAAAATAAAAGCCTGAGCTTTATATACATTATCGTTTTGTTCATAGTTACAAACAAACACACACTCACAAGAACACCCCCCAACACCTTTTTCCCCTAACACAGTGAAGCATTAAATACACAGCAAACTAAATATCAGGTGGTGTTTGTAGCAATTTGGAGCCTAAAATGCAACAATCCAATACAGCAAGTGTAGGACAACCTTCAGCATAGTAAGAGTGTACAGTAGCCAGTCTTGTGAACGTATAGTATGATATATATATATATATACATATATACAGATATATACATTTCAATTATAGTAATTATAAAATGTATTCTTTAAAACCTTACTATATGCAATTTAAGCAACAAAAAGTTAAGAAACTAGTCTTATTTTATCATATGTATTTACTATTGCTCTTTATATATAATTTACTTATATATATATATATATATATATATATATATATATATATATATATATATATATATATATATATATATATATATATTACTCGATTAATAAAAATAATCGATAATTGCAGCCTTACAAACATTCAAATAGCACACTTAGTAGTATTTCTTGTTAGATGGGGCACTTTGTGATATTTGTTTGCACATTTCTCTTGTCTGTTAAACTACAGGAATGCAAACTATGAGTACACATTTTTGCAAACATTTGTCTACTCACCGCATCTATCCAGCTGCTTTGTGCTGGCCTGTCATTACTCCCCTTTTAGCATGTCTCAATAAGTGCCAGCCATTATGGATTTACAATAGGCTCAAATGAGGTTGGCTGTCATCTATTTATCATTGAGTTGATGTACTCCTGTACAACCATGCAACATGGCCGCTCTACTGAAGAATAAAGGTGTGTAGTTAGTCAAATGCAAAAGTTAATACACAGTTACTGTTTATTTACTAAACACTTCAAAAAAGTTACAAAGAATAAAATGTGGCCTGCCCAAACGTTATATACATTTTATATTTAATGTATTTTACCAATATATTGAACTCCGTATTAATAAATAGACATTGTGCACCAAAATTTGTAAAATGAAGGACACATACGGAGGACTTTTCTACTAGCTCTTGTTGTGATCATTTTTGTTTGATGCTCTCATAAACGGCTTGATGCTAATTTTGGCATTCATTTAAATTTTCAATTGTGGAAAATGCAAGTCCCTATATTTACAGTAGAGGGACATTTTTTTAAAACATCTGTTGTTCTGCACTTTTTAAATTGTGAATTTGGGGCTATTGATATTGATTGGGTCTTGATATCAATAATTTTACCGATACCCATCAATAATACTGATATCTTGACTAATACTAAATCCTCAATGATAAGATGCTACTTATATACAAACATTACATTACTATAGTTAAAAAGAAAACAATAGAAATAGATAAAAAGAGAAGTTAAAAGCTTTTTTGTAACAGTGCAACTGGTTGTATTTATATTTTTTCAACAGCTTAACTTTAACAATGTTAAAGGGTCTGCATTTTCTAGAGTTTGGAACAGGTATGCTAGTTAACTTACTAAGGCTGTGGAGACTGCTTAGGAACTGTAATTAGGAATTTTAGCAATCAATTTCGGTTTCCATTAATTTATCTGATAAATATCCATCCATCCATCCATTATCTGCTGCTTTATCCTGCTAGTTGGGGTCACGGGGCTAGAGCCAATCCCAGTTCGCCAGTCCATCGCATGGCCAAAATTCATTTACACACTCACACCTACGGGCAATTTAGAGTGACCAATTAACCAATCTTGCATGTCTTTGGACGTGTGGGAGGAAACCAGAGTACCTGGAAGAAACCCACTCAAGCACAGGGAGAACATGCAAACTCAGAATGGCCCGAACCGGGGATCGAACCCGGATCATCTTGCTGTGAGGCAACAGTGCTAACCACCGCACCACGGTGCCACCCTCTGATAAATGATGTTTGTATCGTAAACCACTCAAGTAATTATTTAGTAGTGTTTTTCAGAATGTTGTGGTCATGCTGTCCAGGGTTGCAGCAGGAAATGCTGTGGTAATTTCAATCTGATTGACTGTTGTGTTGCACTAAACAGTGTGTTTAAAACTGTGAAATTACTGATTGAGGTTGAAATGACCAACATGTTTTACGAGCCACATCAGTGTGTAGCAGCTGTGGATCTTATGGTTATTTTATATAGTGGGTTGCATTCAGAAATCAAGTGTTTTAGCTTCTGAAAAAAGGAGGTATTTATACTCAGTGACACAAATACCTCAAATGCAAAATCAACATTATACTGAGGCATTATATACTAAGATATGAAATAATACATAATGTATTATAATACTAGTTTTGGCTGTGTTCTCTTTGAACTTTCTCTCAATACACTTGCTATCATCATATTCATAACAAATTTTGCATAATGTAGCTTTGTCCTGATTTCATTTGCAACAAACAACAATACCTATTTGAGTAATCGGGTTTATCATTCAAGCTTATGAACTAGATGTGTATTTGAACTGCATGTGAGGCCTATGCCTCAGGCCTATGCATGTGAACTTTTTTGTGAGCTTGCCCCAGTTAGGCCATAAATAATCATTAACTTGGGCTAATAATAGGAACAGTAGACTGCATTGCCTGTTAGCTGTATTATTTTCTAATAGTAAAGCCTAAAGCCCTGTTTATATAAAATGCATTACTTTGTTTGATATTTCCACAGTATATGCCTGTGATCTGTTAATTAATCAATAATCACTGACTAATAATGGTCAGTTATTGATCAAAAGAATTTGCTGAAATTCGCATCCTCACTAGTCTATAAATGTTCATTGAAACGTCCATTTGGAAGTCTTCCTTATTTCTCTGTCTCTCACTCTCGTTCAATGCATTTACTGCATAAAAATATCCCTCACATTCTGGATGTGTGTGATGGTGTGATTGAAGAGAGAGAGAGAGAGAGGAAGTGAAAAAGATGGAGAATGCAGAGATAGGGTAAAAATAGGGGGTAGAATTGGATCTGTGCTGTCCCTTATAGTAGGATGCTGCTGTTGGTTTTCCTTAGGTAGCTTTACTGCTGGATGATGAATCATGCCATTCCCTCCTCCAACCTGTATTCATGTTGCCCACACACTCCTGCCATAAACCATAATGATATTTGTACTTGGGATGGCTGGGTATTGAAATTACTTCAGTGCCATTGAGCATCGAAATCTTCCATGCTGTTGGATTATCAGAACAACCTCATGCAGAGTAAAATGTAACTGAAATTAATAAGTGTTTTTTTAGCGTAATAGGTTAAATTAGAAACCTGTTTGGTTATCTGGTTATCTAATTTTAAAAGTATATTGTTTTTTTAATATTTTAAACTTAACAAATAAATACAGGCTGTACTCTAATTATAATTAATTTTTTAACTTGTTTTCTCTAAGAACAGCAATGAAACATGCAATTTCTTCTTTGTGGTGTTCAAAGCCTTAGTCTTCTGAGGAATTTTAGGCCACAATAATGACCCTAATGCAATGTTTACAAAGGACACTGTTTTAGTAATTGTTGTTGTGGAGCATATATGCCATGATAAAATTACATTTATAGGGAATTTACAGCTGTATTCTTGGACAAAAGCCCTATCCAAATATAATCCTGCAACACAAAACACCCAAATATAGTCAGCGATAGCTGATAATTAACACCACCCTGTGGCCTATACTGATATTGGTAATTCGTCATTTTTCTTTGCAGTGAGCATAAAACAGATTAAAACTGTGAGTCACTGGGTCATCATATAAATCATTGACATTGGTTAATTTTACATAATTCATGTACATAATTAATTTTGTGGAATAGCCAAATCAGACATGACAGTTGACTGTTTCCGGAAGTCATTTTTAATTTATCTTGGCATACATTCATTTTGTCAGTGCTCAAACTAACATCTTCTGCATTGAAGATCTTGTAAAGCCAGGTAATTTTTTGGTATAATAATTTTTAAATGTACTCCGCTGTGCATGAAATAATGGTCTCCCTGTCCGGGTGTTGGTTTTCCATTTCTAGATCAAAAAGGAATTTTAATGGGGAATTACCACTAATAATAAAAAATAGTCCTAGGTCTAGGCTTAATACATATGATCACTGTGCAAAGAAACTTATGCAGCACCAAAAAAATGATGTATAGGAAAAGGCAAAAAATTTTTAATTAATGCTTCTTTAATGTAAATAAGTTTTATTCCAAGTGATTTTGGAGCATAAGATCTGATATTTTCTATTTGTTAGCTATATATTCTATTTTATAGGCCAGCAGATATTTTCTTTGGGGGATATTTAAATTAAATTGTTTTTACCTCTTTTTTTTTTCTTAGGAAATTCTCTGGTTAGCAGTACTGAAATTTCAGTGTGACCAAAAACAGTAGGAATAATGAGGCATCATGGCAGGCTGCAGGGTTTTTAGAAAAAATGTAATTTTCAGAAAAGTGGCTTGTAGGGATTGAGTTTTGTCCTTTGTGAATTGCTATACACAGGCCGAAGTTTGACTGGGGTTTCTCCATGTACAAACCCAAATCAGAAAAAGTTGTGACATTGTGAAAAAAGCAGATAAAACCAAACACAGTGTTTCTTACAATTATTGCAGGCAGTATGAACCCAAATTATTTCATGTTTCATCTGGTCAGCTTAATGTAATTCGTTGGTGTCATTTTGTCCTGTCCTTCCTGCAAACACGTCCTAAGTTGTGTCACAGGACTGGTTCTTTCTTTGTTCTTTTTTTTTTAATTCGTTTTAAATTTCTCCACACATTCCCTATTGGGAACTGGTCAGGACTGCAGGCAGGCCAGTTCAGTACCCCCTCTTCTTCCACAGACATGCCTTTGTATGTGGTTTTGCATTGTCTTGCTGAAAAATGCATGCACGTCCCTGGGAAAGATGTCTTCTTAAAGGCAGCGTATGTTGCACTAGGTTCTCTCTTTTCTGTATTATTGCTGCCATCACAGAAATGTGTAATTACATTTGCCAAAGGCACTGACACAACCCCTTACAATGTCATACCCTGAGTTTTTGACTTGTTGCTTGTGACAGTCTGCATGGTCCTTTTTGTTGGCAATCTGAAATACTAATTCATCTGACAACAATACATATTTTCACTGTATGATTGTCCTTCATACATGTCAACACTGCTTCTGGAAATGGTTAACACAAGGCTTCTGTTTTGCACATTAAAATTTTAAGTGGCCTGTGTGATGTGAACTTGAGTGCTTGACAAAGTTTTGCGAAAGTAGTCCTTTGCCCATGTGGCTATATCAGCTATGTTGAATGACGGTTCTTGATAAAACGCAGTCAGAGATCACAAATGTTCAGCTTAGATTTCAACCCTTTTCGTTTAGTCCCACTGAATTCTTGAATTGTTTAATGATATCATGCACTGTAGAGGGAGAAATATATAAATCCCTTCCAAGCTTTGTGTGTGGAAAATTTTTAGTGATTTATATTAGTTTTTTCATGCATTTGTTGACAAACAGGAGATCCTCTGTGTAATAGTGAGGCAGACGAGAGGTGGATACACATGCAAACGTTGTTTAATGGAGTCTATACAAAAACAGATACAAAAACAGACAAATGAAATAACAAAACAACCGGTATGACAAAAATTGAGTAACAGAGTAACAAAGTAACAAGAAAACAACGTCAGCAACCTCATTCATCATACCCCAAGACTACCAAATAACTAGACGGATCGCTGAGCAGGAAACTGGACAGAACAGGAGACCGGAAGGGGAACTGGACTGGAAACTAGACAGGGGACTGGACGGGGAACTGGATGGGGGACTGGACAGGAAACAAAACTGGAGACAGAACAGAAGACTGAACGGGTAACTGGACAGGGAACCAGACTGGAGATATAACAGAAGACTGAACAGGGAGTTGAAATAATGATGACAAGGGAACAGGAACAGACACAGTTACTGTGGCAGGGACAGACACACAAACAGGAAAGGGGATAGAATAACGTAAAGGAACAAAGACAGAAACACAAACAGACCGGAACATACACAGTAACATGGACCAACACAAAACCAGGAGCAGAAGACAAGACAAGACAGGACAGGCACAGAAACAGAAACACTGAGGCAGGCGGGCCTGCAGTGATGTCCACAGAGGCAGGCGGGCCTGCAGAGATGTCCAAAGAGGCAGGAGGACCTGCAGCGATGTCCACAGGGGCAGGCAGAGAAGTCAGGGCAGGTGCCAAACTGCTTGTGGTCTGTGGTGTCCATAATGGATTTCCTGGTAGATACAAAAACAGACAGCGTAACACAGTAACAGTGTAACAGCCACAATGTTAGATGAAAACAGAGAGCAAACAGGGGATATATAAGCACACAGGAGACTGGGGACGCCTAAGCAGGTGAGTGGCATGACAAGAGAGCAGAGACAACAAAAGCATAGACAGACAGAAAGAAGCAAAGCGTCACACTCTGCCCATGTTTGCTCCTCAAAGACTCAAAGAACATTTTGTAGATAATTCTTTTGTGACAAATCAAAGGAAGTAATTACAATCACCTGTTGACATTACCTTTGTTTTTGGAATATGTTGCAGGCCTGAATGCAGGAATGGGTGTATGTTAACAAATAAAAAGTCAACTAAACAAAACATGACACATCTTGGATCTATAATATCTGCAAAAAAATAACATTAAAATTAAATGTTAGAAACAGTACATTGTTTTTTAATATACAGCGCAATGTAAAGTAGTCAGTGTACAACTTGTGCCCTCAAAATAACTCTGCACACAGCCATTAATGTCTAACACGCTGGCAACAAAAGTCAGTACACCCCCAAGTGAACATGTCCAAATTGTGCCCAAAGTGAAAATATTTTCTGTGGCCACCATTATTTTCTAGCATGTAGTTCACTAGAGCTTTACAGGTTGTCACTGGAATCCTTTTCCACTTCTCCATGATGACATCACGGAGCTAGTGGATGTCAGAGACCTTATGCTCCTCTACCTTCTGTTTGAGGATGCCCCACAGAGACATGCTTGGTCAGTCCAGCACCTTTACCCTCAGTTCCTTTAGCAAGGCAGTGGTCATCTTGGAGATGTGTTTGGGGTCGTTATGTTGGAATACTGCGCTGTGGCCCAGTTTCCAAAGGGAGGGTATTGTGCTCTGCTTCATTATGTCACAGAACATGTTGGCATTTATGGTTCCCTCAATGAATAGTAGCTCCCCACAGCCAGCAGCTCCCATGCCGTCCCAAACCATGACACCCCCACCAACAGCCTTGACCCTAGGCAAGACACACTTGTCTTTGCACTCCCCACCTGGTTGGCTCCACACACGCTTGACACCATCTGAACCAAATAAATTAATCTTGGTCTCATCAAACCACAGGACATTGCAGAATATTCTACTTCTTTGACTTACGAAAACTCCTGTGTTGGTTTCGCAGTATGTTTTTGGTCACTGTCCATCTGTACTGTGAATCAACTTTGCTGCATTTGGTTGAATATAAGCAGAAAGTGTATCTCTGTACACTTCAGAATTCTTCCAGCTCCTTCTGTCTTCTATCACATCATCAATAGACACCAGTGACCCAGTGACATTTGGAAGCCACGCCTGTCCATGCCATCACATTGCCTCCACCATGTTTTACAGAGAATGTGGTATGCTTTGGACCATGAGACGTTCCAAGCCTTCTCCATACTTTCTTCCACACATTATTCTGATACAGGTTGCACTTAGATTCATCTGTCCATAAAATGCTGTTTCAGAACTGGGCTGGCTTCTTTAGATGTTTTTTTGGCTAAGTCTAATCTGGGGTTACTATTTTTGAGGCTGATTTTGCACCTTGGGATGAACCCTGTGTATTTGCTCTCATGTCTTCTCTTTTCTTTACTTGGGTGGATGTTGTGAAGGATTTGTTCTTCGCCATGGGAAGGATTCTGCAATCATCCTCCACTGATGTCTTCTGAGGACATCCAGTCCTTTTTGAGTTCCTCAGCTCACCAGTGCACTCTTTTTCTACCCAGAATGTACCAAACTGTTAATTTGGCCACTACTAACATTTCTGCTATCTCTCTGATGGATTTCTTCTTTTTCAAGCCTAATGATGGCCTATTTCATTTCCATTGAGAGCTCTTTTGACTACATGCTGTGGGTTCACAGCAACAGCTTCCAAATGCAATCACCTGGAATCAACTCCAGACCTAATACCTGCTTAATTGATGATGGATTAATGAGGGAAAAGCCCATGCAGCCCATAAAATAGCTTTAGAGATAGTTGTCCAATTACTTTAAGTCCTTTAAAATAAGGCGTTTCTAAACCCTTCCTCCAGTTAGGATGTGAATACCCATAAATTAAGAGTCTGCACTTTAAGCCCACATTAATTATATAACAGTATCTTGAATTTGGTTTAGTAAACAGGTATAACAGCTTATCATGGCAGACAAAGGCCAGGTTAGGAGCCTTTATTCCCACCGGAATCAAATCATGGTCTGCCACAGCAGCGGCATTGGTCTGGCCACTTTTCATGTTATAATAACTGTTATAATTAGTTCCAGCTCTTGAATAAAGTGGTTAAACTCTCCACATGTTTTCTGAAATGGAAAGCAGCTTGCTTGGTGTAACAGTTTGTCGCTCTGAAAACATGTTAACATTTTAAAATGGTGATAAAGGCAGACACCCACATTCATTTGCTAGCTACCATTTGCTAATATACATTGATGTGAAATAGTATTTGTTATCGCATTTCACTGTGGTTGCTTCTAGTTCTTTGAAAAAAATTAATATTCGAGAATGTTTCCAGTATTTCCCAACATATTGGAAATAATTATTTTATTTATTTAAGAAATGTATCCAACATACAAATCCATTACATATATATATATATATATATATATATATATATATATATATATATATATATATATATATATATATATATATTTCAGTTTACCAGAATTGAATTGATAATAAGATTTAGCTCACTGAACACAATCAGGAAGTATCCTTTCAGGATGAAGAGGTCAACGTTTAAAAAGCACACTAGGCCGTCTTTAAAAGATAAGCTCTGAAATATCAGAAATAATATCAGTATGGAAAGGGTTACAATACCATCCAAAGAACATGTAAAGAACTTTAGGTGTCTTTAGTCTCAGTCAACCAGTCGACCTTTCTTTACTTTGTTAGTGTTAGTGTCCTTCATCACAGGCAAAATCCATTATGTCATATAATTCAAAACCCAAAATTATACTATATATTATACTATATAATTACAATATATCAGTAATATATTAATATCACCCCATCACCCTGATCAAAGGCAAGAACATCACCGGATGACCATAAATGTATGTTGGCAGACAGACTCCTTTCTTCAGTGTTTGAACCATTGTAAAATAATCACTTGTGAGTTATTTTACCTTATTTACACTGAAAACCATCATCAGGAGTGAGGTGGTTGAGGGTTTTGGCAGAACATGCGTTGTTTTCCAATGTTTTCTGCTGTGCTGCAATGCTTTGAGACTGTGAGGCTGAAGGTAAGGGATCCGGTCTTGTGACCGGAAGGTTGCTGGTTTGATCCCTGGGACCAGCAGGACATGACTGAAGTACCCTTGAGCAAGGCACCTAACCCCCAATTGCTTCCTGAGCGCTGTGAATAGGGCTGCCCACCACTCCGGGCACGTGTGCTCAATGCCCCCTAGTGTGTATGTTCACTACTGTGTGTGTGTATATGTGGGTATTTCACTGCAGAGATGGTTTAAATGTGGAGGTCAAATTTTGCTGTGTGCAAACACAAGTAACAGAATAATAATTCTAAACTTCTAAAATCTAAACTTCCACTTTGAAAAGAATCCACAAGATGTATAAAGAAGAGTGTGAGGCTTCAGTCATGGTGGAGTTGGAACTATTGACTGTATGCATGAAGATATGGAATAACTGAAGTGGAGGAATATGCCTGGACCCACCCCCCTCCTTCCAGTCTAACATCCTATATATTTTTTTAGGATGTAGTTTTTACAACGTACCATAGGCCTATCTCCTCCCTGTTCCTCCTTTAAATTTGTTCGAGCTCTGTTTATGAAATGGGGAAGAATAGCTCCAGACCAAGATCTTAAGTGTTCTCTCCGCTCCTTTATCCTGTGGAAATTAAGTGATTTTCATGTTATATTTATGTGAGGCATTATTTTATTAAAAGTCACTGTGACAAATTTTATTTTGTACCATTATTCTAGTAGTGTATAATCGTAATTGATGCTAACATTATAAAATAAATTACCACATTCAAAGCAAATTTTTTATGCCTCTAGCCGTAAGTAGTTTTGGACTTTGAACCACAGTGTCCTCTGGCCCTCTTGCATGGGCTAAATTTGGAAGCCACTGCCCCTGCTTCAAAGGCACAGCTTCGAATAGGAGGATTTCTGGCTTTCTGGCTTTTTTTGTATGTGGTGCAGTTTTGGATGTGAATGTGTGATGAGGAGAGAACAGCGAATGTGCGGAAGATATGTTTTATTACTGGTGTTATCTGGTGACACTCTTCTGTCATGTCCTCATTATAGTGTGTAAGTGTAAGTGTGTTTGTGTGTGTGGGAGTTACACAGCCTAATGCAGAAAGAGAGAAAGTTCTCATGTTATAGTACGCTTACTGTACATCTGTGTGTGTTTTAAGGTAATATTTTACTGTAGACATTGTTTATAAGGCTACATGATACTTGCAAAAACCTACAATGACTGACACACACCTACATAAACATTATACATGCTCCTTTTATCAACTTCACTGTTAGGTGGACATAACAACACATTAAGGGACAGCTGATGTCAGTAGGTGTTGTCATCGAATGTAAGTAAACCTATAAGGAAAAAAGTAGAATCATATATCAAGCAAGACTTCTAACGTCTGTAAACTATGTTAACAAGGAACTCTTTTAGTCATTGCATATTGTTTTATGTCAGATAGAAAGTAGGCTTGTGTGATGCCCTTTTAAGATAATATTATTACCACTTACTGTGAGGGTGACTGGTCAGGTAGCAAACCTCAAAGAAACCAATGCAAAGCATGGCAAATGTGAGAGGTGAGCCAATGGAACTTGGTCCCAAAAAACAGTGTAAAATAAATTCACTTAATATTAATACAATAGTAAAGAAACTTAAAATGTTGTCAAACAATAAACAGTACAATATTGTTCGATATAGCAGGGTAGGCACTTAAGCCTGTCCAAATGTTGCAAATGTCCAAAAAATAAAACTTGTTTTTCTGTGGCCATTGAAGCTTTCTAATGATAAATTGTTGTGCCTTGAGGAAGAAGAAGTGTAAGTCTGTCACAGCATGGACAAGCTATAGCAGTCAGTAGTAAAATGCAGACCAGCATAGATTTTAGCCGATGGTGACCTTGGCTGCTGATGCTGAAAAAAGTAAAACAAAAAAAACTTTTGAGGTAAACTTGATGTAGTGGGCTTAGACTGACAATGTGAATAATCTTGTGTTTTTGGTACTGCAAAAATAACATTGTTTAAGCATTTTCAAAATAAGTAGTGCAATGTATGTGTATGTCAGTGTGTCATTTAAGTTGTTCCCATGATTCCATGATCGTCTGGTGCCTGTGGCTTAAGACAGTGTGTCAGGACAAAGACAAATATGCATAAAAAGTGAGAAGGATGGAGGGTTAAATGTAAAATATTGCTCTGAGCTGCTTCCAGTGTTTCTTCTTAAATGAAGGTTTTTTGAAAGGGTAGTGTGTTTCCCTTTGCTGTGGTAACAGCCTCTACTCTTCTGGGAAGGGTTTACACTAGATGTTTAAACATTGCTGTGAGGATTTGGTTGGCACCAATGTTGGATGATTACTTCTGGATCACTCTAACATATCCCAAAGATATTGGATGGAGCTCCATCACTTAGAATGCAGTTCCACCTTTTTACAGCCAAAGGCTTTATAAGGCCGTAGCCAATGCTTGGCATTGGACATAGTGCAGCTGCCCACCCCCCATGTATGTATGATGCTGACTAAAGCACATGGTTAGAAGGACGTTCTTCATATGTATCTTCATACAGTCTTTCTTTAGTGTTTGTTTCCCTTTTTTATATTTATAATAATGTCAAAATGATGTTTAAATTTTAAATAAGTTGCAAATGAGGTGCAGGATGCTCTACCTTATACAAATCTAGTGGAATTTTGTGTCCTGTAAATGTTAAGCAATTGCATTACAGAATGCACTACAGAATAATATAAAAAATTTGATTAAAGCAAATGTGAACTTCAACTACACAACTCAGTTTAGGTAAAATAACATAGGATATAGTATACCCTATAACTCAGCAATATCACCTTAATCTATGTTCATCAAAGAGCGAGGGAGGGATGCAAAGATAGACTCGTTTAAAGCTGCAATGTAGGACAGCTTGTGTGTACAATCTTGTTTAGAGTTTAGAATTATTTTGTCACTTATGTTTGCACACAGCGAACTTTGACCTACGTATTTAACACATTCGTGCAGTGAAACATCCACATATACACACACTAATGAACATACACACTAGGGGGCAGTAAGCACACATGCCTGCAATTGGGGGTTAGGTGCCTTGCTCAAGGGCACTTCAGCCATGTCCTGCTGGTCCCAAGGATCAAACCAGTGACCTTCTAGTCACAAGACTGGATCCCTAACCTTCAGGCCCTGACTGCCCACAACACTTTGAGCCGGGTGCAATCCCCGGCCATGGAGTTGCAGTGAGCACACTCCTGCTAGGCTACCACAACTGCTAACTACACCAGTAGTTGTGTGAATCATAGTGAGATACCTGGCACATATCACATCCACTCTTTGCACACATCACGCACAACACTTTTCTTAAAATGGGCACGTTTAATTCTAATCTAGCGTTAATATGTCCAGCAGCACCAACACAGCCGTATTACATCCCCTTCTAATCACACAGTAATCATGCCATTTTTTGATCTATGGATATTGTATAGCTAAACTGCATATGCAACCCAAATGTTATATTCATTTTTGGTCCGCAGAGCCTCAAAACTGTGGAACGATTTTTAGCATTTAGACAAAAGTATCTAAGTGCTGTCACCTTGCTTTCACTTTTAGAGATCGGTGGGAATATTATTCCACACCTCCAGAGCTCATTTGGCATTTTCTCCTTCTTACAATCCAAGTAATCCCTAACAAACTCAGTGATGTTGAGGTCTGGTCAGTCCAATGTTCTGAGAGCACCACTAGCTTCTTTCTTTGATGTGTCGTTTTCTCAGTGAGGGCTTCTTGACATCTAAACACCCTTTCTGACCTAGAGCATTGACTTCTCACAGTGGAACAGTAAACAAATACCTGTTGATTTTTTTTAGGTCTGACGCAGATATGGAGCTAGCTTTTCTCCTCTCTCACAAAGTTGAAAGCTTTAAGTATTATTTATCTAATGGAGACAGTTTTGGTGATCTAGTAGGCGTTGGGAATGGTTGTTAGGAGTAGTACTTCTGCTGTTTTAATGAAACTCATTACACATTTTTGGAAGCACATTTGACTTTCCACTTACTTATAGCAGTAGTTCTCTTGCAGAATTAGAACGTAGATGGATAGAAATTTTAAAGAAATTCTTGGGACAAATCTAACTCATAATGCTATAATGCACTTTGCAAGCTGTAACATATCAAATGTAAAAGTTTTTCAAGCAACCTCAAAGCATTCGATTCCAGGTCTTTTTTTTTATCTTGCTAGCTTGTGTTCCTGCTTGTGTTAAGCATGATTGATGTACTATTTGAAAAGACCGCATTGTTTTCCCGTACTTTCGTCAGAATGTCATAACCTTTGTTCACCTGTAAAACGGTGACAATGCGGACTGAACACTAAAGAGTAATAATACCATAATAATGTAGTGTAATGTTGTAAGGTATTTCGTTTACAGTTTGATTATTCCAGCTGAATACCTTCTCCTCCTACCATGCTACCTGTCATCAAAAGAAAAGACTCTCTAGAAAAAAGAAAATGTGATTTTTGTTTCACATTGACTTATTTTGAAATGTTGAATTATTTCTAGAGCTGATTCATCTATGACTATTATTTGTTTTATTGACTAATCAAACTATTGTGTCTTGTGAAAGCCCTGCCATTACTAAAAGTGTAGTAGGAATGCGCAGTTGGCAGTTTGGGGTGCCAGTATTTGAATACTGAAATCAGGGACGTGTCTACATGTGGACCAGAGTAGGAGTTGCCTATGTAGCTTGTCTGCCCACACAGTGAAAAATCACTGTTATAGCTATTACTTCAGCATTTAAAATGTTCTGTAGTTTTGTCATTGATCATCAAAAAATGCACTGCCTATTAGCTGTTTTAGAGGCGTGTGTGTGATTAATCAGTGCTCATCCTTTACATTTTCACCAAATTATGACACCTATGTGGTACAGAAAATAGTTAAGTCAACTGATAAACCTGTTTGTAGCTGCTCTCTTAATCCAAGTAAAATTGTTCATGCCTTTGGTACTTTCTGGTTCTTGTAAGTTGGCTTTTGTACACTGTAAATTGTACACAAGTCTCTAATTTCAAGCATAGAAGCACCGAGCAAAGCGTTACTGCCTTGGTGTTGTGGGCAGCGAATGTTTGTCCTCCACAAAGCCTTCAACTCTGCTGTGTTCACTCCTGACCTTAAATATATATAGACCTTTCCAGCCAGTTTTAAGTAGGTATCCCAAGGGCCCCTTAGGGCAAAAAAAGCCTTGTGCAGGCTGGTACTAGTCTCAACCAAGGCTATATTCTCGTATGGCGCTCACTTTTGCTTTGCTTGTCTCAAATTTAGTGTTTCCAATTCCGTACCAAAGTTTGAAATGAGGATACATGAATTGGAAAAAAACGCTTGAGTAAGAATTTCAAGATTTTCAGCATATTTTTGCTTCACAATAAAACATTGTATCTCTGTTTTGATTGTGTTTTTTGGATAATTTAAAGTTTATCCTTTGTAAAAATTTCATAATGAACAGACCGACGGTAATATAAATAGGTATGATGTACAAGTTAATTACTGCTCCCTTCAGGTTAAATTGTTAACACGCCCTAGGTTGGACATCATTTTGAAAAAGTAAAGTAAAAGTCATATAAACATTTATTATTTTTGATGAATTCTCTCAGTCCTAATGCAAAATATTTTTGTGATTTCAAACATGCCTTGTTTAGAATAGCTTGGTATTGTAGCATTCTAAACTGGCAAATATTGCTACAGTTCTGGTTAAATGGGGCTTCAAGCCAGAGTTCTGTAAGGCTTAACCAACTTCAAAACAGTAGCAGTGGACAGAGCATGGAAAGGTCAGTTGTTGCAACTCTAAACCTCCCTTTACATATACAAAATTATGATAAAAATAATCACATACACAGACCTGACTGGTAGCTAGATGCTGCAGTTCCCAGAACCCGTCTGGAACACGCTCCTGACCACTCTAATGTGCGCCATGTGGCTGAGTCTGAGCCTGTGTAGTGGCCCATATATAATGGCGCTCCTCGGGCAGCGCAAGCCACAATCGGTGTGTACAAGCAAACATTTTGCCTGGTTTGTCGTCATGGAGACCGATCCTTTGTGTCCTCTTTCAAAAAAAGAGGTCACCTCTCTTTCACTGGCCAGCTGTGAGGCTTTAGGTACAGGGTTTCTCTCTATCTATTGCTATCTCTATTTGTCTCTGTCTGTGTGTGTGTCTTTCTTTGTCTTTCTGTCTCTCTTTGCATTGTCCTTTCTCTCACTTTCATTCCGTCTTTTTGTATGTTTTTACTAATGGTAGTGATAGCATTTCAACATAAATAAAAGCAGAACAGATTTTTAAATAGACATTAGTCTGTAGTGGGTGTATATTTAGTACATGCCCTGTATGGGCTTTTTTACTTTATCTGCACATGATCTCTTTTTATTAGTTTTTTCTTTACTGTATTTTCTTGTAATATATATAAACCTGTAGATTATGCAGTTTTAATTACTGCTGTCTGGTGAGAGCAGCAGTGGCTGCATGTTCTAGAGTACAGATTTATACAAAAGTTATACATCTCTGGTCAAATTATATCTTTGTTTTTTACAATAAAAATGAAGTTCTCTGCAGAGAACACAATTCATTTATTAATGCACAATGACTGTTTATTTGCTGAATATAACATTCATAAAATGTGCCCTGTGCAAAAGTTATGCCATATTTTATTTAGTTTTTTTCGGATATGTTGCACTTATCAGATAAATACAAATAGTGCACAAAGTCTGTTCTCTGTAGACGATGTGTAGAAAACTCAACTAAACATGTAATTTCAACAGTATGTTTAATCTTCTGCATATAACTGTACATATTACATTATATTTTATATGTATTACTTTGTATAGAATGGAGTGATTATTTTAGGTGGATTTTTGTTTTGAATTATTTAAGTATATCATTGCAGATACATAAATAAAGTAACTCTATTAGGAACCTACCACTCTGTAACTTTGTAACTAATTAGTGAGCTGTCCAGAATGATAAACAGAACCACAGACAAGTTTAAAACTACTAAGAATCTATACCTGCTGTGAAACATTCAGAATGAAGTTGTGCTTGTATTTTAAATGAGCTGCTGCTCCTCCTTCTTTGTTGCTGGTCTCATTTGCATACAGCATTGCAGGCAAGTCTGTGCTGTTAAAGAGGGTAGTGTAGGTAGCCATGTCCAACTTTCTCTGTGGCCATGTCCTGGATCGAGTTGAATATCCTCTGTCTGCATGAACTTGGGTTTCATGTGGTTGCTTTTCAGGCCAAACATTGAGCGTCTTGTGTCAGTCCTTTAGTGTAATCTGTGAATCAGAGGTGGGTCAGTAGCTTGCTGTTGATCTGCACACCTCACCCCGTGTTGAGGTGCTGTAGTTCTTCCTGAAGCCCACCTGCTCTCTAGGTTACGGCTTGTTAAACTGTTGTGATAATTAGTTTACGCCGATCAGTATGAACAGCTTTTAGATATGAGAGAGGAGACATATATAACAATAGTTCTTAAGGCCTATCCTATTGCCCTTCTTATACAGCAAGATGGTATTTGACTCTTTTCAGCGAGAGGGAATTCTTCCCTCTTTAAGATATCGATTGATGCATAGCGCAAGGGTTTTTTCTGCCTGACTCTAGCAACTCAAGTCTTATGCCATCTTTTCCTAGTGCTTTCCTTGTATTCATCAACTTCTGGGTTTTATCAACTTCACTGACCAGAAGGGGTGGCAATTTCTCCCTTACATATTTCAGTGACGCAGGCTGGACCCTCACAGATGACTTGTCACCTCTGTCCTGCAATCTTCCTTTTGCAGGACAGAGCCTTTTTTTAATCTCTCAATATCTTCTTCCCGATGTTGTCTTATTGCCTTGCAAAGAACAGAATATTTTATGTGATCTTTACAGTGTCCCTTCATGTTTTTCCACCTCTCCAGCAACTTCTTTGTCTCCTCCGAGATTCTTTCTTCAGTTTCCCTCGGACTAGCAACCTTCGCCTTCCTCAAGCACTCCTTCAACGTCTGGATCAGTGACTCATAATCCTCATCTATCCCCTGAAGCTGCTCCCAGGTATGCACCTTGTCGAAGACCTTAACCCACTGATCCTTTGGCCAGTAGTGCAGTGCTTTGTTCTCCCTCCTCTTGTCCAGCACAGTTTTCGCCCACACAAAGCAATATTTTTGCCTCCAGTGTTGAACGCCACCACAACTGAGATGTCCTGCAGGATTCGTCATTTGTCAACCAAGATGTTATGAACTCTCATTTTGATTTCTTGCATTCGAAGCAATCCAGGTCCAACACTTCTTCAGGTCCTTCTGGAACATGATGTTCCTGATGTAAAGCCGCTTGGTGACTAAATGTTCTCCTATCTGATTTCTTCCTCCTAATCCAAATCTTCCCACATATTGTTTGCCTTGCCGTCCTTTCCTGACGTCTCCCATCTCAACGATATAAGTGGGTTTTCTTCTAGCACTCTTCCATATAGTCATTATCACAGGCCTGAACAACTTTCAGGGTGGACATCCTTGTGAGTTTTTATGAATAGGAATGAACAGTCAGCACTCCTATTCATAAAAATACAAACTTGCAAAAGGCAATTTTTGAACCTATTCTGTGGTGATGATAAACTCAGCTCCTACTGTGCTTGTACTATTTGCACATGCATAAAGATTCCACCCTTCCATATCCTGCTCAGTTCCCTCCTGTGGTGTGTTTCATAGACACCCAATACATCACACTACCTTTTTTTGTTTTTTTTATGAGAGTTCATGGTAGATCCCCTTTCCAAATACCTGCAATCGTAAGTGCATATGGCAAGGTTAGTCCTATTCCCTGGTGGTTTCTTTGTACCTTTGAGAATCTTAACAAGATTCTATAGTTGCTTGGCTTATGCCCTGCCGCCATGGAGTGGTCAGACTGACATGCAGGATATGGAGGCACTTTTCCATTTTCCATTTGCTGTTTTAGCCATTAAAGTACAAAACCCTTCTGGTTAGGCAGACAGGCCCTTATCTGTATTGTTTAGCTGGCCCCCTGGCCTGTACTAGATGGACTGTACGCTCTGCTGTCCATGTGTATGGCCTGCAGGCCAGTACCTTTGTACTACAGTAGGACCTGCCATGGTATACATGTACCCAGCTACCATAGCTACCAGACAGCCAGTGTCACTGTTGTACCACTTTGAGGCACTGGAGCAGGATTTTACAGCAGTTTTAAGGTTTTGTTAAATAAAATGCCCACACTTATTAATGAGAAATGATTAAAACTTTTGAACAGAAGTGTATATTAATTATCAAGTAATCCACCTATGATGAAACATTAATGTGAATAACAACTGAGGTGCTACATTAATAATGATTAACTAATGTTAAATGCACAAGTAACATCTGCATCAGCTAATGTTCTTGTCTCTAGCTTATGTACTGCAGTTGTACATAATGGTTAAAAAGCCATGTTAAGTAATAGTTTAATAGTTTTAAGCTGTATTGACACTTAAAATGTTTGTTATGCAGCACGAACTAATAAACATTACTAAACATTTTTAGCAACAACAAGATTTTGCTCAGTTAAGTTAATATACCTAATATAATGTGAAAGCCAATCATGTCTTAGTAATGCATTTGTAAGACACTATTGGTTTTAACATAATATCCTCTCTGCGTGGTTTCATTTGATAAATATAATATCTTTTTATAAAATTTGTTTTTTACCTGAAAATGTCACACTCGCGTATATGCATAATAAAATTAAGCTAAAGGGAAACAGAAAAGTTGGTAGGTGCCCCATCCAGACCTGACAGATATGAGTACATGATATGTATAATTCCTTCTTGCAACACACACATAAACATATCTAATAATTCATCATAATGTAGCAATATATTACATTGCACTGATTTACATACAGAAGTCATGTGTACCTTGGAAAAGTTCCAATTCTTAGCTACTCTTAGCTTTTAATTCCTGTTTGCCCTAAAATAAAATACTAAAGCTCCAAAGAGAGTGGTATGAGTAACAAAGAAGCAATTGAGGAGCTGAACCAACTCAACAAAGTGACACAATGAAACCCCAACAAGCAGTTAAACATTAATGACTGAAATGGAACTGAGGGAAAAGCTATAGGCATAAGTAAAAGTCTTATCACTTAAAAATACAGTACAAAATATTACATCAGTAAATGAAGTGAGTGAATAAAACAAGTTGGTGGCTCCCACTGCTTATTTATCAATACAGTCAATTACAGTATTACTTAACTTTTACTTGCATTTTTTACACTGTTATTTGGTATTTTCAACATTAACTAATGCAGATGTTACTTATTTACATGAAGTAATCATTGTTAATGTTTTACTTTATATTAACTTTATATTAACTTATTTTTAAAATATCCGTTTAGCTTTCCTGTGTGACAAGCAATGTTATGCATAAACTTGGACATTGTAAGGTAGCTCTGCATAGTCTGAATTTAACAGACATTCAAGCATCATCCTTTGTATTTTGTACGCACAGTGAGTCCTCCATTAATTAACGAAATCTTATCTTTGCTAAGAGCAAGCAAGAAGGCATACTTGATATGATCAGTGTACTGGTTAATGAGTTTTAGTGTAAAATTTTCAGAACCAATATTTATTTTTTATTTGGGAGAGTAAGCTCTCAATGGTGCTGCAGTAGACTTTCACATTTTTTAAGTAGTTGAGCCTGCTTCAGCTTTCTCAGAAAGTACAGTCTCTGTTGTGCCCTCCTGGTTAGGAATGAGGTGTTAAAAGACCATGTTTGTTGTTTGTTTATGTGGACTCCAAGAAACTTAACACTCTCCACACATCGCGCTACTTCTGTGGAGGGGGAGGTCCACAATCATTAACTTTGCACGATTCTCAACTACATTTCACCTCTATGCACTGTTATTGCCATCTGAAATCAGGCCAACTGTTGTTGTGTCATTTGCTAATTTAATTATGGTGTTTAAGGGTTGTTGTGTGTAAAGAGCACAGGACTGAGCACACAGGCCTGCAGGGTCCCAGTGTTCAGGATAAGAGTGGAGTAGGTGTGGTTTTCAACTCCCCAATTTATAATAATTTTCTGGGAAATTATTGTGTTAAAAGCAGAGCTGAAATCCACAAATAACATCCTCACATATGTGTTTAGTTGTCCCAGGTGTGGTAATACCATGTGAAGTGCCATTGAGACTGCATCTTCCATGGATCGATTTGTGCTGGTGGATCTGATTTGGGAAGAAAATAGTCATTGAGACATTTCATGGCAAATTGTTTTAGGACTGATGACTTGGAGGTTTTAAAGCATTTTGGGACAGCAGCTTGTTTCAGGACAAGGTTGAATGTATTTGTGCATCCTCTTCTAGTTGTTCAGCACAGATCTTTAGTGTCCTTCCAGAAACTCTATCTGGACTCGCTGCTTTGTTGACATCTCACTTCATGATGTTCTAGAACCAGTGTCTTTTTCCCAACAAGTAGATAAGAGGCTCCCCTGTTTTGGATATCAAACCCGTCATCAGGCAGATGGACGGTGGCCTGCAAAGTGTTGTAGTCTGTCATTTCTTTGATTACATTCCACATACTGTGGGGGTTGTTGTTCTCAAAGCCAATCCTTGATAAATCCCTGATAAAAAACAGCACAGACCAACATACCTCCAAAATGCCTTGGGAAAACCTCTGGTTCCATTGACTTTACTTAAAAGTACTTTAGTACATACTTTACTTAAAAGTAAAGTATGTTGTGGCTCTCTCCTATTAAGTTGTCATTTAGATACTTGGTTTTTTTTTGTACATTGATGGTATATTGATTTTTGCTAGTAATGCTGGTGACCAGCACATTCTAGTTTTTGCTGGTGACCAGCACATGCTGGTTTTTGGTGGTGACCAGTGTTTATTGTGGTTTAAACATGTTTTTGCTGGTCACCAGTAAATGCTGGTTTTTGCTTGTTTTTGCTGGTTTTTGTTGGTAACTCTATGAATTCTTTGACTGAAATCTCCTTTCAGCCAGTTATCACTGCCATAAGAAAAGTCTGTAGTGTCTATAAGCTGAGCTGTTATGTGGCACATAACATTATCTCCCAAATTAATATAAAGTAACATTTTCACAATATTTTAGTAAATAAAATAATATACAACAAGCTATGGTTAACTTGTTCCTTAACAGATAGTAACTGTCAAGTTTGACTTAACAGTTATGCTAACACTGTGAGAGCTTGTGCAGCAAGTCATACGTTTCAGTGGCGTGTTTTAATTGGTCTGAATCTGTAATCAAACTTAATGAGATCACAATTTTGTATTTAAGTAAGTAAAGTTTATTCATACACCTCTTCTCATAGACAAAGTCACACAATGCTTTACATAATAGCTATTTCATAAGATCATGAAATACAAGACAGTGAACCAGATGCATTCTAAACACCTGCTTAAAAAGAGTCTTTAATTGCTCAAATGCTCGTTTTCTATGTGTCTTCAATTGGGAACATCAGATTCAAGTTACTTGACCTAAAAGAACGTGCTAATATGGATGGGTGAACTAAATCAGCTATATATGTGGGAGCCTGACCATGCAGTCCTCTATAGGTAAGGGCAAGAATTTTAACCTGTTATCCTTTGCTCAACCGGACGCCAATGCATTAATATAAGTAATGGAGTTATATGAGATTGTTTATTTGACCTTGTAAGCAATCTAGCTGCAGCATTATGTATTGCCTGCGAGTGATTACAAGCAAACATGCTAAGCGTTGAGAAAAATGCATTACAATAATTATTGCAAGATGAAATAAAAGAATAAATAAGCTCTATAGCTAATCTATAGCTCCGCATTTGAAACTATAGATCTTAATTTATTCATATTTTTTAAATGAAAGAAGCAACATCTTGTCAGCTGTTTAACATGTGTGTCAAACAACAAGGACTGGTCAAATACAACACCTTGGTTATGCAAGTTATGCAAACAACACAGGACAATGAGTCACAGCAAAGCTTCTCTCAGTAAAATATGATGTAAATCATTATAGTACTGTGCCAGATGAACCCACCCAATCCATTAGTCTATTAATTAAGATATTATGGTCTACAGTATCGAATGCTGAGCTGAGGTCAAGCAATACCAAAACCAACAATCACCTACAGCAGTAGACTCTAGCAAATCATTTGAGACTCTCAAAAGAACTGCTGGCAGTCACATAAGCTTCAATGAAAAAGCTAAATCAGCAAGACAATGCTGGCCAACAGCTGATCCAGCAAAGACCAAGCCTGTAAACAGATCAACTAGAATAATGATGCTATTCAACTTCACTGTAAAAAACAACCTATAGAATTTACTCAATAAATTTGAGGCAACAATTTGCACTTAATTTGTTTGGGTAGATTTCACCCTATATATTACATAAAGATTATCTAAATCAAAAACAGTTGTAAGACACTAAAAGAAATAAGGTAAAACCCTACATTACTCAATACTATTTACTTAATAATCTGGAGTAACATTATCTTGATTGTTGCTACTTTATCTATATATATGACTAGCTAACCACTACTTATTTAGAGGTTATATTTACTTTAAAAAAGTAGACAAAAGTCAGACAATTTTGAGGTCAACTTTTTTTTAATTTACTGTGCTTTCAAAAGAGAAATATATAAAAGCACAAATTTCACTATGCATATTCAGTTAAAACCAAAGTTTCTTGAACACTTACTATGCCTCCAAAACAGTCCTATGCTTGAAAACATTTCTTGAACAATTGTATCACGAAACGTTAGAATACTTCAGTCTGCGGTATTTGAGATTGCTAAAATTAAAATATTTATTAAAAAACCCCAGAAAATCAGGCATCACACATATATACAATTTTTTAACTGACAGTCGGTAAAGTTATATCAGTTACATGAGTAGGTTCCTGATTAAATGCTAATATCTAAACATTTAAATAACCCCAATAACAGGTCATAACATCAGATTGTATTTTAACATAACTTAGGAATATAAGTTAAGTTATTAAGTTAGAGTAAAAGAGTATAAAAGTAACATAAAAAAACAGGTTGTGATTAAATGTAAATAAGTCATTAGCTTACTTTTGACGATGTGGACCCTCTTGAGCAGTTTCGCTCTGTCAAGCTCCAAAAAAAATTCTGGAATACTCTGAAAGTGTACTTGAGCTTCTTTGGATAATCAAGGTTGAGGGCATAAATCAAGCCCATCAACAGCATACACACCTTGGTCTTGTTTCCACACTCCTTCAGCATTTGGATGCCCTCTATGATAACAGACGCACCTTCATCGTTTGGTCTTCATGTCGGTCCTCCATGATAAAAAAATAAATAATCAAAGCATATTCATTTAATTTGATCATATTAACAATATAGCATTTATGATCTAATAGTGAACTTTTTTATATTATTCAGCACGTCAGTACAAGCAGGTGACAAATTAAAGGCAAAACCTGAATGGTTAACCCCTGTATCCCATAAGGAAATTTATCAACCTAATCCACCGCTGTACATTAAAAAAAATTCACCATGGACAGATCACTCCTTTCAGGACAGAAATGTGTCATCATAAAATGAACATATAACAGATCTGCCACTTGCCACTTATAAATATAGGGGTGAGCGATTCAGATTTTCATAATTAACGTGTGCCCGAGCTGTATATTTTCATGCACCTAATGTAATGTTAAGAATAGTTACTGATTGCATACAATTCTTAAAATGTACGACCTAACAATGTTTTAAACTATCTTGTAATAAACAAACAAATCAGTAAAAGGCAAGCAATGTGTAAAGTAATACACTGAAGGTCAGGTAACCAACTGACTGATTGACTAAATCACAGTTCTGGTATGATGGCAACCCTGTGTGTAACTCTGTGAGTACCTCAAGTTGATCAATCACTTGATGATAACATACTTGACAGTCTTTGAAGAGGTCTTCATGGTGTTCCCCAAGGTACTACATAAGGCAAAAGACAACTGCATCCTAGGGCCGGGCGATAAAACGATAATTATCGCGAAATACCGTTTCCTCGATAGAACTATAAGACGTAGTCGATAGAAAGTCGATTGAATTAAGGTCCGTCCATGTTTTAAAAGACAACACGAATAGCCAATGAGAATGAGAATTGCGCCGCCCCAAACCAGTCAGGTGGCTAAACTACAATTCCAGCCATTTCATGTATGGTTAAAGCATACAGCGCTGGGTGAAGGCGTAGCGGCAGTTTAACCCACTTGCTAATAATTTGGTTACTGCAGGCGTCACAGTCGAGCAGAGAGGATAAGATAAGAGAAAATGACGACAGAAAACGTTAACTACTACTGAAAGAAACATGTCACATGTGTTAATAATCTAAAATAAAACTCTAAGATAAGAAAAACAAGTAAACAAATGCTGTGTTGACAAAGCGCTACAGGATGTTTGCACTTCAAGTGCTCGGGTATAGCAGTTGTACTGTTGTGATCATCTCCACTGTGCAGAGCTGACAGAGCACCACACTGTTTCTGTGTAAAATACTCCCACAGCTTTAGATGCACGCGAGCGATAGTTTGTAGCTGCATCTTGCGCTCCGGATAAATCCATGTTTTCAGTAAGCGCAGCCATCTTTACAACGCATAGACACACGTTTTGCTAATCGGCATAATTTTGTTAGCGATAAAGATAAACATGTATATTGTAAGAGTTTGAATAAGAACGCTGAGGCAAAGTTGGTTTTAAGGAGGGAATTTTTTTTTTTATCGAAAACAGAATCGCTTAACAAATTCCCCATTTAAGGCGACTGAGAGTCGATTCACCGCTATGAGTGAACATAAACAGTCCTTTCCTCAGCCCGAACTTTAAGGGCCAGCGACAGCCTGCCTAACACAGTGTCTGTGTGTGTGTGTGTATATGTATATGTATATATATATATATATATATATATATATATATATATATATATATATGTGTGTATATGTATATATATATATATATATATGTGTGTGTGTGTGTGTATGTATGTATGTATGTGTGTTTAATTTATTTGAAATACAGTTGTGTAATGTTCTATAGTACATCTGATAGGAAATAAATCAGAGGATAAAAACAATTAAACATTTTTTTTTAATTTTGATATCTTCACTTAAGTAAAAAGGCAATAGTTAATTGATTAATATTGTTATATATATCGATATCGGCTGACATAAAAAAATATAATTTTTTTCCCATATCGCCCAGCCCTACTGCATCCCTTTATTCCTCCAATACTTTACCTCAAAAAAAACATGCATTTTAGTAAAAAAAAATACTTGTTTCTGCAAATCAGTTTCTGTACTTTAAAAAAATAATAATTTAACCAAACAAAACCATACACACCTCATTTACAGCTTTCAGGCGTAGATGAATCCTAGCACCAGCAGCTCCTCCTTTGGGATGCAACAGCTGTACAAGATGTGGTGTGTGCCGGTCAAGCTTCAGCATGAGCGTCTCCTCCAGAGCAAAACTGGAAAACCTCTTTTATCTAGAGAACAAGTTAAGACACAAAAACAATGCAACCATTTCAGAGATAGTGACCAATTCTACAAGGCCCAAAACAAAGGTTTCTTTATGCATTTAGTTATAAAATAAGGGACCATGTACAGCAGGGCTTCAACAACTGTCTTAGAGAGCCATTAGAGGCTTAGAGGTTTCTTTATTCAAGTAGATTCACCAAACCAGTCAATAACAGTAAGTTTTTACGTAGGTAAGTAATTAAACTATACAGGACTACCAGACCAAAGTTTGCAAACCGGAAGTACAGTTTTGAACACAAACGTTTTAAAACCAGAGGTAGATAACAGCTTATGTTCGTCTGCAGTCATTTCAGTGGGTCACAAGTAAAATGTACAGCAACACACTATACAGTAAAAAAGTTTAGTTGAACCTCACTGAATAATTAATTAAGCTAATTTATCCAGTCAGCACGATCGACCATATACCGAGTTAGCGCACTAACAAAATTTCTTACCAGACTACTATTGACATATGCCGCCAAATTCCGCTGCAAGTACTGAGAAAGCCTGATTAACTCCGTGTGGTTCAGTGGTTCTCAGTCCCAGTCCTCCTCCAACTGCCCTTGCTTGTGTTCCCAACCCAGTTCACCTCAGTGAGTGCTCATTATTTGTATCAGGTTTTGAAGTTAGGGAAAACAATGAAACCTGCAGGTAAATGGTACTCAGGGACCGGGAGTTAGATCACTGGTCACCACTGGTCTAATCAAAATACGCCACACAGTGCCAGAGTTAGTTAGCCCTAGCTACCCAGCTACAAAGTCTCTGCAAAAGTCACTTACTTAGAAGTTCCATTTATTTATATCTGCAACATTTACCCTGTTTTACTCACTAAAACATGCACCATTAGCATTCCTCTAGTCACAGTGTAGTATAATCGGCAGGTAGAACTTGCCTCGGACACACCAATATCGAACACTAAATTCAGAGCCTGACATCAGGTTCAACAGTGAGAGCGCTAGCTAGCTATATGTAAACGTAAAATGTAGCGTAAAAATGTCACCAACATTCTTACTATGAACTTGCACACTGCTACTGGCTTATCTAGCTATCACTAACTTTTATTAAGGTTACTCTAGCTAGCTAGTTAGCTAACTTTGCTTGCATGGCTACATGTGCTAATATTTAGCCTGCTACAACAGACTGTCTGTGCCAGAGGGGTAAAGTCCTGGTTATACACAAGCACACCAACTGCAAATCTTGTTATAAAGCTTACACTTATATACATCAACTTTTGCGCTCAAATACGGCAACATGTTAAACAGGAATCTTACTTTTAAAACAACAGCTCAACGAGAGATGTAAAGCAGCAGTAGCTCGACACACTTGAGAACAAATGTACATGTTACAATTTTTTTTTTGCAGTTTGCAAATAGGTAGTGTAGGTAGAATTTACCCATTATAATTTATTTCACTTGCTGACTAATATATTTTAAGTATTTTTTAAACAATGTGCATGGGTTATATATACCATCATTCAAAATATTCTTTTACAGTGTTGGACTTGTTAGGTGGTTTGGCTGTATAGCTAACGTTAGCTGGTCAAACTTTCCAAACAGATGATGAACTCTGAGGCCAAAAGAGACACCGTTAGCTTTACAGTTACAAGGGTAGTTTCACTAAATTCCACAACAGTAATAACAGTAACTGTAATCGTTGACTATTTTTAGAAGTTAGCTTGCAAACAACCAGCATAACTTATCTGTCCAGCAATACTAAAGTTAATTTGAGCAAATCTCAAGTGTTCACTCAGGTTACGGAGCTGTAGCCATGTATGAAAAGACAAATCACTGTTGATTTTGCCCTTAACTAGAACTCTGATACCCTGTCGCTCTTCCTTTAAGCTTGCAGCTATTCTGATGAATTATGCTGTCTTTACAAAATGCTCTATAGTGGTGCATATTTACAGTTAGAGATGGGTAGTTCATTTTGGTAGTCTAAACTGTACAAAGCTAGTTGACTTCTTGTTTATATTTTTCAGTTCCACCTTAAATGGTGTAGCAGTTACAACTAAACAAGGTAACAAGGTAAAACAGAATAATTTGAACAAGAAGCTGCAAATAAAGTCGGCCAGTTGCTGTTTGCATTAAATTAAACAGTTACAATGTGGTGAAAGCCATATGTTATATCAAAAAAACACCATCAGCATTAAAACTAGTTGCTGAAGTTGCCTTCTTTTTCTTCACAGCTTCTATTTGAAATTTTCAGTGGTTCCGCACATTCTGGCACCTCAAGCTCTAGCTCTCTTTAGTTCTGTGATGTTTTGACCACAGGTAAAGCCCCACTGGGAGCGATACTTCCACCAGTGTAACCAGTACATATAACCGGGTTTGCTTTTTTGTGACATCAATAAAAACTTCAATGAAAAGACATCTGATGTGATCTGGATAACAGCTTGGACTTTGTATTAATATTTCAGAATTTAGAACTATTTGACCTCAGCATTTAACCCATCTGTGCACACCCACATATACACACATTAGTGAGTATACATACTAGGTGACAGTAAGATTTGCCCTTTACACAGCGCCTGGGGAGAAGCTGGGGGTTAGGTGCCTTGCTCAAGTCGTGTCTTCTTGGTCTAGGGTAGGGGTATTTAATTAGAATTGAGTAAGGTCCAGTGAATTTCCTTAGGCCAGGGTCCGGACCATCAATATTTTTAACCTGTGTTATGATTCAGTGCCCTATCCTGTATACTGAAGTAGCCTAGTATCAGCATTTTATGTCATCAGCAACTGAAAGAGAAACAAATTACAAATACCGTTCAGTACATTTAAACTATATTTACTGCTTAAATGCTGAACTTAATACATTTTTTATGAAACATTAAATAAATGTTTTTTCATCTCAAGGGCTATGTTAAAAAGTGATTATCTTAAAGTGCTTATTTATGGAAAAAGTAAATAAAACTTATTTTTGTTAACTCAATTTTACATCTTGACCTGTTGGTTTAGTGCTGCCTATGGGAAGACTAAACATCTATGTCTTGCTCCATTCCTGGTTGAAAAAGTTTTTTTTCTGTCAGCCTTTCTTGCTTTATTCTTTAACTCGTTTTATTCTCTGACTGCTGCGTCTTTGTACCTTGCCTGTGTGTGCGCTACAGGCCCAAATCTGCACAGATCTGATTGGTTGAAGAGGGTCTTTGGTGATTTTACCACGCACATGATTGGTCTGTGAATTTACTGTGCAGCAAAGCCCGTATACCGTAAAGACAAGGGATGCTTGCAGGACTGCAAAGTCACCATATAACATTTTTTTTCCTTTAAAGTCATTATTATTTCCATTTCAACAAACAAATCCTTCGCAGTGCAGCTTTAAATGTGTGATATGTAGATTTCACATGCATTTGCATCGTGGGTTAATGACATGTGACCAAAACCAGAGTGATAAACTGTGTTTGTGTCCAGAGCTGAATTATCTGCTTTAAATATGAAATATAATAACTTTCTGACATCTTATAGGAAATAGCTAAATTTGGAAGTACACAAACACTTTGAGGTAGATTCTTGGGTCAGCAAGTGTTATGGCTTCAATTGAGAATCATAGTGGAAAGATGGGAGGACACACACGACAGCTATCTGAGTGTGGCTAGAAATCAGCTAGAAATCTGAGTGTGACTTCTTTTCTCTGACTTATAGGGCAGAGAACGTCTGAATGTTGTGGTTATCCACAGTTTTCCTGAACTTTTTCTGTGTTTCATAGCCAAAGTTGCTTTTTGTTTAGAATATTTATATTCTGAATAAGTGAAATAATGTATGTGTGTTACTAGGTGATTGCCTAGTAAAGACATTTTAAAAAGCTTTGGTGACGATGTTTTGATATTGCCAACATAACAGCGCTTTACTTTGTCCTAACAGCAAACAAGTGGTCTGTTTTTAGGTAGAATAGCTGCTTGCATCAGAACACAATGCTTAAAAAATAAAAATTGGGCCATCCATCAAAAATAGGCCATCTTTTAAAACTGGTTCTGTTTCACCAGATCTTTGCTATTCGCAAGAGGTGTAAACAGCTTTGTAAATGGGAGCCTTTTGGTTTTCTTATCGCTCACTCACATCATTTGCTGTTAGGGAAAGGTTAGAGTGGCTTAAATTGTGTGACACTAAACTGTGTCCTGAAGTTAACTATAATAATTCAGTGAACTGTTTTATCTTTTTCAAGAGTAGATGGTGAAGAGCTATGGAATTTAGGTAAACCTCAGGCATGAGTAATGCTGAAGGAAAGTGTAGTGGTTGGCTCCAGGGGGTTGCTTGTACATTGGATGAGTACTGCAACCACACAGCAGCTGTCTTGAGAAATAAGGTCAGATATTTTCTATCCTATATAACTATATAGCCCAAACAGATACTCTCTTTGAAATGTCTATTTCCTTTATTTCTTTAAGTAAAACACACAATGCATGGGTTTGTTTTTCACATAGTTTTTGAGTTGTGGTAGTGCAGAAAACAGCATAATATTATATAATAATATAATAATAATAATAATGAGTTTAAACCATTTTTTAATTTTATGAGACAAGTGCAGTTTTTAGTTGAGGTGGTGGACAGTTTTAATGGTCCTCAATGAGAAAGTGTTAACAGTTAAAGTGATGACCTAAAGAAAAATTCATTAAGGGTATTATAAAATTTTGTTGGATAATGATGAGCAGTAAACAAGACAATTGTGTGTAAATGAGAAAATAAACTGGCATATTTGAAGATTTAATAATAATTTACACTAAGAAATGTAAATATAAACCAATGTGCAAACCAAGTTGGTGAGGACACCAATATTTCTTTGCTATTTTTTATTGAAAAATGTAATTACATTTTTAAAAATGATTTAAATTTTATTTTCAATTATTTGTTTGAAATACATTCTTTCCAGCACATTTCATCATTAATGAGTATACCAATAAATAATTCCTAATTTATGGAGGGGAATAATTGATTGCCATATTTATCAGAAAGAAAAATATAGACATTATCTGCAAACAAAATAAAAAAAATACTTTTTTTGTTGCCAATTAATGTTTATTAAAAACTTTTTCACAACATCTTCAAATGCTCTTGCTGGTTTATGTGCCGTGTGCATGTGACTGTATGCTCCGGAGGTACATGTTTGGAAAAAGTCTTGCAAAAAGGGGTCCCAATATTGACCCTATTGAACAAGAATTTTACAGGAATTTAACAGGTGCAAAAGCTCTGAAATAAGATATTTTGAATTCTGTGATATTGCATCTTATACAGGATACTGTGATCGACTGTGTCAAATGCTTTGAATAAGTCAATAAAGACTTCTGTGGTTATTTTATTGTTATGGAATGCACTAAAGTGTTTCTCAATTAACTGAACCAGGGCCATGGGAGCAGAATGTTTTTTTTTCCCAAAAAACAAACTGGTAATGATATAATAGTTAGTAATTATTAGAATAAGTTAGATATTATTCATATTCTATTCTTCATTAAATATGTGAAGAATAGATATAGGCCTATAATGAGAAAATACTGGACTGAGTCATTAGATTTTTATAAGATTTTTATAACTTTTGCCCATTTAATTTTATTAGCGGAAGAACTAATTGATAAAGTAATGGTCAATAACATAATGGTTTGAATTGGTTGGTAATAATTTTCATAATAATGAAAGATATTTCTTTAATAACAGTGGTGAAACAGACCAGCAACAGTTTTCATGTTTTGTTCCTATAATAAAATTAATTGGTGAATAGTTACTGAAAATATATTCAGATAAAGCTTTTTTGTTTGCATAACATATAACAAAATGCACTGCTTCTTATGTAGGCAAATCAAGTGTACAATTTGGGAAATTGAGACAAATAATTTTATACAGAGATTATGTAATTAACCTACAAAACTTTGGCAAGAATGCTCTTTTAAATGTCTGCCGTCGTTCATTTAACTTGTATGTTGAGTGTCTACTTTGCAGATTTGACCTCTGTTTGACTTAAGTGGCAAATATCTGATGTGTTGTAGAGTTAAGTGTGGGTGCAAAGAGGACTGTATGAGGAAATTAAAAAACTCATCAGACACAGCCTGCTCCGCGTAAGCCACTTCGCCGACACTGTGAACCAGAGATGAACTTGAGCTTGAGCAGACAAGGAGGGGTAAATCCCAGGCAGATGAGAGAGAGAGAGAGTGCAAAAAACAGACAGAAGTAGATGGAGAGAGAAATAGGAAAATATGGAATGGCAAGAAACCTCCTGAATTTGTGTCATGAAGGGGGGTACGTGGACAGACAAGGTGACAGAGGAAAAGGTAGGACGGATAGGCAAACACAAATGCAAGTTTAACAAAAGGTATTTTATAAACAAAGCGAAAAGAACACACAAAACACATAAAACATATAAACAAACCAGAAACAAGCTGGGATCCAAGGAACAACGATATACCACAGAAAACAAACCACAAGACAGGGAGCAAAACAGAGGCAGTATAAACACACCGGTTAACAAGACTAACAATACCTGATAACCTGATAACACTGGGAGGAGACGCACACTACAAACAGGTAGGGGGGCGGAGACACAGATCACATGACAAAACATACCACATGACTGGGAATGTAAACAGGACAGGATTATGAACATAGATTGTGAGCATAGATCCATTTTTTGCATTATTGGTCTACAAACCCAATTTGATAAAATCTAGAACAGAAGGTAAATGCAAAAAAAAAAAAACAATAACAGAAAGCAGTGATTCCTAAACTATCTTTAATTAAAAGCATCACAAACAATTGATATGTCATATTTTACTTTATGCATCTTACTGATTTTTGGTAAATATAAACTGCCACAACTTTCCACAGGTGACTGGATAACACGTAATGCTCAGCTAGGCCAAATGCCCACCACTTTCAATCCCTCAGATGGCATTACTTTGAAAAATAACATGCTTCTGTAATAAATATAACCACATGGGTGTCTGTCTTGTCAGTTCAGTGCTAATGTTTTGGTTCTCTGCCCTTTGTCACGTCCCTCACCTGTACATAGTTTGTGTTTCCTGTGTCTTTATATTCCTTCTATTTGCTCCATGTCTTTTTTGAGTATTGTTGTTAAATGTAGTGTTGTAGCTCTTGTTCATTTGTATATCCGGTTTTGTGTTTGTTTGTTCTAATCAGGGATTCAAATAAATAACGTTTGCCCTTGTATCCACCTCCCACATCTAAACGCACGTTACAGAATACTCTACCGCCGTCGGCACGACACTGCCTGCTCCCAGGGCATCTCCCCAAGCCATTCCTGCTCCCAGGGCCTCTCCCGCTCCTGCTCCCAGGGCCTCTCCCCAAGCTGTTCCTACTCACAGGGCCTGTCCTGTTCCTGCTCTCAGGGCCTCTCCCATTCTTGCTCCCAGGGCCTCTTTCCATGCCAATTCTTCACCCCGGGTCGCTCCTGTTTCTTGTCCTGTTTCTCACCCTGTTTCTCACCCTGTTTCTCACCCTGTTTCTCGCCCTGTTCCGGGTTTTGTGTTGGTCCCTGTTACTGTATATGTCCTGGGTCCAGTGACTGTCTGCATCCCTTTATCTGTTTCTATGCGTTTTTTGTACCTGTTCCATTCAGCGTGTCTGTACCCATCCCAGTAACTGTGTCTGTTCTTGTCCCCCTGTCATCATTGTTACAGTCTCCTGTCTCGTTCCCCGTCCAGTCTCTTGTCCAAGGTCCCGTCCAGCCTCCTGTCCAAGGTCCCATTCAGCCTCCTGTCCAAGGTCCCATTCAATCTCCTGTCCAAGGTCCCATTCAGTCTCCTGTCCAAGGTCCCATTCAGTCTCCTGTCCCATTCCCTATCCAGAGGAGCTGTGCTTTAAGGAGGGGTACTGTAATGCTTTGCCTTTCCTCTGTCTGTTTATGTCTGTCCAGTCAGTTCCACATGCTAATGTTTTGGTTCTTTGCCCTTTGTCATGCTCCTCACCTGTCCTTAGTTTGTGTCTCCTCCCTTATCAGGTGGTTCTTGTTCCTGTGTCCCTCTGGTTGCTCCGTGTCTTTGTCGAGTATTGTTGTTAAATGTAGTGGTGTAGCCTTTGTTCATTTGTAGATCTGGTTTTCAAATCATGGATTATAAACAACGTTTGCATTTGTATTCGCCTCCCTCGTCTAACTGCATGGGTTTGGGGATACTTAGGAAAACCATTGTCATTATTGTTTCGTCTACAAATGCAAGACCAAATATCAATATAGCATGCTGCGGACATTCTTGGTCTAGCGCTCATTTGTGATGGACTGATGCAAAGTGGAAGCATGAGCTGTGATCTGACAAGTCCCTCTTTTAAATTGTTTTTGCAAATAATCTTGTTTCTTGGACTAAAAACAAAAATAGGACTGTATGAAATTGATATAAACACTTTATAATACTGTCAGGTATGAAATTGACAATATTATCAATAAATTGTTATTCTTATTATTTAAATCGAGTGCCTCTGACTGGGTGCAAAATGCAAGTACAAACTTTTTTTATATGTGTAAACCGAAATCAGACTGCCCTCTAATTAACAAAAAATAAATAAACCGCAAAACAACACTCAAAAAATGAAACAGAATAATATAAAAACAGTCCTAATGTTTGATGTGGTTCCACAGATTTGTAGTTCAGGATGAAGGAGTGTTGTGCATGTGTGATATGCAGAGGTGGATAGTAACAAGTGTCTTTACTTTTGGAAACATAATTTCCAAAAGTCTTAATTGTGTGTTTATCACTAAAATTTGTACTGTTAGTACTAACCTGAATCTGATTGTTAACAATGCAAAGTTGATAAGCCAGCCTCCACCGTGGACATCTGTAAAGGCTCCATTAAGGCTGAGAGGTACATAGGTTGGGAAGCAAGTAATTTGAGCTTGCACAAAAACAGCTGCAGAAATGTTTTTTAGCCTTTATCTGTATTGCTGTTTCACGGTTTCAATATATTTCATGGTATATACTAGCCCTGTGGGCCCAGCAATTTGTCTTCCTTTCTTCAAGGTTGAAATGGGAAGCTTAGAGTTACATGTTGATACCAAAACAGGCCTCGATGAAACTTCTGCACTGTTTAAGTTGGAACAGAACATTTTAATAAGAAAAATGCAAGTTATATTTTCAAGTCTTTTTTTTTTATAATTGCACCATTTATATTGATGACCAGCATAAATTGTGCAGCAACAGTTAAGCTATAGTCTTTGACTTTACATCTACAGGGTAAACCAACTAAGTTGGAGTGTCCAATAGAGTGCAGTGAGTAAACACAGTGTTTGAATACTTCAGCAGCACTGCTTTGTTTAAGTAATTAAAGAATAACAGCAGCAATAATATGTGTGAACATGTAGAGTTATACTGTGTTCAGTCAGCGTAACACAAACGTGTTAGAAGTAGTTGTTATGTGTGTTCAGTGTTATATGATTATTAATATTGCCATCATTGAGAACAAATGTGTTTTTTATTGTGTTAATATATTTTGGTCTAAAACCAAATGCAAAATAAATGCTTTTTTGTAATGAAAGTTTTAAGCGTATCACGACTGGAGCATTTTGTACATTCCAACTTATCAAACCACACAAAATATTGTTTTATGTAAATGTCTTTTGGACTGTAATTTTCCCAAATTTCATACCTTTTCAGTACCCCATATCATGTATTTTAAGTGTCTCATATCAGTTTAGCACCTATTAAACCTTTTCTCATTCTAGTGCATGAGGTCATTTGCGTATGCATATAGTACAAGTGGACTTTACTTTTACTGGATAAAGTATGACACTCTTGCAGTACATTGCATAAATGTGTAATTACATATGCATTGATTGTTCTTTCAAAAGTGATGACTTAGAGTGATTTAAAGATGACCTGCTCATATTATTTAGTGTTATTGTTGATATCACTATTGGACCCAGCAGTTGTGTCAGCAAATCACAAAGCAGTGGACCTATATTTCCATCCGTCTCCCTCTCTCCTTTGCTGCCTCTGTCCCGCATCTCTCTCATCCCCTCCCCCACCTTCCATTCTGAGATGACGTCATCTTGGATGTGCTAGCGCAACTAGCAGTGTGAACTGGCTAGTCAGCCTGCAGGCAGTCGAGTTAGGAGAGAGAACGATCACAAAAAGATTTAAGTGATGCCTTTCCCAAAAATACAATACTAAATGACCTCTAAAATTTATTATAGACATAATAGTGTGATTTAGATATTTTCATAATTGAAATGTGATGTATTCTGTAGCTACATGCACAGATCCATCCTGCTCCTTCACTGTATTATTTTCTACTTGCAAAAAACTTCATAACATCCACAATATTGTGTCTGTGTGTGTGCTGTGTGTGTGTGTGTATTTGTCTCTCGACAATGTTTGTTTGTTTTCAAAATTGTTAATGTTGTTTTTAGTTGTGTGTGTGTGTGTGTGAGTGAGTAAGAAAAGGGATAAGAGAAGGATGAAGAATGAGAGGAGAGAGATTGACAACATTAGAATCCCACCAATGACAATGTTTTTAGTATGTTTCTGAGCCAATCCAGGTCTGCATTTATAGTAGTTTTAATTTGATGAATCAGCAACTATATATGTAGATTGTCTAATTTACTTATGATCTGCTTGGAGTTATAATTGCTGTGGCCAACTTGTAGGCATCTTCCCCATGTAATACAGAGCTAAGAGAGAGAGTACAGTAGAAAGAGTCTGAGTGTTAGAAAGGGGTGGAGAGAAATCCTGAACTCGCTGCTGAGGAACAAGAGGGAGAAAATGGGATGCATTGCTATGACAACCAATTCAGTAGGCCGCCCACTAAGCCGAGAGAGAGAGAGAGAGAGAGAGAGAGAAAATGTCAGTGAGATGCACTGAAGGAAAGTATTAAAAAGTGAGCTTGGCTGTGATTCGTCACACCCCTCCTGTCTATGTGTGGGGTGCAGCATTCTTCTCAAAGCTTGAGGGGAGAAGATTGTCTCTGTCCTTTTCTATTTTTTATCTGTTTACCTTTCTGTGTCTCTCTTTTCTTCCCCACTCTGTTTTTCTATCTCCCTCCCCTCTTCATCTTTCTCTCTCGTCTTTCATTCTCTCTCTCATTCTCTTTTCTCCATCTCTCTCCATCCTCTTTCTCCATTTCTCTCTTCTCTCTGCCTCCTCCTCATTTCTCTTTTTCCCTTTTCTGTCTTTCTCTATCAATTTGCTTTTTTTTCCTAATTTTCCTTGTTCTCCTTTTCCCCACTCCCTCTTTCTCCCTATCCTTTCACTCCCTTTTATGCACTTTTTCTTTTCCCCACCCTTATACTAAAGTAAAAACAATAAAACCAGTGATGCCCAATTGTGTGTGTTGCAGCTGCTGCGCTGTAATTCTGCTGATGCTTCACTGTAGGTATAATCAGTGCCTATGATTGCTGCAGGATTGCTACACACTCACCTTTTATACGGTACACATGCATGCATGGTACTCAGTGGCTCCATGTGAATGATGTCATCCAGCAACCTGCATTGCTAGCAGCACACACTGTTCCATGCTGCTCTCATGTCAGTTTTGTAGGTTATTGCTAATATGTTAAGCATTCATGCTAATTGTAAGGCTTGCTAAAATATGATGTTACTATCGCAATAAACATCATAATTAGTATTGCGGTGAAGATGGCGCCCACCGTGGCAGACGTCTTTGTGTGTTCCTCCGGTAGCCAACGTTATTTATTATTTATTTTGTCTTCAGTATTTATTTTAGATGTACAGTATACATCCGGAACATTTAGCTACAGTAGAGAGGCACTCCTGGAGATTGGTAAAGTTCGACATGAACTTACCTTTAGCCTTTCTGACTTCAGCTTTCTGTTACGCTCGCACTCACACTTCACCAGCTCCACGCAAGGCCCAGCAGCACCGGCCTCGGGTGAGCGGCGCAGCCGACGAACAGAGCGGCCAAGACGGAAGCGGGGCAAGAGAGGTGGGCTACATGCTAGGCTAAAGGCGAGAGCTACGCGGCCACCGCTACCTAGCCTGTTGCTAGCTAATGTTCGCTCCCTCGAAAACATGCTGGATGAGCTGAGGACCAGTATAACAGCTCAGCGTGAGATCAGAGAGTGTTGTGCTCTGATCTTCACAGAAACCTGGCTTTCTGGCAACACGCCAGAATCAGCGATCCAGCTAGACACTCACTACGTTCACCGCGGTGACCGCACGGCAGCGTCGGGGAAGAACAAAGGCGCCGGTGTCTGTGTTTACGTAAACAACGCGTGGTGTTCAGACGTAAAGACAGTTGAAAAACTTTGTCTAGCGGACTTAGAACTGCTGATGGTGAAGTGCAGACCCCACTATCTGCCGAGAGAGTTTAGCGGTGTGTTTATTTTGGCTGTTTACATTCCGCCTCGCGCGAACTCCGCTGCGGCGCTGGGGCTGCTGCATGACGTCATCAGTAAACAAGAGACCGCGCACCCGGACGCCGTGTTTATTGTTGCCGGCGACTTTAATCATTGCAACCTGAGGACTGTCCTCCCCAAGTACCATCAGCACGTGAGCTTCCCGACGAGGGAGAACAACTTACTCGACCAAGTCTACAGCAACGTGAGGGTGGCCTACAGAGCTGTGCCTCGGCCACACTTCGGACAGTCCGATCACATCTCCGTATTCCTCTACCCAGCATACAGACAACTCCTCAAGCGGTCACTTCCAGTGAGTAAAACTGTTAAAGTGTGGAATGAAGAAACTGATTCAGTGCTTCAGGACTGCTTTGACAGTACAAACTGGGATGTGTTTAGAACCGCTGCTGTGAGAGAGGATGGTTCTGTTGATCTAGAGGACTATGCTTCTGGGGTAACTGGCTACATCAGCAGCTGCATTGAAACCATTGTCCCTTCAAAGCGCTGCATAAAGTACCCCAAACAAAAACCATGGATAAATGGTGAAGTTCGGTCCATACTACGTGCTCGCCAGACTGCATTTCTCTCTGGCAACGCTGATGACTACAAAAGGTCTAGATACGACCTGCGTAGATCTATCAGAGAAGCTAAGAGACAGTACAGGCTAAAGCTGGAGGGCTACTACACCACAGCAGACTCCCGGCGCATGTGGCAAGGACTGCACCGTATCACCAACCATCAACAAACAAGCACGGCACTCACAACCAGCCATTCTGCATTGCCTGATGAGCAGAATGAGTTTTATGCTCGCTTCGATGTCCTTAACCTTGACCAACTGAAGGACATTGCGGCCAAGGAGAGCATACAGAACCCATCACTCATTGTAACAACAGTGGATGTGCGCAGGAACCTGATGAGAATCAACCCACGCAGAGCAGCAGGCCCAGACAACATCCCCGGGCGAGCGCTCAGGGTTTGCTCATCAGAACTGGCTGATGTGTTTGTAGACATATTCAATCTGTCACTCACACAAGCTTTTGTGCCATCCTGTTTCAAGACCACCACCATCGTGCCCCTCCCGAAGAAAAGTAATGTGAGATGCCTAAATGACTATCGCCCTGTTGCACTCACTTCAATCGTGATGAAGTGCTTCGAGAGGATAGTCAAGACTCACATCCAGAAGACCATTCCCAACACAATAGATCCTTTACAGTTCGCGTACCGTCGGAACCGGTCTACAGACGACGCAATCAACGCTGCTCTTCACAAAGCCCTCACACACCTGGAGGGCAAGGACACATATGTCAGAATGCTCTTTATTGACTACAGTTCAGCATTCAACACGGTCATCCCACTCAGACTTTCAGAAAAGCTCCTCACCCTCGGACTGACACCAGCCCTCTGCAACTGGGTGCTGAACTTTCTAACAGACAGACCCCAGTCAGTCAGAGTCGGCAGCTGCACATCCAGCACAAGAACAGTGAGCACAGGGGTCCCTCAAGGCTGTGTGCTGAGCCCCCTTCTGTACACGCTTTTCACATATGACTGCGTGGCCTCCCAGAACAACACCAGCATCATCAAATTTGCTGATGATACTACAGTCATTGGACTGATCACTGGTGGGGAAGAGACAGCGTACAGGAAGGAGGTGGCTGAGCTGGTGGCCTGGTGTCATGACAACAATCTTTCCTTGAATGCAGACAAGACCAAGGAAATGATTGTTGATCCAAGGAGGAAGCGAGAGCTACACACACCCCTGTACATAGGGGAGACTGAGGTGGAGAGGGTGAAAACCTTCAAGTTCCTTGGCATTCACATCAGTGAGGATCTCAGCTGGTCCCACAACACTCAGATCATCATCAGGAAGTCCCAGCAGAGACTGTACTTTCTGAGAAGGCTGAGAAAATTTGGTATGCCAACCAAAATTCTCAGCACCTTCTACAGGGGTATGATTGAGAGTGTTCTTACCAGCTCCATCTTCGTCTGGTATGGAAACTCTACTGCTCAGGACAGAAAGGCTCTCCAGCGTGTGATCAAAACTGCACAGTCCATCTCAGGAGCAGCCTTCCCCTCACTGCAGAACATCTACCACACCAGGGTCACCAGGAGGGCCCACAACATAATCAGGGACAGTACACACCCCCAGCACACACTCTTCACACTTTTACCTTCAGGCAGACGTTACAGGAGTGTGAAGTCCAGGACCACAAGACTGACAAACAGTTTCTACTCACAGGCCATCAGGCTTCTGAACACCTCACGCACTACCTCTCCAACCTCTCCTATCTGAACTGGTTTTAACTGGTCTGATTTAAACTGCACCTTACACTCACTGTACTGTCAGAATACTGTTTACATTCACTACTCACACGAACATTATTGTTTACATTTGTTTCTTGCAACTTGCACTTTATGGCTGCTGCTCTTCATACTTGCACATAAAAGCACACATAACTTTTATTTTTTATTCTTTAACTATAAAAATACTTCTATTCTTCAACTTATATTGTTATACTTTGTATATTTTGTATGTATATTTTTTATTTCTTTCATTTGTTATCTTTATCTTTTGGTGAATGGAGGAGCAGCAAAGTAAGAATTTCATTGTACAGTGTAACTGTCTGTTCTGCTGTACACATGACAATAAAACTCTTGAATCTTGAATCTTGAATCTATTTCTGAGCATACCCTGGATATCATTCATGGTTAAAAACCCTGAACGAATGCTTGTTTGATTAGAAAGAAATTTAACACAGGCTACAAAGTGGTGTAGTTCAATTGCTAATTTGAAGGTGATATTATGAGACAATGAAAGCAAAATTGCTTGTGTTTAATATATCTTTTGACATTAGCCATTAGCCATGTCATTTATTTGTAATCGGCAGCTGATTAATAAAATGCAACACCACATTTACCATGAAGTGCAAATAACTGGTAAAACTCTTGCTATTCATACGCCAGGATTTACCGAAGGGTAATTCAAGGCACAACTGTATGTTTCCATAATTTATATATTGTGTTATTGATTGATAACTAAATATGAATAAAATGACACCTACATAAATATGACACCTGAACCACTCCAGCGGTAGTTTTCTCAATAAGAAGCTTGCATGGTTCTTTAATATGCATAACTTTATTACATGCAGATTTTAATTGCCTCTTGTGTAGGAATTAGGTGAAAATTCTGCAGTGTTAAAAACACAAAGGTTCATTATCCACTGCTCTGGACTGGAAAGTTTGGTGACTCGTATAATTGTTAATGCTCTGTTTTATGTATTTGGACCACCATGTATTGTCTTGTCTACATTTTTCCACCAAATGTCACTGGATTGTCTGAATTTATTCTAAATTAGAATACAAATGTCACTGGATTGTCTGAATTTATTCTAAATTAGAATACTAGCAACCTTAACATCATAGACCAGCATAGACAAGCAAGCTTTGTGCTGTTGTCTACTGTTTAGTGAGAATCGTTATTTTAAAAAAAAAACACAGGAGTGAAGATTTCGAAGTTTTGTGCACACTCTGCTTTCACAGTAATCTGACCTTATTTTACAAACTCATAGCTTATATAGGGAAAAACAGAAAAAAACAGAAAAAACACACCCCTGAGGTGTTAAAAGACACAGGAATCCACAATTCCAGGAATACACAACTTCACATGGCGGAGATGAACCATTTGGTAGATACATCAAACAGAGAAACCAAGGCAAAAAGAAACATATGCAAATAAGATTAACACAATAGGTAAAAAGAACAAAAACAGGTCTCAGAGGGGGGTGACTCCAAGAACAGTCTCACCTTAACAAGAGAAACAGAAAACTATATAACAATAATCTGCAAATAAAAAGATATGCAACACTACCATGTGGTGGGTCACACTGACAGTAACAGCTACAGTACACTGTTAGTACAGTATAACACAACATTGCTCTACTATGTATTTCCACCAATATTTCTGCATAATTGATTTCTTAAGATGTAAACAAAGTTGTTCAGAGTCGTTCATTTATGAATAAAATGGTTCTTTGCAGAGAAACTTACCAACAAATATCTACATTTCATTTTATTTTATTATTATTATACAGCCGTTGTACTTATGATCCAAAAACAAAATGAACCTACACTTTTCTTCTGGCTTTTTAATGTTTCTGAGTTGATGTTGAATTCTCAAATTCTCAAAATATGTGTCTTTGGGGACTACAGCCTGCATGTATTTCTCCACCATGAATGCAATTTTAAAGATAATTTTTATGTTGAAATTGCAATTTGAAAGAGTGCAATTTTCCAAATCCTTAGATGCAGTTTTTATTATAGAGTACATTACCAGCAGTAATTCTAACAAGTGTTGAATGAGGACATTTAACCATAATTACACAGAGATTGTGAACTGCCTGACTAATCAGAAGCAAAAAACACCCATGTTCTGTATATCTGACTTCAGTGTGCTGTGTTGTTGCTAATATGCCCTGTCGTAAACAAGAATGTTTTAAAGTGAATGGGCCAGACTCAGATACCAGATGTACTATTATGTTAAGGCTTCAGGTGGTGTATTTGTATCTGGTGTATCTGGTTCCTATCATCACCACTGAACAATTCTGACTTGTTAAGTTTTTCTAGAAAAAAAGCATTTCACACAAGACACTCTGAATGACTGCTTACATCTGAATTATAACAATAACAATTGAATTATGCAGGGGTATGAAAGCATTAAAGCATTATGCTAGTATATCCTGTGCAGGCAAGGTCCTGGCTTCAAAGGATCAAACCCAGTGGACCACAATTCCACATGTGCATATTTAAATTTATGCACATGGCATTGACACCAGCACAAAATCTGTCCACCAGGAGCTTCATGGCATGGCCATGACCAAACAGCTGCATGAAAGCCTTACATCACCAGGTGCAATGCCAAGCGTCGGATTGAGTGGCATACTGCTTGCTGTCACTGAACTCTGGAGCAGTGGAAACGTGTTCTGTAGAGTGACAAATCGTGCTTCTCTATCTGACAGTCTACAGGCAGAGAATGTTACCTGCCTGACTGCACTGTTTGAAGAAGAGGGACAACGTTATGGGTTTGTTTTTCAGGGGTTGGCCAAGGCCCTCTAGCTCCAGTGAAAGGAAATCTTAATGCTTCAGCATACCAAGACATCTTTGGTAATTGCATGCTTTCAACTTTGTAGGAAAGGTTTGGGAAAGGCTGTTTTCTGTTCTTTCTGCCCCAATGCACAAAGTAAGGTCTATAAGGCATAGTTGGGTAAGTTTGGTGTGGATGAACTTGACTAGCCGGCACAGAGTCCTGATCTCATCAAATACCTTTGGGACAAACTAGAATAAAGATTGCAAGCCAAGCCCTCTTGTTCAACATTCTTGTCTGATTTAACAAATGCTCTTCTGAATGAATGGGCAGAAATAGCACATGGGCAAGAATGAGGAATGAGGAAGAATGTCCATGTTGTTAGCTGTGTACTTTGTGTTACTTACTTTGTATTTTAGGTAATCCTGTCTGTGTTTCCTTATAAATCCTTTCTGTTGGGCAAAGTTAACATACAACCGCTATAGCTGTGTGTATTTCTGGCTGCACAAGTAAATGGGACTAAAAAATAAACCATTAGTCCAAGATAACATCCAATCACACACACATGCAGCACAAATACACCCTTGTGGACCTTCATACCACATATTTTGGGGTCTTTTTCATGCCTTCCTAATGAGATAAGAAGATGCAGAGTTTTGTAGGACTGTTTGGTCCAAGGTTGTTACATTAATTGTTCTTTTGTGTATTTTGTCATATATTGTATCTGGCCAGAGAAAATCAAGTATAGTAACTTCACAGGAGAGGCCAAAACATCCTTAACTTTCAATGCAAGTTAATGTAAAGAGTTTTTATTCCAAATAGTTTTTGGAAATTTCTATTCGTCTATTCAACAGCTGATCATATTTAAAAGATATAGAAAAAATGAAAATTAACAAAAAAGAAGATACATGTTTTTCTTTAAACCTTGGGAGACTAAAACAGCTTAACCTGTCTCGCTGTCTCTTGATGATAAATCTGCCTCTCTACCACATCAGTCTCTAGCCAACACTAGAGTGTGACTCTAGCCAACACACGCATCTGCTACCTAACAGAATTGTCAGATAGTGTTCTGCTTCAAGCATGTTGAGCTGTCCAGTGATGATGCATTAGAGGCAGTATCAATGTATTCTTGTACGGTACTGACAAGATACTTGGAAATTCTTGGAAAAACAGTACTAAATGTATAAATAAATGTTTTATTTTGGTTATATTTATTATAATATATTTGTATATTTATTTATATTCATATTAATAAACATTTCTGTAAATGTGCGAATTTAGTCAGCTTTCAAATGACTATAGTCCCTGAACAGGGAGGAAACAGACAAAAACATAAAACATGAATGATGCATACAAGTCAACATAAACTTAAATAATTTAATTTTATGTTTGTCTGTAACAGCTGAAATATATCTCTCTGTCTCTTCCCCACCAAAGGTGATGTATCTCCGATCAGTATGTCCCCGATCAGCCAGTCTCAGTTTATTCCGCTGGGAGAGATTCTGTGTTTAGCGATTTCAGCCATGAATTCCACCCGCAAGCCTGTCACACAAGATGCCCTGATGGAACACCTTACAACCTGCTTTCCAGGTATGCACACATACACACATCTGGTGAAACAATTTTGTGTATTTTTGCCCACATGTTTGGGGTCAATATCTTGCTGAAAGACCCAGTAACGACCTATCTTCAGCTTTCGGTCAGAGACCACCAGATTTTGATTTAAAATGGTATTTCAAAGAGATGCCATACACCCTAACAAGGTTCTTGAGGCTTTTCTACGAGAAACAGGCCCACAGCATCACCCATCCCCCACCCCCATACTTCACGGTAGGCATAAGGTGCTTTTCTGCATGCTCATCTTTCGTGTTATGCCAGACCCTCTTAGAGTGTTTGTTGCCAAAAGGTTCAATCTAGGTCTCATCTGACCAAAGCACACGGCCCCAGTTGAAGTCCCAGTATATCAAATCAAATCAAATTTATTTGTATAGCACTTTTAACAACTGATGTTGTCACAAAGCAGCTTTGTAGGAATTGAGTGATGAGAAAAGTTCAATAGAGCATAAATAAGCCTAAGAAGAAAATAACACAGAAGGAAATCATAAAAAAACATAGAACCCCCCCCCCCAGTGAGCAAGCCATAGGTGACAGGGGCAAGAAAAAACTCCCTCAGAACTGGAGGAAGAAACCTTGGGAGGAGCCAAGACACACAAGGGGGGACGCATCCTTCTCTGATCAAAGTACTCAAACAGTACTGATATAATGACTGTACCACCTTGTACTTCTGTTCAGCTGCTCAGGTGTGCTTATATAATCATAATATTATATAACTAAGATGTATTTTAGTACAGATGAGGAACAGTGAAAGTAATTATGACAGTTAATGAAGGTAGAAGGTTAGTGGAAACTAGTTAGAGTCCATGTTAATTTAAATAGGGTCTGTAGTGAAGGTAAGGCAGCTAGTCTGAGGCTAGGTAGCTGGTACGACACGGGTAACAGCAAGGCCCAATGTTCAGTTTGGTGGGTGACTTGGGTGGCAGTGGAACCGGGTGGTCAGTCTTCCATCAGTGTCAGTACCGCTTACTGAACTGCAGATGTTTACATTTATGCTTGTAAGTGAGAAAAGGCTTTTTCCATGCATGCCTCCCAAACATCTGCCTTACTTGAAGGGTGTGTTCTCTTGTCTTTCCCATGTTGATGAGTGGATAAGACAGTCATGTTATATTTATACCTCAGAGAAACAGGAAGTGATGATTTACTAATTAAAGGATCCTAGATACTAGATAACTAGATATAAATTAAAAATTGAATTTATTTGAAGGCTTTTAACTCATCTTAATGATGGGTGCCAGTAATTGTGTAGGGCGCTGTAACTACATACACTAATTACTAATGATGCACATACATATACACATGCATACATGCTTATGAATGAACTTACCATTCTGGCTTCAGCCACACCTGGGGGAAAAAAAGGATATTTTAACAAAACTTATGTACAAAAAACATATGTAAGCTATACACTGTTCCCATGCAATGTTTCCACCACAGATAGCTTAACAGGTTAACATTGCCTATTTTTTAAGGTTCTGCTCTCTAAAGAGTAACTTTTCAAACATATACATTGCCAATACAAAACTAGAATGATTAATTTGCCTTGTAGTGCAACATATAAAGTAGCTACAAAAGTAATACGTTTTACAATGCTAATGCTACAAAAAAATATAAAGTGTAAATGCTACAGTGTAAACTGTAAATGCTTCCTGTTAATGCCCACTGCAAACGCCCCGGTTTCCAAACCTTTCCCTTCATCACTGGGAGTGCAGAGTGCTTTTACCTTTTGGCAAATGGGGAATACAGTGCTCTATGTTTGAACAGATTGCGCAGATAAGATATAGCAACAATAAATAAATAAATAGTAAATCTCACTGTAACATTAATAATCAGAAATTATTAAGTAAATTAGCTTAGGAAACAAATACCTTAGCTTAACATATCACAGAACAGATTTTGTCTTTCTATCATTCCAGCACCAGTAACTCCACTCTACTCCCTCAGATTCTGTTACCAGTAACTCCAGTCTTATAAATTGTGGATATCGGGTGTGTGATATGGGTTTAGTCTGCTCGTTAAGCTAATACTAACCTCTGGCACTAATAGTGTAATAGTGCAAGAGTAGCCATGCAGCATACTCAGAAAAAGACTAAATAAAATCTGAACAGCCACAATTATCAGCTATCAAATAGTTTTTTTGGGTTTTTTTTACATTTTTTAATGACAATTGCGAAAATCGATCTTTTCTCCAGTGCAACCATTATGATGTTATGATTTCTTTGTCATTCTGAGCTCCCTCTGCTTCTTTAGTATAACAGTCACTAGCTTAGTACTAAACACGATTACAAGTATTCGTACATTTGAAACTACCCACCCAGGTAATATTAAAAAAACAAATGGCTGCCTTTTATAAAAGCTAACATCACAAAGGCACACAGCAGAGACAATTAAAATGAAATAAACTCTAAACAACAACTAACCTACACTAAGATATGGATAGCTAACATTAGATAATATATGATGTTTTATATTTGTAATAAAACACCAATGCCAACATTATTTGGATAATATTAGTCAAAGCAAATATTACCTTTAGCTAGCTAACAGTAGTTAGCTAAACTGTAACTCTGGGCAAAAGTTAACATTAGCATTCATCCATACACACAAGGTTAAAAAAATAAAGTAAACAAGCCAGATAATGAGCTACTTAAATGAACCTACAGTGTGCCCACTGGCTTACGAAGTAATGGAACATGGACGTTAATGATGTCACGCCTCTCGTTCCGGCTGGTGAGTCTACTAGCGACAAGGACAAATGAGGACACAAGCTAGTGCAATAATGGGAATTAGACAGGCAGACAAAACTAATTAAGAAATGTTATGGTCCACTTTAGGGGTGTCTATATTTAAATGTACATATAAGAGGACCATATTTGTCCCACTTTTTTATTGTTTGTTTCTGTCAATTTAGATGTAGAGAGATCAGAATATGAGCATAATGCTGACTACAGAATGACCAGAGGTCTATTGTTGAGTAAGAGTGATGTAAAATAGCTACTCCACACAGCAAGAAATAGGTTTGTTCCCTCAGATTTATGTTTTTATCCTCTAAACTTGTGTTCATGAAGCTTCAGTCAGCCACAATCATCTGCACCGTTCAACATTTCTAACATTTTAAACATTAAGCTAGCAAGGCCATGTTATAATCCTCCTATTAGTACATAAGATAGAAAAGTTAAAGATTTAAAGACAAAAACTGCCTTACTTCCTTATATATATTTATTTTTCTTTACATAGTGGACAGTAAGTACGACTTCTGCCTGGTAACCTTAAGGTCCTGCTGAGATCCTAGAAACATTTACAAATTTACAAATGCAAGTTACAGCTGTATCATGCAAAGAAGAAGCAATTTGTCATGACAATCCCGAAACACCATTGTCTTCTCTGGGCCAAAGCGCATTTAAAATGGAAATAGGACATTTTAAAATTCTTTTTATAAACCACATCAGTTTTGTGTTCCATATTCTATTGTAAAAAAAGAATGGAAATCATTGCATTCTGTTTTTATTTACAATTATTCATATTTTAAACAGCGCCCCAACTTTTTTGAAATTGTGGTTGTAAATAGCAACTAAAATGCCAACCTTTATTCCACTACTAACTAAGATTGTCAAAATCATAAAGTTGTCATAAAATTGACAGCTGACCAAACCACAGGTGCCCTACTGTTGCATCCTCCAAGAGCTGAAAGTGGAAAAGGGGTCTGCAGGGTTACAGCTGAACATAAGATTACCAGATCTGATAGAGTTAGCACAGGTTTTTTATATGAAGAATAGAATTTAAAGCCTTTATGTATTATGTGATATCTTACTTAACTATTAATTTCATATGATATTAATATTTTGGCAGTTTGACATTGTGACCGCTTGCTATGGACAAGTTATTTACATGTAAAGAACCTGCAACAAATTCTGTTTTTTCCCTTATCGAGTCATAGACAGATATCAATCTATAAAGTCATTATGAATCAAGAGGAAGTAACCATTTAAAATATGTGATGTATAAAGCTTCTTTCAAAAGAATTTAGTTTGGCACATGTAGCTGTGCTCCTATGATGTATTGCACTGACTAAAGCGGATTTTCAGTAAAAATAACCCCAGCACAAATCCAAAATCAATTTTTTGCTGATTAGGGTTTTGTTGCTAGATGATGACTTCCTGATGCTGTCCATTATCGGAAGTGTGGACTCTGCAAAGTTCTCGATTGGTAAAAGCTAAGAAATTCTGTCAGTGCTTTTTCCCCATTTTAGTACCCACACATGATGGAATTTATGAAGCAGTGTAATACCAGTGACGGCTTATATTTAATTATTACTGTAAAAAATAAGAATGACTTTGTTGGAACTGCATGCACACACACCCACACTACACTAAAGAGAAAAAATACCTATAATATGTGCATAAAACTATGTACAATAAATGTTTTCTAGGTTATTTTAAAAAGACAGCTGAGGATCCACCCTGCATTTACAGCATGCCAAAATTCTGATTACCACTTTCATGTTTACAGTTTGAATGGGGTTTAGTGGTTTTATTTCAAAACATTTGTATTAAGACTGACAAAACAGAAAAAAAAGCACTGCTTCATTTCAAATTCTTGGTGGGTCATTAGTGGGCTAAAAAGTACATATGCTGTACCAACTGCCAGGCAACACCCCCTCCTTGCAGTTCTGTATCTTAATTATCTCAGGTTATAATTCAGTGCAGTTTTGCGCGATCAGAGGAAGAGCACACATCATGTACTAGACGGATTAGACAGCATGTGCTAGATATGCTCCACCACTACTCATATTTTCAAGGTTCTGAAAAAACTTGTCCATAAGCACCTCACTGTTTATCCAAATGACAACCATATTTTGTTTGGGCTACAGTCAGGCTTACAGTTGTGTTGTTTGTGCCAGGTTATGGTTGTGTTACTGCAATTTTTTTTAAGTTTTAAATTTTGTCATGTTTGTTTTGGATGCCAAGCAATATTGTAATGCAATATTTATTGACCTGACAAAAGCCTTTAAATTCTGTTAATCATTAAATTCTGACAAATTCGCTGGCTGGCATAGGGTTTACATATCATTGTTTAACTTCACAACATGTAACATACACTAAACACATTCCATCCACAAACAAAGATTGCCAGAAGACGACTGGGAACAAACAGAGGGTATAAGTAGGGGAACAGAGAACACCTGGGACAGCGAGGAGACACAAACAGGGAGCAGGTGATTGACATGGCAAAGACAAGGAAAGGCACAGAAACCAAATTAAAACATAAACACATGGCTAGGACCAGGCAATGTAAACAGAGACAGACAGGAGAAGGAAACTGGGCTGACCGTGACAGTTGATACTAGGTCTTTGTTTTCTATGTATATTAATAATAGTTATTTTGCTGGTGTTGCCGCCTGTTGCTGCTTTCTTCTTTTTTTTTGTTGATGATATTATCCTATATGCCACTGACTCTTCCCTTGAATCAGAGCAACACATCATGACTCTTTCACTCTTATTTCACTCTCTTAGACCTCCTAATGTACTCTTCGCAATATAGCGTATATTATTTCCAAAAATTTTTCAGACTGTTCTAGGCCAGATGGCACCCTATTACAAATCATAATACAGCCAGTATCATAATACAGCCAGTATCATACATTGAAGGCCTTCACCTTCAATGTAAAGTCTCTAATCGAAACACAAATGATTTTGGGCAGTAAAGTGGCTATATTTGTTTCTCATCCTAACCGCTGTGTAGAAATCTTCATATGAAGATTTGAAAATTTGTAGTTACGATCTGAAGTTTATCTAAGATTTGCAGCCTACCACTCGAATTTATGTTGTTTATATCCCATTGATTGAAATATGCAGAAAAAATATGTCGATTTCTTCTTTATAGCTTTAAAAAACAGCAATTGCTTGTTTCTAAGGCAGCTTTTAGGGACTCTTCATATGACCGTCTCTAAATGTGTGATTGGATTTAATTTACCCAGATTTCATTGATCGATGAAGGTTGTGTTTACTTTTCATTTCAGCTGTGCACTTTTTGTTCATGTTAATAGCTAGTGTCTGAAACTACATAAGCAACTATATTTTTGTAGTTGACAAGGTCTAATGATCTAGGCATTAAGGCATTATCAGTTACTGTAGCCTCATGCAAAACTAAAGAAAAAGTCCTGTATAGTTGGGCAGTATGAATATTTATACTGTTATCATGATAAATAATACAGTACAATATTTTTAAGAACAAAACGTAGATATAGAAAGTACTTGTGAAACAGTGACCAAATGCATGGTTCATTATAAAGAGTACAAAATGAGTACGATTTAACTAGATTTCGTTTGTTTTAACATGTTTTAAAATTGAGCAGCTACTTTGTAGCTGGTGAGATCAGATCCAGTCATAGTTAGCAAGATGTATACATTAGGTCCTTATGTTTCTCTTCCTCATATTTAAGCTTTTCTCAATTTGTTAACATACTTATTATAAAGGTTCATCAAGCTGCTGTTTGTAGTGTAGCTAGCCAATCCTTTCTTTTTTTAGCCATCTGTTGCAGGATTCTACTATGTTTTTATTCAATTAAATTAGGTGTGCATTACCTAGCATTATCTACTGTTTGCTTTATAAAATAAAATAGTATGTTAGCTACTCCCCCCAAAATCAGTAACCATTTTCCTATTCCCCTATAAGGAACTATGAGAAGAATTAATAAAGTTTTCAAAAGTTGCCTTGGTCACATCCCAGGTTAATCAGAAAAGTTTCAGACCTGATACATTTTGTACTGTGAATATTTCCAAAAAATCATTAGATCCTTTGAATAACGAGGTTGAGTGTCGAAATATAAATTTTGCTTCATGTATCTATAAAAACTGCACAAACAGCTCACTTTGCCAGGGTGGTTGTGTATTTTATGTGTAGAACAAGGGCACTTTTAAGTATGCTAGGCTTCCAGCTCCTGCACAAAAAACTCTTAATTCCTAATTATTTTGTGAATGCTGAAGACATTTTATGGTAACAATACTCTGCAGCTTCTTGTTATAATTTTCCTATTTAACATACGTTTTTGCTACGGTTACTTTATGGCGCCTTAGATGTTATAATAACTGCTATGGCACTTTATCAAGAATAAATGAATGAATTGCTGTGTTTCTGCTGGACAGGTGGATATTGTTAATGTTTAAATTTCTGCTGTTTCACTGAACCAGTAGGTCGCTATTGTTTCGTACCATTTGCTAATGTTTGTGATAGCTTTTATGTGTGCTGCACCATTTAAATTGGATCAGGAGGATTTACACAAGAAGCTGATCACAGTCTCGTAACAGCAGTTTGGACTTTCTGGAGCATTTATCTACTATTCACTACTATTCTACTATTCCACAACATATTTTCACAATCAAACTGGATTTCATTTTAAATAATGTGGACAGGGGCTTTAATTAAAAATAGTTTTTTGTATTTGGACAAATTTATTATGTGAACACAATGGACATAGTTTTAATTGTTTAATGTCCATGTATGTTTATTGTATGTTCTTTTTCTCTTTGTGTTTGAATTAGAATAAATGGATGTTTGCTACAATTAAATATTGATCCAAAATGTCGCAGGCAAAAGTTTATGTCCCTCCTGTGTAACCTTGGGCATTTTGTGTTAACTTTGATCTGAAGATTATGCTGAGCAAGAGAAACAGTGTGGGATGACAACTTCATAGAGCCCTCCAGACCTCTCTCATACATCCTGTTGGACTCTAGAGGTTAGCTGACAGAATACGCACACATAGTTTTGTCAGAGGGCGTTGAACTGAACGTTTGACAGCAAATATTGACAGCAAATATTTTCTGATCTAATGACTCTCATGCTAAGCAAAAGTAATTCAGATTCACTTCTGTAAATTACATACATACACTTCAAATTTAATAAATGTTAAAATATTCATACAATTATCTGTTCGAAGTTTAGCCTACTTATACATGACAGTTTCAATATAAAATTTCAATTGCTATTAAACATAGATGTCAAAAAGTGAAATCAGTAATGTTGTATGGAGAAGTCATATAGATTAGAGCAAACTGAATCCTGTACTTATTTCTACAGACTTGTGTTACAAACCGTTACATTTTCAAGATTGTCTTGTCCACCATCACTACTCTGACCACTTGATTTGGGCTCCTAAACCCCAACCCCAATCCCAGATTACTTTAATCCTGGGCTGCCGAGTGGGACTCAAAGAAATTGTCCTTCACTCCACTGGAGAACAAACTGAGGAAGACCATGTCTGAAGCTCCTCTTCCTGCCAATCTACACTTCTGTATATTGCCAAAAGTTTTGCTTGTCTGCCGTCTCATGTATATGAATTTGTGTGACAGTTCTTAATCCATAGGGATTAATATGATGTCGACCCACCCTTTGCATTTATAACAGCTTCAACTGTTCTGGAAGAGCTTTAAGCAAGGTTTAGGAGTGTGTTTAGGGGAATTTCTAACCATTCTTCCCAAAGCACATTTGTGAGGTCAGACACTGATGTTGGATAAGAAGGCCTCGCTCATAGTCTCCGCTCTAATTCAAGGTGTTCTATCAGGTTGAGGCAGGCCAGTCAAGTTCTTCCACACCAAACTGTCTCATCCATTAATGGAACTTGCTTTGTGCACTGGAGCGCAGTCATGTTGGGCCGTCCCAAACTTGTTCCCACAAAGTTGGGAGCATGTAATTGTCCAAAATCTCTTGCTGACGGCCAAGCCCAACTCCTGAAAAACAACCCCACACCATAAACCCCTTTACACTTGGCACAAGGCAGTCAGACAAGAACATGTCTCCACTGCTGTAGACACCACTGCATCTGACGCTTTTTGTATTGTACTTGGTGATGTAAGGCTTGGATGCAGCTGCTCAGCCACGGAAACCCATTCCATGAAGCTCTCTACGCACTGTTCTTGAGCTAATCTGAAGGCCACATGAAGTTTGGAGGTCTGTAGCATTTGACTCTGCAGATAGTTGCTGACCTCTGCGCACTATGCGCCTCAGCATCCGCTCTCCCTGCTCTGTCATTGCACAGGTGGCATCCTATCACAGTACCATGCTGAAATTCACTGAGCTCCTGAGAGTGAACCATTCTTTCACAAATGCCTGTAGAAGCAGATTGCAATAATTTGCATGGGTGAGTCAAGTCAGTTTTATTTGTATAGCGCTTTCTACAACGATGTTGTCCCAAAGCAGCTTTACAGAGTTTTGAAAACAGACAGTTACAACATATATCCCCCAGTGAGCAAGCCAGAGACAACAGTGGCATGGAAAAACTCTCTTAACTGGAGAAAGACAGACTCACAATCGGAGACCCATCCTTCTCTGATCAAAGTAATTACAGTGTAATAAACTAAATACAAAAGAAAAGCGTCTCCGTTTAAAATCTGGATAGCAAAGCTTTAGAAGCTGCACAGCTAGAGGCAGTGTATGACTGAGGCAGTCTATGACTGAGGCTTTATGTAAAGTGGGCGTGAGCTGAACAGTCCCATCATATCTCAATGTGGGTGCATCTGGATGGCACAGTGATGTAACTGAACTGGCTGATGATGGGTGGGGTTGAGGCCCTGATGATCAGTCCTTCACCAGCATTCAACAGACAGGAGGACAGTCATAACCTTAGTAAGAGTAAAGAGAGAAAGTTAGTTGGGCTCGGGAGTAAGATTGTAGAGAATATGAATATTCCGAATTTTAGAGTGTGGCTGGTGACTCCGGCAGATCTAACTATAACAGCCTAAACTAAAAGGAGAGAACCAGAAGGTAACATAGACATGAGAGCACCCTGAGACACTGGGATCCCCCCACTCCACTGTCAACAAACCTGTCTGATCGCGTGAAGTGTTGGAACAACAGCACCAACATCTCAGTTTACCATAAACCTCTGTGTCCAAGAACCCCCTGATCTCCTGCCTTTATCTAAAAGGGAAGATAAAGTCATGTCAAGTTTATTTGTATAGTGCTTTTTACAACAATGTTGTCACAAAGCAGCTTTACAGGAATTTTAAAACATGAAAAACATGAAATCACAACACTTTGTCCCTTGTGAGCAAGCCAGAGGCAACAGTGGCAAGGAAAAACTCCCTCAACTGGAGGAAGAAACCTTGGGAGGAACCAGACTCACAAAGGGAGACCCATCCTCCTCTGGTCGAACAGTATTTACAGTTTATAAATTAAAGCTGAGTCTAAAGGTAAAAGCTTTAGAGGCTGTACAGGTGCTACATCAGGTGGGTGATACAGAGATGCAGTCAAGGTGGAACAAATGGCACAAATGGAGAGGAGAGCTGGTTGGTGCTGGGTGACAGGGGGGCCCTGGTGGTCAGTCCTTTACAGTATTCGGCGGGACAGGTGGGCGGTTATTACCTCAGAGAGAGAGAGAGAGAGAGAGAAAGAGAGAGAGAGAGAGAGAGAGAGAGAGAGAGAGAGAAAGAGAGAGAGAAGAGAGAAACAAAGTTAGTTCTGGTTAGGGTTAGTACAGAGGAGTCGAGGTGTAGCAGAAAGAGGAGAGCTGGTTGGTGCCAGCTGACGAGGAGGCCCTGACAGTCGGACCACCAACAGCATTCGACGGGACACGTGGGCGGTTATTACCTCAGAGAGAGAGAGAGAGAAAAACAGAGTTAGTTTACATCTGGATGATACAGTAATGCAGTCAAGGTGCAGGCAGATGACATAGATGAAGAGGTTACAAGGTAACAAGGGGGTACTGGTGGTCAGTCCTCCAACAGTATTTGGCAGGACAGGTGGGCTGTTATTACCTCAGAAAGAAGGAGGTTTGGAGTAATACAATGGGTGAGAAGCATAGCTCAGTCACCAAAAGCTAAACTGAACAAGTACGTTTTAAGTCTGGACTTGAATATTGAGACTGTGTCAGCGTCCCGAACATTAACTGGAAGATTATTCCACAGTTTGGGGGCTTTGTAGGAAAAAGCTCTTCCCCCCATTGTAGTCTTCTGAATTTTAGGAACTAATAGAAAACCAGCATCCTGTGATCTAAGTAAGCGTGGCGGTTCATAATAGGAAATTAGATCTTGCAGGTACTCCGGTGCAAGACCGTGCAGGGCTTTATACGTCAATAAAAGAATTTTATAGTCGATACGGAATTTAACAGGAAGCCAGTGTAGCGCTGATAAAACTGGACTGATTTGATCAAATTTCCTGGTTTTAGTTAGTACTCTAGCTGCAGCGTTCTGAACTAACTGAAGATTATTTAGGTTCCTACTGGAGCATCCTGACAATAATAAATTGCAGTAATCTAGCCTTGAGGATATAAAGGCATGTATCAGCTTTTCAGCATCAGACATAGATAACGCATTTCTTAACTTGGAAATGTTTCGCAGGTGAAGAAACGCTGTCCTTGTAATATTACCTATGTGTTGATTAAATGTCAGATCTGAGTAAATTGTTACACCAAGATCTTTGGCTACTGAACCAGGAACTACAGAGAAGTCAGCAAGATTTAGCATTAAATCTGAACATTTATTCCGAGCAGCCTTATCATCTGGTTTGGCTGATATGTACAGCTGTGTATCATTGGCATAGCAATGGAAACTGATTCTATGTCTGTTTATAACTGAGCCTAATGGTAACATATATAGTGTAAATAACAGAGGACCTAAAACAGAACCTTGTGGAACTCCATATTTCACTCTTGTATGATTAGATGATACATTGTTTATCTTTACAAACTGAAAACGATCACTAAGGTAAGATGTGAACCAGGATAACGCTGTTCCTGTGATTCCAACCATATTTTCTAATCTGAGAGAATAACATGATCTATAGTGTCAAAAGCTGCGCTTAGATCGAGTAGTACCAGCAGAGATACGTGGCCCTGATCAGAGGCAAGAAGAAGATCATTTGTTATCTTAACTAAAGCTGTCTCTGTGCTGTGGCCTAAAACCAGATTGGATTTGGATTGGATTTTTCATATATGTTGTTCTTATGTAGATAAGAACAGAGTTGTCTAGCTACAGCCTTTTCTAAAATCTTAGAAATAAATGGTAAGTTGGAAATCTGTCTATAACTGGACTGTTCTCTGGGGTCAAGATTTGGTTTCTTTATCAAAGGTTTAATCACAGCTAGTTTGAAAGACTCTGGTACATGACTCAGACTAAAAGAAGAGTTTATGATAGATTTAATAATAGCTGGTAATACTTGTTTCAATAGGTTTGTTGGAATCATATCAAGTGTGCATGTAGCAGAATTTGAAGAAGAGAAGTTTTTCTAGTTCTGTCTGCTGAAGTGGACAAAATGTTTCTAGTCTTTCTTCTATAACCACATTTCGTGCTGTCTCAGCCAAACCAGATGAAGGATAGGTTACTCATATTTGTAGAACTTTTTGTCTAATATTCTCGATTTTGCTATTGAAAAAGTCCATGAAATCATTGCTGCTGTAGTTGGCGGGTATTCCTGGTGGTTCCAGGTTCCAGGTTCCTGCCTGGTTTTTGGTAAGTTTTGCGATGGTGCTAAATAAAACTCTAGGATTGTTTTTGTTGTGTTCGATGAGAGAGGACAGGTATGCTGAGCGTGTGTTGATAAGTGCCTTTCTGTAACTGCTAAGGCTGTCTTTCCAAGCAGAGTGTAATACCTCCAGCTTGTTCACTCTCCATTTGCGCTCTAATTTCTGTACTGTCTGTTTTAAGGTGCAAATTTCATTGTTATACAACCGAACAAGCTTTTTCTGTTGCATCTTTTTAATTTTTATAGGTGCAACATTGTCTTAAGTTAATCGGAGCATATTTTCTACGCAGTCTGTCTAGCTGTGTTGGGTCTGATGACGGACAAATTATGGTTGATAAATCTGAAAGCATTGCAATAAAGTGCTGAGATGTATTTGCCATTATTGAACGTTTCATGCAATAACGGGGTGATGTACATAAATTTTCACTAAGACTCAATTCATATGAAATTAGGTAGTGATCTGAGACTACTGAAGTCTGTGGAAGAACAGTAAGATTATGTATATCAACACATAAAGTCAAAACTAGATCTAGAGTGTGAGGAGTAGGCCCTATTACATTCTGAGTGAGACCTAAAGAGTCTAAGATAGATGAGAAAGCCTTTTTAATGGATCTGCTGAGTTCTCAAAGTGAATATTAAAATCTCATGCAATTATTTGTTTCTCAGTGCTCACTGCTAGATCTGCAGCAAAGTCAGTGAATTCTTTTAAGAATTAAGAATAAGGTCCTGGTGGTCTATAAATACTGACTAGGGTGAGTGAATACTTTTGGCAATACAGTGTTACATCCTGTACATTTTAATATCTATTTTTAAAGGTTTTACAGACCTTTATCTCTGTTCATACAAAGGATCTCCATCTCAAATTCTTTTTTTGGTCATACAGTCTCTTCTTATACTTAAATCACATGTTAAACGCATATTCTGAGCTAGTCGTTTTTTTGAAAGATTTTCCTTCAACTGGTGTTCTGAGTATAGTAATAGAGAGTGCCATCTAATGCATCAGTCCAACATGTATCCAAAAGTGTTCAAGTGGGTTTAGATCTGATGACTGACTGTAAAGACCACAGCAGATTTACGTCATTGCCATGCTCATCAAACTATTATGTGTAACATTCATGCCCAGTGGATGAAGGCATTATCATCCTAGAACACATCATTCCTGTTGGGATACAATTTTTTTTATTATGGTATAAATTTGATCACTTGCTTTGTACTGTCAATTGCTTATGCTGATACTCATGCCTTTTTCCCCATAAGTTTGTAATTTATCTGGGTGTTAGAAGACAGACCAACAGAAGACATGTTGCTCTCAGACTCTTTTAGGTAATGTAATTCAGTTATTTTTCAAGCCATTCATAAAATGAAAAGTGAGGAAAAAATGTTTTGTTTTCTTCTTTATGGAGGTGTATGTTTTATATGCTACCATCTGCTGGCTATATAGAGAAGTACCTCAGATCGTAGCAGGTACATGAAACCTTGTTGTTATACACTTTATGCACAGACCAAAAACGTAGTATTTGTCTGGAAACCCTTGTTTTTCTGTCACTGACTTTTGGTCAGTTATGCACAAAGTGGCTGTTATTTCTTGAACCACGGCAATGAAGGTGGTAAACAGATATGCATTATTACCGTATTACCGGTCAGTTTTGTGCAGAAACTGCTAAGTTTAGTTCTGTATCATCAGTGATAACTATCCTACTGTCTAACGTTCTTTGCGTTTGTGTGGTGGTGTAAGTCCACCACACAATTTGTCCCTTTGCCCTCTGGACAGAAATATCACTCAGATTTCTTTGTAGTCTAATTCAAGGCCATGTAAGGAAAGGATTCACCACCCAAACACAGATGTAACAAATGAGAATACAGAATGGTAAAGTTTTGAGCTCTGCTTATAGAACTTGACCAATCAAAGCGTTCAGACCTCAGTGCGAGGAACCCTGTGCTTCCTCTTCAAAAAAAGGGACGTGACAAAAAAGAGAAAAAGAGCCCAGTCTTCATGGTTGCGTCATGTTGTCATGGCAACTACTAAGGTATGATGTAATGGCAGGCAACACTTAACCCAGACTAGTTACGGCTTATTGTCAGCTTTACCCCGCTTGTTTGGGCTCGTGCATGTATGTATGGATTTGTGGTAAAGCTGATTGAGGTAATATGAGGACTGAAGTAAAGAGAGGACATCATGTACCCTGAGGTACTCAGTCTAGTCTGTTAAAGTCACGTGCCTGCAAGACTTGTTCAATTGCTTTGCTGAATGTTTTAAGATAAAAGTTCAAACACAATGCTAATGAGTACAATTGTTTCTAAAATATTCAACTAAAAGATGTTGTTATTACATATATTAAATACTTAGCATTTAAACATATAACTGCATGAACTGGTTTATTTAAAACCTTATAAGCATGGAGTAGGAGGTTTTCAGAACCTTGTTGTTACTCATGTAAACTAAGTCTATGAGTGAGTCACAATTTGGTCAGACTAGCGTTGCCAGTTTTGGAGCATTTATCAGATTGAGGCGCTTATGGAAAGATATGAAAGATGAGGTAATGCCTGGTCCACTGTGATTGGTGGCATTTTAGTGGTTGGGGATATCAGCAAGCAAAGCACTGCTTTTGATTGGCTTTCCATGGTTTTTTGTTTTATCACACATATTCCTAGTTAATGCTACTTCTGGGAAAACATATGCATATGGTAACAACATACCTACACTGCATAATGCTAACCTTAACATGAACGATCACAATAAATTTTTTACACTTTTTTTTTCTCTCTCTGCTTTGTGTTTCAAAAATTCACTTTGTATTAGAACCAAAACACATAATTAACATTAAAGTTAAAAGTAAAATTAAGTAAAGTAAAAAGTAAAGAGGAAAAGTTTTATGTAAAGTTTATGTGAACGTACTTGACACTGCTTCATCAGCCAATTCTGCAGGTTTTAAAGTTCACTGGGAATATTCCCCGAGGATTTGTATAGCTGGTTTTGAGACAAAATGATTTTCCTAATGGTTTTTTTTTCCACCTTTCACCTCTCAGGTGTACCCACACCAAGTCCAGAAATCCTGCGGCACACACTTAACATGCTGGTTCGGGAGCGGAAGATCTATCCCACACCTGAGGGCTACTGCATTGTTACACCCCAGACCTACTTCATCACCCCGTCCCTTATTCGCTCCAACAGCAAATGGTACCACCTGGATGATCGACATCCAGACCGCCAACAGCAGCAGCAGCAGCAGCAGCAGCAACAACAACAGCAGCAACAGCAGCAACAACAGCAACAGTCACAGCAGCATCAGTGTACATCACCTCAGTCAGGCACAATCACACCTTCTACATCTGGATGTGTGCGGGAAAGGCTAAACCACAAGAACCACTGCGACTCATACAACTCATACCGGGACGAGGTGCCAAGCAATCACACCACACTTCAGAGGAAGTCCCCCAAGGAATCTAAGGGAGATCCCCCCTCATACCCTCAGCCCCCACCACCTCCACCAACCATACAACACCCACCTGATCCAGACAAGAACAGGAGCAACCCTTCCTTCTCTTACAAGACAGACACTCTGACCAAGAAGAAGGAGGGAAGTGCTGGGGGCAGCAGCGATAGGCAATCCAAGAAGTTTGGGCTAAAGCTTTTCCGACTGAGTTTCAGAAAAGACAAGACGAAGCAGTTGGCGACCTTCTCTGCCCAGTTTCCACCAGAAGAATGGCCTCTTCGGGACGAGGACACACCATCTTCTGTGGCCATTCCTCGTGAGGTAGAGATGGAGATCATCCGGCGGATCAACCCGGATCTGACAGTGGAGAATGTGGCACGTCACACGGCTGTGATGAAGCGCTTGGAAGAAGAACGTGCTCAGCGCTGCAAGGCAAGTTCGTCTGCTCAGCACAGCAGCGCCCGCAGCCGGCGCAGCCGGGGCCACCGCCGTGTGCCACATGGCAAATCACGATCTCACAGCAAGACCCGCCAAACCTCTCGTGGAGACCCATCTGAAGGTTCCAACCTGGATCTGGCTGCTGCAGTGGGCCTGGAGAGGGACTACCGTTTCTTCAGCCACTCTCTTGTACGCTCTCCTAGGGAGGGAATGTACACAGTGGAGCGTAGAAGTGGTGCTGCTTACCTTGTCCACAGCAACCCCAACATTGCAGAGTCATATTTCCCAGTTACACCTGAATGGGACGTGTCAGGAGAACTTGCAAAGAGACGGACAGAGATGCCCTTTCCAGAGCCTTCACGTGGTACCTCACATTCTAGAGTGCATCGGAGCCACAGCCACACGCAAGACCGCAAGTCCCGTACTGAGCGGCCAGACAAGGCTAAAGAGAGGTCGAGATCCATGGATAACTCCAAGGGTCCGCTGGGAGGTGGAAGCTCAAATCTAGGCACTCCAGAGGAGTATGACCGCAGTCCAGACCACCGTAGTCGATATTATACTGATGACGGGACACTAAGAGCCTCCTCACAGAAAGCCTCCCACTATTCACGCATTATGTTCTCTGCTGCTAAGTTCAACTCTGAAATGTCTGTGCCAGATATGGGTAAGATGAGCATAGACACCCCTCTTGAGCGGAACAAGAGCAGGGATAGCTTGCCTGCTTACAGTGATTTAAAGGCCCTGTCGCCCAAGCCACTTGCGGACGACTACTTCCAGTGCAATACATCGAATGAAACAATCCTAACTGCCCCGTTGCCACTGGGCAAAGCCGACCATGACACTTTAACGCCATCAGATGGGATCCGTAAGGGATCACCGGCAGATCGGCAGACACCGCACCTCACCTCCCCACATCCCATGGATTACAAAGAGGACACTTCCACCAAAGGCCACAATGGCTCCGGTAAACCCACACCTAGCCAGACTCCTGAGCCCATGTCAAATGGACGTTTGATGCAGCATCAACACAACACTGACCCAGGGGGTGGGGGAGGGGGTGGTGTGGGTATTAGCAGCAGTGGATTGGTGGTGGATAAGAGGAAAGAGATTTTCAGTAAGGACACTTTGTTCAAGCCACCACATAATGTTTTGACAATGAGCTATGTAGACAGTGGCTATTCAAAATCGGGCACGTTGCGAAAGACCCCTCATATGAAATCGTCCGAGATGCTTGACACTCTCGAGCAACAACCTCCACCACCTAATTCTGCCCCACCAACTGCATCAGCCCCGCCCCCTACAGGTTCGGAGCAGGGTGCCCCCCCTGCTTCAGAAGCCACATTTGACTACTACAATGTGTCGGACGATGACGATGAGGAAGAGGTGGAGGATTCTTCTCATAAAGAGGCAGCACCAGCAGAGGGAAAGGGACGAGCAGTGGGTGGCGAGGGTGGTTGTGGGGTTGGGGGTGGGACCATGCAGTGGCTGTTGGAACGGGAGAAGGAGCGTGATCTACAGAGAAAATTCGAGACTAACCTGACTCTGCTGAGCCCTAAGGAGAACGAAAACACCAGCAGCCAGAAGTCAGCACACTCCGCACGGCTGGACAGCATGGACAGCAGCAGCGTCACTGTAGACAGCGGCTTTAATTCCCCTCGGTAAGTTTACTCAATGCAGGCAAGGTGGGCACAGGGCATCAGGAAATGTCCACTATTGTCTTTTCTGATAAAAAATATGTTCTGTTTTTCAGTGATTTTACACATGCTGTTCTATAAAGTATGCTTGGCTTTTATGAAAAAACTTTAATAAAATACAACTAAATATTATACAAAAGATCAGAACGCAAGAGTAGAGTATTTATGGTGCTGTAAAATGTTTGCAAAAATAGTCCAAAAAAGCACAAGATAAATAAAGGTGAAAATATTTTGAGAATGTGGAGAAATGTGCATAAGGGACAAGACCAATGGTCAGTATTGGATACTCATAATTTTTGGGTCCTCAGGCAGCACTGCATTAAAAACAGGCATGATTCTGTACTGGAAATCATTGCATGGGCTCAGAAATACCAAAAGAAACCATTGTCTGTGAACACAGTTTGACACGCAATCCACAAATGCAAATAAATATCATGCAAAAAAAGCCATATGTCAACACGATTCAGAAATGCAGCTGTGTCCTCACCCCTGAGACATTTACAGACATTTACATTTGCAGTTAAAAGAAGAAGGGATGCTACACAATAGTACACATGGCCCTCTCCCAACTTCTCTGAGATTGCCCCATAGGCTTATTCCAACCTCTTGTTTGTCATGTTGAAGGTTCTGCTTCCATTCACATCATTTAATGTAGTTGCCTAGAGTAAGAGTAAGAAAGAGTACAATTATTATTTACAATTTAGATAGTAAATTTCTTCCCTAAACGTTTTGGCAGTTTCAGCTGTATATGCTTTATAAACAAAAAAACAGATACTAAACCCAGGCAATTAAGCATTCAGGAAGGATCGTTCTGTGTTCCAGAACACACTGTGACAACAAATGTGAATAAATGAAAAGCAGTAACTTGCCAAAGGTTTTTGTTGTGAATGTGAACTATTTTCATAATAAAGGTGCTATTAAAAACATGCTGTTTTACATATAAAGAAGATTCAACAAACCATATATACAGAATAACCCCAATCCTGTGTGAATTGCCAGGTCAGAAGGTACTTGTCATATCCTGTGGAAAAGGGCTTTTCTTTTCTTGAAGTTAGACTAGACAAAATTCTACCATTTGTGAAGTTTTTTTGTATTTTTGTATTGTCAGTATTTCTGACCCCTTCACAGAGAAGATGAATTAGATGAAACAGTATTCAAAGAAAACCTATTCAAAATGTGAATAATGTGTCTTCCGAAGGTGTTAATAAATTACCTACTATTGACATGTAATGTCCCATACATCAAAAGTCCAAAACATATCAGTAGCAAAATTTAAATAAAATATAATATGCCAAATAGCAATGTATTTTTATGATTGAATTCAAAATTAATATTTACATTTAATACAGCAATTTTACTTTTCCATTTGGACATATAAATGGCACAATAATATAAAAATGTATGAGTAATTTAATTTCAGTTAAAATGTATTTCAGAATTTTATGGATATGCTTCATGTAATTATACAATAATGGTGTAAACATGAAAATGTACCTTACATGCAATTGCGCTCTCTAATAATGCATTACACCAGAAAGATCGCAAAATAAATTTCGCACTACTTTTTATTTCTTTTTTTCTTTTGTGGCAAAATGATTATGATTTCTATATTATATAGACTTACTCATTCATAGACTTACTCATCACAGGCCTTTATTTAATCAGGATGAGGCCACAGGAAAGGCTTAATCTGAAACATAGCAGCTGAAAAGTCTGAAGCTATTCTTATATTAGCAGAGGAGGTGAAGCAGATTAATATATCCACTTGTAATGCTTTTTAACTTTAAACTTTTGCCAGCTCCGTCACTCGGCTAGTATGTATGATTAATATACAGTTAGGCCCAGAAATATTTGGACAGTGATACAAGTGATACCAAAACAAATTCAATATACAGTTATGATTTGAATCTGGAAACTGTTGCTGTGAACCCACATCATGCGGTAAAACGAGTTCTTAATGAAAGTGAAACAGACCATCATTAGGCTGAGAGAGGGTAACTGTTAGGAGTGGCCAAATTAACAGTTTGGTACATTCTGGGGAAAAAAGAGTGCGCTGGTGAGCTTGGGAACTCAAAAAGGCCTGGAAGCCTATGGAAAACATAAATAGTGGATGATCGCAGAATCCTTTCCATGGTTCAGAAAAACCCCTTCACAACATCCACCCAAGTTAAGAACACTCTCCATGAAGTAGATTTATCAGTATTTAAGTCTACCATCTTCTCGACTTTATGAGAGCAATAACAGAGGGTTCACCACAAGGTGCAAATCATGAATTAACCCTTAAACATTGAAACCCCAGATTAGACTTTGGCAAAAAAGCATCCAAAGAAGCCAGCCCAGCTCTGGAACAACATTCTAGGGACAGATAAAACTAAAATCAAGCTGTATCAAAATGATGGGAGGAAGAAGGTTTGGAAAAGGCTTGGAACAACTTGTGATCCAAACCACACCACATCCTGGCATGGCATGAGCATGCATGGCTTCCAATGGCACTGGGTCACTAGTGTTTATTGATGATGTGCCAGAAGACAGAAGCAGCTGTATGAATTCTGAAGTGTACAGGGATATACTTTCTGCTCAGATTCAACCAAATGCAGCAAGGTTGATTGGCTTTACAGTACGGATGGACAGTGACCCAAAACACTGCGAAACCAACCCAGAAGTTTTTTAAGGCACAGAAGTAGAATATTCTGCAATTGTCGAGTCAATCACCAGATTGACCAAGCATTTCGCTTTCTTAGGACAAAACCAAAAAGGCTCACAAACAAGCAACACCTGAAGACAGCTGCAGGCCTCCAGATATGAGGCAGTCATTGCCTGCAAAGGATTCTCAACAAAGTATTAAAAATGAAGATTTTATTTATGGTAATGTTAATTTGTCCAATTACTTTTGAGCCCGTGAAATGAGGAGGCTTTGTAGAAACACGATTGCAATTCCTAAACGTTTCACAGGATATTTTTGTTCAACTCCTTGAATCAAACCTGAAAGTCTACACTTCAGTTGCTTCCTGTTGTTTAATTTCAAATCCAATGTGGTGGCATGCACAGCCCAAATCATGAAGATTGTGTCACTGACCAATTTTTTCTGGGCCTAACTGTATGTGTACCAGTACAATGAAGCATAATAAATACATATAGCCTTCTGTGCTGGATAAAATGTATCTCCATCTGTTGCATCAGTAGCTTAACTCAATTAACACAAAAATAATTTTGACTTGTATATTAAAACAGAAATGTTTGATTTTTGATTGTGTATGAAGACATAACAATCATCACAAGTAGATTAAACTTTGCTGTTTCACCACATCTTCTAACATTAAATCAGCCGCAAAGTGTTAAGATAAAACCATTTCCACTGTGTGCTGTTGGCTCTGCCCTGATGGGTAATTTACAGATGGGGGAAGTCCATGAAAATAAAAATTCCTTCAACCTGAAAGGCATTGAGCACAGTAGGTGCAAATGTAGAGGAGTGATGCTGTTTCCCTTTCTGTATTTGAATTTAGCTTAATAACATTTTAACAATAATTTTGATATAAAGCATAATTAAGCACTACATTTTAATTTAGCTAATGCTACTTGAAAAATGTCTATATCGCTGTGTGAATCAAATATTAATACTTGTATCCTAAATGACAAATTAAAATGGTAAAACTTAATTTTTTATTTTAAGCCCAACGTTTCATATATGACTGGGAAATCTTATTTTTCACAGTAATTTTAAACTAATTGTTTTTTTTAAATAATTTGTTACTTTTAAATGATTGTTTTCGGCAGTGCAGGCACACTATATTAAATGTGGTTATTTTTCTAACACAGTGCAGTCTTAGGTATGGAGGCACTTGAATAAGCATTTACTATTATATTTTAATAAAGCCAATATTCATATGTATGACAACAAATTTAAAATCAGACTAACAAAAAAATATATTCTCTGATACTGACTCTTGGCTTTAAATTTCTAAGCCAGGGACAATGCTAATGACACACAACATTCAAATCAGGTAAGGGGAAAGGAAGCTAAGATAAAATTACATATTTGGGCTTGTTGTTTATTTCTGAGAAACCACACTGTTTAGGTGTGAGAGCAAAGTGTAAATTGAATAGCTTGTTTTACCATTTTTACCTAATATTTCATGTAGTGTGATGTGGTTATAGCATTATTCTATGGATGGACTATTAAAGATGGTATATGTGTCCAACTGTCACAGCTCTCACTCATGGTCTCTGCTGGGATGGAATCCTCTAGAGATTGACCAGGGTGTGAGGGGACAGCCATGTGTTTTCCCCCACATTAATTTTCATTGTAGATGAGTAAAGGTCTTTGAGGATAGCCAACCGGCAGCCGACGATTTTCTCTTCAATCCCACAATTCTTTGCTGCTTATTCTTGATGTGCTATCGAGAGTGAGATGGAGGATGCTGGAAAAACACTTCTTAATAACTGCAATGCTGTGTCTGTCCCTTAGACATCCTGCTAAATTGTGGTGTTTAGGAATGTATGTATTTACAATGGATGCAGTGTGGTGGGTGTCTTTCTGAAGTCCATGATCAGCCTCCCATTTTTTGTGTTAAGCTGTAGGTTGTTAGCTCCACACTATGACACCAGCCCAGTTTCTGCCTCCTGATATGTGGATGTTTGAGATGGGAGTGATCAGGGTAATGTCATCTGCAAATTTAAGTTTTACAGAGTCACTGTCAGAAATGCAGTCATTGGTATAGAGTAGAGCAGGGGAGAGAGTTCTCAGCCTTATGGAGCACCTGAGGCAGAGAGGGTGTTGTTGACTGTTAGAAAAGAAGTTGTGGATCCGGTAGCAGACATATGGGGGACTTTGAGATGCCACAGTTGATCCAATAGAAGATCATGAATGATGTTGAAAGCAGAGCTAATGTCTACAAACAGCACTGGGCATAAGGGCCATCCAGGTGTTACAAGATGTAGTACAAAGCCAAATTAATAACATGTCATCAGACCTGCTAGCTTTATATGTAAACTGCAAAGGGGTTATCAGTGATGTCTTTGAGGTGCTGAAGTAAAAGTCTCTCAAAACACTTCATGACTATGTATGACTACTTAAATCAACTTGTCTGTACTCATTCAAGTAGGAGATTGCCATTTGGAACTATAATGACGACAGAGGTTGTAAGGCAACAGGTACAACAGATTGAGTCTGGGACTTACTGTAGAGATCAGTGAGGATGAGAACAAGCTGTTCATAACAGTCTTTGAATGTTGCCAGTGAGACACCAATCAGGGCCAAAGAGAGACGAGCAGCGGCAGGACCATATCATAAGTTTTGTATAAGTTTGTATTTTGATCTCCTACACATGAAGACATATACAGCTCCAGTCACCCTGAAGAAGACTCCATAGTACAAAAACCTTTGTTTTCCACAAATTCGTATTATGGAAGGAAATCTTATTATACACAATTTTATTTTTAGTTAAGAAGCCTAAACTACAAGGTCGGTAATTGTGGTGTTAGGGTGTGCCATATGAAAAGTGCAGAGGGGTGCAATTAAAGTTAAAAGTTCCACCACCCAAATATATGGTCCCTGTTGCATAAATGGAACAAGAACACTTTAAAAAACATTAACCCAAGATAACAGTTGCCCACTTGCAACTACTTTCTATGCTATTTTTTAATGTACTCGTTGATGGAAATTTTATTTTGCTGTTTTCATAGAAATGCTTGTGACATCTCACATTTATCCCACTTCTGAGAAAATACTGAGCTATATATTGTGTCGCCATTGAGCCTAAATTACAGTGATATGATTTTGGTTTTTATTGCCCCAAACTCTAAAATATTTTTTGGATGCCATTTAGCCATAACCTAAACATGTGTTGTTTCAACACACTGTTATGGCTAACCAGAACTTAAAATGTTTTATTAAATAATAAAAAATTAATTCCTGGCAACTTAATTAAATAGTTTGGAGGACTCAATGTTATTACTTGCTTAAATTCCCCAAGTTGAGCAAGATGAGATTATTATTCTATCTATTACAAACATGCTTGTAATATTTTGCTGTTGTGATATGATTAATTTAAATGTCCATAGACACTGGCCAGCCAACTTAGTTTGATAATATCCCGTGTTAATATCTGTTAAAAAGAAACATTTTATGACCCACCCAGATATTTTGTTGTGATATGATTAACTGTGCTCATTTTGCTAGCTTATTGAATCAATGTAATAAAATAATGGCCAACTGTTCTCAAATTTCTTGTACAATTTTATAGGATAGTCATCAGGGACTGTGGGTTTTGTGAGGAGAGAACTTTGTGAAGAAAAAGATGTAGTAACTAAGATAAGCCCTGAGCCACACTTTAAATTTTAGATTTAATTTTAATTTTCGTTGTCTGTCATGATAGTTTCATCAAGTTTCATTTAAGTATCATAAAGTTTTGTTTGTGTAAATGCTTACAGTGCTTGTGTGAACTGTACTGTATCATCTTTAACTAGCTAAATGATCTGCAGTTATTTTCAAGTCTCATTACTGTAAATATAATTTGGCCAACAATAGTTCTCTAAGAAACCTTGTGCGAATATAGTTTGAATATAGTCTCCAGCTGTGTGTATGCCTACGTAACCAGCGTGAGCGTTGCCAGTAACAGGACTGCTGAATGAATTGCTATTTGCATTAACCCGCCAACATCGAGGAATTCGGTCCACCTCAGCCATCTCTCAGAGAAACCAACAAATCCTGAATCCACCATGCACACTCAAAGGAAGCTGACATGTTTCTGGAGTTCAGTCTCTTCAAAAGCACTGTGGCCACTCAGGGGATCCCCAACTGCACAGATCAGCGATGTCTTTTCATCCTTAAGACGCAGTAAAGCAGACACAAGCGCACATACACCTGCCTGTGATCCAGTCCTTGAAGCTGAATTTATGTTCCTATTGGTAATATAAGCTTAAATTACTCGTATCATTCAGATTTATACTCTAGCTCTGCTCATCTTCCACAAAGTAGATATCTCTGAGATTCAGCAAACTTAAAAAAGTTTCCTTAGTTAAATCCAATGTTCTATTGTATTTTATTCTATATTTTCATGCCCTCCTTATTGTTTGTGCTCAAACTAAGATCACATCTGATATCTGATGTGAATATTTTTTTACTGCTTCATCACTATATGTGGTAATAATGAAAAGTGGAAGTAATTCAGCCAGAACGTGGCAGACTATGTAAACCTACAGAGTGGGATCACCAAGTGCTGAGGTGCATACCACGGTAAAGTCTAAGCAGCTGCATGCAAGCCTTACATCACCAAGCGTCATGTTGTGTGGTGTAAAGCATGTTCTTCTTGGACTGTGGAGCAGTGGAAACTTATTCTGGGGAGTGATGAATACCTGGCAGTCTGAATTTGGTGAATGCCAGGAAAACTGCCTGTCTGCATTATGCTGGCTGTAAAGTTTGGAGGGATATGCTATGGGGTTACATTTCAGTGGTTGTCCTAGGTCCCTTAATTCCAGTGAAGAGAAATCTTAATGTTTCAGTATTCCATGACATTTTGGATAATTGTGTGGACAAGATTCATAAAGGCATGACTGGGAGAGGTTAGTGCGGAGGAACTTGACTGCCACGCACAGAGCCCTGACCTCAACCCCATCAGATACCTTTGGGATAAACTAGAATGGAGATTGCGAGCCAGGGCTTTTCATCAGTGTCTGACTTTACAGGTACTATTCTAGATGAATGGGCAAGAATTCCCACAGACACACTCCAAAAACTTGTAGAAAGCATTTCCAGAAGAGTAGAAGTTGTTATAGCTGCAAAGGGAGTCCTGGTTCATTTGAATGCCTATAAATTAAAAAAGACCCTGTTGGTGCAATACCTTTTGTCTGTTTTTAATTGTTTTAGACAAGAAAAAAACTTCATGGATCATAAATTTCCCCTTGCATTCCAAGATAACAACCTCACATGATGGTCCCCATCGACTTCACCTATGTTAAACAAATTAAAAAACTTGCCTGCCATCCAAACCTTGAAAGGACACAAGCTGCATGTAAGAACACACAATGATAAATTGTTTTAGTCCACTCAAAACTGAGTGGAATAAAACTGAAAAGAAAGCGAGGCCATATTGATGCTGTTGATGCTTTGATTGCTTCTAGCTTATGGAGGTGAACTTGAATACTGACACTTAATAAAGTAAGCCAAGTGAAATAAGCCAAGAAAAGTAAAAAAAAAAAAGTGTTTATAGAGTTTATAGAATCTTCCAATCTTATGTGTGTTAGAAGTAATATTTCTATTTTTAATTATTTTACATAAGACAAAAATGTTAGCTCTTTTTACTTCACCATTATGCCTCCTTACATTCCAACATAAAAACCTTACAGGACAGCCCACACCATATTAAAAGATATACAGGGCTCGCAGTCTAAAACAACATCAGGGTACAAGTTGCATGTAAGGAGGCACAATGAAAAGTAGGTTTAGTCCACTCGTAATGCTGAAAAAAAGGCGAGGGCTTTCTGATGCTTTTGATGCTTTTCTTGTATCTAGTCTATAGAAGTGAACTTGAATAAGTTGAATAAAATAAACCAAATAAAATTAGAGTAATAATCATTACCTGTAATTTAGCATCAGAGTAACAGACATTTGACAACATTGGTGTTGACCAACATGGGCAGAATACAAATTCTTCACTTAAAAGTAACTGTCTATATAGAGTCCTTTCTACAGTCAGACACCTCTCCATGTTTCTTTTACTATAGGTCTCAAGCCTTCAGCTTCGTACATTCATCATCATTTTGCTGTTTATTTCTGTAAAATGTGTTCAGCTTGGTCAGTTTAGCTTCTGTTGTCATCTATTATTATTATAAGGCTATATTACTGTTACCATTACTTTTGCCATTCGCTGTTGAACTGGCCCTAGGTTCGTTGAAGAAGGCATACTGACTTTTTTAAGACAAACTTGACATAAGACTTGCCTGTACTGACTTTGGACTCGACTTGGGACTTGCCTGTACTGACTCAGGACTTAAGTGTCAAGACTTAAGACTTCCTTATAGCACACCTTGCAGAGCAGTGGGCGGAGATACTAAGATGGGGTGGTCCTTAGTTGATGTAGGAAAAGGAAACCAAATCGAAACAGTTTGTTAAGTCTCAGGTTTTCTGACCTAGGCTGCCCACAAAAAGTGACTGGGTATTCGTATTTTAATTTATGGGTTAGTAGGTAGTAGGAGTTCCAACAAGTTATGAGCAGTTTTGAACAGTTTTTCATGTTTCCTTTAATTGTAAGCACATCAGTTCATAAGCCCACAGTACAGTGTGTTGTATGGTTTCTCCTCTTACCATAGACAAGGTCAGGAACTGGTATAGACTGCACATAACTGGCTTTTCTTATCTGTGTATATGTGTGAGTCTGATGGTTTGTGTGGGTATATGTGTATATGTGTTGGATGTTCTTTATGAGTGAGGCTTAAGACTTGCTACCCCTGCTATAAATAGCCTATTTGGGTGTGCATGACTCATTCTGAGTATGTACGATGCAGCAGCTCCCCAGACGTCTTTTAATTAGGAAAAAAGAAACAAGCTTCTCTACAGTCAGAGTGGACAGTCTACATACATTTTAGTCAGCACAAGTTCAGATCCATCTATTGACTGCTGTTTTTAAATTACGGAAGTGACTTTGTAACCTTGATCCAACACAGACCTAGATGCTATATATATATATATATATATATATATATATATATATATATATATATATATATATATATATATATATATATATATATATATATATTCACAGCCTTTGCTCACTACTTAGTTAAAGCTCCTTTGGCAGCAATTACAGCCTGAAGTCTTTTTGACTATGATGCTGCAAGCTTGGCACACCTACTTTTGGCCAGTTTCTCCCATTCTTTTTTGCAGAACTTCTCAAGCTCTATCAGGTTGGAAAGGGAGCATTGGTGCACAGCCATTTTCAGATCTCCAGAGATGTTTAGTCAGGTTCAAGTCTGGGCTCTGGCAATGCCACTGAAGAACATTCCCAAAGCCACTCCTTTGTTATCTTGGCTGTATGCTTAGGGTCATTGTCCTGTTGAAAGGCTTTGAATACTAATGTACATTAGGCCTGTGTATTGGCGAGAACAATATGTATTGTGATACAGAGGTCATGACTCAATATATTGCAATGTATTGTGATATTGCAAATGATATATTGTGATTTTTAAATTTGTCATTATGGGGTATTGTGTGTAGAATTTTGAGGGAAAAATGAATTTAATCTGTTTTGGAATAAGGCTGTAACATAACAATATGTGGAAAAAGTGAAGCACTGTGAATACTTTCCAGATATATATATGTTACCATGTTTTTCCCACAAAATTCTTTAAATAAACCATTTTTACTGTTGCTTCTCATACCGTAGTGCTGATGTGTTGTTTAGTTCTGTCTGCTGTCAGAAATTGCTTTGTGGTATCAGTTAAATGTATCGGTATCAACATCACCAATACTGATTTTGTGTTTAAGTGTCATCGGTACAACACAACAATTAGCACAGCTCACATGACCAAAAAAAGAGGAAATGCTCAAAGGTCAAAATAACGAAGTACTCCATTATGACAGTAGTACCTGAAAGTTTATAAACTTTTTAGATACAGAGCAGATACAAAGACCAAAATTAAATACATCAGAAATAGAACATTATACTCAGTAATCTATTTATTGAGGAAAATTATCTAATACTCCATAGCTTTGAATGGCAAAATCTTCACTTTAAGTACCTGGCGAAGCCCACTCATGCACCAACTAAATGTTTCCGTTAATGTTCTTCAGTCCTGCAGAATTTTAACCCATTCTTTTGTACAGAACAGCTTCAACTTTGGGATGTTGGTATTTTTTCTCACATGAACTGATTGCTTCAGGTTGAGATCAGGACTTTAGTCAGGAGATTGACCTGGCTATTCCAAAACCTTAACATTATACTTCATCCTCTTTTTGGTTGATCGTATTGATTGACAGATGTCCTGAAACTTTCCTTTAGAATTTGCCAAAAAATTATTTGGTTTGGTCTCGTTCTTGACTTTGACAAAGACTCAATGTGTCCTGGTCTCTGTCTTGGCTCGGATGTAGCGGTCTAGACTACAACACTCATCATGAACATTAACATTAGTCACTGTAAGAAATGCCTTTAGTTGTTTGTAAGTTACCCTGGTTTTCCTTTTTGTCAATAAAAGATTTGTTTAATCATGTTTTCGTCATACACAAATATGCACAAATATAGACAATTCGAAAAAGTTACCGCTTCACCGCTAGTTTCTAATTAAGAGACCAACAAATGTAAATTCAATCTAGGGTTTTCTAATACTTTGGCCAATTAGTAGAAGGACAAGGTAGGTATTTTTATAAAGTGGCCAGTGAGTTAAAGCACACAGACAATTCCTCATATGTGCAACATATTTAGTGAAATATAATTCTAATACTTATAATGACATTGAGATTAAGATGGAAAGTTAACTTTAGACTTGCTTATTGTCTCCTCTTCCATTAGCACACGGGAGAGCCTGGCGTCCAACACCTCAAGCATTGTGGAAAGTAACCGACGGCAGAACCCCGCTCTGAGTCCGGGTCACATGGGCAGCACCAGCATAGGCCCACCCTTCACTTTCCGCACCATCCCCGAGCCCCCCACTACACAGGCAGAGAAACTGCAAAAATCTCCCAACTGCCTCGCCTCCATCACCAGCGTCTGACACGGGATTGTGGGAGTCAGGCGAATTTGCAGAGAAAAAAACAAACAAACAAATAAAAAAAAAATGGGGGTCACAGCCCGGGCATGTGCGGGGTGGTCAAGCGGTCAACCTGCCCTGAGACAAGCACCTCAAACCACATGGGGACTGTTAAAATTCACAGGTAATGGCTTCCACAGACTGTTCTTACAGCATAAACAAGTCACTGCAAAAAAAAAAAAAAAAAAAAAAAAGAAAAACAAAGAATGAAAAGAACAACAAAAACCCCCAAGAAAAATGTTAAAAAAAGAAAATTACTCGCAACATAATTTATCTTGACAAGTGATTAATCAGGAAATTCTCCATTTTGAATCAACAGTTATTTTCTTAACCCAGGATAATATAGAAGTATCATTTTTTGTTTTTTATTGTTTTGAAGTCATTTTTTCTGTCATGGATAAAAAGAAATCATATCAGTGGATTAGGATTGCATTCTGATGTAAGGATGGCTTTAAGAAAGTGCTTGTAAAGAAATCATGAGTAGTGATAAAGACATAAGAATAAACCTGGTATTAAAAAAACAAAAAACAAAAAAAATCTCTCATTAGAACAACATTAAGTTCATAATTCATAATGTTGTATAATAAACCCAAAAATGAAAGTCATTCTTCATGACAGCACAAGCTCTGTTGATCAAGTAATAAGAACTGGAGACATACTTTCATGCTTATAAAAATAAATAGAATTTAGATTGACTATCTAAAAAAAGAAAAAAAAAACACAAGAAAAAAGTAACAATAATGCATTCTAAAATTAAAGGATTAATTTAGGGAAAACAATAACTGTTGTTTTTTGTTGTTTTGTTTGTTTGTTTTATTTTATGTTCATTTTTGTTTAATCCCCAATAAGGCAAAGCAGATACAAGTGTAATGTGTGTGACTGTACATCACTTAATTAATTAATTTCATTAAAGTTTCTATCTGACATTTAATCTCAGGTCATGAATAGTTACTCTTGTAGGAGGAAAAAAACATCATTCAACCTGGAATCATGCTGCTCAGGACCACCTTCACCATGTCTGCTCTCTGAAGATCAAAAACAAGCGGGTTTGTGGTTAAAAAAATGTACATTAGCTAACTTTTTTTTATACATTCTTCATAAGATCTGGATTGAGCTGGTTCATGTTCTATAACTCCATAATAAAATGGTGAACCGGGGTTCCTGGCTGCATGCATTGACTGTTTGTGGACATCGCTGTCGGTTTTGAAAACATCCTTGTGCCTGTTATGTGGCTCAGAAGCTGTGTGTGTATCCGGAAGGAGAGAATGTGTGTGTCAGATGGCAGGAATGTGGGTGTTGCGTTGCTCCATTTAAAAGAAAAAGAACATCATCCGGCTCTCTCTTTTCTTGCTGCTGTGATGGAACTTTTGTTTTGACATAAGTTTTGACTTGGTGAAACAATAGAGCTCCTTTACATTTTATTTAATGTAAATATATGTTCAGTCTGTAGCAAAAGTTTTTATCACCCTTGGTAAAATTGCATATGTTTTTGACGCCCTACAGAGCACACACTTCTGCATATTTAAATGCACAGTTACAGTTTATTTGCTGAATTTAACATATTGGAAAATGAACTATAAACTACAGTCATGCATGTTTTCTTATGAAAATAAATAATATTTAAATTGATTAAAAATGATTGACCACAAAGATTGAATTTGATTGACAAAAAATCTAGTATTCATAAAGTAAGGGATTCATTAAGGGTTCCAAAGGACTGTTGTTTTTTTGTTTGCTTGTTTGTTTTAAAATCCAGACACGGGAAAGCAGATACAAGTGTGACTCTAGATCAATTAATGACAAATATGAACTTAAATTATATTGTATGGTAAATTCAGCAAATAAATATAAATTGTCCACTAAAATTCTGGATCCTCATTGTATTGTAATACTTTATATTAACTTATGTGCAGTTTGAATGTCCAATCCATCTCTCTCTTTTTGTCTCTCTCTTTGTCTCTCTCTCTCTCTCTCTCTCTCTCTCTCTCTCTCTCTCTATATATATATATATATATATATATATATATATATATATATATATATATATATATATATATACACTTTTTCATAGGCATATGGTTTACATACATAAATAAGTTTCCAATTTTCTGATTGCAAATATATACCATTTACCAGGGCACCTCAATCAGGACATTCCACACATTTTTTACATTTCAGTCATTGAAATTTGCGTGACTCCGATTTCTTTACAGTGCTGGTGATAAGAGCCAATTCAGCCATTATATTTACTGGCCAAAGCCACTAGTGAACCTACATGTCATCTGAGATTTATATAAAATGCTGATTATGGTACAATAATGAGAAATCAGAAAAATATAACTTTTCTTTGGATAATATTGTAAAACAATGCCTCAGGCATTATGCAGAGTATTCATGACTATTTCATGTAACAACATTTTTTGAGGTGTTAAGCTCTTTAGATGATAGGTTGCTCTAAAATAGTACATTTACACCAAACCACTTTGAATAACTTTGTTTACAACTTAACCATTTAATTATGGATAAATATCAAAACAGAGAAATTAGTAAAAATCTCATTTAATGAATCTGAAAGAAATTCTTAACTTATTTTTGCTCTCAGAATAAGTTGACACAGAAGAAGTGATGAAATTGCTGTACTTAAAAAGTCACATTTTAGTCATATTCTAACAAACTCTGCCCTTATTTGATACATCTTTGAAGTACTTTCACTGTTCAAACTACATGAATTTGAATGTTTAAATTGCTTTACACTAGTTTCCTGCTGTTGTTGAATAATTTTGACCTTGGGAGTCAAATGTAATTGTCAAAGCTGATAGCGAACCACTGGGATGCAGTGAATGGTCCAGAATGAGAAAGTACCACCGGTGTGACATTCCTTCTGTTTTTCATGCTTTTTGTTTTTTGGTTGCTTTATCAGGCAAATGTTTTATGATGAGACTTTGTGTTGTTTTGATTTGAGGCCACTGACCATGACTGCACACTCCCTGTCACAACACACACACACACACACACACACACATACACACACACACACACACACACACGGTTCAAAACTCCACATACATGCACATAACTAGCTACCTCCACCACCTGTGTATAAGGCAAGGTCGAGCGTGGATGCTTTGTCTGTGGACCACAGTGCTATCAGCCTCCTCTCTGAATGTTTCCATGGAGTGGCGGACGTTGTAACTAAGTGGACTTTGCTGAAAAATAAACAGTACAAAGTGCTGTAGTTCAATCTCAATTTACTTTGTTTTTTTTTCAGACATATCTCCAACTTATATGTCAGTTGTGTATAAACCTGTCCAGCGCCACCTTATCATTACTGGGAATTTAATTTTCTTCTCCTTTTTACTTTTATTCTGCAGCCCTTTTCAGTTCACTGCAGTCATCTGTCTCCTGAGTTGGGAGGGTTACTTTAAACATGTATTCCGTTACAGATTACTGATTACCTTTTAAAAAGTGCAATTATAACCTAATCCAAAAGATTGCTATATTAAAGTATTGTAATCTAATTATTATCTGTTACTTTTGTAATACTTGTCATATGACTAAATAAAGACAAGAGAAAAAAGTGTAAGTCAACAGTTATGTCAATAATTAAGGCAAACAGAAAAATTTATGGTAGATTATAAGTGAGTTAAATATGGTGTAACAACCAGTTACGGATGTCACGTTTAGAAAAATGATCAAATATAAGTGGAGTAATGTATGAAAACAAATCGAACAAAACAGCTGACAAATTTGTACAGTATAATTTGTTTTAGTTTAGATATATAAATGTGAGCACTGAACAAGTGACACCTTCAGAAATCAGTGATTTTAACAGGGAAAAAATAAATTCTAGTACATTAAGACTAAAAGCTCTAAGACCGAAACACAGAAAAACAAGTGCAATCCTGTATATTGACTTCAACAACTATGCAAATAAAATATAGGTAAAAATGAAACTCCTGTCCCATGATTATGCCATATTTGTTTAAATTCTGTTGCTTACCATCCCAAACCAAATGATTAATCGAGTAGAAATCTTTTTTTTCTGACATCTCTCCTCAACAATTATTATTAATAGAGGCCATTCTAAAAACTCATATCATTTGTGGGGTGGACAGTAACTGAGTACATTTACCTGAGTACTGTACTTAAGTGTCTGTACTTTATTTTTTTTAAACATATGACTTTACTCCACTACATTTGAAAGGTAAATAGTGTACTTTTGACTTAACTACATTTCTATGAAGGTTCTTGGTACTCATTTTTTTTAAACATAAATTGTCTAAAATGTGGTAGCCTATAGAGTGTTTGTCACAGATGGAAAATCAACACCACAGTGACTTTTTATGTTGTCAATTAAGTTCAAAGTGCACTATGCACTGTTTTAAACATTTGAACATGGCAGTAATAATGGCTACTACTACAGCAAATAAACATGATAAAAACTAAGATAAAAGTTCCTCACCAGAGTACCAGAGTAGTGGTTATATCTGAAGTCCATGTGTGAGACTTTTTTTTAAATGAGGAAAGATTTGTATCGTTTTAAATGTTTGCTCTGTTTACTGTGCAAAATCATAATCAAAACCTTTAAGGCATGGTGAGTGATGTAAACATTTGTTTAACAAACATGTTAAACAAAGTTGTTTGAGTTTGTGCTAGTTTTAATACTATGGTTGGTTAAAAGACTATTTATGGATTTCTGACCACCATTTGTCATATTGGGACCAATTTTATATTTCAACTGGTTTCTGAGCCGGAATGTAATGCTAAATGCTCACTTATGCAATCATATTTGCCATAGTATATAGATATGAGATGCAACTTAAAAATTGTGAGCATTGTGTTTGTGAATGTATAGCATGTCTAATGACAGAGACAGACCATATCTGCTGCTGTTAAAATAACGTGCGAATGCATACAGGAACCATTTCGCTTGGAAACCAGTTGGTTCATAACACTGCATTCTGTGTGAAACCACTGTTTAAGCAAAAAATGCTAATAGTTAGCTAGTGAAATGACCTAGGTAACATTATTGACTGAAGTCCTTTTAGAAATATGTTTTAAACTTGTCAAGTAAACACAGTACTATTAGTGACGTCACACAAAGCCAGTGTAAAGTACTCCAGCACAAGCACTCCAGCACTTAAACATTAGTTAAAATTTTACTAAAAACTTTCTATTGTATTGAAGTAATATTTGTCTAGGAGTATCTATTATTTCATGCAAGTAATGGAATTGTGTACTTTGTCCACCTCTGCAAAAAAATGAAACCAACTCTTCCCCTCGCGAGTGTCCTTTTTGTTTACTGTGCTCAACTGTTAGGTTAATTTCAGAATGAAATTATCTGCCAATTTGCCAAGTTAACATTTGCAAAAGTTTCATTTATAGCTGTTCAAACTGTGTATTTTTATGTATTAAGTTATGTATTAAGTTTACTTCCATATCAGATCAGTTGTCAATATGGAAAATCATTTCATTTAAATACTTAAATACTACGATTGACTGAACAAAACAGAGTGAACTTTTGCTTGTAAGGGGATTCTTCTTCTAAATTCTTATCTGGCAGCTGGGCCTCCTTCCTTCTTCTTCCTCTAAATTAAAAGCTCTTAAAATCTGTGTGATTCAGGTCACATGTTTATTGTAAAACAGATGGTTTCAATGTAATCCATTTTGTTAGCACTGTTTTTTAATGTAGCTATAATCTGATTACTTTTTTCTGTAACTGTAACGGAATACAGTTACATTTGTCTTCTGATTACATAACACTGTTACATGTATTCCGCTACTACCCAACCCTTTCTGTGTGTACATACTCACTATGTTTCCAGCTCATGATTTTGAGTGCAGTGATTTACCATGAAACCACATCCATGAAAAATACTGCGTAAAGCACCCCTGGCCAAATGATATGTTTTGATTTTCTAAATAAAAATATATCCTCTACAGGGAACACACTTAAATAATTATAAGACAACAATAACAACAATAATAAATCAATAACAAAAATAAATAAATTACTTTATCACAAGTGTCATTTTATGGGGTTTTGTGCCCAGTAGGTTTAAATCAGCAAATAATTAGTAGCTTTTTGTAGAGGATGTGTACTTATTTACAATGAACAAATCAGCCAAACATGTTGTGCAAACATACAGTGCTGTGCAAAAGTCATTTATGTGAGCAGTAAACATTAATTAGAATAAATGCAAACAAATGATGCATTTTTAAAATCTGTACCAGAGAAATTCTAGTATTATTTCGTCAATCCTTCATTACATTAAATCAGGTGGAATTTAACAGATCCATGCAGTGAGTGCTACAGGAAGACTGCATCCAATTCTGTGTTCTTCACACCAACATGTTAACTTTACCTTAAACATGGTATTCCTGTACTTATGTTTATTTGTATTTACTCAATAATGTTATATAGTGTTAATACTGGAATTTCACCTTACCTGCCCAGATTTACCTTACAAGAATTTTCTTGTCTGTAACTTTTTCACAGCACTGTGTACATATAACTATAGCATAACGTTTGTTAAATTATGTTTTCTGATTAAAAATAAGTTAATACATCCTCTACAGTGAACACAATTTGGCACATATAATGCACAATTACAGTTTTTGCTGAATTTACCATGCTAGAATAATAAAGCTTTAAATGTGACCTGTCCAAAGGTTATTCCACAATTTATATTTCATGTTTTATTTTTTTCACCAACATGATAAAAACTGGCAAATAAATAGAAACTGTAAACTGTGCATACAATTACAATACTTGTGTGTGTTCTTTGTAAAGGATGTGTTATTTTCACTTAGAAATGCAACAAACTGTGTATTTTCAGGTGTGTTTAAACTTTGAGATACTTAAAAATAATCATACTAAAGCTAAATCATACACACGCCGGCAATGCCTGTAGTCAACCATTACTTTCATTAAAAGAAGTCCATCGGCTTAATTCAGTGAGTGGCATATTCATAAAGCTACCTGCTGTCTTAGCTTTTCAATAGTGACCTTTTTTTTGTTCAAGGTTTGAGGTCCACTCAAACACAGACTCTGTCCAAGGATGCATTTTGGGATTCCTATTTTTTAACTCCAGTTGCATTATTATTAATATTATTATTATGATTATGATTATGATTATGATTATTATTGTTATTATTATTTAATTTCTTCAACCTAGCTTTTGATAGACAAAAGGGAGTATTGCAGCCAAGACTGCCTTGTAAAAAAACGTTTGCACTGAAATGCCTGGTCTCTGGTTGCTGTAAAGTCCATCCAAGAAGGATGCTTTGTTTATATTGTAAACTATTTCATATGGAATAAAATGACAAGTCCATGAAATGTCTTCCCTTAACATTATGGATTTTAGAACAGCATCAGACAACATTGTTTCTAAATGGTGACAGTGTACAGTGTCATGCTGTTAACGAAGTTGATCTGCCATGCTTAGTATAATAACTTCAACAAGAAAACTGAAAAATACAAGGGATCTTTTGTAATGTCTATAATATTTGAAAAAAGTCCCTATTTGTGTAGTAATGGTGTTTAATTGTTGTTGTAGTGTATGTGATATACCCAGTTGGGAGATTGTGTTACTTTTTAAGACAATAAAAAAACATGTTTGGTTATATGTTTTAAATGTGGTGTATCATTTGCAACATTTTAGGTAAAATATAAAACAAAGAAGGTAAGTGTAATTTGCAAGAAAATTTGCAAGAATTTTAAAGATTAATTTAAATTAATTTTAATCATTTCTAATACACTCAAATGACATGTTTTGTTGGTTTTCTAAGTAAAAATAAGTTAACACATTCTTTAAAGTATGCACTAAATTATAGAATTTTTCAGATCTTAGTGTACATTTTGTATTTTGTTTGTGTTTATTAAGCTTTACTAATGTTATTTTTAAATTATATCAAACAGACAGTAACTGTGCATTAAAACATGCAGAAGTGTGTTCTCTGTAGAGAATGTATTATCTACGCATAGAAAGTCAACAAAATATGTTACAGGGCACACAAACCTTTGCAGACTATAACTCGATTTATTCACTATGTTCATATTTAAGGGCTGTCACTCAGTTTTGCTTTGCTGGTCAGTGGATAGGTCTGGAAGTCAGGATGCAACTATACATCTGTCTGAAACCGACAGCGGAATTGCTTGATCACAAGGATTCAAGGATTTGTCCCAAATCTTCAAACTAATACAGACTAATTTTAACCCCAAACTAACAGCCAAGCTACACTCGTGAGTAATTATTACCCATCAGAGTGTAAAAAGAAGTAGTGTTGGGACTAGAGCTGCACATTTTTTGTACTGTGTTAATCAATAATGTGATAAGAATGTACTGCAGAAGGCTACAATATGCAAGTGAACTCAATAACTAATCACACCGTTTTTGACTGAGTGGTTTGACTACCTTGAAATATCACAGCAACAGATGAATCTGATGAATGCTTATTACTATAATAAAACAAAAATATACTATTTCACATTATTACCAGTTTGTACATTGCAAAGTGTATCATATATATGATTGCATTGTAAGTGCAATACTACTAATGCATCTATATTGTGTAGCCCTTGTTGAATTGTGTATCTATATACTTATGTATCAGCATTGTCAGCACAGTAAGTATCCTGGGCCTGGCAATGTTGCAGTCCAAGAATATAATTTGCCTATTTGTAGTTTGAGTGTCTGCTAAATGTAAATATAAACAATGTAGGTAGTTTTGCAGCAAATTTCGGCACCTGTACCGTATACATATGCATATATACGTATATATAAAATACAAGTTTACCAAGGTCTTGGTTTAGTCAGTTTATTAGCAAGAGTACAAGAAGGAAAATGTGGGGTATTGCTGTATCACTATATATAGATTACTAATTTAGAGGATATTATGAATATGTGCACATGCCAGATTAAATAATTTATCAGGACCAGAACCAGCAAAGGAAGATATCACTTACAAAGAATTTGGTAGTAGCTCACACTGGGCCAAATGCAATAACAAGCAGTTATAAGTAAAAAGAAACTTGATAACTTTAACAGTTTCCATGAATATCTTAGAAAGTTGGGCAAGTTTTCCAATTTAAAATGTGCTAAGCCATATTACAAAGTTTTAAAGAGGGACCCCAGGCATAGTTTTAGTGAAAAGCTGACTCTCTGAACCTGTTTACTACACCGCCACCCATATTTAGTTAAGAATACAGAAGCTCATCAATTGTGGGTAAAGCAGCTAAGCAATGACCATATCATGAATTTGAATTTGAGCATCAAATACAGGACCTGCTGTATTTTATACCCTGTAAACAGCCAAATGGTGTAGAATTGGTATAGGACTAAAACTGTCACCATTAGATAAACCGTGCTTAATCTTTCATTGTTAAGAGAGAAGTTAGTCATTATCCTCTTTTTCTTCCACTGTGAGAACACTATGGGTGTGAAAGGATATGGAGCTTTCAACAAAAGTACCACTACTATTTTTAGGTATACACTTTTAATGACAATTCTTTTAGGGTTATTTAGCAAAGGCAGTGGTTCTGTATAGAACTACGAACTCTCAAATAATCATTTGTGTGCCTCTTCAAGAAACCACACTGGTATTACAAAAAGAAGTTTACATTAACTGTAGACTGAATGGTTTATTCGCATAACAGGGTATATAAGAATAATCCAGTTATTAGTATAATGCAAAAAAACTAAAATGGCTGTTTATACTTCTTGAAAATACAATGCTGCCCTCTAATGGTATGACTGAAAAACACAGAGGTAGGCTTCCATTAGTAGCCCATTCTTCGCTCAATTTTAGGCATTTATATGTTTAATAAATGTTTTGATATAAATTAAAATTTAGCTGTGTTTTTATATAACGTAAAATTGTTGGTTGTTTAAAGCAGCATTGTTCAGCCTTCCAATTCCATCCTAACATACAGATTTATTACACTGGACAATAGTACATGGACACCCATCCTAATGTTTAAGTTCAAGAGTCAAACTAAAAAGCTTGGTTATTTTAAACATGGCACTTTATAGGATGCCACCTCAAGAGCATAGCTAGAGCTCATATAGATGTGATGGGTAAGTGACCTCATACTATTACTCAAGCAGTGTACATTTATTCTGCTGGGTCTGGGAATACATATAGCAAATAGTGTTAGCAAAATATGAGAAAGCAGAAAGTAAAAAAAATGAAGAAGTGAATCATCAATAAATAGCATTTAAAGCTTTTGTCTTTGGAAAGTGGGAAAAACAAACTTCTTTGACATACTGGAAAAAACAACTATTCAATTTTATCACATTAAATTCAGATTTGGATTAGCTTTAAATCTAATTAATTAACTGACGCTTCTTTTTTAGCCTCATACTTTAAACTTGCAATTGAAAAAACACTGGGAATTAATTGAAGCAGCATCATATATTTATAATTATAATTAATTGTTTTTATTCCCTTTGTAGTCAAAATCTTCATGTTCACAAGGGTAAGACAAACACAGCACACATTCCTAATTCCTTCATTTGTATGTCCCCATCATTAGTCTCCCAGAGTCTGCTAAAGGGGGAAAAGGGGCAAACGTGTCGCGTTTGTGAACAAGAAACCGCGAATAAGCAACCAAACAAATTGAAAGCTGCGAAAAAGTAACTAATTTCAGCCTCGTCAAGGTTGTCACAACGATGGTCACTTTCTTACAACGATGCTACAACATTGTCAAAGGGTGGTGTATTTTATGTAGTCTGAACAAGGTTGTCACAACATTGTAACGACGTCACTATTAAGAAACGTTTTTTATGTTATTATTTCTACTTCTTGGCAAAAATCTATGGAGATCTATGCAGATATAATGGAACGTATGAAGCTTTCTAGAAGGTTGTGACGACGTAGTGAAAACGTTGCCACTACGTTGTCACAACATTGTCAGATAACATTGCCACAAGTTTCTGAGGAATTACATTTTAACGTTGTGACACTGTTGTTGGCACAAAAACAGTACGTTGGTACCATGTTGGTACAACATTGCCACAACGTAACTGTTTGTAGGGTTGAAGCTAACAATTGAAACCCAAAACAAGTGTCAGCGCATGCCAACATGGTGGTTGCGTGACAAGTAATTGTTAACAATTTATTTGTTTTAATTAAATGTACATATAAAAAAAAACAATACGATAGAAATTATGAGTTCTCTTTTAGGCGAACAATTATACAGACATGGCATGTCAGACTGACTTGGCTGACCAGCATGAGTCCTCACAAGCACGAGTCTTCACCTGTCTGAATGCCAGGAAAAGTCTTCACATGCCTGGATGCCAGCCAGAGTCGTTACTTGTCTTATGCCAGCAGGATGTTTTACCTGTTTGTTGGTAGTTGTTTCATGTTTTTCAGAGAATAACATTTAACCATGCCAGAAATAAAGTCGTTTTATTTCATTTCTCTCTTGCCACATATAGATTTGCAACTCTATATCACAATGCATTAAAATATTGTTTGCATTCATACAAATTGAGTTCATGCATTCATAAATTGTTTTGAGTGGATATGCCGTATATGTCTGCTTGTGGACAAGTTAATGTCCTCTAGATGGATTAGCTTAATGTTAAATTAAATGAAACTTAAAGAAATTCCACTTTGAAATGCACTTTATTAGTTTGCAATTTAGTACAAAATTTAAGAAATTAGGTTTTACCAAATGTGGATCTTGCTGAAGCTCATCAGAAACTAACGTTAGCGAAAGTTTCCTATCATTCCCACCATCTGTAGACCACCGCAGTGCAGCCCGCGGTGTGCAGGGGGCAGTATGGAGTTTCGCGTTTCTGTGAACGAGAGAGAGAGAGAGAGAAAGAGAGAGAGAGCGATTGTTGCTTTGTCGAAGTTCCTCCTAGTTTGCAGTTTTGGAAACTTTTAAAGTTATTTTATAAGGTTTTCTTGTAGTGTTAGTTTATATGGATAGGAGGGAAACCATGGCGTAAACATCTGAATCTGCCTAATCAAGAAACAGAAACATCGAAAGTAAGTGTAAAGATTCGATTAACGTTAAGATTCGAAACACTAGACACTTAAACTGCAGGTTAAATATCCGTTTGTCCTTTGATTTAGTTTTGGTGCGTTAATTGTAACGTTATTTCTGATCGTGTGTTGTTGGGTCAGAATTCTGTTTTTTTTCCCGTACGGGAAATAACTTAACTTATCCCATAAAACAGTAATCAGTAACTCATTAGTTAGACAACTGCTTTAAAAATGACCATACGGATGATTACTTAAATACACTTTAAGGATTGAGTTTTACGTGTGTAGAATTTGCTATTGTTTTTGGGTATTGTTAGTTAATTTCGCTAACATACTTAGCTAGCTAACTATTAACTTATGTAGGTTCGTCACGATTGGATTCACTTGTGATGATTATAAAAGATTCTTTATATGTCCAGCGTCACATTTGATTGTATAATAGACATTCTACACTTGTTATTGTAGGCATGCTCTTTGTTTTTTAAAAAAAGAAAACAAGATAGGAATTACTTACTTCTCCTTAAATCCATCAGCATAAGAACTGACGTTTGCAGACGCTGTTTTTTTGTTTGTTTTGTTTTTTTGCAAATCTGCTGTATTAAAATATAATGTGAAGTGAAAGCAGTGAGCAACAGTTAAACAGTCCAGGAGCTGAACCAAAAAGTTTGTATTTGTTTCTTTTTGTGCATGCTAACAAATAATCACTAAAATTGTACTTAATAATGTATTTTTAAATCGACTTTAAGTGGTTAATATATGTAGACTGATGTGTGCATTTTTTTTTAGAAATCTGTGGTTCATAAATCACTGTGAAACTTGGATTGGAGAAATATAGTCCTAGTTTTTACATTTTATATGTATGTGTGCATTAGCATTGACAGATATGTATTTGAAGATTATGAAATATTATCATTGGCCTGCAATTTCTATATCTGTGCTAGACCAGTAATGGGATTTTAGCTGGCGGTTATAGAAATGGTCTTTTCCTGACTTGCCTTCTTGCTTAATAGTAATCTTTTATGTGTAATTAACACTGACACTTACCTTTGAATTAGCTTTCTAGATGACATGCAGAAAAAACATTGTGTGCACTGCCCCCTAAACATGTTAGAGGACCCGGTTAGAAGTTTCAAGGAATGCATTGTTTTTTTGCCTTCTTCCACCACAGTGAGCTAGTGCAAAGACAAAAACAGACAGATCATTATTCCCTTTAAAGTGTGTTTCTTTGATTCACCGTTTGCAACACTTTGTTGGACAAGCAGATATAATGTTCTATCTATTGATATCTGTCTGCGTGTCATCTAGAAAGCTAATTCAGGTAATTTCTATATCTTGTTTCTATTTCTATTTTGTGCACTTTTTATTATAAAACACAACAAATAATTAAATACTGTTTTAGAGCCTGTTTTAACCGCCTAGGTGCAAAATAGAATTGAGGATGAGAAAGGATATACACTGCTCAAAAAAACAAAGGGAACACTTAAACAACACAAAATAACTTGTAAATCAAACTTCTGTGAAATCAGTGATTGACAATCAACTTCACATGCTGTTGTGCAAATGGAATAGAGAACAGGTGGAAATTATTGGCAATTAGCAAGACACACTCAATAAAGGAGTGGTTCTGCAGGTGGGGACCACAGACCACTTCTCAGTACCTATGCTTTCTGGCTGAAGTTTTGGTCACTTTTGAATGTTGGTGGTGCTTTCACACTCATGGCAGCATGAGACGGACTCTACAACCCACACAAGTGGCTCAGGTAGTGCAGCTCTTCCAGGATGGCACATCAATGCGAGCTGTGGCAAGAAGGTTTGCTGTGTCTGTCAGCGTAGGGTCCAGAGGTTGTAGGCGCTAACAGGAGACAGGCCAGTACACCAGGAGACGTGGAGGAGGCCGTAGGAGGGCAACAACCCAGCAGCAGGACCGCTACCTTCGCTTTTGTGCAAGGAGGAACAGGAGGAGCACTGCCAGAGCCCTGCAAAACAACCTCCAGGCCACAAATGTGCATATGTCTGCACAAACTGTTAGAAACCGACTCCATGAGGATGATATGAGGGCCCATCAACCACAGACCTGTGCTCTTCACAGAGGAAAGCAGGTTCACACTGAGCACATGTGACAGATGTGACAGAGTCTGGAGATGCCGTGGAGGGCGATCTGCTGCCTGCAACATCCTTCGGCATGACCGGTTTGGCAGTGGGTCAGTAATGATGTGGAGTGGTAATTATTTGGAGGGCCGCACAGCCCTCCATGTGCTCGCCAGAGGTAGCCTGACTGCCATTAGGTACCGAGATGAGATCCTCAGACCCCTTGTAAGACCATATGCTTGTGCGGTTGGCTCTGGGTTCCTCCTAATGCAGGACAATGCTAGACCTCATGTGACTGGAGTGTGTCAGCAGTTCCTGCAAAATGAAGGCATTGAAGCTATAGACTGGATCGCCCCTTCCCCAGACTTGAATCTGATTGAACACATCTGGGACATCCTGTCTCGCTCCATCCACCAAGGTCATGTTGCACCACAGACTGTAAATCTTTATTTTCAATCTAACCGGAACTGGAATGTTTATTTTTAAGCAATTCCGTTGATCCATTCATAATGAAATTTTCACCCAATGTAAACAGCAGCTGCTTGACTCAAATGAAAAATTAAATGGGAAAAACTGGAGATGCATGTTTTTCTTTGGACAGCAACAATTTTTTTTATTTAAATATTGAAAAACATATATTGTATCTGACCCTAATATCTAATTTCTCGCATTTTACTTGATTAAAACTCCTTATGGTTTCTCGGTAAATCTGTTTGTAAACAACTGTAAACAACATAAATCATAGACATTTTGACAGTGTGTGATAGCACTTCCTAAACTCATATCTGCAATCAGTGGAGCTATAGTTCATGCTTTTTTATTTTTCTTCAGACATGAAATGTCTACCATTATATTGCATCTGTCATGCATTTTTGTGTACAAACAATGATTTTGGAAGAATTCCTAATCCCATGCAGTACAGAAACATGCCTGTTTTAATGTAGCTTCACCTGAGGACCTGAAGATCATGAGCATCCAATGTTGACTGTTTGGCCTTGTCCCTTGCACAGGGACTTCTCCAGATTCTCGGAATCTTTTGACATTTTAGTAGATGGTGGGATATCCAAAGTCTTCTCATTTTTTTTTACACATAGTCATCGCAGATTGATGACCCTCTGCCTGTCTTTGCTTCTGAGAGAATCTTTAGAACAAAAGTTCCGCAGAAAGTATTATGACATCCTGTTTTAAATTCATAGCCATTAATATGGAGTTGGTCCCCCTTTTCAGTTATAACGTCCACTCTTCTAGGAAGGCATTCTACAACATTTCCGTTTGTGTCTGTGGACATTTTTGCCTGTTCATCCAGAAAGGCGTTTATGAGGTCAGGCACTGATGCTGGACGAGAGTGCCTTGCTCGCAGTCTCCATTCTACCCCAAACTTACCCAACCATGCCTTTTGTGGACCTTACTTTGAATCATGCTGGAGCACAAAACGGCCCTCTACAAACTGTTTCTGCAATGTTGGAGGCATACAATTGTTCAAAATGACTGGAACTAAGGCACCTAAGCCAACATTTGAAAAACCACCCTATAGCATTATCCCTCCTTTACCAATCTTTGCAGTTGGCACAGTGCAGTTAGGCAGATAATGTTCCTCTGACATTTGCCAAATCCACAGTCTTCCATCAGACTGCCAGATGCCAGACATACCAGATGCATGTTTCCACTGCTACAGAGTCTAGTGGTGGTGATTTACACTTTATTTGATGCTTGACATTGTGCTTGTTGATCTGGTGATTGCATGCAGCTACTCGGCCATGGTAACCCAAGCCATGAAGCCATAAAGGTTTTTGTGTTGATGTTAATGCCAGAGGAGGTTTCTAACTTGGTCTGAAATGGTCTGAATTGCTGTTTTACTTTTCAATAATATGCTTGCTTTGACCAACATGAGTATGCATGCGCGATAACTCTTGCAACACACTCAGTTCAATTCATTGCTCTACATGTTTGTGTTTCCAATATATTTTGAAAACGTAATATTTGGAATCATTAGTGAATAATGTTTTGGCCCTCAGAAAAAAGTTTAGACAGCCTATGTCTATTGGGACACGTTGCTTTCTTTGTTGATCAGTAAGATTTCCTGTATTGAAAGTATGCACCCTGAATTAAGATTATTTTTGTTCGTTAAAAGAAATGGGTTGTCTTTCAAACTCACAGTGAACACCAGTCGTCAGTCAGAGAGCACCTAAGGGTCTGAGAATAGCTATGGCGGCACAGTTCACTATCGACGATGCTTTCTCACTGGAGGGGGATGAGGAGGGCTTGGGGCCAGAGGGAGGTCTGGACGGATGGAAGGGAAGAGAGAGAGAGCGGGATGGAGAGATGACATTTGGTCCACTGTCCTTTACCAAACCGCAGAGTCTTCCCTCCACTTCAGCCAACTCCACTGACCACAGCAACTTAAAGTACCAGGTACAGGCCAACCTCAAATAACCTTTATGTGTCTGTTGTATTTTTGATTATTTTCTTTCCTCTGTGAAAAAAATGTTGAATTTACATGCTTCAAATGTGTACATATATAATGTTAATTAAGGACTTACACTTAGTAATTATACTATAACTTAATAATTGTTGCTGTGACATTTCATACATTGATGTTGATGTACACATTGGAATCATGTAAATTTGAATGAACTTTTGAGCCACTTTTGTGCATTTTTTTTTTACATATTTTTTATTTTTGTAACAAAACAGTCATTCATTTTTACAAGACTAATTACCACCGTTCTTCATCTTGTAAAGTTGAACAGGCATTTTTCTTACTGTGCCTTTAAGATGGAGTTATGTAAATTACATCTAAATTGTCCTGTTTTGTACATCGTTTAAATAAGATGTCCAGGCTAAAACACTGCTTGACTTCAGTGTTGGTGTGTAGAGCTACACTGCTGTGGGCTGAATAGGCTGACTTTTGTAAACATTTCAACTTCAAGTTTTAGGCACTTGGGAACATTATATTTAAAAAGGTATTTTTCCAGACTGAAGTTTTATTTTTTTAACAATTACTATTCTAATTACTATCCTAATTTTTTCTAAATAAGATATACATGCTACTTTGTATACTTTGTACTTTGTATAGGGTGTTCTTACTTAAAATATTGCTCAGATAAAAGGGTTTTAGATGTCTTAACACTTTTACGCAGTAGTGCTAAATGTGCGTGTATGTCCAGATTTTAATCCTTTTAATCCTGTTTGACTAGTAATCAGTTTATTAGTTTTTGGTCTGTACTTTGTGTACATACCGTTAATATGAAGTTATATAAAATTCTGTTGGTGTCTTTTGATGAAATTACCTCACAAGGACAAAAATATATGTTTCACGCATTTATGTTCCATGCTTTCTCTTCTTGTATTGACTCACAGAACCTGGAAAATGAAGAGGCACTGGGCAGCCCTATTAACTCCACCTTCAACAACTTTTTAAAAATCAGGTATGATTTTGTTTTTAGGGGGAGACATTTACAAACTTTTCATTTATTATTTGCAAACACTCTAAACTTTTACTTTAAAACTACTTGGAGACCTGTTGCTGGTTTATTGCCTATTAATGTGCTATTTGCTGCTCTTTATTGCAGTGATCCAGCCACACTGTCCTACTGCAGCTCCCAATGGTCCTTTAGCACGCTAAGCTCTGTCACACAGCTATCTGCACACTGCTGCGGGTAAATACTCTTCGTCTTACCAGAAGTTAAATGTTCCGAACATGGGTGCCATCTTTAAAGCCGCCATATTGGATCAAGGGCATAGAGTGAGGCCAGTGAATGCACATGGCATAGAAAAAAAATACTCTGCACAAAAACCTTATATATAACCTCTATGCAGAATGCCAAGCACCGGCGGCTGGAGTGTTGTAAAGCAGGCCATCACTGGACTCGGGAGCAGTGAAAACGTGTTCTCTGGAGTGATAAATTATGCTTTACTCACTGGCTGTCTGATAGATTAAACTGGTTTTGGTGCATGTCATAAGAAAGCCACCTACTGAATTCATAGGACCAACAGTAAAGTTTGGTGGGAGTGAAGAAGGGTGAAGGGTTAAAAAATAGACAAATAGTAATTTTGGTGAAACCTGGGACAGCCATTTGTAAAGAGATTTCAGTTAATTTGTTAGGCATAAACTGGTTCTGGACTGTTTAAGCAGATTTCAGAATTGTCATTGGGGGTTTTCAGGTGATGATAGCTTCATTACAAAATACATTTTTAGACTCTTCAAACCTGTGCTCTTCAAACACTCAACATATGTGGCTTCCTCTATGCAGCTGACTGACAAGAAGGGATTCCTACTGTAAAAGGCAATGCTAAAAAATTATATTAAAGTGCTTTCTACCTCACAATGTTTACTGCCTGCTAAGAAATAACAGTTTAAGGAAACGTTGGAATTCAAGGCAAGAAACCAAGGACATTCAGAGATAGAACTGCACATGTTAGTTAGAAAGCCAAAGCAAAAATATCAGCAAATTCAGGAATCAAAGGTGACCCAGTTAGTTAAGAACCTGAAGCTGAAAAGAGAAAACAAAATCCGCCATGGACTGCTTCAAGAATGTTCAACCTGAACATGATTGAGCGTAAATAAAAACGCATGTCGCATACTTTTTTTCTATAATTTCATATATAAAGTTACTGTGCAAAAACAAATGTGGTTTGTTGCAGAGGTTTTGTGTGTAACTTTAAATTAATCTTTTACTTTAAAAATAAATGGTGTAATTTGTCAAGGTATGCTCAAACTTTAGTATACAGCTGGCCAGTATAAAACTAAGGAAGCAAATGGTAGATACCAAACGTAATTTGTGAATTAATTACAATTTTATATGGTCACTTTAAAATTACACAGATGTCCTCAAATCTGACTTGAGTGACATGTGCAATCTCAAAAAAGTAACTTTACAGGATACTTTCTTAGCTTTAAATGTAAGTTAATGTTAAGAGGTTTTATTCCAAGTGATTTTGGAGCGTTTATATTGGTCCATTTATCATGAAACTTTCACAGGATATAAAGGGCAGCTGCTGTGTTCAACAAAAATGCAGATTTCTTTTGACGGCGACAATATGCTGTGTGTATGTATTCAGGTGGACCTCTCATCCTTTAATAAAGAAGAACAGGAGAGTGGTGCTGGCCTCATTTCTCCTCCTCATCACTGGAGTTGGTAAGATTTGAACACAGTACAACCCTGTTTTTTTTTAAAAATGGCTAACTATGCAAAATACAAATTGCAATGATGTACAAATCATTTAACTCCATATATAGTTTAAAATAGTACAAAGATATAAAATGTTAGAAATGGACTGTATTGTATTTTTTGATTGTTTTAATTTGGGGTTTTTTAAGAATATGTCTGTTTTAAATTCAGTGCAAGTAGCAAATTTCAAAAAGTTGTGACAGGAGTAACAAAAGATATGCTGCCAACTGGTCAGAGCATCCCAGAGAGGTTGAGACTTTCAGAAGTAATGATAGGGACTCTCGCCACTCTGAAATATTTTTTAGATGCTTGTTCAATCCCGGAGGGAAGTTTAAGATCTCCACATTTAACCCATCCGTGCAGTAAAACACTCAACAAATATACACGCACAAATATACACACACACACTAGTGAACAAACACTATAGGGGCAGTTAGCACACTTACCTGGAATGGTGGGCAGCCCTACCACAGCGCCCAGCGCCTTGTTCAAGGGCAGTCGTGTTCATGGGATTGAACTGGCAACTTTCCGGTCATAAGGCTGGTTTCCTATATACAAAAAAGATCAAGAAACTCTGCCGGCTTCTCTGGACCTAAGCTTGTTTCATCACTGCATCCACAAATAAACTTAAAACATGCAATGAAGAAAGTACAGTGGCAAGAAAAAGTTTGTGAACCCTTTGAAATGACCTGGTTTTCTGCATTAATTGGTTATAAAGTGTGATCTGATCTATATCGAAGTCCCAAATATAGACAGACTCAATTTGCTTAACCTAATACCACACGAAAAAAATTATAATATTTACAGTGTTGGTGGAAAAAGTAAGTGAACCTTTACGCTAATGACTTCAACAAAAGCTAAGTAGAGTCAGGAGTTAGCAAACCTGGAGTCCAATCAATAAGAGGTGTAGCGCTACTTTGACTTATAAAATATCGATAAAAAACGATTGAGTTTGCTATTTACAAGAAGCATTTGCTGATGTGAACCATGCCTTGCAAAAAAGAGATCTCCAAAGACCTATAATCAACAATAGTTAATTTGCATAAAACTGGAAAAGGGTTACAAAGTAATCTCCAGGACTTAAGGTATTAACCAGCTCACAATTGAGATGATTTAGTACTGTGGCTACTCTCCCTAAAAGTAGGCGCCCTGCCAAGTTGACAAGGCACAACACAGAATGCTAAGAGAGGTAAAAAAAAACAAAAACCTTACGTAACAGCTAAAGGCTTAAGGGAATCATTGGAACTGCTTAATATATCTGTTCATTAGTTTAATGGATGTGTCCAAGACATGAAATATTATAATTGTTTGTGTGGTATTAGGTCAAGCAGATTGTGGTTGTCTATACTTGGTACTTAGATGTAGATCAAGGTTTCACATACTTTTTCTTGCCACTGTATATACGAAAAAGATCTAGAAGCACTGCCGGCTTCTCTGGACCTAAGCTTGTTTCAGGTACAACTGAGGTAGTTTGTCCGGTGGTCCAACAAATTTAAGTTTGAAATTCTTTTTGGAAATCATTTGTACTGGGAGTTAAAGAAGACAAGGGCCAGCTGGTTTGTTACCAGCACACATTTTATAAGCCAACACCTTGGACATGTGTGAAGGCAGCATTAATGTGGAACAGTATATCTGGTTTTGGAGCAACATGTATTTCTAAAGGCATATTTTTCAGCCAACATTTATATAAAGTCAAATAGTTTAGCAAGACAGTGCCAAACCACATTCTGCACATTCTGTGGTGGTAACTGCATGGCTATTACTGCAGTGGTCATATGATGCCTACCGCAGGGTTGAGCTCATTACTGTCTTAAATAATGGTAAAAAAAAGAAGCTGTAAACACGCTTGGCAACAGTTTAATTATGTATAATACTGACTGCAGAATTATCTTGAGGGAACTGTGATCATAGTCACCTGTACTGGGTGCTGCATTACCACCAACATTTTTAGGTTCATTACATTAAACTAAACTGTCACTGTAGGGAGGAAAAGTGTGGATAAAAAAAAAATTATAATTATAGACCAGGGCCTAGAAATTTATTGAGATTGACATTTTGACCTTGGTTTAATAAGCTGTAGTCTTTAAAAAGTAATCAATCAATCAAATCAATTTTCGGACATAACATGCAACAAGTTGTTCAGAACAGAGAACAGAATCAAATGACACCAGCTGTTCATCTATGGACTTCGCAATAATATTGTGTGTATACATTTTGTTTTTAGGAGATAAAAGCAAAAGCCTGTTTAGTATTGGTGTAATTGTTCTTGGCTTCTTGGAGTCATTTTATGCCTGCTGTACCATGATGCCAAGTTTGGTGTTTCTGGCTCCACATTTCGTTTTAATTTTAAAAAAGAATAATAAGAACAAGAGGGAAAAAACATACAATTACAAAAGGGGCTGCACACTGCGTGGTTGGACCCTAATAAACATACACTTGTCAAAGTAACAGAAAATATGTCTAAATGAAATTTAAAAAGAGGTCTAATAACATGTAACTGCAAAGTTGTTTGAGAACTAGTACTGAATCATATCATCAGTATTTTCATGGAGTATGTTTTTAAAAAGACTATCAACATGGATTTCAAAATTATACGACTATTGGTACATTTTATGACATAATATACTTCAGTATACATACAATTAGACCCAGAAATAATTAGACAGTGACACAAGTTTTGGCTTTTTTTTTTTTTTTTTTTTTTTTTTTTTTTACTTTTTTTTTTTTTTTACCAAAGATACTGTTATTATGGGCTTGAAGTGCAGTGCTCTTTAATTTAAGGGTAATCGCAGCCTAATTGGAGGAAGGGTTTAAGAATGACAGCTCTTTAATATCTAGCTGCCTTTTTTTCAAGGAACCAAAAGTAATTGCTATCTCAAAAGCTATTTCATGGGCTTTTCCCTCATTAATCCATCATCAATTGAGCAGGTAAAAGGTCTGGAGTTGATTCCAGATGTGGCATTTGCATTTGGAAGCTGTTGCTGTAAACCCTCAACATGCTGTCAAAGAAGCTCTCAGTGGAAGTGAAACAGGAAATTCATCAGAGAGATAGCAGAAATGTTAGGAGTGGCCAAATTAACAGTTTGATATATTCTGGGTAAAAAAAGAGCGCACTGGTGATCTGGTAAACTTAAAAAGGCCTGCATGTCCTCGGAAGATATTGGTGGTGGATGATCACAAAATCCTTTCCATGGTGAAAAAAAAATCCCTTCACAACATCCACCCAAGTGAAGAACACTGTCTGGGAAGTAGATGTATCGGTATCTAAGTCTACCATACAGAGAAGACTTCATGATAGCAAATACAGAGGGTTTACCACAAGGTACAAACCATTAATCAGCCTCAAAAATAGAAACCCCAGATTAGACTTGGCAGGTAAAAGGTCTGGAGTTGATTTTAGGTGTGGCATTTGCATTTGGCAGCTGTTGCTATAAAATCCTCAACATGTGGTCAAAGAAGCTCTCAATGGAAGTGAAACACGCCATCAACATCTAAAGAAGCCAGTCCAGTTCTGGGACAGAATTCTGTGGATGGATGCAACTAAGATCAACCTGTATCAAGTTTCAAGTTTCAAGTTTATTTGTCATTTGCACATCATGTCAGGACATAACATGCATTGAAAAGCTTGGGGTGAGACTCAGATAAACTCTACAGCAGGGCAGCATTATAATGTAAAACAGTGCAAACACACAATAAATAGACAATATTAAAGTAAAAATAAGCTAAAAATATACATATAGTTATACTGAAATATATAAAGGACTATACAATACACAAGATATATACATAGGATATACAGGAGGGTCATCTGTGAAAAATGTTGCATAGGCAGGTTCTAAGTAGATATATTCATTAAAGTGACTTAGTGATATTGTCCATAGCAGCGATATCAGAATAAATAATATAAAGTGTAACAATGTGCAGTGGTCGAGTGAACGGTATTGGGGTCTTTCAGCCTCACAGTTTGTTCAGGAGCCTGACAGCCTGAGGGTAGAAGCTGTTCAGTAGGCGGGTTGTTCTGGCCTGGATGCTGCGGAATCTCCTGCCTGATGGCAGTATGGTGAACAGGCCGTGTGCTGGGTGACCGCTGTCTGACCTGATCTTCTGGATTTTCCTCAGGCAGCGGGACTGGTAGATGTCCTGTAAGGCTGGTAGTTTGTTGCCTATGATGTATTCTGCTGTCCTCACCACTCCTTTTAGGGCCTTGCGGTCGCAGGCAGTGCAGCTGCCGTACCAGACAGTGATGCAGCCCGTTAGGATGCTCTCTATAGTGCATCTATAGAAGCTGGTGAGGATATCAGGAGGCAGTCCAAACTTCCTGAGCCTGCGCAGGAAGAAGAGACGCTGACGGGCACATCTCACAATCGTGTTAGTGTGGAGGGACCAGGTGAGGTCATCAGAGAGGTGAACGCCGAGGAACTTAACACTGCTGACTCTCTCCACTTCAGCCCCGTTGATGTAAAAGGGAGAGTGACCACCCTTCTGCTGTTTCCTGTAGTCCACAATCATCTCCTTCGTTTTGCTGATGTTTAGACGGAGATTGTTGTCGTGGCTCCACTCTGACAGAGCGCTGACCTCGTCTCTATAGGCTGTTTTATCTCCATCTGTGATGAGGCCTAGGATGGTAGTGTCATCAGCGAATTTGAAGATGAGGTTGGAAGAGTGTTTGGCTACACATTCATTAGTGTACAGGGAATACAGGAGGGGGCTGAGTACACATCCCTGGGGGGCCCCCGTGCTCAGAGTCAGAGTGGAAGAGATGCTGTCACCCACCCTCACCACCTGCTGTCTGCTCGTCAGGAAGTCCAGTATCCAGTTGCAGAGATGAGAGTTCAAGCCCAAGTCTTTGAGCTTCGGGATGAGTTTGGCTGGGATGATAGTGTTGAATGCTGAGCTGTAATCTATGAACAGCATTCTCACATACGTGTTCTTTCTGTCCAAGTGTGTGAGAGCAGTGTGTACAGTTAGTGCAATGGCGTCGTCTGTGGATCTGTTGGAGCGGTATGCAAACTGGTGAGTGTCCATATTGGCAGGAAGCATAGAACAGATGTGAGCTTTGACCAGCCGCTCAAAGCACTTCATAGCTGTTGATGTCAGTGCAACAGGGCGGTAGTCATTCAGACAGGTGACAGAAGGTTTCTTGGGAACTGGAACAATGATGGTTTCTTTAAAGCACGTAGGAACCACTGACAGTCTTAGGGAGAGGTTAAAGATGTCAGTGAAAACCTCAGCCAGCTGGTTGGCACATGCTTTAAGTACACGACTGTGTACACCATCAGGACCTGGTGCTTTGCGTGGGTTAACTGCCCTGAAGGATTTCACCACCTCAGACAGAGAGATGGTCAGTTTGCAGCTCTCCTGATGTATTGGGAGATTTTCGGCAGGGGAGGTGTTGTTTGCCTCAAAGCGAGCATAATGTGCATTAAGCTCATCTGCAAGTGAGGAGGGTGACCTCCTATCACGACTCATGTCTCCTTTATAATCAGTGATGGTGCGCAGTCCACTCCACATACGTCTGAGATCAGAGCAGAGGAAGTTGGATTCAACTCTGTCCCTGTAGTTCCGTTTGGCTAGCCTGATGGTCCTCTGAAGGTCATATCTGGCCTTCTTGTAGCTAGCCAGATCACCAGAGTTGTAGGCAGAGGTTCGAGCTCTTAGTTTGGCACGAACCTCAGCATTGATCCAGGGTTTCTGATTGGGAAATGTTCTGACATTGATTTTTGGCACAATGTCGTCAGTGCATTTACTGATGTAACTTGTGATGGAGTCAGTGTATTCGTTGATGTCACTGCCAGCTGCATCATGAAACATCTTCCAGTCTGTAGATTCAAAGCAGTCTTGTAGTGTGAAGATGGCCTCCTCACTCCATTGATAGACTGATCTGAGAACTGGTTTTTCCTGTTTAAGTCGTTGTTTGTAAGCAGGTAGGAGAAGAATGGAGGTGTGATCAGCTTTGCCAAAGGCAGGGCGGGGGAGGGGTTTGTAACAGTCCTTAAGTGCTGTATAGCAGTGGTCAAGAGTCTGTTCTCCTCGGGTTGGAAATTTAATGTGCTGATAGTATTTGGGCAGAACCTTCTTCAGGTTTGCCCTGTTAAAATCCCCAACCACAATAAAAGCAGCATCTGGATCAGTGTTCTCATGTCTATTGATGAGCTCATACAGAACTTCCAATGCACGTGACTTATCAGCCTGAGGTGGGATGTAGACTGTAGTGAGGATGACTGAGCTGAAGTCTCTGGGCAGAAAAAAAGGTCGAACTTTGACCATTAAGAGTTCAATGTCTGGAGAGCAGTGACTGGCTAGAACTGCTATATCTGTCCCCCATCGAGAGTTCACCATAACACACACCCCGCCGCCTCTGCCCTTACCAGAGTCCAGAGTTCTGTCCTGCCGGAAGATGGAGAAGCCGGCCGGTGTGATGCCGTTGTTTGGTATAGCGGCGGATAGCCACGTCTCTGTGAGCGCTAAAACGCAGCAGCTCTCGATGTCGTGGTGAAACTTGATCCGCGCGTTCAGCTCGTCTATTTTGTTCTCCAGCGATTGAACATTTGCGAGCAGAATACTGGGAAGCGGAGGGTTGAAGCACCGTTTCCTAGTCCTGCACAGCACACCGGCGCGTTTGCCCCTTTTGCGCTTCTTTCGCGCTTCTTTCTGCCTCGCCGGCGCGCGCGTGTTAGTAAACAAAGGAGCGACGAAGCCGCGGAGGGGCAGCTGCTCGCGCTCGTGTGTGAGTTTGTGTTAAAGTCCGTCTTGAGTGATGATCGGATGTTCAGAAGAGTTTGCCGATCATATTGAATAATCCCAGATGCGACATGTACAAAAATACTCAGAAACAGGACAATAAAACACAATAAGCTGTAGAGTTTACCCGGAGCTCTCACCAGTGCGGCCATTCTGCGGCGCACCAGAACTGGAACCTCACATCAGAATGATGTGAGGAAGAAAGTATGGAGAACGCTTGAAACGGCTCATGATCCAAAACTTACCACGTCCTCTGTAAAACATGGTGGAGGCAATGTGATGGCATGAGCATGCATGGCTTCCAATGTCACTGGGTCACTCGTGTTTATTGATGATTGGGTAGACGACAGAAGCAGCTGGATGAATTCTGAAGTGTACAGTGACCCAAAACATATACTGCGAAACCCAGGAGTTTTTTTAGGGCAAAGAAGTAGAATATTCAAGTCAATCACCAGATCTCAACACGATTGAGCATGCATTTCACTTGCTTAAGACAAAACCCCTTAAACAAGCAATGACTGAAGACAGCTCCAGTAAAGGCCTGGCAAAGAGTCATAAAGCAGGAAACCCAGCATTTGCTGATGTCCATGGGTTCCAGATAACAGGCAGTCATTGCCTGCAAAGGATTCTCAACAAAGGATTAAAAATTAACTTTTTATTTACAGTAATTACTTTTTTTTATGACTTGCGAGATGCACACATCTTACATATAGCCTGTTGTTATCTAGATGGCTTATAGTGTCTTCTTCACAAACTTTTAAGCCCTATTTAATGTGAATGAAGCTGCACAGTGAAAAAACAGATGCATGTAACTTCTTCTCATTTCCCGTTCCCTATTAAATAATTTAGCAGCTATGTTCAGACACCTGTATGGCCACATGTAACTGCTGCTCTGTTTGGGATGAAATTTAAATAAGCTGACGTTAGCCTTGAGCTCATCACATTTAGTGCATATCCATAAAGTTTGTTCGTTTCTGCCCGCAACAAATATAAAAAAACGTTGTCTATTTCTGTGAATTTGGTAAAGTGCTGTTTAACTATAAAGGCATTTAAAATAAGACATTGTGATTTAAAATAAGACACTGACTATAAAAATGTATCCTGCCCACCTTTGCAATATGTGTTTTCATACAATTATTTGTTTTAGGGCTTTTATTTTGCTGTGTTGTATCTCCTTGTTTGACTTTTTTAACTATGTTTTATGGTCTTCTATGGACAGAAGTGTCTAGGCTAAGCAGACTTATGCTTTATATTGAAGATATTACTGTGTAGGTTGTGTATCTTAAATCCAGCTTTCTGATTTGTCGCTATAGTTTTGTATTTGATGATTGCGCTGCTGTAAAAATAGGCTAACAGGTTTAATTACATTGCAGATCATTAGAATGTGGTCAAATCTGAAGAAAGTTTAGTGTGGGGTGGGCTGCCTCATGTGACTCCCAGTCTGAAAACAAGTTTCACTCTTGCTATGGCCACATAACTTTATTTTTATTTACCCCCTTATAGATTATTTTGTTTTACACATTTGTCACACTTAATATCAGACAAAGATAACTTAAATGAATACAAAATGATTATTTTATTTATTAGGGGAAAAAAGCTATCCAAACCTATGTGGAAAAGTAATTCCCACCATGAACTGTGGTTAACCAGATTTTTGGGAAACCTGAGTTCAATTTACTAGCCACACCCAGACCTGATTACTGCCAGACCTGTAGAATCAAGAAATCACTTGAATAGAATGTCTGATCTCAACACACTATGCCCCGATCTGAAGAAATTTAAGAACAGATAAGAAACAAAGCCATTGACATCTATCGGTCTGGAAAAGGTTACAAAGCCATTTCCAAGGCTTTGGGACGACTCCAGTGAACCAGAGCTTTCATCCACAAATAGAGAAAACATGGAACAGCGGTGAACCTTCCCAGAAGTGGCCAGTCTACCAAAATGACTCTAAGAGCGCATCAACAGCTTATCCAGGAGGTCACAAAAGAAGTCGTAACAACATGTAAAGCACTGCAGGCCCACTTGCCTCAGTTAAGGTCAGTGTTCATGATTTAACAATAACAAGGGGGCTGGGCAAAATGATATCCATGGGAGAGTTCCAAAGCGAAAACCATTGCTGACCAAAATGTACACAAAAATGGTCCGTCTCACATCTGATGAAAAACATTTTGATAATCCCCAAGACTTTTGGGAAAATATTCTGTGGACTGACAAGACAAAAGTGGAAATTTTGGAAGGTGTGCATCCCATTACATCTGGCATAAAACTAACCCAGTATTTCAGAAAATGAACATCATTCCGACAGTCAAACATATGATATGATGTTCTTTTTTGATGGTCTGGGGCTGCTTCAGGACCAGGGCAACTTTCTGTAATTGATGGAACCATGTATTCTGCTGTCTACTGGAATATCCTGATGGAGAATGTCCAGCTATCAGTTTGTGACCTTAAGCTCAAGCGTATCTGGGTTCTGCAGGACAATGATCTAAAGCACACCACTAAGTCCACCATTGAATGGATGAAAGAAGAAGAAAACTAAGGTTTTGGAGTGGCCTAGTCAATGTCCGGACTTAAATCCGATTGAAATGCTGTGGCATAAACTTAAACAGACCGCTTATGCTAGAAAACCCTCCAATGTGGCTGAATTAAAACAATTCTGTAAAAAAGAGTGGGCCAAAATTTCTCCACACAGATGTAAAAGACTCATTGCTAGTTATCGCAAACGCTTGATTGCAGTTGTTGCCGCCATAGGTGGCACAATCAGTTATTAGGTTTAGAGGCAGTTACTTTTTCACAAAGTTTTTCATTAATAATTGAAATCATTGTTGAAAAACTACTTTTTGCATTTACTCAGGTTATCTTTGATATTGAAATTTGTTTGATAATCTGTAATATTTGAGTGTGAAGTGCAACAACAAAAAAAATCTACAAGGGGGCAAAAACTGTAACTCAGCACTAACTCCTGTAGTTTGTGCATTACTGACTGATGTGATTAGGGCTTCTCTAATGAAAATTTTGCAGTGACTAGTGTAACAATGCTTTTTTTTCAGTTGGTCATTTAATCTAATGACTTATTTCAGACTAAAATCAGATATCTCATCAGAAAAATACTTGACATCAAATTCAAAAGTATTGCTGTGAAACATGGATTAATTTAATTACTGTATGTGTTGTCAACCATTTGGAGACTTAAGTATTTGACCTAAAAGTTTAAAGTTGATTTAAAGTTGATTTAATCGTCAGAGAAATATGCTGTTAAGACAAACATTGGCAAATTTATCAGTATGGGGCAAGGAAAATAATTGAAATGGTTTACAGACTGTAGCACTGGTTTAATGTGTCTTCTCATGAATAAGAGCATATGGTGTAAAGGTATGTTACCGTAAAAGCTGCAGTACAGAAATTACTTTTAACATAGAAGTGACGAAAAACATTATGGTATGTTAGCAATAATTCCAGTACGGTAGTAGCATTGCATCCCTGAATGTGGTGTTCTTGTATGTTATATGAAAAGAGGAAGAAAACCTTCCAAGAGATACATGTTTGTTTGTTTTTTTTTTACAGAGGTTCTGCAACCAGTAAATCTGTAGAACCCTTAAGAACATTGATCAAAACCTGCATTGACTGGACCCTAATTCCTTTCTGCTTATGTGGAGGTTTTAGTAACCAAGCTCAGAAACTTTTCTGTGCTATTGCATGAAACAGTGACTCTGAACTTACGTCTCTCTCTCTCTCTCTCTCTCTCTCTCTCTCTCTCTCTCTCTCTCTCTCTCTCCCTCCCTCCCTCTCTAGCTCTAATTTTTACAGGCATTGTAGTTGAGTTGAACCCAAATGCAGGTAAGCATATTGTCCCCCTGGTTTTCAGTCATGGTCTTTTGGGTTACTTGCTTTTTTTATGTGTTGTTTGACATTTGTTTGACATTTTTAAACCTATTGTATTTTAGCTGGTTTAGCTCTGAAGGGATTACAGGTTGAAACAGATCCCTAAATGCAAAAAAACAATAAATTATAAGTGGGCTCCTGAGTGGTTTAACAATTGGCCCAATCACCAGGATTTCAAGAGAGAATAACTGTCCTCTTGCTATATGGATTGGTTGTGTGAGAGTTCCTTCCTGTACATGAAGTTAAGCCATGCAGACATCTGGTGGCTGCAAAATCGGCAGTTAGCACTCTCTTCTAGTTTTAAAATATAAGGTGGGGCTTTACGTGTCATTCTACATAGCGGCTTTTTTGAAATGGTTGGTACTAAAATGCATCAATGGGAGGAGATCTTTCCTTCATGTGTTAAAAGCATTTACATGCCTCTGACTGCCTAAATAATTTCAAATTGTATCAGTGTGAGCTCACTTTAACAAATGTAATGACAATGCCGGTGAACGCAAAAATGTTTATATGTTTGGGGAGAGCAAGAGGAAAGCACAGCCAGACTTCTTAGCTAAAAGTTAAAAACATATACCTACATTAACCTTTAGGCAAACTCCTCTACCTGTATTTGGAGCCGCTTCAAAATCATTTTCTCAATGAAATACCCATATTAACATTTCTTCTTGTTTATCTCCAACTGTTCTACATAAATGAGGCATGGCAACAATATGTAAAGTGGTAGCAACCAGATAAAACACACATACAACATTCTATAAATTTTAAGCTATGTAGTGTGTTTGCTTTAGCAATTCTGCTCTGTCAAAATATCCTACCGTAGCACATATTCATAGGTACTTCCTTACATAAAATTCTAGATGGAATATTTTTACAACTTAAATCACCTTGTGGATGCTGTCAGAACAAAACTTGAAGGAGAAATTAATATTAATATCAGTGTCTATTTTCCAACTAATTTTGGGCCTTTTCTTTTGGGCCATCATCATGAAATTTACACACAATGTGAAGTGCAACAGGCATTTTATCAAAAGTGGAAAGCAGTCATATCAAAAATAATACCAGTATTAAAACTACAAAAAGCCAGCTTTTATGTTCGCCTGCTTTGAATAATTAGGGTATCTTAAAAGTCTAAATTAGCCTTAATGCGTCTGTATTGAATTAATATTCAGGAAAAGCTACTTACCATAGCATAGATCAGGAAGTGCTTGGCAGCCTAGGTTTGAACTTTGTGTGTGAGCTGTCCTGACATCCAGGGGTAAGTAATTTTTCAATGTCTATGGCTGTAGGAAGACGAGTCTTTCACATCTTTTCATTTTAAATCCGTTCGCATATTCGTAAATATGGAGAGTAGTAGAGATGGACCGATCAGCGTTTTTGAGGCCGATTCCGATCGCCGATCACTTTTCAGCGCGATCGGCCGATAGCTGATACCAATCGAGGGCGGGGCTATTAGACACGGCAGGGATACATATTATTAGCACAAGCAAGTCATGAAACAAGGTGGAAACTGGTTTATTACCATTTTTTCACCATTTTTTCATATTACCGGTTCTCTGGGCTGCGCGTGCTAGCTCCGTTGTTTGCTGATACCCACTGTATTCAGCTGCGTGGTGTAAGTCTTTGTCTTAGTTCCCCGCGAGAGACGCTGATTTTACTAATTTTACAGATGTTACAAACGGCCCTGGATGAGTCTGAGTCACATACGGTAACAAACTGCCAGACGATGTTTTCTTTCCGGACATGCGGTGAACGCTTAAACTGTTCTCGCTTGGCCGCCGTTTTAGTCAGTCTGACGAAAACGAAAGGGTATGTGTTTCCACCTAGCGGTTCAGATAGGAAATCCAGGGAGTTGGCCGGAGGGGGTTTCACGCAGGGCTCCTCTCTCTGGATGAAACGCTAGCTGAAAATACAGAAATTAGGCTCATTTGTTTACCGCCATCGATCGGCTCTCGAGATTGGCCGATCGCCAATCAAATATTTTGATTAAAAATCGGCCGATACCGATACATGGCCGATCGATCCTGCCATCTCTAGAGAGTAGTATTATTGAGTATCATTAAGTATCTCTGTTGAAAAGCATCAACAAAAGCCTAACAAATACCCACCCTTGTGTGGTCGATTAGGGAGAAAAGCACACAAACGTGCAATAGGAATGGGAGATACTAAGTGTTTTACAGCTGTATAGACAAGACCTCTGCTGTAATTACATAGTGTGTTGTGCTGTATGTGCGTTTGATTTTGTGTTGGTTTTGTGCTGTTTGTGTTATATGCTTTGTGTGTTATGCTCTGTGGGGATGTGTATAGATTGTGTTTGTGTGCTTTGTGGCGATGTGTGTGTATGTTTGTGTGGGTGATGTGTTATGCTCTGTGAGGATGTGATTGTGTGTATGGGTGTGATTGTGTGTGAAAGTCTTGTGTTAGATTTTAAAGCTTCTGTGTTGTTTTACTTAACAGAGGTTTCAAGTGCCATTTTCTTTGTCTCTGGATTTCTTCTCTTTATCCCTGGTGGTATGTTCTTATTTAATCTTATGTTTAAAAAAAGGGAAATTGACAAATGTAAAGATAAATAAAAAAAAAAAATAATGCTGTAAATGCAAAAATTAAGTCTCAGCACACAAGAATTTGCATATTTGTATATACATCGCATGGTCCTCTTTGACAGGGTAGTTAACTACATTCCCCTGAAAATTTTGTTAAGTGTCAGGTTAGAATGGTTGTAATTAACATGTGCAGCAAATGAAGATTAGGTTGTCATGTTCTTCAGCATTTATTTTCAAATGCTTCTGTTTATACATCCTTAATTTTTCTTTGTCTCTGTTTCCCTCATTCTCTCTCTCAGTTTACCATGTGATCTACATAAGCTGTGCTGTCATGGGACGAAGAGGATTTAAATTCTTTTATTTGCCTTATTTTGAAAAGTAATGTATCCCTCTTCATTTGTAGTCAGAGAGAACGAAAGCTGGTTGGCCTTTTTTGTTGTATTTTATTTTTTTGGTCACAGAATGCAAAAATGATATGTACAATCTCAGTTTTGAATGAGCATTGTAGCCTGTGTAATTCTGAAAATGGTGTGAAAGCACATTATGTCGAATTTTATCAGTGATGTCTGTACATTTCAATATACATACGTATGTCCGTTCAGCTTTGCTTTGCACGTAAATGGATTATAAGTCTGTAGGACAGTGTTAGGGACAGTTTATTTCAGTTCATTTATTAGCTAACATGCATAAGAGTGTTTTGACATTATTATTTTAAGCAGATTTATTTACCTAATTGACTGTAAATGAGTTGCATTGAATGCATTTCTGGTTTAAGAGTAGTTGGGGAAGGAAGAAAAATGTAATCTCAGAAAAAACTTTTTGCATGAAAAAATTAAGTTGGGTGTCAAACAGTGAATTGTAACAGCGATGTTATTCCTAAAGTCAAATCATACATGAACTTAATGAAAATATATTTTCCCTGCACTGTTTTCTTTAATTAACTAATACCACTACTAACACTCTGAACCACTGTAAAATTTCCAGCCAGTTCATAAAGAAGGCATAATTTATGTATGTTTTATCATTTTTTTATGATTGTTTAGACACTACAATAAACGTGTTTTTTATTTTGCTTTAAATTGCTGTCATTTCTTATGACACTTTTTTATGGCCAGACTAAAAATCAGTAAATATCCTCATTTGGTTGTGGGGGTGGCAGCATGTGACTTACATTTTACCACCAACTACCCAGTCCATATATAGAAAATAAGCTGCAAAAATTGCCTGTTTTGAATTTGTTGAATCCGAAATGTAGAGAACCAGCTTTTGAACATATCCACATATTTGCCAGCAGAAGTTTAGTGCTGTCCATTCACACTGATATTTTAAGGAGTGCTTCAGCCTCTGATTGAGCTGCTAATCAGAACAGAAATCATTCATCTTAGATCCGTTTTAAAGGGAACAGTAACAAAAACAGCCTGATTATTTATCGAGGATAAAGAGTGATTGGAAAATAGGCATGTTTATGATGTGGCAAAATTTATTATGACCATTTTTGGTCCATAAAATCACACAAAAATTAAGTTTATTTACATTATTAAAATAATAATAATTATAATCATGTGCTGCTCTTATCTGGCATGGACATGTTAGCAAAGGCAATTGTGAAGAGACTTTAACCGTGTATATATATGCGTGATCAATAAAACACAACAATCAGATAGATAGATAGATAGATAGATACCAGAGGGAAAGTCACAAAACAGGACAGTTACAACAAAAATGCAATATAAAATAAATAGAATATACAAAATAGAAACAGGAAAAACTCTCACACTGAGTGATGACAGTACTGCAGTTAACTATTGTAAACAGTGTAGACCACTTTGGTAATGCAAAAACACAGTTATGCAGTCGGCAGTGCAAATGTGCAATAAAAAAGCAGCAGTATTTACATGTATAGAATGTATACATGGTATAAAATATAATAGGCATTGTATGGTGGTAACAGCATAGTTGTTATTATATTTAGTTAACAGTATGGTTATATGTAACATACAGATAAATCTGAAATAAATATATGATACAGTCTGATAACTGATACAGAGGTCCGCAGTATTAACAATGTCTGATAATTGATATAGGAGTCCAGAGTATAACAGGATTGTCGCAGGATTATTTTTTACTGTGCTGGGATGAGTTAAACAGTCTGTTGGCCTGAGGGACTGAATCTGTCTGTGCAGGAACATCAGTCTGCCGCTGAATGAGCTCCTCTGCCTGATGATGGCATTGTGCAGAGGGTGGTCAACATTGTCTATGATGGTCAGTAGTTTTCTAAGGGTCCGTCTCTCTCTTACTGATGTAAGACACTCCAGCTTTGTTCCCAGCACAGAACCAGCTTTCCTCACCAGCCTGTCTAGTCCGGTCGGCATCCCTCTTTTTAATGCTGCTTCCCCAACATACTATAACAGAGAAGAGGATGCTGGCTACCACAGAGTGGTAGAACATTCTTAGGATTTTTCGGCAGACCCTGAAGGACACAAGCCTCCTCAGGAAGTAGAGCCTGCTCTGTCTTCTCCTGTGGAGGGTGTCAGTATTCGCTGACCAGTTCAACCTGTCGTTCAGCTGTATTCCCAGAAATTTGTAGGTTCTGACCCCCTCAATAGAGAAAAACAAATCCTTTGTTTTTATGATGTTCAGCTGCAGGTAGTTGGATTTGCACCACACAAAGTCTACTATTAGGTTCCTATACTCTCTCTCCTTTCTTTTGCGTACACATCCCACAATTGCAGTGTCATCTGAGAACTTCTGCAGGTGGTATGACTCAGAGTTGTACAACCTCTGGCAAAAATTATGGAATCACCGGCCCTGAAGGATGTTCATTCAGTTGTTTAATTTTGTAGAAAAAAAAGCAGATCACAGACATGACACAAAACTAAAGTCATTTCAAATGGCAACTTTCAGGCTTTAAGAAACACTATAAGAAATCAAGGGAGAAAAATTGTGGCAGTCAGTAATGGTTAATTATTTAGACCAAGCAGAGGGAAAAAATTATGGAATCACTCAATTCTGAGGAAAAAATTATGGAATCACCCTGTAAATTTTTATCCCCAAACCTGCATCAAATTTGATCTGCTCGTTAGTCTGCATCTAAAAAAGAGTGATCACACCTTGGAGAGCTGTTGCACTGACTGTGGACTGAAGTGGACTGACATGAATCATGGCTCCAACACAAGTGATGTCAATTGAAACAAAGGCGAGGATTATTAAACTCTTAAAAGAGGGTAAATCATCACGCAATGTTGCAAAAGATGTTGGTTGTTCACAGTCAGCTGTGTCTAATATCTGGACCAAATACAAACAACATGGGAAGGTTGTTAAAGGCAAACAAACTGGTAGACTAAGAAAGACATCAAAGTGTGAAGACAGAAAACTTAAAGCAATATGTCTCAAAAACAGAAAATGCACAACAAAACAAATGAGAAACGAATGGTAGGAAACTGGAGTCAACGTCTGTGACCGAACTGTAAGAAACCGCCTAAAGGAAATGGGATTTACATACAGAAAATCTAAACAAAAGCCATCATTAACACCTAAACAGAAAAAAAGGTTACAGTGGGCTAAGGAAAAGCAATTGTGGACTGTGGATGACTGGATGAAAGTCATATTCAGTGGTAAATCGCGAATCTGCATTGAGCAAGGTGATGATGCTGGAACTTGGTGCCATTCCAATGAAATTTATAAAGATGAAGCCTGAAGAGAACATGCAAATTTCCACAGTCATTGATGATATGGTGCTGCATGTCAGGTAAAGGCACTGGGGAGATGGCGGTCATTACATCTTCAATAAATGCACAAGTTTACGTTACCTTTCTTGTCCCATCAATTGAAAGGATGTTTGGGGATGATGAAATCATTTTTCAAGATGATAATGCATCTTGCTATAGAGCAAAAACTGTGACAACATTCCTTGAAAAAAGACACATAAGGTCAATGTCATGACCTGCAAATAGTCCGGATCTCAATCCAATTGGAAATCTTCGGTGGAAGTTGAAGAAAATGGTCCATAACAAGGCTCCATCCTGCAAAGCTGATCTGGCAACAGCAATCAGAGAAAGTTGGAGCCAGATTGATGAAGAGTACTGCTTGTCACTCATTAAGTCCATGCCTTAAAGACTGCAAGCTGTTATGAAAGCCAGAGGTGGTGCAACAAAATACTAGTGATGTTTTGGAGTGTTCTTTTGTTTGTATGTTTTTCATGATTCCATAATTTCTTCCTCAGAATTGAGTGATTCCATAATTTTTTCCCTCTGCTTGGTCTAAATAATGAACCGTTACTGACTGTCACAGTATTTTTCCTTGATTTTTATAGTGTTTCTTAAAGCCAGAAAGTTGCCATGTAAAATGACTTGTGTCATGTCTGCTTTTTTTCTACAAAATTAAACAACTGAATTAACATCCTCTGAGGCCGGTGATTCCATTGTATTTGAAGTCTGATGTGTACAGGGTGAAAAGGACTAGAGAGAGCACTGTCCCCTGTAGTGCTCCTGTTCTGCTGATCACTGTGTCCGAGGTGCAGTCCCTGATTCTAACATATTGAGGTCCCCTGACGTAATGTGTAATCCAGGTGACCAGATGTGAATCCATCTTCATCTCCTTTAGCTTGTCTCTTAGTAGGAGGAGCTGGATGGTGTTGAAGGCACTGGAGAAGTCAAAGAACATGACCTTCACAGCGCCGCTACCTTGTGCAAATGAGAGTGATGGTGGATGGTGCTGCCTTTTCACTTTGAATGCCAATAATAAGCTTTAAAGTGGGCAATTTTAGGATTGATTAAGCTCCTCCAACTCTGTACTAACCCACAGGAAGAATATCAATTAACAGCTAACATCAACAAAGGACACAGTGTGACTGTGTGCTAATTTAGATTAGATTGGCTCACTGCCATCTTCTCAACCTTATATGGTTTTTAAACACTATATAACAGCCTCCTATATGACAGACAAAGGCTTTGAGATTGCTGCTAATAGCTTTTAGGTATGCAAATTTAAATTTGTCCTGTGCTTTAGATTATATTGTGTCATTCAATGTCAGAACCTTTAAGTGGACGCCTGAGTGGACACATAAATTAATTACTTTTTAGAGGAAAAGGTGAAATGAGGATATAATGAATTCAAATACCATTTGTAACCTGTACATAACTATCATTCACCCAGTCTAAATTAAAGATACTTATATCTTATAAGATGGCGCCCACCGTGGCAGACGTCTTTGTGTGTTCCTCCGGAAGCCAACGTTATTTATTATTTATTTTGTCTTTAGTATTTATTTTAAATGTACAGTATACATCCGGAACATTTAGCTACAGTAGAGAGGCACTCCTGGAGATTGGTAAAGTTCGACATGAACTTACCTTTAGCCTTTCTGACTTCAGCTTTCTGTTACGCTCGCACTCGCACTTCACCAGCTCCGCGCAAGGCCCAGCAGCACCGGCCTCGGGTGAGCGGCGCAGCCGACAAACAGAGCGGCCAAGACGGAAGCGGGGTAAGAGAGGTGGGCTACATGCTAGGCTAAAGGCGAGAGCTACGCGGCCACCGCTACCTAGCCTGTTGCTAGCTAATGTTCGCTCCCTCGAAAACAAGCTGGATGAGCTGAGAACCAGAATAACAGCTCAGCGTGAGATCAGAGAGTGTTGTGCTCTGGTCTTCACAGAAACCTGGCTTTCTGGCAACACGCCAGAATCAGCGATCCAGCTAGACACTCACTCCGTTCACCGTGGCGACCGCACGGCAGCGTCGGGGAAGAACAAAGGCGGCGGTGTCTGTGTTTACGTAAACAACGCGTGGTGTTCAGACGTAAAGACAGTTGAAAAACTTTGTCTAGCGGACTTAGAACTGCTGATGGTGAAGTGCAGACCCCACTATCTGCCGAGAGAGTTTAGCGGTGTGTTTATTCTGGCTGTTTACATTCCGCCTCGCGCGAACTCCGCTGCGGCGCTGGGGCTGCTGCATGACGTCATCAGTAAACAAGAGACCGCGCACCCGGACTCTGTGTTTATTGTTGCCGGCGACTTTAATCATTGCAACCTGAGGACTGTCCTCCCCAAGTACCATCAGCACGTGAGCTTCCCGACGAGGGAGAACAACTTACTTGACCAAGTCTACAGCAACGTGAGGGGGGCCTACAGAGCTGTGCCTCGGCCACACTTCGGACAGTCCGATCACATCTCCGTATTCCTCTACCCATCATACAGACAACTCCTCAAGCGGTCACTTCCAGTGAGTAAAACTGTTAAAGTGTGGAATGAAGAAACTGATTCAGTGCTTCAGGACTGCTTTGACAGTACAAACTGGGATGTGTTTAGAACTGCTGCTGTGAGAGAGGATGGTTCTGTTGATCTAGAGGACTATGCTTCTGGGGTAACTGGCTACATCAGCAGCTGCATTGAAACCATTGTCCCTTCAAAGCGCTGCATAAAGTACCCCAACCAAAAACCATGGATAAATGGTGAAGTTCGGTCCATGCTACGTGCTCGCCAGACTGCATTTCTCTCTGGCAACGCTGATGACTACAAAAGGTCTAGATACGACCTGCGTAGATCTATCAGAGAAGCTAAGAGACAGTACAGGCTGAAGCTGGAGGGCTACTACACCACAGCAGACTCCCGGCGCATGTGGCAAGGACTGCACCGTATCACCAACCATCAACAAACAAGCACGGCACTCACAACCAGCCATTCTGCATTGCCTGATGAGCTGAATGAGTTCTATGCTCGCTTCGATGTCTTCAACCTTGACCAACTGAAGGACATTGCGGCCAAGGAGAGCACACAGAACCCATCACTCATTGTAACAACAGTGGATGTGCGCAGGAACCTGATGAGAATCAACCCACGCAGAGCAGCAGGCCCAGACAACATCCCCGGGCGTGCGCTCAGGGTTTGCTCATCAGAACTGGCTGATGTGTTTGTAGACATATTCAATCTGTCACTCACGCAAGCTTTTGTGCCATCCTGTTTTAAGACCACCACCATCGTGCCCCTCCCAAAGAAAAGTAATGTGAGATGCCTAAATGACTATCGCCCTGTCAAGTTAATGTTTATTTGTTGCAGCTGCAGCATACTTATATCTTATAAGTTGCACTCACTTCAATCGTGATGAAGTGCTTCGAGAGGATAGTCATGACTCACATCCAGAAGACCATTCCCAACACAATAGATCCTTTACAGTTCGCATACCGCCGGAACCGGTCTACAGACGACGCAATCAACGCTACTCTTCACAAAGCCCTCACACACCTGGAGGGCAAGGACACATATGTCAGAATGCTCTTTATTGACTACAGTTCAGCATTCAACACGGTCATCCCACACAGACTCTCAGAAAAGCTCCTCACCCTCGGACTGACACCAGCCCTCTGCAACTGGGTGCTGAACTTTCTAACAGACAGACCCCAGTCAGTCAGAGTCGGCAGCTGCACATCCAGCACAAGAACAGTGAGCACAGGGGTCCCTCAAGGCTGTGTGCTGAGCCCCCTTCTGTACACGCTCTTCACATACGACTGCGTGGCCTCCCAGAACAACACCAGCATCATCAAATTTGCTGATGATACTACAGTCATTGGACTGATCACTGGTGGGGAAGAGACAGCGTACAGGAAGGAGGTGGCTGAGCTGGTGGCCTGGTGTCATGACAACAATCTTTCCTTGAATGCAGACAAGACCAAGGAAATGATTGTTGATCCAAGGAGGAAGCGAGAGCTACACACACCCCTGTACATAGGGGAGACTGAGGTAGAGAGGGTGAAAACCTTTAAGTTTCTTGGCATTCACATCAGTGAGGATCTCAGCTGGTCCCACAACACTCAGATCATCATCAGGAAGTCCCAGCAGCGACTGTACTTTCTGAGAAGGCTGAGAAAATTTGGTATGCCAACCAAAATTCTCAGCACCTTCTACAGGAGTATGATTGAGAGTGTTCTTACCAGCTCCATCATCGTCTGGTATGGAAACTCTACTGCTCAGGACAGAAAGGCTCTCCAGCGTGTGATCAAAACTGCACAGTCCATCTCAGGAGCAGCCTTCCCCTCACTACAGAACATCTACCACACCAGGGTCACCAGGAGGGCCCACAACATAATCAGGGACAGTACACACCCCCAGCACACACTCTTCACATGTTTACCTTCAGGCAGACGTTACAGGAGTGTGAAGTCCAGGACCACAAGACTGACAAACAGTTTCTACTCACAGGCCATCAGGCTTGTGAACACCTCACGCACTACCTCTCCAACCTCTCCTTTCTGAACTGGTTTTAACTGGTCTGATTTAAACTGCACCTTACACTCACTGTACTGTCAGAATACTGTTTACATTCGCTACTCGCACAAAACATTATTGTTTACATTTGTTACTTGCAAATTGCACTTTATGGCTGCTGCTCTTCATACTTGCACATAAAAGCACACATAACTTTTATTTTTTATTCTTTAACTAAAAAAATAATTTTATCTACTTCAACTTATATTGTTATACTTTGTATATTTTGTATATATATTTTTTATTTCTTTTATTTGTTATCTTATCTATTGGTGAATGGAGGAGCAGCAAAGTAAGAATTTCATTGTACAGTGTAACTGTCTGTTCTGCTGTACATATGACAATAAAACTCTTGAATCTTGAATCTTGAATACTGTTAGTGACCACAGACAATTATACGGATCCAGTTCCCAGCACTATCCACTACACGCATAATAAATGCCAGTGGACAATTGCTTATCTATTGTGTCATTTGAGTTGATTAGTTTTGTGTTTGATATGAAGTTTTTTTTTATTATTATTGCAACATCAGTCCTTGCAATACTGCAAATAAGCCAATTTACCAACAATATTTTTTCTACAGCGTGCTGGTAGCATCCTGATAAAGCAGTTCCATAAATGTTTGTGTGGGTGTTTGTAATGCCGTTTGTGTAATCCAATAAAAATAATAATGCACATCAGTTTTTAACCATTTAATATCTCATATATAAAATATAGCATGGAACGATGTGGCAATGTAATTAAGGTGTGTGTATGTGTATATATAGCTTCCATATTGTGCTGTACTACCACACATTAAGAAGTGTAGTGCTGCAGCCCTTCAGGAGCAGTGCTTTACATATTGCCATTATTTTATTTAATTACAAATCTTCAGTATTGCCAACGCATAAAAATTCAATTCAATTCAAATTTATTTGTATAATGCTTTTTACAACAATGTTGTCACAAAGCAGCTTTACAGAAGTTTGAAAACAGACAGTTACAACATACAGAGGTTGGACAATGAAACTAAAACACCTGGTTTTAGACCACAATAGTTTATTAGTATGGGGTAGGGCCTCCTTTTGTGGCCAATACAGCGTCAGTTCGTCTTGGGAATGACATATACAAGTCCTGCACCGTGGTCAGAGGGATTTTAAGCCATTCTTCATGCAGGATAGTGGCCAGGTCACTACGTGATGCTTATGGAGAAAGTACGTCTCCAGACTCGCTCCTCCAAAACACCCCAAACTGGCTCAATAATATTTTGATCTGGTGACTGTGCAGGCCATGGGAGATGTTCTACTTCACTTTCATGTTCATCAAACCCATCTTTCACCAGTCTTGCTGTGTGTATTGGTGCATTGTCATCCTGATACACAGCACCGCCTTCAGGATACAATGTTTGAACCACTGGATGCACATGGTCCTCCAGAATGGTTCAGTAGTCATTGGCAGTAACGCGCCCATCTAGCACAGGTATTGGGCCAACTCTGGGCATGCAACAGCCTGGGTGGAACGCTTCTTTGGGGCTTCTCCAATTCTCCCGGATGTGGGGAAAACAATAAAGGTGGACTCAGAGAACAATACATGTTTCACATTGTCCACAGCCCAGTATTTTTGAATTGAAAATTGAAACCGAATTGAAACCGACGTTTGGCATTGGCACAAGTGACCAAAGGTTTGGCTATAGCAGCCCGGCTGTGTACATTGACCCTGCGGAGCTCCCAACAAACAGTTCTGGTGGAAACAGGAGAGTTGAGGTGCACATTTAATTCTGCCGTGATTTGGGCAGCCATGGTTTTATGTTTTTTGGATACAATCCGGGTTAGCACCCGAACGTCCCTTTCAGACAGCTTCCTCTTGTGTCCACAATTAATCCTGTTGGATGTGGTTCGTCCTTCTTGGTGGTATGCTGACATTACCCTGGATACCGTGGCTCTTCATACATCACAAAGACTTGCTGTTTTGGTCACAGATGTGCCAACAAGACGTGCACCAACAATTTGTCCTCTTTCGAACTCTGGTATGCCTCATAATGTTGTGTGCATTGCAATATTTTGAGCAAAACTATGCTCTTACCTGCTAACTGAACCTTCACACTCTGCTCTTACTGGTGCCCCTTACAAAAATAAGTTCATTCAAGTGTACCATAAGTTTACTTCTTTTAAACTAAAAGGAAGTAAGTATGCTTACAGTTTACTTTTTATGTACTTCTCAGTGATATACTAAACACAGTTATACTTAGGTATGCTTGGGTTATACTGACAAGTATAGAACAGTCTAAGTATATTTGGCCTTTACTTGTACTTAATCTTTTGATTGAGATAGTAGTATTCTTGCTCTGCACAAAAACACATCAAGTACAATATTTATTTAAAATTTGATTTATAAAGATTTATAAAGATACAAATGTTTCTTAATCTGAGTGTCTTGTATTTTTTATGTGTCCACAGGTGAGTAAGTAAACGTTGTTAAGTTTCTATTTTAAGTAGAAAAAAAACCTTTAACCTAGTCATATACTTTAAAGTACAACAATAATATTAGCAGTAAATAAGTATTATGTTCACTTAAAGAAAACTTACAAGCTAGTAAACTAACAGTAAACCCTTAAGTTTACTTTTAGTGTAGTTGCAGTACAAAAGATGTAAACTAGTTGTATACTTGGTTTACTTCTCTTACACTCAAAGTGTACTTAAAAGTATACTTTTAAAAACTAGAAAGTGGGCCAATTTAGTCCCAAGAAGTATTATAATAGTACATATTCAAGTGTACTACTAGTACAGTGACATTAGTATAGTAACTGCATAAAGTATACTTAATAAAATGAACTTTATGTATACTTATTTTCTGTAAGGGGCAATGTGCAATTAATGAAGATTGGCCACCAGACTGGTCCAATTTAGCCATGAAACCTCCCACACTAAAATGACAGGTGTTTCAGTTTCATTGTCTAACCCCTGTATATTCCCCAGTGAGCAAGCCAGAGGCAACAGTGGCAAGGAAAAACATCCTCATACTGGAGGAAGAAACCTTGGGAGGAACCAAGACTCAAAAGGGGAGACCCATCCTCCTCTGGTCAAACAGTATTTATAGTTTAATAAACTAAATATCAAAGAAAAGGATGGCAAAACTTTAAAAGCTGAACAGGTAGAGGCAGTCTCTGACTAACTCTGACTGAGCTGAAACAGTCCCATCCTAGTTCAATGCTGGTGCAACTGGATGGCACAGTGATGTAATTGAGGGTGTAGCAGTATCAATCCTAAACACAAGCACTTATGTAACCGCCCACCTGTCCTGCCGAATACTGTTGAAGGACTGACCACCAGGGCCCCTCTGTCACCTGGAACCAACCAGTTCTCCTCTCTTTATTTGTGCCATTTGCTACATCCTTGACTGCATCGCTGCATCATTCAGATGTAACATCTGTGCAGTTTCTTAAGCCAAGATAAAAGACCCTCAGACTCAGCTTTAGTTTAATAAACTGTAAATACTGTTCAACCAGAGGAGGATAGGTCGCTGCTTGTGAGTCTGGTTCCTCCCAAGGTTTCATCCTCCAGTTGAGGAAGTTGTTCTTGCCACCGTCGCCTTTGGCTTGCTCACAGTGGATAAAGTGTTGTGACCATGTTTTCATGCATAAACTCCTGTAAAGCTGCTTTGTGACAACATCGTTGTAAAAAGTGGTATACGAATAAACTTGACTTCACTGACTTGACTTAATGTACATAACTAATAATTCATCGTGTTCAGTTTTGTGCAAAAATCTTCAGGCACCCATGAAATTATATCCACAGCCATTAGTCTGGGCAACAGGCATTTCGTTGCTGTCGCACAACAAAGCCTTATATCTCCAAATATTCTTAACTTCTAATGGAAGTCTACTAATCTAGACTTCGAAGTAATTTTGGGCCAATTCTGCTGGTCCATTTATAGTGGAATTTGAACACAAAGATAGCTGGAACTTTAAATAATGTAAAAAAGTAGACAACAAAACAGTAAAAAAAAAGTTTTTTGTGCAACAGCAACAATATAGGTTAAAAACAAAGAATAAATAAAAAAGTATTATATTGAACCATTTCCAGAGATCTTATTGAAGAAGCTCGGTATTTATAGTTATGTGTTGTTCTAACCAAGATACCATCTTTACCCAAGACACTGTTACATTTAACTTGTATCTATCTTTATTGGTATTTATTCTGTTATATAATGTATATAAAGTATTTACATGTTAAAACATACTTAGAGCCCATATAAAGTTGACAGCAACCTAAGACCTTTGCACACTGCAGTATCTGTGGCAAGAATCAGATCCACTGAAGCCCACGAGAAGTACATTAAACATTTTTCCCCCCACCTCTAACCCACTTTATTTAACTCACCCTTAGGCATTTTATAACTTTTTATAATTTAAATAATGAAATTATTAGAATGTTCAGCCCTATAGTTATCTACTTAAAACTGCATAACGTACCTATAATAAAATAATGTTTCCAAAAAGGTTTCATAATACCATTTCTAGCACTGAAGAGCTAACAGAGTTTCTGGTACAGACCTTTTGCTTTCACTTTGTTCTGCTTTATGCACAGCTAAATTAACATTTTAACAGCACTTCAGCCTTTTCTACAATAATTTGTACAATAACACTGGTAAGTACCACAATTTTATAATTGGCCCATATCTTTTTGTTATGTAGGTGTATACAGATTTACATACCAGAAAGTCATAAGATAATAAAAGATCTCCTAGGAAAAAAAACACATTTTAACCTAAAAATATTACTTTTACACAGGACAAATTATATGGGTTGTTTAAACAGCAAATGTGTAAACAGCAAATAAACAGTAAATGCTTAATTAAATTGTGTATTTCGTTTTAAAGGACATTACATGTTTTGTGTACAGGACAAGAAGCGCCTAAATTATGCATATGACTGTACAGTCTAGGCTGATTAGATAGATATATGAAAATAAATAAATGAGTTATCAAGAGAAATTCAAAACAGGCTGTTTGCGCCACTTGGTCTTATAAAATTTTATTTACTCTCTAGCAAGCGCTTTGTTGTTAATTTTTAATGTAAATAACATTTTTAACAAATTTCATAAAATGTTGTTTATGGACTAAGCAGTCCATAAACAACATTTTATGAAATTTGTTAAAAATGTTATTTACATTAAAAATTAGCAACAAAGCCTGGTAAATATCATGCTTTTGGGCCCTTTAATCCATTGCCGGTCTGCCTACAGTAGTTCCGTATTGCTTTCATATTTGTTAATGGCGCCAATGTTATATTGACGCTAATCCTACAATACTGCTGTAATATCTCAAAATAAATCCTACAATAAAAATTACACAGCTCATCAAAACATACACACTGATCTGAATTATGGCTAGAGGAACAGCACCTCATTTTAGTGTAAATCCATCAGGCAAAACAAAACCAAAGCTTGCAAGATTCAGGATGGTTTTGGTTGCTGTTTTTTTCAGGCTACTACCTAGTGTTGAGCTTTTGCGTTTTGCTGCAATTACATGCCAGTGCACAAGTCAGTGTGTGAAAGAAATGTATACTGTACCTAAAGAAACATTCAGGCCAAACTCAGGCAGCCCAGTGGCGAGTGGGTGGGTGAGAGGATGGGCTGTATTATTCTTGTAATTACTGCTAATGTGCAACAAGTGCAACGATCAGTCTGTGAGGTAATTCCACGCATTTCTGAAAAATGTTTTGGGAACATGAGGTATTTTTTTCACTTCGGCCATACAACATTTTCAGCTTAACTGGTTAGTTTTCTCGAGTGAGAGAGAGAGAGAAAAAAAAAGGAAACAAGAATGCAGTTTTCAGCCAATTTCAATATGTCAAGAGATTAAATGCTTCCGGTATTTATATTCCATCCTAGAAACTGAATTTGTTTGCTTGTTTTTTTTGTGCTAAATAAAATAAGTCAGCTATTGCTGCTATTTAAAAAAAAATCAAGTATTCAACTCTGTACGGCCTTACAGTGACAGTTCTGTTAGAAAAAAAAATGTGCACAATTCCCCCTTTGCCTCAATGTAGTTGAGGAGCCAAACCGCGTGTTTACACTGAAAATACATTTTGTACAGAGGCAACCGTGTTTTGGCTGATTGGTTACATGTGGGGTAATGAGGGAAAGTTTTTTGTTTTGCCAAACATTCCTTTGAATGTGCGTTCTTCGATTCAATAGTTGCAAGCCTGAAACTCAGCATGAGTTTGAATACACCTGTAAATTGTCCTCCAGGTGAGGGTGTGAATACAGACGCGGGTTTGCATTACGGGGGTCTAAAGACTTCTTCTACTGACTTTTTCCTGCTGTGGAAGACAAGTCCATAGCCTGCATGACCACACTAGCATGAGTCGACGTACTGCTGCTCAAATCCACAGCTGGTGCTGGTTCGAAGGGAAAAGAGGAGAGGAAAGGACGCCATGGCGGCTCATCATAAGCAATGAGTGGAGACTCCTCTCTGCAGCTAGTCACCCAAAAGTTTGCCTTTTCAGATGTGATAAAAAACTGAGTTCTGTCCAGCAGGCTGGAAGGAATCCTCAAGACAGTTGAAGATGACCTTACAGAGGAGGAGGTGAAACTGGTGGAAAAATCCTGAGGATGGACAATCTGCAGAGAAGGAGATATTGTATTAATTCTAATTAGTAAGTCAAGTCAAATCAGTTTATTGCCATTTCAACCATCTACACAGTACACAATTAAATGAAACAGCATTCCTCCAGGACCATGGCGCACACAAGGACCATAGCATTAATGTATTCACACATCTCCTTGGTTTCTTTCCCTGGCCCTTTATAATTCTTTTACTTATTCAGCTTACTGTATTTTGGAATTTTATTGTGTTTGTTTTTTATTAGTCAATGTACTTGGCTGTATGTATGATATGTAAATACCAAAACGTTCAGACATAAATAAAACCACCTCCTTGTTTCTACACTAACTGTCCATTTTATTAGCCCCATGTACCATATAGAAGCACTGTGTTGATGTAGACCATCTCTGCATGCTTTGTTACCTTGTTCTTTAATGTTTAGGACCTTCACAGGAACACCACAGGTATTATTTGGGTGGTGGGTCATTCTCAGCACTGCAGTGATGCTACTGATGTGTTAGTATATGAGTGTAGTGGGTGGTGCATTTTTGATATTATGGCTGATGTACACTCACAAAGACAAATTCCTTGTATGTGTTCCATACATGGGCAAATAAAGTTCTTCTGATTAGGAATTATAAAAATCCAAAGAAGAAATGTAGTTGCACAAAATTGACTGTGAGAGATCACTTAAATGCTTGTTGAATTAAATAATAAAAAAAACAACAACAGTACAACATGGCTATGTTTAACAGTGAAAGTAAGAGCATTTTCACACGTATAGTGCAATAAAACTCACAGGATTGGAAATGAACAGCTTTGTAGCTGTAAGAAAACCACTTGTTAGCAAGCCTAATCAGACTAAAGGTTTTTAATTTGCTAAAGAGCATGAAAAGTGAATACTGGAACAACGGAAAAAGGTTATAAGGCTCAATAATAAATCCATATTTTCCCTGTTCCAGAGAGATGGATGTGTCAGGGTAAGAAGGGACATGCATAAAGTGCATAGCGCTCACTGCACAAACCTTTGGAGACACTGTTATGATCTGGGGTTGCTTTAGTTGGTCAGGTCTTGTTTTAGACGAATGAATGACTGAAAAGTCATTTCAAACTTTAGAACAGTAGTGTATTTGTATTACTTCAGAGAGTGGTTACTATGAATTCACAGTCATATTTTGCAGTTCGAACCTTAACAAAGAGTTGCCACCAGTTAAGTGTAACCCAGGTATTTTAGTATTAAGTATACACACCTTCATGCAGTCTTCTCCACTGTGTGTGCTCTCATCCCCGCTGCCTGCTGAAATTTAAGAGCACAATGAACAGAATTCATTCTGAAGCTGATATTTATAGTAAATTAATGTGTTCGTTTTGTAACAGTTTTATACAGTCTCAGTAGCTACATAAGCAGGCGTAGTTGGGATTACTTAACAACTCAACACAGTTCAACTTCAAGAGTACAGGCTTCCATTACATGTTAATAGTACTTATTAGTATATTAGCCCTGTAACTCCAGAAAAGAAGCAAACTTAAGACCAAACATGTCTGACAAACTCCATTTGGGGTAAGGGAAAACTCCCACTTTTAGTGTAACTATCATTTTAAGTAGCGTTGCAACATTTTTAGTACACAAAGTCAAAGCATGGGGTCAAAGCATACCATTACATGAGGAGATGGGGGAGACCTGTAGAGGGAAAGAGAACTGAGTGGAGCTGACTGCAGACTCCTCGTTCTCTGTAGTGATCTCAATAACAGCACACACATCTAGTGGATCGCTGCCCACCAGCTTGTTTGGTGCACTGGGATTACAGGGTTCATCAGGCTCTGCTGTAAAGAAGCAAGTGTATCTTAGACACATGGTATTGTGATTACTTAACTTTAGCCAGCAACTAATTGTCACAAAGTATTTATATAATAATTAATTAAAATGATTATTATTTCACAATAGTAATTAAACAGATTTTTTTGGGCCCATTAAAATACAATCGTAAAGTGGCCAAACTGGTTGAATAGCTATCTCACTTTCTAGCTTTAGATTCTTTATATCCAAACTAAACACAGACACAGCTTAATTCATATACACAAATACTTACTACACCCTAACCTCACGTTCTGAGGTTCTCAGTTATGCCCATTACACTTGAAGATTGTTATCTTTGACCTCTTATAGGCAATAGGAACAACATTTGAAGAACAACTTTAGGCTATGTTCAGACTGCAAGCAAATTAGATTTGTTTGTGGCTTTTAAGACAACTATTTGCAATGTAATTTATAAGTGATCAGATCGTATTTGTGTGTCCAAACCTCACCAACCTATCTGCATGCTGAGGTAAGAACATAGTGATTGCCTGCAATTTTCTCACTCTGAGAGTGTAAAAATTTAAATGTGTTTTTGATCAAAAAAACTGGATTTCATGTGTTTTTTCCCTGTCCAAAAGACCAAAAATCTATCTAGATACAATCTTATTATCCCAAAGATTTGGGCTGGCAGTCTGAGTAACATTTGTTTACTTCATGTCTGTTAACACTTTTAGGGCGACAGAAACATTTGTTTATTTGATGTTAAAAACTTCTTTAGCAGGCAGGGGTGAATGACATTTGCTTATTTGACAATGCACAATGAGTACTGTTTCTTAATAACTTCTTTAGACGGTGGTGGTGACTGACATTTGTTTAATAACACATTTAGAGGTCAGTCTTGAGCCATACTTGTTTATTAGAAGTTTATAAATAAAACCTATAGACAGCAGCAGTGGTGATTTTAGTTTTTTTGATGTTTAACACCTTTAGAGGTATATTTGGGTCCCAATGGAATTGAAACAAAATTGATCAGTACTGGTCAATTTCACTGACTGGGTGAAGGCAAAAAGAATGAACTTTAAATAGTATTGTATGATGTAAACCAAAATCCTCACCTGTAAGTAAAACCGTACTGTCTGGTAGCGTGCGTTCCTTCAATGGTGCTGGATCAGACTCAATCTCTGGCTCAATGTTTTTACCTTTCCGTCTCTGAAGACAGTCATTTCAAATGAAAAACTAAATGTAAGTACAGAGGAGTTTTCAAACACCCATATTCAATAATGTTACAATACTGTTTATTTTGTTTGCTTACTCTCATTTTTGGCTCCCGTTCTATCCTTTTCTTCACTGAAAATCACCAGCATTAGTTAAAAAAAAAAACAGAATTGATTCATTAAAATGGTGATAGTACACAAAAAGTGTATAGGTTCTCCATAGGTTTCTATAGCCTATTAATGTTTGTATTTTTATTTAATTTTTTTATTTATTTAGCCAGGCCTGACAGGCAATAAAAGAGAGGAAAAAGATATATATAATACTGTATATTACAAATGTAATATACATACCGTGCATCTGCAAAGTATTTACAGTGCTTTACTTTTTTCACATTTTGTTGTTACAGCCTTATTCCAAAATGATTTTTTTTTTGGATCTAAAACAATAAATTCCAGAAAACTGCATGTTGCCATCGAACTTGTTGGCATAGCATAAAATTCCTGACTGCAGCTGACTCTCTCGCTCGCTCCATGTTGTTGTTCCTGTTTGCGTTCTACACAATACAGCAGCACATGAGCTTAGCACCAACGCAAACAAATTAAAAGTGAACGTATCGGCTCCATGGATCTGCCTATTACCAGATACCCGACTCAATTCATTTTGGCCATATCAGGACCGATGTCCAATCTTAATATCAGAACAGTGCATCCCTAGTAAAGAACATTCACAGAGTTGTCCTGAAGCCACTCCTTTGTTATCTTGGCTGTGTGCTTAGAGTCAATGTCCAGTTGGAAGATGAATTTTCACCAGTCTAAGGTCCAGAGTGGTTTTCTTCAAGGATATCTCTGTATATTGCTGCATTTATCTTTCCCTCGACCCTGACTAATCTCCCAGTTCCTGCTGCTGAAAAACAATCAAACAGCATGATGCTACCACCACCATGCTTCACTGTAGGGATGGCATTGTCCCGGTTTACTCCAGACATTGATGCTTGGCATTCAAGCCAAAGAGTTCAATCTTTGTTTCATCAGACTAAGGAATTTTTGTTTCTCATAGTCTGAGAGTCCTTCAGGTGCCTTTTACCGTCTTGTGCCTTTTACTCAGGAGTGGTTTCCGTTTGACCCCTAAGGCCTGAGTGCTGCAGAAATGGTTGTCTGGTTGTCATGGTCTGTCAGAGTGACCCTTGGGTTCTTGGTCACCTCCCTGACTAAGGCCCTTCTAGCCCAATCACTCAGATTGGCTGGGTGGCCAGCTCTAGGAAGAGTACTAGTGGTTTCAAACCTCTTCTATCTGTGGATGATGGAGACTGCTGTGCTCATAGGGACCTTCAATGCAGCAGAAATGTTCTGTACCTATCTGCAGATCTAGGCCTCAATACAATCCAGTCACGGAGGATTCCAGACAATTCTTTAGACTTGGTTTGTGCTCAAACATGTACTGTCAGCTCTGGAACCTTATATAGACAGGTGTGTGCCTTTCCAAATTATGTCCAATCAACTGGATTAAGGCTGTAAATACATGAGATTTCTTTTTAATGAATTTGCAACTAATTCAAACTAACTTTTTTCACTTTGTCATTATGGGGTATTGTGTGTAGAATTTTTTAGGGAAAAATTAATTTAATCAATCAATCTTGGATAAGGCTGTAACATAAAATGTAGAAAAAGCTAAGCGCTGCGAATAGTTTCTGGATACACTGTATGTATTCTTTGTATACAAGTTTGGCAAGGACCAACAAGTTTTTCACTCTAATTCACATCTTTGTTAAATGGGATGTGACACATTGATTTAAAAGCATGATGTTTCAACATGCTTTACATTTGTAATGACATTTGGTGTAATGACATTTTTGATGTGCAGTGTATTTTTAAACATCACTCCATTTTTGTCTCAATTGTCATTTTCCCAGATACCTTGTGGTACACACTAACATTTCTTGGGAAAAAAAATATTTGCCAGTAACCAGGCTTTGTGGGCTGCCTTTATTTAATAGACTTCTTGCCAATTTTGCGTTTAACTACAGTGTTATAGTTGTGAAGTACCTTCAGTCATTAGACTCCTTTCAGTCCAACATAAATGAGTAGCATGTGGGTGCGCCATGTTAACATTACAAACTTAACTACGGGAATTTCCTAAAATTAGATTTTTAAACAATTACAATAAAGTATCACAACATATCAAATTGCAACTTTTTGATACTGTATCTCCATGTACTTCACAATACACAGGTCTAGATTTTAGCCTTGTGCCAATAAACAATGTTATCAAATATCATTATAATTTAAATCCATGACGATATCATGCCAATTATTGTAAAATGCTTTCCATCACGTAATGTGTGAAGTTTTTTTTTTAGCAATCTATACATATGTGATAAAATATCAATAACTAATTAACTGAAAATATAAATGTTTACAACACCACTTTAAAAATGTAATCTAGAGTTATAGTCTGGTAAAGAATGCTGGTATATATAAGGGGCACTATGGTGCGTGTTGATCTTTGTAACTTAGAGTTGGCGCTCACTATGCAAGCTGCTTTTCATCTAAAACTGACATATTTGAATGCGCTCTTGCCGAGTAGGTTCGCCCCCATACACCCATAAGCACTTGTATGACCCGTCTCTAAAAGATTACAGAATCATTATGCACCAACATAAACAACATGAAGTATAAGCTTACAGCGGAATCCTGCACAAGTTGCACTCTGCTGCTAAAGTATACTCAGCTCTAAGCCACTCATAGTGCAGCACTGTGCTCTACATAACGCAAAGCCAGTTCAATCGGTATTGCCAAATTTTATGTAAAAGCACACTTTAATATTGTTTATCACAATAATTCTGGAGACAAATTTGGATTTGTAGAGTTCAACCAGTTATTTGATAAAATATACATAAATACTATACATATACATATACTTAGTCATAGCTTTAATGATAAGGCTGACAAAAGCAAGTATTCCCTCAACCCATAACCAACACAGAAACATGCTGGTTTTTAATGCAGTTCCTTTTGCGTTGAAGTTGGCTTTTGGCCTTGCTTTTTATGGACAGATATGTCTCTAGATTCCATAAATCTACATTACGCAACATACAGGCGCAAATAGGTTGTTTGCAAATTACGCCACTGCATTGCTGGACTATTAACTGTGACTGGATTGTGTCATTTAAGGTTGCATCAAATCAGTTTAACTGAGAAATCATAAGGAGAAAAATAAAAGACAGAAAAATGGCAGAAAAAAATGGCTAGCCTTGGTCCGCAGCCCTCCCATTCCATCTTCAATAGTGCAGCAGACTTTGCCTATCTGCTGCAACATTTAAGGTGGAATGGGAAACCTGGTTAATAAGCTGACTTTACCCTTGTGCAGTCAGTAAGAGTGAGTATTAGTTAAATGCTGGTTGCTAGGTTCATCTGCAGGACAATAAAATTAAACCAAATGACAATCACTGTGGAACACCTAAGACCTGTGGTCAACCCAACCGCTAACAAACTAGCTGTATATCTTATAGCTTTGTATGTTTTTGTTAGCTGTCATGTTAGCTCTTAAATCTACTGCTATGGTAGCAGCTTATCTTTCAGGTCTGTTAAAAATCACATTTCATAAAAGTAGGATCAAGTCTAACAAATGTAATTTTTTGTATATACATTTACCTTGTAATTTTGTTAATAAACTACCACAGTACAGGCTCATCTCGGTCTTGTTTATTCTGTTTTTCCCTTAGTGCTCTCCATCTAGTTTTCGAACACAGCGAGAATCATGTGATTGAAAAGAACCTACACCTAAATAACTTTTTGTTGAGTAATGTGTTTCATAAACTGTTGGATTATTCACTGATGGATTTTTTTGTGATCTTGGCCCGTCCTCGCTCATTAAAGACGAGGCCTTTCGTGACTGCTCCTTTTTCACACTGAAGCACAATTCACTCTACCTAGTATTCCAACTTCTTTAACACACTGCATGTATCAATACTAGAGAGCAAATTTACAAAATACAATAAAGTATATAGGCTAAATCCTACATAGAGTAAAGATAAATAAAAATATTTGTACTGTCTTAAAATACAGGTCAAAGTGGATTTACAAATTGCTACTTTCATTTACTTGCATTTCATATACTGCTTTAACTTTCTTGGAATTGATCTTTGTAAGAATCATTCAGTTTTAGATTAATAGGCCTAATCTCTCTCTGTCTTCACCTTTCATTTATGACACAAGCACACCAGTGGTAGCTTTCTCTTCTGTTTGTTGGTTGATGTGTACTGTACCTTTTTTAGCAGCTTTTTCAGCAGGAGAAAGCATGCGGTACATTCTAAAGGCATTGCTTCCTCTTTTCATGCTCTTATCTTTTACTTCCTCTATGTCTGGTAAAGAGTTCATGGCACAGCGAAAGTTTGCCTTCCATGTCTTGGGGTCAGGCTTGTCTACTCCAGGATGGTATTTTCCTGAAGGTAGAACAACAATTCAAGGTAAACAAATTTGGGAGTAATTCAACAGAAAAACTTGTTTAAGTGGCTTGATGTACAATTATTAATTATAGAGAAATGTTCTTACCCTGATTTCTTTACAGTGGTGGTTACAAGAACCATGTCTACCATACAAGTATAGCCTTTCTTTACTATTCAAAACACCAGAGAACCAAAAAAAAAAAAAAATAGGTTTTCTTTAGGGATTTTGTCTAACAAATACTATACCCATTGGCCATTTCAGTAGGTACACCCTCTTTTATCTAAACTCTCTGCTTACCATATAGGAGCACTTTGTAGTTCTACATTATAGTCCGCTGAATACTTTGTTGTCCCTCATTTACCGTGTCCTTTAATGATCAGAACCACCACAGGGCAGGTATTATTTGGGTGGTGGATCAGCACTGCAATGATACTGCATTGAGGTGGCGTGTTTGTTGCAGGGTCAAAAGTGGATCAGACACAGCAGTGCTGATGGAGCTTTTACACCTCAGTGTCACTGCTGGGTTGAAAACAGTCCACCAACAAAAACAATCCAGTCAACAGCATCCTGTGGGAAGCGTTATGTGACCACTACAGTGGATAGCAGAGCTACCACCTCGGACTTTACATCTACAAGGTTGACCAGTAAGAAGAGTCTAATAGAGCGAACAGTGACTGTTTAAAACCTCCAGCCGCACTGCTGTGTCCGATCTACATGTACCAGTACAACACACAATAACACACCAGTGCTATGTCAGTGCTAAGAATGCTCCACCTCCCAAATAACACCTGCTCTGTGGTGGTCCTGACCATTGAAGAACAGGGCGTAAAGGATTCATATGTATGTAGTATGCAGAGAAACAGATGGACTACAATCTATAATTGTAGAACTACAAAGTGCTCTCATAAGGTTAGTGTAGCTGATAAAAAGGACAATAAGTGTAGGAGGTGTACCTAATGAAGTGGCCAATGGATATATTTAGTCTTTTAAAAATAACATTTTAGGTCAACCATTCTCACAAAAATTGCAAAACAATGTAACTATATATATGCATAGAAATAAATTCATAACTTTTTCACATAAATAATTAGCACTTCATAATTGGCCTTCTAGCTCCTATCACCACCACTGCAAATGACTCCGACAGGCAAGTTTCTCTAAAATGGTGCATATCACACTAAACCATTTTGAACAAATTTGTTTACATCTTAAGGATTTAATTATTGAGAAAGACTAAATACCTGTGTGAATAGCCCAGTTCATAAAGAGAGGTGCATCTTTATCAAGATCCCAGCCATGTCTAGCTGCATGCATCCATGGAATCTGAAATATCTTTTCCTCCTGTTTGATGAAAACAACACTTTGAATAAACACAGTATTTAACCTAGCTAACTCCTAATTTAATTTAACATTGATGAAAGAAAGGACAGTGACAGTAGCAGTTCATTTAAGGGTGTATTATATGTACAAGTTTTCTCTCCATTTTTTACATTGTGTGAAAATTGTATGATAGATGAATAAAACAGCTTGTAATAAAATGTATTTGCATTAATTAAAAATGAGAAATGTGTTTTTTCTTCTCCTGTAAAGTTTAGAGATCAGTGTTTGTTCCTCACTGTAACATGGTTAAAGATTGTTCTTTGTCATGTTGAAACTGGCTAGCAACATTGTTTAAGATGCTCACATCTGTTCAAGTGTTAAATTGCATTTTGCAGTCTCTTGAGATATAAGTATTGCAAAAGCCAATGCAGCAATAATTATTAACTATTTATTGTGTGCCTCTACTCTGAACCAAGTGTACTTCAGTTGTTGAAGTAATACTTACTTTATTAACCCACTGCAGGCCCTGAATTTTTGCACTGTTGATCTGCTCTTCCAGCCATGGCCTCATCCGCTGCCTGTCCACAGGCATCTTCACCCTGTTTACAAATATGCTAAATATAGTTTTCAACACTCCAAACATGGTCTATCAGTTGCTTGTTTAGATTTGCATTGGAGCTATGAGGCTACTGTAGCTAATAAGTAATCAATGATTTTTTGAGTAACCAAGCCGTCTTATACTGGTTCCATACAGTAGCAAGAAAAGTACGTAAACCCTTTGGAATTACTTGTTTTGTTTTTTTTGCATTGATTACTAATAAAATGTGGTCTCATTGTTATCTAAGTGACGATTACAGACAAAGACGATCTAACTAAAAAACTAATAACACACAAACAGTTTTAGTTTTCATGTCTTTTACTGAGCATATTACTAAATAGTAAATATCCACAGAGCAAGCTAGAAAAAAGTAAGAAAACCCTTAAATTTAATAACCCGTACATTCCCCATTACTAGCATCGCCTCCACCAAACACGTCCTGTCCATGCGTTTTTATAATGTCTTCGAAGGTCTTCTTAAAAAGTTGTTTGCATCAAGGCATGGTTCACACTGACCTTTCTTGAACAGAAAAAAGGTCAGTAAGCAGGCTTTGTGTGCTGCTTTTTTTTAAAACCTGCAAAACCCACTCCTCCAATCTTATCTGTTTGAAACACTGTTTGCCAATTAGTTCTTGAAGAAGTCTTAACAGAGATGTTCACAATTTTCTAACATGCACTGTGGAAGCTCATACAATGTGACCAATAAAAGACATGAAAAGTAAAGATCAATTGGCCGATGATCTGCCTGATTATTATGATCAGCCACATTTACTCATGCTCCACATGATTCAAGTTCTGCAACAGCAGCAAAAATACAGCCACCCACTAAAAAATTAAATAAATCACCCCTTGGAGAATCATCTCCACCAAACACTTAATGACATTGCAAATAAGAACTGCACTGAGGAGGAATTTTGTACCATTTATTGCTGCAAATGTATTTCAGTTCATCAGTATTTCTGGGATGCCTTGCTTGCACAGTGCTATTTAGGTCATATCACAGCACACCATTAGGAGTTAAGGTCAGGGCTCAGACTAGACAAAACAAATATTCTTTGTTGTTTTTTTCTCTTCAGCTTGAGGCCATGGACTGCTGCCCTTACATTTTCCTGTAAAGTGTTTTGATAAACCTAAGAATTTGATGTTCCCTCAATGACCACGTAGCATCCAGGCTGTTTTTGTGCATTTCTTAACTGTCCATATAACATTTTCCGAGAAGCACCGTGGAACAACCATGTGACCACGGGCAAATGTGAAAGAAATTGTGCAGTGTTTTTCTTGTGGTTTTTGCAGTTTGTAAAGTCTTCTTTAGATCTTTTGCGGCCCTAAATGTTCTATGATTGTAGACAAAACTGTGAATGGATGTAGACCCAGACCTTTAGCCATGACTTTGTAGCCTTTTGCAGCTTCACTGCCACCCGCAAACAGAGCTCATGGATCTAATGGAAGCATGCCAAGTATATTTGTTTTACATTCACGGCAAGCTTAACGTTTTTCACTAGTGAAGGAAGTTGAAGGTTGCATCATAAATCACATCCCATAAAAACACAAAAACGTGTCTATGCAATCAAATATAGTTCATGAAAAAAAGAAAACTGGAATGGCAGGCCAGATTTTAGAATTCAGCCAAGAAAATTGCAATTTGGCGCATATATGAATAAAAATACATTTATTAGTGTGTTATTAATTAAGCTGCATTTGTGTTGGTCTATAAAGGTAACGTTTTTGCTACCATTTTTATTAGTAATCAATACAATTAATTAAATCCAAGATTCATTAACAACTTTTAAATACAAGATATTATTGTGGTATGTAGGCATTTTTGAAGTTACAAAACAATCTATTCACTCCTCTGTCCATGTGGTTCATACACACACTAAGTTTCAAAAATAGTTTAAAGATTTATGATGTCACAAAAACTAATATTTTTACTTGGGCCTATAGCAGTTCATCACTCAAACTGAAGTTACAAGGGGTTTGTGTATGTTTGGTTTTTAGCGAATTCGTAACATCTATCATCTACATCACATACTGCCACCAAAACGCACTAAAGTAATAAAGCCTATTCTGTGAGCAATCTGAGTCACTGGTTTACTATCTTCACGCCCTGTGTTCTGTGGTGAAACCTGGAAGACACAAGTTTCTCAACTACGCCAAAGAGCACTTTACGCGAAAACTTTTAAAACACGCAACTTCAACCTGTGAACACTACAGGGTTGTGAAAAAATAAGGAGTTGTAGATCCGTCAGTTCTGTGCTGATATGAGAACAGCCCAGTTTGTGTGGCATTCGCTGTGCTGTGTTTATAATGTGATTGCTGTAGCTTAACATTACCTAAATGCTGTGCTAGTCGGTCGACGTGTTGCTCTTCTACAACCTGTCAGAGAAGCAGACCGAAGCTGCTGCCATTGTTACTTTCGGTTTTAAGTTCATTTAAGCGATACAATCCGCGTGTGTATGTCAGATACATGAGTATTTTCCAGTAAAGAGCTGAATGAGAAAACGGAAATAGGTGGTGTACCAGCTGTACCGATTCTCTCTGCAGTCTTTCTATTGGTCCTTTAGTGTTTCGAAACCTCGGCGGTGTTCACGTATATCCGCGTTGCAAACGGCTGCGCAGATTTTCCCGTGGTCGCGTTCATACATGAGAGTCAGAATTAGGAATTTGGTTTCGGCTGTTTGCATCTCTCTACAAATATATCCAATACACAAGCAATGTACAGTCCACAACATACACAATCAATACAGACAATAAACAATGTACAGTATACACAAAATAAGAACAAATAATATACTGACTAGTGTAGTGCAATAAGCAGTAATCTACATGTATGGGGAATAAATTTGGGTGTATAACATAATAAAGCATGTAAAGTATATAAAATATAAATATAAGTATGCAAAAGAATCAGGGTGAAATAAAGTAGGATAATAAGCAGGTGTAGCTATGGTCCATCAGGTAATATTACTGATCAGATATTGATGAGGGTGATGGCAAGAGGAAAGAAAATGCCCCTGTGTCTGGTAGTCTTATTATACAGGGTTCTGGGTTCTTGACCAGTACAGGATGACTCAAATAAAATATGATTTCAGCACAACTTAACATAGTTTCAGCTGGCTAACAGACGGTGGGTGTGACAGCTATGTTGATCTGTTAGCTGAAACCGAATTTTATTTAAAGGCGGGATCTTTGTTGTATATTGTCTGCTTCTCTGATTTACAAATAATAATAAATAATAATTATAATGGGTCATTATCTGTAGTAACAGCTGAATATCTAACTTAAAACTTACTTTCAGTGCTTTTCACTTACTTTTTACTGTCCTAACTATAGCATAACACAAGCACTGTCAGTGTTATTTGCTTCATTCAGGGTGGGGGGACGTGTTCCACCCAATGTCAGAAACAGGTAAATCTGTCCCACGCAAAATTCAAACCATAGAAAAAAATTTTTGGTTGTTAGGTGATCGGGGTCTTTCACTTTGTTAAGACTTGTGTTGACATGCCTGTTCAGAAATATCCTGCAGTCAGCAGCTTCACTGACCCGAGCTCTTGCCTCGTTGGAATGCTGGGTAGCTTGCGCCAGCTTTAAACACGAGGTCAGTGATAAAAGCAATGGATAGCAACAATGACAATGTATACTGCAATAACTTTGCATAATGTGTTGTTATGGACTGCAGACTGCTACTACACTAAATGCGTAAAACAAAAAATATAATAAACAAAATAAATAAATGCATAAACAGCAGGACACCATCTTTAAAAGTGCGTTCATTGGTGCAGTATGTAATGTTCCAGAGTGTGCTGTTTGGGACACAGCCTTACTTTCTAACATCAGTGTTAGTCTTGTCTAGTCAGGAAACCTTAACATACATTGTTTTGTCATTTAATTTCAGCATTATGCCACCAAAGATTATATGTATATAATCTGGACATTGCATGTATAATTTAAACGTTTTCTGACAACAGTATCATGTTATGTGGAGTATCTTGTTTAGTTTGTAAAGTGACCTTTAATTGGATTTATCTAATAATAAACAGAAGTAATGATAATATTGTATTCTGTTTATTTATTTGCAGTTCCATAAGTGGAATTTATCTGTAATTCCATAGGTGTTGTCCTACGTCGCTATATATATAGTGATTTACTACCTTACCTATAGTAGAATCAGCTGACGGGTAACATTTTGGGGGATACGATGGGCTTTGATTCATATTCAAAGGCAGTCAAAAGCCAAAGATCAAGACAAGACCAAGACCGCTCAGGATTGCAAACTGTTTTGCCAAACCTTGCAGTGAGTGGATGTATTTAAATGGTGTGTGTGTGATGAGCTGCAGGTGGATGTATAATCAATATTCCGGTGCTATTCCTTTTCAAATGTGGATCTCTGAAATTAACCAGTGTATTCCCTGAGAAAAGATTACATACTTTTTGAGAAATAAATTAGAAAACTTTTATAAGGCATTGCAGCCCTTCTTTGACTATATTGGAAGAAATTCTGTTGACCAGATCAACTGACTTTTTGAATTGTACATGTACCTATATTTGTTGATTGTAAATCAGGCTCATTACATTTTTATATTCTATGTTATATTAGCATAATCCTTTTAGGTTGTTTTTTTAAATTAATCTGCCTATTTCTCTTTTTCTTTCTTTCTTTCTTTCTTTCTTTCTTTCTTTGTTGTGTTTGTGTCATGTTTAAAAGCAAACTAAATCAAATATACTATATATATATATATATATATATATATATATATATATATATATATATATATATATATATATATATATATATATATATATATATATATTGTGTGATTGGGTGTTGGTGAACATGTGGCTGTTACGTCATCCGGTAGTGCACAATGGGAAATGGAGTCAGGAAGTTTGTTAGTGTCGGAAGAGACCTTGACACATTTCAACCTTGTGGGCACCAAAACAGTATGTTACAGTTACAACAAAACTGTGTTTGCTGGGTTGTCATAATTCTCCAAAGACCGAAATGTAAAAAGATTTTAACACAGTCCATCAGCTGCTTCCAAAATCCAAAAGTTACTCATGTAGCCTCTAGCATATTACAGATCTGTACATTAAATTATATGAAAATGTCTCCAGCCAAATTGACATTTGACAAAAAAAAAATGTGAATATAACTTCTTATGACAATAAATCATTTTCCACCATGTTAATAATCCAATTAATGCTGATACACACTCCTTCCGTCCTTACTAGAGACTAAACTTTTTTATACTCCACGTAGACCATAAACCCTTACATATAAAAATGACTAAAAAATTGGTTGAGAAATGTAAATGTTCTACAATTTTTTTTATCCATATGTATTTGTTTACAGACCAGTCCTGCCAAGACAAGTATGGTATATATTGATAAACGCTGATGATTTGTTGAACTTTTATTTTAAAGGGCAGGCTAGACCCTGTGAAAAAAAAAAAAAGAAAAGAAAAAGAGAGACGAGATGCATCTGGACAAGCTGGTCAGACATGCGGGGTCCGTGGTTGGTATGGAGCTAGAGTCTATGACTACGGTAGCTGAGAGGAGGACACTGCACAAACTGCTCTCCATCATGGATGATGATGGTCACCCACTGCACACCATCATCATGGAACAAAGGAGCAAGTTCAGTGGCAGGTTCCTGTCACAGAGCTGCTCTACAGACAGACTCAGGAGATCCTTTGTCCCGAGAGCCATCAGACTCTTCAATTCCTCCCAGTGGAGCCGGAAGAGGAAGGAGGACAGATGAGGAACAAGTCCCTTATGTTCAAATTACAGTTTATTTTTATTTGTACTGTAATCACATTACTGTACATCTGCACTCCCGGACATTCTCGACACTTCACTGGACATCTTATGTCAGCACTCATAGACACTATTGACACTTTGATGTACATCCTGTACATTTGCACTCATAAACACTATTTGACACTTTGCTGTACATCCTGTACATCTGCACTTCTAGACACTTTTTAACACTATTTAACATTTACTTAATACAATCTTTGCACATCTATTTATTTTGTAATAAAAATCCCAGTACTGTTATGTATCTACTGATACCCGTTTTTCTCTTACACATTACCTAATTTATTACTGCACTACCTTTTTTACCTACAGTCAGGTTGTATAGCTTTGTTTTCATATGATCTTGTATATATTCTTTTTGACTATTGGAATTCTTTATTCTTCTTTATACTTCTTTGTACTTTGTTTTGTTCTGTGAAACTGCTACTGGCTGCTAAATTTCCTTCGGGATCAATAAAGTATCTATCTATCTATCTATCTATCTATCTATCTATCTATCTATCTATCTATCTATCTATCTATCTATCTATCTATCTATCTATCTATCTATCTGTCTGTCTGTCTATCAATCTATCTATCTATCTGTGAGTGTTGTTGTAGAAAGCTTCAGATAGAGCAGTAAACAGATTGAGTTTAACAACTAAGACGGAGTAGCTGTGAGCTTGCCTGAGTGCCAGTTTTCCCTCTGTTAGGCAGAAAGACACATCTTTGACACAATATGTAGATGACAGCAACACATGGCAGTGTATAAAAATTATGCTTCTTTGTTTGTTAAAAGGTTTTTCAGTATACTGTGATGCATCCAAGCCTTCAAGCTAGTAGGATATGTTGTAGAATCAACACATCAAAATCCCTGGGGTCAGCTGTAATATTCATTCTAAATCAAATAAGACAGAGATTAGCTGATTACGACTCGACCAGCACTTTTTTGCTTGCCCTTGCGTCTACTTACATTTCCCGCTGTTAACATCTATTATTACATTCAAATGAAGCTTGCAACCCCCCAATTCCATGCTATGTGATGGTATCCACCCTTTGATGGTTGAAGCAGATCATCTTAAATTAAAAGTTTCAAATGTTGAGATCAAAAGCAAGTAGCTAGTATGGGTAACTAAGTAATGTTAGCATAAGTAATATTAAGATCCAGCTTACTTACGCAGAGACTGTCTATCAAGAAATGTCTATCAAGATACAATTTTTTTTTCTGGTAGGATTTAAAGGGTGATCTCAGTGAATAAGTTCATATACAAAATCATCAAGTGATTAATCATTTTGGGACAAAAAATCTTCCATTTTCTTAACACAAAACATTCAAATCAATATTGCTGTCATGAGTGCTTTTGAGTGGTTAAAGTTTTCTACATACCTTCTACATAACTTCGTCACATTACTTAAAGGTAGATAAAAAGAACTAAATTAAACAAATGAGATACATAAAACTATAAAATGATCCAATATGATCCTTAGGTGGTAAAAAAAACTTATACTGATGGTAATTTATTCCACTATATATTGTTTGACCAAAGCAAATCGATATAATAGTTCACACAAAAAAAACTCAGCTATGGGGGTGGAAATTTCTGCAGCACCCATAAGCTATAACAATACAATTCTATTGTGATATATGTTAACATATGTTAAATGTCATTTTTTACTTTTGTTGGCTCCTTAAAGAACTGCTTTAGCTGTGTTTTACTGGTAGCTTTCTCTCTGGGATGTTACTCACATTAAGATAAGACTAAGGTCCAGACTTTGCTATTTATAGGTTTGTTGTTTTTCTAGATGACCCAACGTTTTTTGAATTCAGTTCACGGATGCATGACCCAATATTGTCCCGTAAAATTTCTTGATACAATATAGAATTCATTGCTCTATTAAATGGTCAAATAGCAGCAAAACAGCCCCAAACTGCGATACTGCTCTGTTTTAAAATTGGGATGAGTTTCTTGCGCTGGAATGTGGTGTTTGCTGTGGTGCTTGAAAGGCAGTTGCCTGTCCCCAATTTTCCTTGCTCCTCTACCAGGCATTTCAAACTGTTGACCTGGAGGAATATGCCACAGGTGTGACCCAGCTACATTAGAACCTGTGTCTCAACAAGCACAGAGGGGAGATAAACCATTCTGCCCTGCCAGATGAGCTGAATGACTTCTATTCTTGCTTCTGGTGCTAGGAGTCACAGGAGCCAGCTCTTACTTTTTGATCTGCATAAGTGAGGAAAATACTTAACAGAGTTAACTCACAAAAAGCAGCTGATCCAGATAACATATCTGGACCCGCAGAAGATGCCATCTGCACTGTCATCTAGACAGCTTTAGAACACCTGGAGAGCAAGGACAACTACACAAGAATGCTATGCATTGACTACACCTTAGCATTCAACACTATTATTCCATCCAAGCTCCACATTCTTGGACTGACACCCTCCTTGTGCATCTGTGTACAGGATTTCCTGATGGGCAGACCCCAGAGCAGCATGACCCACTGTGTATTCATCAGATGGCAGTCGGGAGAGCGCGCACCTTCAAATTTCAAGATCTTACCTGGTCACTCCACACAACACAACTAATTAAGAAAGCATGTCAATAACTGCATTTCTTGCAAAGCCTCAAGAAAACTGGTATGACAGACAGAATTCTGACATGCATAATTGAATAGCATTCTCAGTAGCTCCATCATAGTCTTGTATGGAAATTGCTCCACCTAGAACTTTAAGTGTCTGCAGCGGAACAACCCAGACAATTTCAGAAATGGCCCTCTTAAGGACATATACCGCTTCAGGGTCCTCAGGAGGGCCCGCAATGACAAAACTCATCCTCAACACAACCTCTTGACATTTCTCTTATGTGGTAGACGATGCAGGAGTGTGAAATGAATGACCACCAGATTACCAGAACATTTTCTACTTCCAGGCTATGAACATCTCGCACATGATGGCCCTTCCTCCAACCAACATTTTATCAAATGCTCTTTTGACATGATATTTTGCACAGATTTACACATTTTAATCTGTGTACTGCCTATTTTACACTATTATACACAATTTTAACATATTATACTATTATACACTATTTTAACATTATGTGTTTGAAACATGTATATCGCCATTTCACAGTATTGTTATTTGCACTAATATTGTATAAAACACTGCTGTGAAGCAGAGAGGTGCAAACAATATCTAAAAAGATCACACTAAATAACATGTTTTATGGTATTATTTCTACCATTGGCAACTTTACAAACTTTGTGCCAAATTTGTCACAACGTAACCGTGTTTACTGGCTAGCTTTGGCGATCTACCGGACTTGTGCATGTTTTCCGTGGTTACGTACATATCAACTGAAAATTAAATAGCTGCTTATTTTATAGTCACATTTGTTGGACTTTTTTATTGGAATACGGTAGATTGTTGGCTTCCGTCATGAACAGACAGTGGGATTATGGGAGCAATGAGAGACAAAATAACGCTCTGAATTTAGTATTTTTTTTTGTATTTTTTAAAATAATAATTGAATATATTATCAGAATTACATTATCAGGATTCTATTTAACCTTTTCTTTTTTCTATGTGAGAAACTACGTTGTTTCCGCCTCAGTCACTGAAGCTGTGACGTAAATTTCGCGGGAGTTCTTGCTTCTTTCACTCATGCGTTCTGCTGCAAAGGCACATTAAGACATACAAGCAACATTACAAAACTGAGATTTACTGGCCGTTAGAAGGGATGAATGAAGACGAAAACAAGGGAAATCCCTCTTGTAACGGGTAAGTTAATAAGCTAATGGAGTTTCCTTAGTGCGGGAGTCAGGAACCTGTACCGACACACTAGATACGACACACCATGTTGTACCCACACCTTTATTCAAATAGTCATTTAAATAGTGAGCAGTAAGAGATTTAGCGGCTCGTAAACCTACTGACAAAAATATACCACAAAATTAACGGATTCGATTTAGGAAATAAAACCTTAGCATACGAGATGAAATGGAACTGCTTACAATAAGGAAGTCATGTTTGCTGAGGCGCTGTCTTTTTTTATGTGTATTATTTTTTTGTAAGGTAAAGTACATAAGTGAATTATAATTTTGTATGAAACCGAGAATGTTAGAACCGAGAACCGAGAAGGAGCTATTTAAAAATCAGCACATAGCATGTAAAGATTTATTCCAAAGAAGATCTGTACAAACGCTGAAGTGTCTTTTAAAGGCTGAATAAACTGATAAAAAAATTTTGTTATTGGCATGTGATAAGTTGTTAGATTTGGTTATGAAAGGTCAGTGGGTTTAATATTATTAAAAGAATTACCTGACCACATGAACTGCTAACCAGTATCAGTATGTAATCTCTCCCTCTCCATCCCTCCCCGGGATGTTCCCTGTCCAGTAATGACTGCTCTCTCTGTCTGCAGGAAGCATAGTGAGGTCCAAATGAAGAAGAGACAGAACTACTTGGAGTGGCCTGAATATTTCATGTCTGTTGCCTTCCTATCTGCTCAAAGAAGCAAGGATCCAAGCTCTCAGGTAGTAGAACTGGCTGTGGAAGCCCAGACACCTCCCAGAACCAACGTTGTTTTACCTAGTTTGTTTGTTTGTTTTTAAGTCCTTATCCGACCTGACTGCTAACTGACCACTGTGTGAGAGTGGTCAGAGTATATAAGATGTTTTGGAACAGAGGAACTGCATCAAAGATTCTGAGCTGTACCAAAATTTATTCACTTTTGCCATGGATCAAATGTACTCAATTTAATCCCTTTCTCCAAATACACTGTAGTTTTAGCACAAGAGCTATGGGGTGAATGCAGTTAACATGAATGGAAGTTTATGGCAAGTTGTTTGCCCCTTTCTTTGAGGTGTGATGTTTTATTTAAAATCTCCTGGTATGTCTTGGAGTCTGTGGCATTTTGTTGTTGTGATGTTTTTTTTATCCTTTTACGCCAAGCCCACTCTATTGTTGAGAGTGTAAAAAATAAAATGCTGTATTTAGTAAACTGACTTTCATTTGGCTGTAAATAGTACAAAAGCGCAATAATATTTGGTTATTTGTCAGCTTTTCTGCATGTTGTCAGCGTATAGTATAGCATGGTGTAACTAGTGTTTGGATATATTTTTTTTCTTATTTGTCTAATACAAGCCATTGTTTGTATTTATCTTAGTTGCATTGTTTTCTAAAAGTAATTATTTTTAAGACAAATAAATGTAAACTCTGCTGTGCAGGTTGGTGCCTGTATTGTAAATCAGGAAAATAAGATTGTGGGTATTGGCTATAACGGGATGCCCAATGGCTGTGATGATGATCTCCTGCCCTGGTCTCGCTCTGCTGACGACAAACTGGACACTAAGTACCCATACGGTGAGTTAAACCTGAACATTAATTTGTGTATATAATCTAAAAGATTTTGAGTTAAATTAAGATTAAGCAGAGCATGGTGATAGATGTGGTTATAGATATTGTTGTTTTGTCACAGACTTATATATGTGTGTGTGTGTATGGATTCTGAGGTTGATTCTTGATATTTGATGTGTACTCATTATAACCTTACAGATTGCTTTACCTCTAAAAAATAGTTCTCCTTTTGCAAGTCTGGCGTGGTTTTCTCAATTAAGAGTTTAGCACTTTAAAATTATATTTACTTTGGAGCGGGTGGTTAAACACTGATCCTAAAGAGAGCTGTTCTGAGAAGGTAAAAAAAAATCTTGAACACTAAAGTTAACAACATTAGCAAGGCTAGCTTGTTTTATAATGTGCTTTTATTGAGGTGTCCTTATTTTCTGCGTGAGGATTTGAAATTGACTCAAAACTAGTTAGCTGTCTAGCAGATGTAGTGCAAAACTGGCATCACTGTTCGTGCCTTTCATTAGCTGTCTCAGCTGCTGGAATTCCGCATGTAGGTTTGATTGTCTTCACTAATTATACGCTTTTCATTTAATTTTTTTCTCTTACATTTTTATTTTATTAATTTAAAGGAACAATTTGGTAAGTGTGTGAATTGCCATGGTGCATTTTATTTATTTATTTATTTTTTCAGTAAAAACAACGCAGATACTACTAGGTGAGGATAAGATACTGTGTAGTGAGCACCACATACTTTTAGGTGCACACCACATAGTAGTATCAAGAAATATTAGGTTTCTACATTTTGCTTCTTTAGTTTTGCGATGGAGCTACGAGGTCAATATAGCTCAAGCACAAGAAAAAGGCTTCTCTCAATTTCGACATTAATAAGTAAAAAATGAACTTAACAATGTTAGCCTAGCAACTCCAGGACTTATTTAATGTAGTACATTCTGGACACAAAACAGCGGATCAGCCGTAAAGTGGACTTGAGCACTCATTTTATTAGCGACTGCCAAAATGTAAAGAATATTTCTCTTAATATTGCAGAAAGTGGTCTGATTTGAAATTTGCGACTCCACCTTAAGTCTTGCTCTATTGGTGCAGTTTTTTTGGTGTGTTTGAGGATTGGATAGTGCAGTGTTCAGCCACTAGATGGTGATAAATTACTATTTTTTTTTTTCCTGGGGCATCTGACTTTATGGTTGTACCATTTTCATGCACCAGATATTTGCACTTCCAAATTATATAATACATGTATCCATGTAGTTCAGTATAATGAAAAAGAAACAAGCAAGTCAAAGTAGTTATGTCTGATGAGCTGTCTAAAGACTTCCAGAATACCAAATCACAGTCTTACCATATTTGAGTAAAAGAATGTGTAACTGGTTTCTTTGGTTTCATTGTAGTAAAACAGCTAAGGGTAAATAATTTACTAAGTTTTATGAGTAGAAAAAAAAGCTGTGTTGTGCCGAACTCTTCGCCAGAGTGGGTGCTGGATGGAGTCGGGAGAATTCCCGGTGGGCCAGTAGGGTTTGGGGGCAGTTACTGCACGCTAATGAATTAACTTGCAAATATAAACATCAGAACTCAGAACTAGCTTTGTGTGTGAAACAAACTTCCATTCAGTGCATCTCCTTAAAGTGCATACACAAAAACTGTATGTTGTTTTCTACCCATCCAAAACCACAGAGCAAATATAAAAAACAAAACAAAAACAATGTCTGTTTTCAGTAAATCTAGTATATAAACTAACTAATATGGACTACCGTTACTTCTGTGTGAGTTATTTCAGGTAAGACGTGAAGTATATACATGTTTCCTGCCCACCGTGGCAATATGTTTTTGCCTGTTATGATTTGTGTTTTTTAAGTTTGCTGTGTTGTATTGTTTCTCCTTGTCTTTGTACATCCCAACTGTCTGATTTTAACTAACCAGACCTATGCTTTATAGTAAAGATGTTGCTCTGGTGGTTGTGTTTATGTGAATCCAGCATTCTGATGGGTTGCTATCCGGTTGTTCAGTCATGATGTATCAGCCTTTACGGCTTAGCCTTTATGCACTTGATGAGACTCTTGTCCAAAAATCTACTTGCTTTATCGTTCTAGTTCTTTCCTTATGATGAAAAAGAGGAAACGGCTACAATTGATAAGCTAAGTTAGTTATTAAAAAATGAAGATTAAACAAAATTTGATGCCAGTGGGATCTGCTGTTAGCTATGCCACACTGGTCTTTTTTAGATATCGCTGCTGTCTAATGAAAAACAAGTATTCACAAAGTTGCAACTTTACAGGAGAGAACAAAAACATGCTTTGCTTCCAATGTAAGTCAATGGAACCAGATTTTTATTATTGTTTTTTATTTTATATTTATTTGGAGCCTTTCTGTTGGTCCAGTCATCATATATACTATGTAAAAGGCAGCTGATGGCAGTGTTCAAATGATTTAGAAAAATAAAAATCAACAAAAATAGAGATTCATGTTGTTCTCTGGACAGCCATGACATGCATAATGCTGGGGGATTTATAAGGTGTGTTTTCCTATGAAGCCACATCCTGGTTGTTAGTAAGACTTGTCGGTCAGACAACATCTATCTTCGCTTTAGATGTGGTTTAATAGCAGAAAACACCCTATAAAACACAGATGATATCAGGGAGATCCATAAAAGGCCAGTTTGGCTTTGGCCAGTGGATGCTAACTTGAGCTAAATTAGCTAGCTGCCATTAACTAGAGTCCAGTGACACCAGTCTTCACCAACCAAGAATTGTAACTCTCTATCAGCTGCAGCCATTTCCTCTTCTCAGACAACCAGGAGAACAGAGCTCCAACAAGACAGAACCTTATCAGCTCAGTAGCAGTTGAGGCCTGAATATATTAACAAGCAGGTTTGAGCTGAAAGGACTTGGAGTCTTTCAAATCCACAATGGTGCCTTGATAAACAAGGAAGTGACTGTGAAAAAGTTTAAAAGTTCTGCAATTCTGTTTTTGTTTTTGGGGTCTGCTGGTGTACTTGGCCCTGGAAATGACTATTTTCATAATACTTCGTACAATCATCGTGCACAAAGTAATGAGTTATACAGAACTAATACAACTATCTACTAATACTTTCTCTACTCTTGCATACCTGACCAGCTTCTGAATTAGTTAATTAGCTAAATCTGGTAAATCTGCTAAATGAGAGGGCGTACAAGTATGTTCTCTCTGGAACTGGAACTGGGAACCCCTGTTCTAAACCTAAGAGGTTGTTTGCATATGATGTCACATCACTGTATGGACTGCAGAGGGACGGCAGAAAGTGATTTTCTGCATTGGGGGCTCTCAAAATGCCCCTTGGTTGTGCCAGTTACAGTTGTTCAAAATCTGCAAGAAACTTTTATCGAGTGCCAAATTAGTTGTCTATGTAAGAATATAGGAAATTTACCAAGCAACGACATCAGTAGCAGCTAATCTTTCAGTTGACTTAAAAATCACTCTTCATGCATGAACCTCATGCACCACCACATTAGAGCCACCAAACTAATAAAATAAATACATTTAGTTTTATGTGCTTCAGGATGTTTAAATGGTGGAACTTGATGTAGACTTCCAAACCCAGAGTTTCTCTGTACTTTTTTCACCTGTTTAAAAATCTGAAAATATGGTGCTTTATTTTTTGCGGCTGCAAAAAAAAAATCTGTCATAAATTAGGATTAGCAATTTTAATATGGGATTTTTTGTAATTCTTTATTTATCCTATTTTATTTATCCTATTTATTTATCCTAACAAAAACCCAGCAGATAAAAAAAAATGAAAGAAAAAAAAAAGAAAAACAATGCAGCTACATAAAGTAGTCAGTGGTCCTGCAGTGTAGTAATTAAATGCCGAAGTATTTCTAAAAATCCTGTTTCGCAATATTAAACTCCAATTTTTGATCTGGAAAGGATTTAAGGGAACCATCACTGAAACTTGTGCATTTCATATTCTTTCCATTGTATATAACAAATGTTCTTGACACTGAGTGTAATGTGTTTGTTAGTGATGAATGGTAGGGAATCCAGAGGGGTAGGAAAGCAGAGTTCTCTTTCAACATCCGTCAAATGAGCAGATCTACGATTCTGTATTCAGCTAATCAAACCCTTTGTTTTGGATTTGGTTAAAGTTTTTAGAGCTATTCTAGGTAGGGCTTTCCTCCAAATGAAAGCGCTTATCAATTTATTTATAGATCTAAAAAAAATCTTATCCAAATAACAGGGCAATGACTGAAATAACTAAGTAATTAGTTATTTCATTTTTATCACATTAATTCGCCTGAGAAATGAAATGGGAAGCAGATGCCAATGTTTCAAATCCTCCTTAATTTTTTGAAGTTATGGGGTATAGTTTATACAAGATAAATCTTTAAGTTTAGGGGAAACGTCCACCCCCGATATCTGAATCCTTTTTGTGCCCAGTCAAAGGGTGAATTACTCGCAAGGTCACTGGACACTGGGTAGTTTAATAAACATGCCTTAGATTTTGTTAGATTGGCTTTATAACCAGATACTTTTCCAAAAGTATTAATTAAATCCAGTACTGCTGAGATTGGTTGCTCTGGGTGAGTCAAGAATATCATATCATCTGCATATAATGATATTCTAATATTGGTCCGTCTTTCCAATATTAATTCCTGAAATTCCTCTACTGGTACGAATGGCCGCTGCAAATGGTTTGATTGCCAAATTAAATAAATATGAGGACAATGGACAACCTTGACTACAGCCCCTAGACAAACTAAACTTTTTAGAGAGAGAGCCATTTACACATATTTGGGATTGAGGATTACTGTTCATGGGTTTAATCCACCCGATAAATGTATTGCCAAAATTTTATTTCTTTAGGACTGAGAATAAGTATGGCCACTCGACCCTATCGAACGCTTTTTCTGCATCAAGAGATATTAATAACACTGTATATATAGGGTAGAGTAGTCAATTATGTTTAATAATTTCCCAATATTGTCTGAAGCCTATCGGCCCTTCACAAAACCAGTCTGATCCGGATCAATAAGATGTGGGAGTAAATCTTCTAATTTATGGGCAATTAGTCTTGAAGTCAGATGGGAGTAAAGAAATTAGTCGAAAAGAGGCACACTCTGTATCATCTTTATCCTTCTTATGCAGCAAAGATATCACAGTTGTCTTCATTTAATTACATTTTTAAAAAAGTCTATGAGCATGGGCATAAAATGGGGCTCAATTTGGAGCCAAAAGGCCTTATAGAATTTTATGGGATACCCATCCAATCCCGGGACTTTTCCAGAAGACAGAGACATGATTGCATGCAACATATCCTCCGCAGTAAATGGAGAAGTCAAACGTTCCTTATCATTCTCAGAAATTGTGGGCAGATGTACATCTGCCAGGTTTATTACTGTACTCATAGTATTGTTGTTTAGTAAAAAATAAAAGTTTTCAGTGTTCAAAAGTGTTCAGCCTGAATAGAAGTTAGGCTACATCTGACAGTGTTTAGTTTCCTGAAATTTTCATCTCTAGGTGACTGTTTGAGATTTTTCCAAATTAAGTTGCTCGTTTTTTTTAGTTGCCGTCTTTTCCCTAGCAGAGGTATATGAAATTAGCTGCCCTCTAATCACAGCTTTAGCTGCATCCCAGATTACAGCAGGAGTAACAGGGGAGGTTGCATTGTCCTGTCTATACTATTCCAAGTCTAATTATTGCAGGCTTCCGTGTTTGTAAGAAGTGAAGTGTTGAACTTCCAATGTTTAGTTTCGTATGTCCGCTGAGAAAGAGAGAGTCGAAGGTAAACCGGTGAATGATACAATATAAGAATGGATCCTATGTTACAGGAGACGAAGAAAGTTCATTCTTAGGTAAAAGGAAAAAAAGTCCAATCTAGTATATGTTTTGTGTCTGGCTAAATAAAAAGTGTAATCTTTCGATGTAGGGTTAAATTCTCTCCATACATCAATAAGGCCCGCCTCTCTAGAGGCAACATTTAAGGTCCTTGATGCATTGGGATTAGATATTAACACTAAAGACTTATCTGCCTCCTTCTTTTTAAAAAATGTAAGCACTCTTTTGCGTTTAATTGGGTGACCCAGACCGCTGATGTAAAATGTCATCACATTAATGATATGAGCCACAATAAAATTTGTATGTCATGTTGAGAATGATTGGCCATTGGATGGGAGAAAAAAAAAGGAGAGAAGTTAAAAAAAAAAAAAAAAACCCACACCACCCCCCAAAGCAACAGCATTGTCCCTAGGTGACAAGACAACCCTCTGTTAACAAATAGAGCCCTAACTAGCAGACGTGTGGACTCGAGTCACTAAACTGATGACTTGTGACTTGACAACATCACTAAAGACTTGACTTAGACTTTGCCTTTACTGACTTGGACTTGGAATCTGACTTGAGCTTTAAAATTGTAAACCAGTGTTAATTTTGTTGCCGAACTATTTTCGTCATAGTTTTCGTCAACAAACCTTATTTTCTGGACAAAACGAGACGATAACTGAATTAAAAACTACAAAAATTGATAACAGCTACAACGAAATTGATTGTCACTTTAGTCAACGAATAAAAACGAGATGAAATGTTTGACTGGGACGACATCCAATCAAAACTGATTTAGTTTTGTGAAAGGCGGGAACATACGCCAATCATAACTAGCGCATATGCAGAGGCGGGACAAGCCGGGTAGCCATCCAAACGCACACTTGCACAAATTTGGTCAGAACACGGGAAGACAATACTAGCCTGTGAACTGTCGTTACTCATGATGGAAGTTATCTAGACAATGTCAGCAGAGAGAAAGAGAGTTTAGCGTTTGTGTTTAGAAAAAAATAGCCCCACCGTTAGCTAGCTTTACCGCTGCTAGTTTAGCCTTTCTTAATCCTAGTCCTGAAAGCACACTGCCCTGTACAGTTTAGATTGTGTCCTGCTTGTATTAACTCAGTAAAGTGGTGATAATGATCAGATTAGTTGGATCAGGTATGTGGAAAGCAGGTGAAACGTTATATGTGCAGGGACCAGAGCCGGGAAACTAGCTAGCTAACTCCAACCATCTGCGTTTGATTATCATGTCCCAAATCACTTCATACACACTAGAAAGTGCACGAATCAGATTAGCTCGTTTTATTTACAATAATTAGTCTAAGTATTGTGCAGTGTGTGTCTCTAGTAAACACTGTGACCTGGACAGTTTTTCATTCATTGATTTACTGTTATGTTAAAATTTATTTGAATTGCACAAGTTTTAAGTTTATTTGTCATTTGCACATCATGTCAGGACATTACATGCATTGAAATGCATGGGTGTGAGGCTCAGATAGTAACTCTACAGCAGCGCAGCATTATATATGTAGTAAAAACAGTGCAATATTTTTATAGATTTACAGCACTAGTAACAATTATTAAATAAATAAGAGATCCTTTTTATTTACTTATTCACTTTGCAGTTACGGAAGACCTCAGATGTTGTTTGTTAAGTCTGTTTGTGTGTGTACTGGTCTTTTAAACAGAAATAATGTTCCATAACTGGTTAATAGATGTTTAATTTCGTGTAAGTATATGTAATGGCTTAAATAATTCAAGGGAACAGAAGAAAAAGCATTTTAGTCGACTGAATCGACTGTAGATTTAGTCGACTATATTCTTATGACAATGAGTTGACTAAAACTAATTCAGATGAGTAAGTTATGACTAAAACTAAATGACGTTTTAGTCAAAAGACTACGACTAAAACTAATTCAAAATTTGCAGTCAAAATTCACTGTCAAGAGTTCACACATGCTGTTAGAACTGAAAGACCCGGTCCATATATTAATGCTTACGGGTTTAGAATGTGATGTTATTAAAATTCCTGTAGGTGTAATGTGTACTAATACTTCCATACAGTGCAGTGTTTCTCAGCCTCTGCCTTTGAGGCCCACTGCCTCACATTTTAGTGTTTTTCCTGCTTCAACACCTATTTTAACTGGGTAATGGTCTGGTAATAGGTGATTTGTGATTAGAACTGCTTGAAATGATCTAATTTCATATGCAAGTTATTTTTGTTATAATACAAACTTTAAAAACGTTAATGTTATATTAATGTTATTTTAATATAATACTAAGCAACTGCATCAATTGTGTTAAATACAGAAATGGTGTTACATCTGGTGACTTGATTAGGACTTGAAGTTTAAGACTTGGGACTTGACATGAGACTCACTTGTATTGACTTGGGACTTGACTCGGGACTTGATTGTCAAGACTTGAGACTTACTTGTTACTTGCAACTTGACTTGGTCCATGTCTGCTAACTAGTCAGCTTACAGCAAACGCCCCCCAACACCGCACAATACACTTGAATTATTATTTAAATATTTTAAAGAAAGAGTGCTTATTTCCCAAAAGTAACGGCAGCAGGCACATGCAATCATTACGAATTGGGATGATGGGCTTATGCATATACTTATCAGTACATACTCTTACCCCTTCCCGTTGAAAACACATAGTGTTAACAGGACCACAAAGTCTACTTGGGGCTGATATTATGGTAGAAATCCTAGGCTTCTTGTGGCAATGATAACAGCTGGCTCTTCCCGTGGTGTAGCACCCTTAGCTTGCACGGGTGATGATGGAATACACAGAAAGTCCCCATATTAACGAAGAGCTTTTTGACGTTGTCGAACTCACGCCTCCATCTGATCGTTTCTGCAGAAAGATCCTGGGCGAACGAAAGCTTGGATCCATCAAATGTGATGTCTCGCTGCCTTGTGGTACTAGGAACGAACTCTTTAGGTGTGTCCGAAATCGCCTACTAATAAGTAGGTACAAGATTTGAGCCTGTATATAGTGCTCGAGCTACAGACTAGTAGGTAATTTCAGTAGGCGAGTTTTAGCAGCCACACAAGCTCGGACGTACTACGTCTGCCATATTGCCAGTGTCCTGTGACGCAAGACGTCAGACCACCACCGTAAAAGTCCTGCTATTTATTTAAAATCTCCGTTTACTGACAGATTTAACTGCTTTTTGTGACCCTGATCTGCGTTTTTGTCTGAATATGTACTCAGACGGTGTCAAGCTGTAGCTCAGAGAAGAGAAACGGGAGGAATGTAATCATTGTTTACCTCAGCAGTAGCGCTAACTTCTGTAGCGGCAGGTCACTAGCCGTAGCTGCGTACACACAGCCGACGTTCAGCTTTTCACTGTTTTTTTTTTCCCACTCCGCTTTGAATTCATCTGCGGCTCCAGGTGAATCATGGGATAGCACAGTGTGCTGTGTTCGCCTACATAAAAATGGCTGCCGATTCAGTAGGTGATCCGGGTACCGTTCGCATACTGAGTATTCTGACATGGTAGTCGTGCTCGCCTACTGATTTTGCCTACTGAGTAGTAGGCAAGTAGGTGATTTCGATACACTTTTAGTCTTGAAATATGAGGAAAAGAATTCGAATGGCTCAGTTGTGGTTAGGCCTAGCAGGTGCCCAACCATTTGGGAAGCATGTCATGCACAAAGTCTTGTTCTTCCTCCTTGCACGGTTCTCCAAATCGTCCATCTTTGCCTCCAGGTACACAAGCTGCTTTGTTGCTGAGGCTAAGGCCGACTCTGTTTTGTCTAACTTTTTTTTGACTGTAAATATGCGGGTTTCGGCTTCCTTGATGCATTTTCTGTTGGTGTCAACTCGCTTGGTCAAAACCTGTTTCGTAAATGTTTGGGTTAGTTTTTGTGTGAAGTTGTAAGGAGCTCCCGCACTATGCAGCCATCCTCGGCAGGGTCACATGGGCCCCCCCCTTAATACGGGGTTTTTAAACCCTTTTCATGATTTACCCCAAATTCTGAAACCCATAGACGCCATGTGTTTTCTGTGGTGATGCTCTGCCAGGCCTTTACTGCAAGGTCTTGAGTTCTGCCTTGTTCTTGTGGTGTTTTCCTTTTTGTTTAACTTTCAGTATGTAAACTGCATGCACAGTTGGATTCAGGTGATTGACTTGGTAATTGTAGACCATTGTACTTACTTTTTTTTTTTTTAATATTGAGTTGCTTTTGCAGTGTGTTTTACTGTTGCACAGCGCGCTTACGGTGTTGCCAGGTGACATGAAGAAGACGTGATTTGATGGTGCAGATTGCAAAATAGAGAAAGAGAGAAAGAATAAGGAGAGATGAACAGAAGAGACGGGCCAGAGAAAACCATACACAGTGTGTAAAGTCTACTGTAAAACCGAACTAGCCGAGAGAGCTGTTACTGAGGGCCAAGCTGAAGAAAGACGTGACTGAAGTTAGCTTCTCATGTAAATTCCGCCTTTCCACCTTAAATGACGCAGTAGTTAGAGGCGGCGGAATGTAACTTCTATATCATTTAAGGTGGAACGGGGAATTTAAATAAGAAGCTAACTTCAGAAAGCAAGTAACTGAGCTTTCCCAGCAAACTGATATCGAGTCTGAGTTTTAAGGTAACCCCTAGCCGAGCATGACATCAGTGTTTCAATGTTTCAGCACGTCCAGTCCACAGAGCGGAGTGACACACAGTAACGATAACATTTAGCTTAAATCAGTGAGATGGTGAGTTGAGATGAAGGCTAGTAAAGCGCGTATGTTAGTTATGGTTATATGTAATGGCTAGTTAAAACCATAAGTCAGTGTGATGGCGAGTTATGTTCGTAAATGATCTAAGCTTTGCTTAAAGAACATATCCACAAAAAATAAAAGCCTGAACTTTCACTTTTACACTCACAAGAACATGCACTTCTCACACACATTTTTCCCCTCCCAGTGATGCATAAAATACACAGTAAACTAAATATCAGGGGGTGTTTGTAGCAATTTGGAGCCTAAAATGCACCAAATCTATTACAGCAAGTAAATTTAGTTTGTTTGCAGTGTGTCAGCAAGTGTAGGACAAGCTTCTGCATAGTAACAGTGTACAGTAGCCAGTCTTGTGAACTTACAGTATGATACATAGGTCTAGTAATAAATTTCAATAATAGTAATTATTAAAATGTTTTCTTTTAAACTGTATTATATGCAATTTAAGCAATACATGTTAAGAAACCTGTCTTATTTTATGTATGTATATATATATGTATACTATTGCTTTTTAATTTAAAAAATATATATTTTATCTGATTAATCGATGGAAAAATTGATAGAGTACTCGATTACTAAAATAATCGATAGCTGCAGGTAATACATTGAAGTAGCATTGTAGTGTTCAATTGTTCATGAAGGCAAGGGTGACAGGAAAGAAGCTTCTTTGTAGTCTGGACGTCCTGATCCTTATCTGGCTGAAGCGCCGGCTTGAGGGAAGGAGCTGGAACATGTGGTGGACGGGGTGTGATGGTTTGGTTAGTGGTTCACTGCATGCTTAGTGGTTCTGGAAGCATGCAGGTCCAGCAGTGTGGGCAGCTTGATACCAAGGTCCCCCTCTGCAGACCTGATAATGCTCTGCTGTCTCTGGGTGTCATGCTTGGTGGCTGAGCTGCCCCACACTGTAATGGATGTTGTGAAGACAAAATCTATGATGGCTGTGTAGAACTGCACCATCAGTTTCTGAGGCAGGTTGAACTTACTCAGTTGGTGCAGGAAGAACCCTCTCTGCTGGGCTCGTTTGACGATGGAACAGATGTTGCTGTTCCAACAGATTTCAAATGCAAATACCACATTGAATTAATTTCATCTGCTTATTTTTACTTTTGAGCCCCTAAAAATCAGATTTGGATGTAAATGCCCTCAAGGCTGCATTTGTGCTCATAGTCATTGTTTAATTTCAGCACCAGTACCATGCTGCAGAACATTGTCAGTACCTGAATATGTATGGAACTCCCTGTAATGTGCACAATAGTAAATGTGCTCCAAAACCTGTGTCTGTACTGAATGATGTGTTTTAACATATTTTCAAATAATTTGACTGCACTATACATTAGAGTGCTTAACCAGTGAAGCCTCTCTTTTTTTGAACGCTGCCCTTATTAAAAAAAAAATTGGTTTATTAATCTGATTGTGTTAAATGTTTTCCTGCTTTACTCTTATGTTGCAGTGTGCCATGCAGAGTTAAATGCCATTATGAATAAAAACTCCGCGGATGTGAAAGGCTGCTCCATGTATGTGGCTCTGTTCCCCTGTAATGAGTGTGCCAAGCTCATCATTCAGGCAGGTAAGAGAACACGCCTGCAGTATGCCCTGCAGGGTCTCTGGTCATGTACTGCTTAGTTTCTTTGGAGTCACATCTGTCCACAGTTTTGTGCACCAAATTTACACCAGATCTCTGCCAGATTTAGAACTTAGTTTTTCTCAGTTATTTTGCATACCCGATTCACTGAGTGACAAAGTGAAATTACACCATGCAGAGAAACTTGACTATGTTTTCAGTTTACAGTAATGATGATAGGAACCAGTGAATTAATAACCATTTCATGTAATAACTTTCTGTGAAGAAACTTTTATAGGTGGACATCTGGTTCATAGTTCTGCATAGTTCTGACACTTGAACAGAGCGGCTGGATCAAACTGCTTGACTGTACGACCATTTATTTACCCTTAAAGGTCCCATATTAAAATGGCATGCTTGCCTGGTTAACATTAATTATTAAATATAATTTTGTAATATTAGACTATTGATTATTTACAATTTTTGAGCAAGGGTCACACAACTTTCCTTTTCTCTGCCAGACAGACGTTTCTTCTCATCTATTTTTCTTTTGATTGAGCATGAATATGAGCAGTGATGAGACTTTTCCGGTTTTGTTGTCTCTTACTTCATTTGACATTAGAAGAAGGTGTGACTTAGGATATGTCTCTAAAAACCTCATGTTGTAGAAGCATACTATTAAAAAATGCAGTATTCAGTTTGTCAGGAGACTGGATGCAGTTCTGTATTTAATAGCAGTGTTGCACAAAATGCGTTTACTTTTGTAAACTCAAAAATATACACTGTTTAGGCTACTGAGCTGGAAACCTAACACAGAATAAGAGACATAACAGAACAGTCAGAGAATACAATAAAGGGGAAAAAAATCACATGATTTCACATTATTTTCAGAATGTTTTTAGGCAGTGAGCAATTACATTACTTTATTGCTCTGCCAGCATGTTAGTTAGTTAGCAAGCTAGCGAAACAAAAAGAAAGGAAAAAGAAATCCAAGCTGACATTCACCATTGCAAAGTTGGCCATGTAATTGACTTGATGTGGCTGACCCAGCAGAGTGCCAACTTCTGCTCATTGTGCTTGAGCCCACGTTAATAATGCAGGTCTAAACACTATGAATGGAAGTTGGTGAGGGCATGTTTTTAAAAATATGTACTTGTAGGTTGAGCGTCTGAACTGAGGCTATTGCTAGACTGCATATAGTGTCATATACCTGTGTACAGCCTGAACTTTCATTATACTATACATTAGGGATCTTATTGATCAACTGATGGTTGCCAAAAAGATTTCCACAAAGTTTCTGACATTCACCAATGCTTCTTTTTAGGAATTGTTTTAGGGTAGGACAGATTCGAAACATACTTTACTTGTGCGGTTTATGTCATAAACATTTCTCAGTACAGTACTATGCTATGTTTTTCACAGTAGGGGTGTATATAAACACACACACACACACACAAACAAACAAAGATAGTGTCCGGTTTCTGGCTTTGTCTCTTGCAGTCCGGGCTTCCTTCTGTTATACACGTAATATGTTTTTCTCATCTATTGTTGATTTCCATCTGTTGCTCCTCTCCATTTTGAAATCTCCTCACAACTGCTCCTTACTGTTTAATCTTCCATTTTCCTCCAGCTTTTTACTAAACTCTAATAAAATACTCTAAAATATAGTCTGTCTACCTGCTTGTCTTTATCTCTTTTTCTGTCTCTCCTACAGTCTCTCACATTCTTTCCCTCTCTTAATTTCTTTCTCTTACTTTCTTAATTTCTTTCTCTTACTTATTTTACTCTGTTTCTTTCATCTTTCTCTCTTTTGTCTCTGTCTCTTACTTAGGTGTTGACTTGATAGGTATATGGGTACAGCTCAACAGTTAATATAGATGATCAACAGTCTATCAGCAGTTTTATACATGTGCATGCAGAATCAGCACAGCTTATGTATGAGGCGTAGAGTTGTCAAGCTGCTAGCACAGTCTAGTCTGACATGGTGCAAGTAGGGGTCCTGAGGGTCAGTGGGTGAAGGTTTTAAGGGGTATCCTTGTTTTTAAAATATCTCTAGTCTATATGCATCATCATGACAGCATTCACATTGCAGGGAGGAGTGTTTTAAGTAACCTAAATGCATTGTGACGCTTCTGTCAAAAAATGACAGTTTGCATACATGGTTACTGACTAAGTAAACACACTTCATGCACAAGCATCTTTCTATAAATGTCATACCATCTGCCTTAGAATTGATAGATGGAAAAAAACTACTGCTGACTAGGAGAGTACAAGGTTGATTCTGATAACTGCTGCTCTGCAGGGTCAAATTTGGATGATAAACTAATGACTGAGAGAACAAAAGTTAAATAATCGCTGTTTGGCTGACAGAATGCCGAACTCTTTACCTATTCTGTGGTTTTAGGAAAAAACCAAAATGACTGATCAGCTCTGTGTATCCCAGCAACTGGAACTTTTTTGGAAGCATTACAAAGATAAGTACCTCAAACCACTCTGAAACTGGTTGTTGTTTTACATTTAAAAAAAAAGATTATTCCTCATTGAAATGTAATGGTTACGCCTTCGTTATACCCACATTAGTTTGTTTTCACTCTCAGCTTTACTTTAGTTACTCCAGTTATATTGCAAGGAAATAAATATATACATGACATCATTCTGAATCGTCCTTTGTTGGTGCCAGTCAAACTGAAACATGAGTTTCGGTGTTTGCACATGGCCTGTGAACACAAGTGTTGATGGACTGTGAGTAACAGCTGTCTGTATTGTTTACGGGAGGGAGATAGATCCCTGCCAGGATTTTGACTGTTATTCTATGACACAAGTGCAAACATTTTGCATAGCACGGATTGTGTGGAGCTTTTTTTTTAGGCAACACATGAACAAGGCTGTATAATCTGTTTGGACACATGGTGTGATATCAGATTTAAAAAATAAAATAAAAATAGGTGGGTGGAAAAAAGGTGACAAATGAAGAGATTTGTTATCATATACTAAATGGTGTTTTTTTTTTTGCACTGAAATTGCGAAATTTCATTACCGATAGTATGAACCCAAAAAATGTAATGTTTTTCTAATCATTTCATTTTTTAATATACATCTATTCCTGCATTTCAGGCCTGCAGCACATTCCAGCACATAGGGCTCATTTAAGGCTAGTAATGAGGTAAAAACACAAATCATTACCAAATGCAGTATCTTTGAAAGGGTTTGTAGAGAAGGGTCTCTAATTTGTCAACAAATGCGTAAGAAAATTTTTGGAATTTTCCTTAGAAAACGATTGGAAGGGATTTACATATTTCTTTAACTGCTTAATGTTATTAAATGATTTAGGGATTGGTAGGGTTTTCAATGTGTAAAGGTTCAAGTGAGCTTGTGTTTCTAGTAAAGCTCATGCTATGTTTTTAACATCAGGTGCAAACTAAATAGTAAAGCATGATCACCGTTAAAGCATAGAAATAAAAGCCTTCAGAGAGCAATCCTTGCAGCCTAAGTTCCTATGTATTAATATTTATTTTTAACACCCCTTTGGAAACCGGTTTAAGCAAATTATTAAAATAGAGAATCTTGCTTTACCCTGTGATAATTTTCTGTAACACTTTAACTTGTCCTGTTTGACTTTACATAGACTTTGATTTACATCTAGTATGTATTTTTAAGACTAGATTTTTTGAATCCAACTAGCAAAAACATATTGGTTATGTTCTTGGTCTGCTGTCTCTCACTGCCTATTTGGTGACAATCGGTTGGGTAATAAGGAAGTTAGAGCCAATTTAATAGTGAGAACTCATATCTCAGTACGCTTGCATTTATTTACAAACTGATCTTAAGCACTCCCACATTCTGGACACAAACACATTTTGCCCCCTTTTGTTTGTTTGTTTACATTTATAGTGCAGTTTTGATCTTGGAACTGTGGAAAGTCTGATGGGCCAATTTCAAAGTCCTGTTTGAATATAACTGTTATGTGATGGATATTTATTGATGCCTGCATAAAGTTCTCTGCTTCTAAAGGCCTTTAAAATATAGTTTATGTAACTTGTACAAACTGTAAAGGTAAAAAATGCATTGCTATCTGTAATGTTTGCACGTTTGAGGGAGATGTGAATGTGTGCCGCTCTCTCCCCCATTTGGTAAATACATGAACATTACCGACATGGATGTCATCCAGTGGATGTCAAATCTCAGAGACTTTCTGTTGACCAGGTTAAACTCTAAAACTGGCCAATTCTAACAAGACAGACTTAAAATATGTTATAATCTGATCTGTGGTAGATTTGTTTTACCATCTGTGTTAAAAATCAGAATCCATTCCAGAGTTATTTATTTGTTTGGTTTTCTTCTGTGTTCTTTTTGAATCTTTTTAAAGACATCTGAATTTCTCATACCACAATCATTTTCTTAACCTTTGAAGTACGTACTTTTTGTTAATTTATTGGACTAGTATTTTCTTATTCTTATTTCTAACTACAAGGACTAGTACTTTCTTGATGTAATCATGTTGTCAGTAGGGTTGTTAAAGTTTATTTAACTGGTGTAATCCAGTTAATTAATAATTAATCTTGAAATATAGATTGTATAGAATCTTGGAATACTTCTCCTCTTGTGAATAACTTTTACATAAGAAATTTAGTTTTATCATTTTGCATTTTATCATTAAGCCCATTTGTGAAATTATTTTGCAGAAATAAGCAGACAAAGGGAATGCATATACATTAGGAAATAGCCCTCCTTAAACTCCACCCTAGAAGGCTTCTTCATATACTGAGATGCAAGCAGAGAAAAGTGAAGCCTGAAATCAGACTTGAGTGAGGAGCCTCGAGAAACAGAGCTCCACTCGCACTTTTAAATTTTAGATTTCATTTTAATTTTAGTTATCTGTTATGGTTTCATCATTCAAGTTTTGTTTTGTTTAAATGCTTACAGTGAACTGTACTTTTGTTTATTTAACCTGTTAAACAAAAATCTTGTTTACCATCTAAGTCTAATTTAGCCAACAGTAGTTCACTGCAAGACTTTGTGTAAATATATAGTTCATTACCTAATATAAATAAGCCATCGACATCAAACTCTCCATAGGAGAGCTCTCCAGCCGTGTGTATGCCCATGTGACCAGTGTAAACACGGGCAGCCATGTGCCTGCCGAATGAATTGCCATCTGCGGGAGCCCGCCTATGCTGGGGACGTTGGGGTGCTCAGCCATCGCTCAGAACAACTAACAGACCTGCTGAATCCACTGTGCATGCCAGAGTAGCTAATGTGTCTCTGAGATTCACTTCTCCCGCAGCATGACAGCCGTCCAGGGGACTCTCCATTGCACGCAGCTGGGACGTCTTCTAATCCTCAAGACGCAGTAAGGCAGACAGAAGCGCACACACACCTGGCTGTGATCCAGTCTTTGAGGTTATTTACATTCCTTTATTACTATTAGCTTAGATCACTTATTTAATTCAGATATATACTCCAGCTTTACTCATCTTTCACAAAATCTGAGATTCAGTAAACTCACTGAGTTTTCTCAGTTGAATGCAATTGGAAACATTGCATTCAACTGAGAAAACTCAGTTTGAGAAAACTCAGAATGAGAAAACTCATTCTTTAAGAAGGACAGATCTTTGTTACTGTGAGAATCCATTGTTCACACCACGCAATTTATGCAGTTTGTCCTCCATACGTAGTCCTATGAGGACCTGGTCACTGGTTTTACAACACAGGATGCACCACACCCCCCAAACATATGGGTTTTTGACTTTACGGGAAAACCCACTGCTGATGAACATTCAATCTCTCAAGCTCTCCCTCTTGCCACACTGCTACAAAGCGGGTCTGGGAAGGACCTCCCGGCCTTCGGCCGCAGACTATAAAGCTCTCTCTCTCGGGATCCGCTCACCAACCGGAAAATCAGAAGAAGAGACACTCTGGGGAGACGAGAAGCCATGCGGGTTGGTCAGCTAAGGCGCAAGGAGCACAGGAGGTGCTGGGGCTAGACTTCCGCAGAAGCTCCGCTGTACAGAGGTCTCATGGAAAAATGAACATCAGCCAAGACTGCCAAGCCCCATGGAAGGATGGAAACCAGCCAGCGGCAGGAAAACTGACGTCCTGCCAAGCTCAGATGCCCATTGAGATCTACACTTACGCGACTGCTGCACCAGGTCAATAAAGCCGATGACCCCCACAGCAGGAAATGCAGTAGGGCAAACACGCATGCCCAGATATTAGTTGTGGTTCAGGTCCGAGAGTGTGTTATCAAGGTTCCTTTATTAGAGCAACTGTTTTCACAGTGCATATTTCAGTTTCGAGTATAGCAAGTTCTTCTCTTCTTTGATTTCCTTAAAGTTTTTTTATTACCTCTTAGAAATGTTAATTTAATAAACTAATAATCTAATAATCTTTTAATATAAGCTAGTCTTGGTGTGTTCTCAACAAGTGTGTGTATTATAACAAGTGTGTGCGATCACTGACCTCAAACCAACGTAAACCTCAGAAGACAAATTTTATGAGAAAAAGGGTATTTTGTTACAAAAATATCAATTGTTGAATTAAAAAAATGTAACCATTATTGATATAAGCAACAACTGAATGTTAACATTTATAGTACAACCAAAAATGTTTCATGGGATTTTTTTTAAATGAGCTACATTTATTCAATCAGAATGTTCCATATGGAGTGGTAGAGTCGTTAAAGGTAGTGAGTTGCAGAAGTCTGTACTTTTTATTGAGCAAAAATAGAAATGAAAATAACCAGATTTTAGTAAAACTTATAACATAAAATGATGTCAGTCAAGTTTATTTGTATAGCACTTTTTACAACGATGTTGTCACAAAGCAGCTTTACAGGAGTTTAAAAGCATGAAAAAACATGAAATCACAACACTTTATCCCCTGTGAGCAAGCCAGAGGCGACGGTGGCAAGGAAAAACTCCCTCAACTGGAGGAAGAAACCTTGGGAGGAACCAGACTCACAAGAGGAGACCCATCCTCCTCTGGTCGAACAGTATTTACAGGTTATTAACTAAAGCTGAGTCTGAAGGTAAAAGCTTTAGAAGCTGCACAGGTGGTACATCAGGTGGATGATACAGCGATGTAGTCAAGGATGGAGCAAATGGCACGAATGGTGAGGAGAGCTGGTTGGTGCCGGGTGAAGGGGGGCCCTAGTGGTCAGTTTTTTTACAGTATTTGGCGGGACAGGTGGGCGGTAGTTTCCTCGGTAGTTTCCTCGGAAGGAGAAAAGAGACAGAGTTAGTTCTGGTTTGGGTTAGTACAGAGGATGAGAAGCACTTCAGAGTGGCAACTCTGGCAGATCTGATTATAAACAGAATGAACTAAAAGGAAAGAAGCTGCGGGGGATACAGTATCTGGGGGATACAGTAATGCATGTCAAAGTGTAGCAGAAGAGGGGAGCTGGTTGGTGCCAGGTGACAAGGAGGCCCTGACAGTCGGACCTCCAACAGTATTTGGCGGGAGTGGTGGGCGGCTCAGAGAGAGAGAGAGAGAGAGAGAGAAAAAGAATAACAGTTAGTTCTGGTTTGGGTTAGTACAGAGGACTCGAGGTGCAGCAGAAAGAGGAGAGCTAGTTAGTGCCAGATGACCCGGAGGCCCTGACAGTCGGACCTCCAACAGTATTCGGCGGACAGGTGGGCAGTTATTACCTCAGAGAGAAGTTGGGGTTTTATTAGTAATTTCCCACTTTCTAGATGCTTTTCTGTATAGTTGGCCCAGTGAAGCTCCTGTGTAGGTACACCTACTGCAGATGTGTTTAAACCAATAACAAAGCAGTGTGGATCCACACGTCTACTTCCACAGAAACCTCATTCTCACCTTAATTGTAAAAATGTGTTGCATGCATGCCATGTTTGTTTGACTAGAGTGTACAAACCTGTACAAACACTACTGACGACAGTCATTCTTCCGAGGTGTGTGAGAGGAAGTGAAATTATGACTAAATACTTTTTGCAATTACATTTATTTAATTGAGCATTTATTATTGTACATGTAAAATAAAAATTAAATACTTTTGACTTTAGAATAAGATTTGCTTGTTTTATGATGTGTTCTCTTTTTTTTTTTTTTACTATAAGTGCTGATAATATTGTCAGCACTTATAGTAAAAAAAAAAAAAAAAAAAAAAGATGATGACAGTCTTTATTATTTAACTGAAAATCAGATTTTTCTGACTTTTAACATGTTACACTTTGCATGCACTACCTGACGTAAGGTTCAAAGTACAGGTACACTAAAACTTATTATAGTTATTAATGTTGTGAGTGCTTGGTAGTATTTTACAGCTTCAAAAAGAGCATTCCCCCCCACCACACACATGCCTATTGGCCCCTGCTGCCCCTTGTGTCAGAGTCAATAGTCATCTTAGGTTCTAGTGCCCAGTGAATGCGATGTGTACCCTGTTAAAGTAGAGTTCCTATATCAGATAATTAGCACCTCAGGGGACTATTAAAACAGCCATTTTTCTGCTGGCTTTCTTTGAATCATTCCTCTTGCCACAGTGGCTCCATTATGTTGGCAGGCTCTGCAGTTGGACCTGATGCACTTTTTACTGCATTAGAGTTGGGTGACAATATTGGTGCCATACTGTAAATTCTAATAACTGCTTAAAAATGAGTGCATTTGTTTATTATAAGATTTATCTTATTTTTTTGGCAAGTAGGTTATCCCTTATATACAGGTTTCTGAATAAATGTTTTTGACTAAATTGTCTAAATTGTAAGGTGCTATAATACTGTTGAATGCAGCCTGCAATCATGCAGATGAACAATTGATATTAGAGCCCTTGCCTGAGTGAGTGAATCAGATGATTGCAGGCACATTCTAAAGAGTACACAAAGGGGTCTTAAAGGACCTAAAGAGGATTATTTACTGTGGTCTTTGTATCTTCAACTCTATTACATTGAGTTTTCATTTAAAATAAGTCCTTCTATTTTATTTATCCCTTCATGTTAATAGGTAAAGATGTGTAATGTGATCTGATACCTTTTCACTTTTATTTTTACTTTCAATTATTGTAGGCTTTTTCTAGACTCGCAAAAGGGCACACACCACGTTTTTTTATCATAAAAGTGCAATGTTGCGTCTTTTCATTTTAACTATTAAAAAAAATCTTAAAAACATAATCCAGCTTTTAGAAGAGACCAGACTGTACAAAGCCTGTAAAACTAGAGACAAGTTCAGTGAACAGGCTCTTTGAGACAGCAGCTCAGTTAGCCATGAAGGGTGCTTTCCACATTGGTGGTACGCAAGTTCAAGGGGCTTGACCTTTTTAAACAAATCTATTGCTCTGTGTTATTCACCTTTTCATGTGTGCTGATATCTCCTGTGCTGTAGCAGTAGAGCAGGGCTAATAAATGTAATTCTTACTTACGGAATACTACAGTGTTGTTTTTTTTTTAAATCTAATCTCTGTCTGCTTCATCTGTATAATGCAGTCACTTACCACAGACAATAATTTGACCACATTGTCCTGTGGGCAGTTCCAGAATTCCACAAATTCACAGTTGAAGTGCATGGCTTATAATGTAAAACTCTAGTCCTTGTCATCTAACAGTACAGGTACAGAATCTTAAGAATTTTAATACAACTTGACACTGAAGCACAGCTTCAGTTCCTTTAGGTATCTGTGGCGATCAGACAGTAACCTGTGAAAACCCCAAGCACACTTATGCGCTGGTAACAATTTTATAACTTTATCGGTACTGTTTATGTACTTAGTGTATGTTTTCTGTTTGCCGCCAAAAATAAGATTAAGCTAATTTGAAAAAAATGGATGTAGGTTATGATTGGTAGTCAAATGTTAAAATGATTGGTAATTGTTGCTAATGTAGGCATTGATTTATACTGTAGTTTTCTTGTGCTTTGTAGTTTTTCTATTTTAAACCTGCCACAGATTCTCTCCCTTTCCAACAGTTTTCCCAATGCCTTTCATCACTGCTTTATTTTTACAAGTAAAACCAATCTTTTCTTTCTCTTTACTTTTGGTATGGGTGTATCCACCTCTAACTCCCACTTTCTGTCTCCCCTGCAGGTATAAAGGAAGTAATTTACCTGTCAGATAAATATCATGACACTCCGGAAATGACCGCCTCTAGAAGACTACTGAACCTAGCTGGAGTCCAGTACAAGTATGTTTTTTTTTCAGAAACAAGGTTGAAGAGCCTGTCATTTTTGTCCTTCTGATGAGCCTCAATTATTACAACTGCATAACAGGCAGAATACATATAACAATGTACCAGTGGGCAATATAGCAAAAAATATAGTTCTCCGGTTCTCCGAGTTGCACGAAAACTTTTATTTTTATTGCGACATGAGTTTCTGCGATAAACACTTTGTCAGAGCCTTGATGCCGTAGTGAATCAAATGACCACAAGCATTCAGTGACAGAGACAAAAACTGTTAAAAGCGTAGTTAGTACTTCCCTGTGCTGCGATTGAACCCTGCTCTCCCACACAGTAGACTAGTATATTAATCATTCAACCTGTTGGTCAATTAAAAAACAAACGCATGCACAGCTCAAAAACGAAGGATTTTACAACAGGTGTTGTCGCAAATCAGCTTTACAGAAAAACCCGGGTTCAACCCCTAGTGTGCAAGCCAGAGGCGATTAGTGGCAGAAGGAAGAAACTTTATACAGAAACCAATGACTAAATGCTTGTCTAAACGGTTTAGCCTTAGAATTTGGGTCTTGAACAGTGACTGGAAGTTTATTCCAAAACAGGGGGGCTTACAGGGCAGTGCACTTTTAGTTGCTAACTGTGCATTTTTTATTTTTTGTCTGATTGTCTCAATTTTATTATAGAAGAATTTAATGATGTCATCACTACTGTAGGTTGACGGTATCTGGAGCTCAGTATCTGTTTGGTTCTTGGTTAATTTAGAGGTTGTGCTAAATAATCGTCTTGGATTATTCTTGTTATTTTAATTAATCAGTGAGGAGAGATAAGATGAACATGCTCTTCTATGGTCTATATTAGGCTATATTTTCAGGCAGAAGGGAGTACTTCTAGTTTAATTTTAATTTTTGGGTATGGTCATTGTACCATGAAGCAAGCTGCCTCAAGCTTCTGTATTTCTGTATATATGTAAACAGATGACCAAATCCATAATGACCACTTTCTTTGTGACCATATGCTGTTTGTTTTCCATGAGCCAGGGAAACAACTCCAACTGACCGAGACATAAGGTGCATCTGCAATTGCCTGCTAAGTCAGTATGTACTAGAAAGGAGGAATTTTATATTTTTTTTTTTACCTCAGAAGTAGGATTAAATTTAGTAATTGAGTGTTCTACTGATTATTCATATAATTAGTCAAGTAATGAAATAAGAAATACTTTAGCTTTTTCAAAGAGGAATATTTAATATAGAAAAGAGGAAAATAAGGCCTCTTAAAACAAATAATTAAAAACATTTTATTTCTTTAATTTTATACAATATTATGTGCAAAAACTGAACCCATTTGGTCCATTTAAGTGCCATATTACTTTCTGGCCTAATGTACATTTAATTACTATGTTGAAAGGTTGCTCTAAATCTACTGACCCTTCAGGCCACGACTGCCTACCTACCTACCTACCTACTTGCTGCCTACACCACCTGATAGTTTGCTTTATGGATATTTAAGGGGGCTAGGGGTATGGGTGCAAGTGTGTGTATGTGCGTGCAACTGTGATCTGAATAATAGCGGTGACTTGTAAATTAATATGGTAGCTAGTTATGACGTTTCTATCTTTGACTAGCCATTAGTCTTAGACATAATTAACATACATCCTTCTTCTGCATTACATATACATCATTCAGCCTGCATCTCAGCCAGGAATCAAATTGATTTATGTTAAACTGCTTGTGTAACACAACCAAAACAACATGGAGAGATTCACCAACTCTCACCAAATTGCCATTTCTGCCATCACTGGGGAAATTTGAGGCTATGCCTGTGCTTTGTGTGCTTTTCTAAATAAGGCACAATACAGAACAGCGGACCAGCTAATTTATTTTGAATCAGTCTGAAAGGCACAATAACTAAGAGTTAGCAGTTAAGTTAATTTAATAAATTAAAATAACTTTATATTTTTTGTCACCTCCTGCCCTTCCATCATTTCCCAAGATCCCTAGAACTTGTACACTGCAGATAAACACAATTCATCCTTCAGTTTATCCTTTGATGCATCTATTGTTCATTAAAACTAGAGATGGAAGGATCGATCGGCTATGTATCGGTATTGACCGATTTATGATCAAAATATGCGATTGGTGATGGGCCGATATTTCTTCGATTTACCTGATCCCGAGAGCTGATCGATGGCGTTAAACAAATGAGCCTAATTTCTGTATTTCCAGCTAGTGTTTTATCCGTGAAACCCCCTCTGGGCAGGTCCCTGCAATTCCTATCTGAACAGCTAGGTGGAAATACATACCCTTTCATTATCGACAGACTGACTAAAGCAGCGGCCTGGCGAGAAAAGCATGCGCTGCTAGAAAGCATGTTGTCCGTCTGGCTGTTTGTTACCGTATTTGGCGCAGACTCATCGAGGGCGCTTTGTAAAATTTGTAAAATCAATGTGTCTCGTGGGGGAACCAAAGACATTTTACACTACTTATCTGATAAGGCACTTAATAGTACAACATGGGGCTGAATACCATGAGTATCAGCAAACGGCAGAGCTAGCACAAAACAAATACAGCAGCAACAATTCAAGATCTGCATTTAATGTTTTTTTTTTTTTTTGTTTTGTTTTTTAAATAACCCAGAGTCTGTGTTTAATGTCTGCAGCTTTGACTGCATGTATTTAATTAGCTTTTTTAGTTCTAAATTAAGGGTCTAAATTTAATGATTGCAGTATTGGCAATATTTGTTTGATTTACTTTGTTTATTTACTGTTAATTTTGTTAAAAATACATTGTGCTGTTTCACATGATCTTGTTAAAAATGGTAACAAACCAGTTTAGACCATATTTCATGACTTGCTTGCGCTAATAACTACATGTAGCCCTGCTGTGGCATACAGCCCAGCCCTCAGTCGGTATTGGCTATCGGCCGATCGTGCTGAAAGGTGATTGGCGGAATCGGAATCTGCCTCAAAAACGCATATCGGTCCATCTCTCTAATTAAAACCAAAATGTTGTGCACATTGACATCCTATATTGTCACCAACTAAGCCTCCAAAAGTGGAGTATGTGATGTTATTGGCATGTTACGGACTAGGCGAAGTTCTGTAAGTTGCCTTTAGGTGAATCAAAACTTATGACTAGACTTATGACTACAACAACAGTGACCTGCATCAATGAACAGTACCCTGGCACATGTGATTGTCCCAGGTTTTCCATTCATTTTTATTTAGGATTTCTCTTATTTCACACTCTCAGCAACACACCAGCCCACATTTCACTCTACAGAGATTGGCACCTTTCATGCCTCTCAGGCCCCACAGGGGCCCCTCCTAGCAAAAAAGCCTGAACCATAGTTACAGATTTACTGTCCTTTACTACTATTTACTGTCATTTACTGTCCTTTACTGTTTTTGTAGTGTTTTCATTTCAATACAGGTCAAAGTGGATGTATTAAGTTTGTTGGGTTTGTAGTTGCACATGTAATGTTCCTACTTGGGGACCGTGTGAAAACAGAATATACTGCAAGCAAACAATGAAGCAGTAAGTTTTGTCTTGCCTTGTAGGTAATAGACAGGAGACAACAAAGTACTTGGTGTGGGTGTAGGTGTGTTTTGCAATTACTGATTTTATGTTTTTGTTTATGTTGAAGGATCCTTAACCTATTCCATTATCATTTTAAGTGTTGTTTGCTAGAGTATTGAATGTTTGCTGAACCCACAGCTCTAAAGAAGTGTAGTTGAGATTTTGAAGATGTATGGTTTGAACTACTCTTACTTATGAACCCCTTTACATTTTAATGCAGATATATTTGTGTACATCGTTGCAGAAATATATATTATATTTTCAACACTAAATGTTTTGGCTGATTTCACTGCATTTGGGGTAAAGTGTGTGAATGTGTTTTCTGGGTTTTGGGTTACCATGTTAACTAATTTTCTGTAGCTTCAGTAGTTTCAATCAACTGCAAGCTGCTCCCAAAGCTGATTTAAATAAAGCTATCTGCCCATGTTTCCTTGGGGTTTCTTTTTTTGTGTGTTACAGTTTTAGGTAATTCATTTGCCACTCTTACATGATGAAACATGTCACCAATGCTAATCTAATTTAGATGTCATTGCGATCCTCTTAACAACCCATGGGATCAAAACGTATCAATGTTTCAGTAGCCCATTTTTTAATTACTTCGGTTTTAATATTTAATATTTTAATGACATTTTAATATGTATCCACAGGGTGGCACATGCCTTCACTTTTTTCTTTAATGAGAATCTGGAAGAAGTGGCAGTTGGAGCTCAAAGTGCCCTGTGTTTGAATAAAGCACTAGGAGCTGCAGTGTGGGGGAAATCTATCTACTGCACGTATCGTTTAGTCCGGCAGTAAATATAATCCTAAAACTTTCAACAGAGCTTGATCATGCAAAACTGTGTGTGGATGAGCCTGAGGTTAATTCCTTTGCTGCTTCTTTGTGTAGCTTGTCCTCTACATGTGCAAATACTACCTGCATGACAGCAATTAACATATTTGTACATACTTGTAGTTTTTCATGTTATTGAAAATAATTGTTTTTATTAGCTTTATTAAAAGCTAGGAACAAAATGTCTAAATAGATGTTAATGCCCCTAAAAGATCAGTCACATAGCTATATTATAGTGGTCATATATACACACACACACACACACACACACACACGTGTGTATATGTGTGTATATATGTGTATATATATATATATATATATATATATATATATATATATATATATATATATATATATATATATATATATATATATAAATACATACATACATACCTGAGAGAGCTTTTTCAAACACAACGGTACCCCTACATGGATCACACGTCTTGCCAGTCTAGAAAGAACCTTTTTTTTCTTGTCAGCATGACCCAGAGATGAAAAGACAAATTATTCTGCAATTTTGTGTTTACATTGTGGCTGGATCTGCTCCCACTTTTGCAACTTCTTATTTGTTTCATTCCCTCTCCTCCCAATATAATGTTTATGAGACAGCGATTATACATTGCAGTTTTGAGACAATTTCTTTCACCTTCTGTAACTTCCACACACTGTTTTGAATAAAATCGGTGACTTAGTTGGCAGAAACGCATCTGGATTGTCACAGTGAGAAAAAAAATGTGAATGTTAGGTACCAACAGCAGTTTAACCATTTGATATCTAGAGTTAATGTGTTTTCTGTACATTCAGTTAATACTGCTTAATTGTTTATTGTAATTATACACTTACTTTAGAGGATGGACAGAAACTCCTGTGTATATTTTTAGATCTGAAGCAGGAGTGAAGCTTAATATTGCTCCTTTTTCCCCAAAGATGAAAGCAACACTTGTCAAATGTATTGAAATATGAGGAGAGTCTTTTAAGCCATTTTAGATGTGCTGTGTAGGTTCTAGGTAGTTGAAAAACAAAGGATAACATGCAGGATTGTAAGAAACTGTAAGAAAGTGTTCTGATGTCAGAAACAGGAAAAGAGAACTGGTGAAGTCAGTAGAGGAATAAATAGTCTGGGTTTCAGGTGTGAAAAATGCTTAGCCCCCCTGCTGTATTGGCGAGAGGTCTAGGTCTTCAGCAGCACCTGCAGTTGGAACCAATACCCCAACACATACACACACTCCCCAGAGGAGGATATGGGTAATTGGCTGCGTCAAAGCTACTGCATGCTGGAGTGGAATGAGGTGATAGGGTGTGAATGCGCAAAGTTAGCTTTGTCTCTGCTCACTTCACCTCCACTACATTCTTGCTGTTTTCTCCACTGTTTGTTTTGTTTTTCGGCTGTGTTTTCCCATGTACCTTATGTACAGGGCTATGCAAAAGTTTTGCTGATTGTCTAAATGTAAATATTTTAACACATTCTCTGTGTTAAACATTTTAATGCACAATTAAAGTTTGTAAATGTGCACCTGCATAGTTAACCTCTATGTTTGTCAATAAAAATAGATTAAATGTAGGGATATCTAATAAACTAGTTACTTAATTTAGTGCACACTAAATAGTGTACTGTAGCATTTGTATTGTGTTATGACTTATTTTTTTATACTTATGTCTTCTGTTGTGTGTTTTTCAGGCAATTCACACCAAAACGGGGCCGGATCATTATTGACTTTAACTCCATAAATCACTCTGGAATAAACAGTGTGAGCATGGTGGAGGGGGTACACTCACCGTAACAACCAACTTTTACTGAACAACTGAACTGCATTAGTAAAATAACAGATATTACTGAAATATTGACCATTACTGAGATAAATACCAGAATACTAAATGTTACTGATATATAGTTAAATACTGCAGTACTAAACATTTTTTTACATCCCATAACACATTGCTTTCAGTGTTCTAGTTTGTTTGGCTAGTGTTTTTCCTGGGTGTATATAAATGTGTGTTCATTGTTATGCTGAATGTTTTAGAAATCTTTTCCTTTTTATTATTCATTCCTTTTTATTATTAAAATGAATCTCTACTGTAACTAAAAGACTGGAGGAAATTAATTTTACAGTTACTGTATTTTTTTTTTTTTGCTTTTCTTAGTTTGAGCTTTTGCTGAATATTTATTTGCAACACTATTTTTGCTTCTTCCTGTACATCAAATGTGGCTTTGCTGATTTGTATATGATGATATCCAATCACACATTACCCACTTTTTATTTCCATAGTTCTGTTGTGTGGCGGGTCAATGAGGTTTGGTTGGTGTCCCAAATTGTTATCCTTGCTCAGTGTGGCAAGATCCTTGCTCAAAAATGCTGCAGCTTAGGGCCAGTTGTTTTTTTTTCCCCCTACTATTTGTGCTGATTTTTTACATTTGAATGTTTTAGGTCATCAGACTAATTTTAGTATTTCATAAACACAAAAAAACACAAAATGCAGCTGTTAATGAAAGTAATGAATTAACTTATTGTGCCACCCTTGACAGTAACACTGCAATCAAGCATTTGCCATAACTCACCATGGGGCTTTTACATTTCCAAGGCAGTATAATTTCTTTGTAAAAAGTAGTGTGTAACCGGTCCCATGTCTTCCACAACTTTTGCTGTAGACTCATCAGCCCACAGAATTTTCTCCCAAAAATTAGTCAATTAATCAATCAATTAACCTTTATTTAAACTCTGAGTACGTTGAGGGTGGCCCTCATTTACAATGTAGCCAAGCATTATGCATTGTAAGGGGATTGACAAAATATAATGTTGAAAAAATAAAAAGGCCCAGCATTTTAATAAGATGTAGATACAAAATATTATAAAATAAAATAAAACAAATAAGATAAAAATAAACATTTTAAAGGTAGGAATCAAAATCACAGGTAAGAAAATCAAAGGTAATAAAAAAAGGCTACAGATAAATAAATAAATAAAACTAAATACATAAAAGAGTAAAATGTAAATAAACAATAACTAAGAACAAAAGAAGTAAACAAAGAAATGATAAAAGAAAGATAAAAAGAAAACAGCTAAAAAAAACTAAATAAAAAAGGAAATTAAAAATTAACTAAAAATGTTAAAACAAATTAAAAACAAAATCCAAAAACTAAATTCAGCGAAAACAGTGGCAGGCTGTCTGAAGGTGGTTGGAGACTAGGTGTTTAAAATGATCGAGTGACACTAGCGAACTTAGCTTTAGTGTGTTCTGTAGTGAGTTCCAGCTTGCTGGTGCACTGTAGCTAAAAGCAGATTTTCCCAGTTCACTAAAAACTCTCGGTGCCTGAAGGGTGATCCAATCACTGGAATAAGTCTGGTAGGTTGTGTTATTTTTAATAAGCATTTGTGTGATGTACAGGGGCATATGGCCAGAAAGTGCTTTAAAAATAAAAATAAACCAATGTGTTTTCCTACGCACAGCAAGTGAAGACCACCCAACTTTTTCATACAGTAAGCAGTGATGTGTACTATACGGGTCACCAGTGATGTACAGAATCTAATGGTTTGCTGGCACATATCTGTAAATTATATCACCATAGTCAAGCATCAATCAACCAGTCAATCTTTTTTCTTGCGTGTGTTGGGAAACATGATTTATTTCTATAAAGGAAGCAGAGTTTTTGCCTCAGCTTACCTGAAAGCTTGTAAATTTGTCATCTAGCCATATGCCAAGGTACTTATATTCATTAACTCTTTCCACATTAAAACCCTTCAAAGTTGTGGTTTTAAAAGTATTAAAATGTTAAGATATCTGGAAAACAGCATAAATAAATAACTTTATTTGCCATGTATGCTAACACATACAAGGAATTTGTTTTGTACAGTGCACGATAACTGACATTACAGAAGTAACAAATACACACACTGACAGTGACAGTGACATACACACTCAGACACACCTGTAAAAACCTGTAAAACCTGTATCAGCATTTAAAACAAGTTTATGGTTATAAAAGGCAGACTGTATGGTATTAAAAGTGAACTGCAGTTTATCTACTGCAGCACTAATGAGGTCAGCTGAGCAATATAAAATTGTCATCAGCATATAAATGTATTTTACAGTCAACAATGGAGGTGACAATATCATTAATGCCAATATTAAATAATATTGGGCCAAGGATTTGATCCTTGAGGAACACCTTTAGAAATGGGCAGCGTTTCTGATCTACTTTGCCCCAGGACTACACACTGCTGTCTATAAGAGTGGTAATTTCTAGTCCATTCTAAGACATTTTGGTCGAAGCCGATGTTCTGTAGACTTTTTAAAGTAGAGAATGGTCAACTGTATCAAAAGCTTTAAAGAGATCAATGAAAATGGCTGCACTGTGTTTCTTTTGATCAACAGAGGTTAAAAGATCATCAAGGATCAGAGTAGTTGCAGTAATCGTGCTGTGCTTCTCTCTAAATCCAGACTGGTATTCTGAGAGGACAGAGTTTACACTGAGAAATGTCTTCAGTTGATCATTCACTAAAGATTTTAGAATTTTAGCTAAGCATGAAAGTTTTGAAATTGGCAAGCTGTTCTGTAGTGGAGCAAAGCGAATCTGAGCGCGAGCAGAGAAAATATGAGTGAAAACATTTATATTTTGCGTGAGAACAAAGAAAATCCATGAGTGCTGCGTGAATCATCCTCTCGCACTTAAAAAGTGTGCTCTCGACTTTTGGCAGTGAAATAACGCCATAGAGTGGCACCTTGTTGAAAATCATGTCAAGAATCTGAAACAACACCTCTCTCAATCAATAAAGGATTGCCGGTGGTCTGTGTTGATGCAAGAACAATCGACTTTAGTGTGCCTCAGCCTTAAGACAACATTTTAATCTGCTGTGTCAGAAATGAAGGGTCCTGCAGCCGAGGGTCATTGACTTTGGCTTGGGTCCAACCCTCAGGAGATGTACAAAGTCAACACGGTTTAAAAGAGTAATGATTATGTCCAGCTTTTGACAGTCTCATTTTTAGATGCTCAACTGGGCAGCAGCCAAAATAACTAAGGCCATTTTGAAGCCCAATACTATTTAGTGATAAGATGACAGCTTTGGGCAATGGCCAATAAAAATTAGCCTCCGTATTATGGGATAGAGGTGGGGATAAAATGTCTGGTGTAGATATATAGGCATTAGATGCAGTGATAGAAAGACCACCATCCCTAGGATTCTGGGTAAACATGAATTTATACACATATTAGCCACCCCTCCCTTGTAGTTTCAAATTGCTGGTGTATAGTTAAAGACCATAGTTCATCCTTTGATGCATGATTGCTTATGTAATTTTATTAGTCCTGCAAGAGAATTTGCTTAGCCTATTTTGCTGCCTAACTTAGCACAATGTGGTAGAAGCACTACATAGCTAACAGAACAGCATGGCTGACCTTTCCTACCACCAGATTATTTCATCAATCACAGAGCTGCTCTTGGCTGTAAAGCTGCTTTGAGACAACATCGTTGTAAAAAGGGCTATACAAAGAAACTTGAATTGAAGTGACTTGACTTGACTAGCAGGATAAAGCGGAAGATGATGGATGGATGGAATTAATTATAAAACCCATATACATTGCACTAGTATTCAGATGCTCTAGAGGAGCTGCTGGATTATATGTTAGCTGTGTAGCTAAACTTTTGCATAGTTACAGCACTTTGATGAACCTAGTAACTATGACGTGCGAATGTTGAACACCCTACTAAGTAGCTTAGTAACTCCCCCATTGGAAAATATCAGACCTTTTTTATAAAAGTCTTTATGTTTGTATTTTATGATTTTTCATCCAATTATCTTTGTTGGACAGTCTTGCATGCACAATATATTTAAAGTTTATTCATAAATTCCCAGTAATGAGACAAGTTTTTTAAAGAAGTTTATGGTAGATATTGAGATTAGATTTTGGGTAATATTCCTGTTGTAGAAATCAGCTTCATTTACTCCATTTTGTGATCTATCTGTGCAATGTTTCCTGTGTCACTGGCTGCCACACAACCCCATGTTTAGCAGTTGGAAGTTCTTTTCATTAAATGCTGTTACTTTTTCTCTGAACATGCTATCAATAATTGTGGCTAGTGAGGTCCAATTATACTTTATCAGCCTACAGCACAGGTTTCCCTCTGATTACTTTTACATGCAGATCATGTTTGTGCAAGCAGTTCTACACAGTACACCACTCCTGTGTAAGCTAAAATTTCCTGCATGTCTATCTTGAGAGTTTCCTTAGTCTTCCAGAGATACTCTTTACTGGCCTTTCTTAATGAATATTGTGAGTCGGAAGTGTTTTGATATCATTTTATATCCTTTACTTTTGTAGGCATCACTGTAGGCATTTTTCAGTGGTAGCACATAGTTAGAAAAGTATATGCTTTATAATTATAATCCAATGACAGTTCTTTACCTGCTAAATAAGTCCTAACTAAGAGTGTCCAAACTTGTGTACATGCCACAATTAATATTTTATTTGTTTAAATGTTCTGGTTGATCAAATATAACTTAAATGTGCAACATTTGCAAATTGTAATCGTATATACAGCTAAGTTAAAGTTAAAGTGAACTAATTTTTTTTATTTTGATTTTAAATTCTCTGATTTTAATTTAACCCTTATTTTATTATGATAAGCTCATACCTTTCTTAAGTCTAACTGTAACAGATTTTTCTTGCTTTTGTGGAATAATAGAATTTGGTCCAGTTTGTAAAAACTGTTAAAAAGATTTTGAAACATGTGTTCACTAGTCACTCTATATGTAGAAACTACACTCCAACAGCACATTTTGAATTCATATTTTTTGTGTCATGAAAACCCAATACATGTACATGCACTGACATGCCGCTGCACTAAGTACACCTCCATGTTTCTTTACTCATTGTCCATTTTATCATCTCCACTTTGCATATACAATTGAAGATTGTAGCCCATCTGTTTCTCTCCATACTTTACCTCTTTCACTTTAATGGTCAGGACCACCAGAGAGCAGGTATTATTTGGGTGGTGGATCATTCTCAGCACTGCAGTGACACTGATGTGTCAGTGGCATGTTAGTGTGTGTTGTGCTGGTATGAGTGGTTCAGACATAGTAGGGCTACAAAGTGCAGTAGAGCTATAGAGTTACTTGGAGCTGATAAAATGGACAAAGACTGTAGAAAAAATGTAGTATACTTAATCAGGTGGCCTGTTACTCTATATCCCCATTTTCAGCTCAAGCTATTTAGCTCACCCAATCATGCTACATTTATAATGTGTGTTTTAACTCAGACTGCTTTTTAATTAGGAAACTCAAAGCAGCCAATCAGAAAAGAGGTCATTTACACATGTTAGTCTAAAAGGGTCATTAACCAAATAGCTTAATTCTAACTGGTAAAGAGAGATTGGAAATGTTTTTGGTACATTACAACATACAAAGACCAGAAGAGGACCCTAGGGAAAATGTAAAATACAGCAAAATGTAGCATGTGGGCCCTAAAGCTCAATGAGCATTAACAGCAACAAAAAAAAAAATAATCAAAACATTTATTTTTTGGTAAAGATATAGTTTTGTGATCAAATCATTGTGTTCAACTTTCTCCATAAACTAAAGGTGTCTTTTTTAAGACACTGTAGCAATGCAGAAGTCAAGGAAGCTTATAGTTATCCAACACTCTTATCTATGTGATTTAGGCATGCAGCTTGCACGATGCTGATAGGATATGTTTTTTTTTTGTTAGCTCCAGTATTAAACTAAAGAATCAAACAATAGACAAAATTTCTTGTCACTAAAGCTTTTTGGCCCATTTTAGTTTAAAGGTCATATGCCTTAAACATTTATTTCTAAAATAAATATAAATAACTAAAAATAACACACATGATGTTTCACAGTCATGTTACTATGCATTTGCGGTGCTGCTTTCTTTTTTTCACTTTTTTTATTATTTATTTTGAGACAATCATATCTTCACCTTTAACCAACTTCCTGGTCAATTTGGATTTTAATATTTTTTTGCAATTATAAAACAAATAAACACTTACAATCAAAAAGAAAGTACAAGAAAAACAAAACAAAACAAAAAAAAACCCCAGCTGCATACTTTTTGGCAAGGAGCAATATACAAACAGTACTGAGAGTGAGGAAGGAGTGGGGGGATTCCAGTGTCTGATGTCTATGCTCTCATGTCTATGTTAACTTCTGGTTCTCTCCTTTTAATTTAAGCTGTTATAGTTAGATCTGCCAGAGTCACCAGGCACACTCTGAAATCTGTTTATTTCTTTAATATTTTCTACAGTCATACACTTTTCATGAAGACTGCCTCTACCAATGCAGCTTCTAAAACTTTGCCATACAGAATTCAAACAGTTTCCCTTGGCTATTTCTTCTGTGGCATTTAGCTTATTAAATAATAAATACTGTTTGACCAGAGGAGGATGGGTTTCCCCTCAAGAGTCTTGGCTCCTCCCAAGGTTTCTTCCTCCAGTCTGAGGGAGTTTTTCGTTGCCACTGTCGCATCTGGCTTGCTCACTGGGGGATATATGTTGTAACTGTCTGTTTTCAAACTTCTGTAAAGCTGCTTTGTGACAACATTGTTATAAAAAGCACTACACAACTTGAATTGTATTTAATTGAATATGAATGTATAAAAAAGGGGTGAAATTGAACACCCTTGTCTTTACCACATATATTATAGTATCTGAGAGATACCCATTTACCCTTAATCGTGCTTTTGGATTATCATATAAAGTCTGAATTTCTTTAATAAATGGGTCATGAAACCCAAATATTTTAAGGACTCTGTATAGAAAGGTCCAAACTTACAGAGTCAAAAGCCTTTTCAGCGTCCAGGTGGCATCTTCCCCTCTAAAAAAGCTGAATTACATGCTTAAAGAAGACTCAGTATTAACTTAGTCCTGTACTATTCCGGAGGAAAGCCATCCATACCCGGGAACTTATTTGTCTTTAGTCTAAAAATGGCCTTATTCAATTATTTTTCTGTTATTTCTGCCATCAATTTTTTATTTTGCTCTTCCGAAATCATCCTCTAGGTGTGGCTGAGAGTACAAATACTCATAGTATTTTTTTAAAAGCTTCTTGTATTCCATCCCTTTTAGTTTTAGCCTCTGTATCTCTGATTTTGTGAATCCTATTTTCTGCTTGCTGTTTTTGTAATCTTCTTGCCAGGAGTTTAGTCGTTCTTGACCCTGATAATATTTTTTTGTGAATTATGTCTTTTTTTTCAATTTCTTGTGTATATATTACATTTACTTCATTCCTAATTACCTTTATCTTTAAAATGTGATTCGGGTTTTGTTTTGTGTTCAGATTTGAGTTAGAAATAGAAATTTTAACAGTCTTAATGGTCTTTTTTCTTTTTAAAAATGCAATGAGCTATTATTTTCCCCCTTATAACTGCATTTAATGTGTCCCACACAATCTCTGATCCCACTTCCCCATTGTCATTCTGTTACAAAAACATTTGTAATTTTTTGAGGCATTTGTGTTTTAAATTGCGGGCTGTCTATTTATTTATTATTCAAATTAAACCTCCACAATGTATTTCCAGTGGTTATGTTAATTGAATAACTAATTAAACAGGTGCATGGTCAGACAGATCAATCATTTCTCTAATAATCAATCCTTAAGTAGGCATCATGGGGTGGGGAATAACATGTGTAGTCGCGTCCTGTTGGATTAAAATTTCTCCGAACATCTATTATGCCCAGCTCCATCATTATTACATTTATTTTTTTTATGTAGTGCTTTCACAGACATCTCTTTAGTAAAATCTAACTTTGGATTAAGACTTATATTCCAATGTTCCCCACAATATATAAACATTCATAAACCTTCCATACTGTTATTAAAGTGCTATCTACCTTCCCTGAAACCAAAACATATCTTCCCTACCTATCTTTTGTTTTGGATAGTTGTTCAAATTATATATTATTGGAGATTAATATTGCAACTCCTCTTTTATCAATTTATTAAATGAATTATACATTTTTTAAAAACCCATTCTTTTAAGTTTCTTACTTTACTGGGTGTAATATCCTGTTTACATTAAATTTAATTACTTTAAGGTCTTGGTCGTTTATGGTTTATAAAATAATTACACACTTTCTCAAAATTTCCTCACTTCTCTAATTCAATCTTAAATTCCTACATGTCCCCCTGCCTGTTATAAACATTGTGTAACAAGAACTCAAAAACTCAGAAATCATGCCACTCCAAATTAAAAAAAGTCTTGAAAGGCGGACAATTACCAATCCTGTTGACTGAATCGAGTCTATTCATATATCAATCCTCGGAAGTGGATCCGTGCGTTTCCCTGTAGGATGGTGAAACAGACTTCGCCACCTGTGTGATGCTTTAGCCTTAACCTGGCCTTGGTGATCTGGGCGACGAGTGACCACTTGCCAGTCTGCCAAAAGCTGCACCTGTTCTTGGAACGAATCAGTTGTAGGTTTCACCACTGAAGCCATGCCAAAGCCATGTCTCTTAATGCCTCCACCACACTCTGATACAGCCTGATAAAAGTCCTCATTAAAAGACCTGAAGCCTTGCTGGGTAAGGGGTCTAAACTAGATTTTCTTTTCTTTCAGTACTTTCTTCACTTCGCTGTTCTAATTGCGTTTTTAAGGATACCAGAAGGATAGTCATAGTCCACATATAAGTGGACATTGTTGCAGAAAATCGCTTTCTTCTGCCAGGCTTTGCGGAGCACCTCTTTCTATGTTCTGTGGCATTAGAATTTTGCAGTGATAGACCGTGGTCGGTGCTCTGTGTGCCCTCTCAATTCTGAGTTGTTCATCGTGTGGAAAATTCAGTAAATTCTCCAGAAAGCCTTTTATATCCTTTCCCTCAGAGATTGTCTCTACGTTAGCGCCCTTCTTGGTCAGTTAGCTTAGCCTCCACATCTGTTTGGCGTTTGAGAAGGCGCTGAGTTAGCCTTGCCGCTACTTGGAGTCTCGTCTCAGCCTTGCCGATTTGCTCTTCTGTTTGTTGTAATCTGGTGTTAGTTCTGCTCAGTTCTTGCTTTATGCCAGCAAGCTGTTGCCTATTATTACATCAAAAGTTCTTGAGTTCAGTATCCTTAGCAGGCTAACCTCTAGCTCTGGGTCGGCTTCGCCATGTTCTTGCCCAGGAGAGCTGCTTCGACCTTGGTACTCAGTTGACTCCAAGAAACTGTTGGTCATTGACATGACGGTCCTATGCCTCATTACAACCCCCTTTTTGCATTCTTTTTTAAAACACGCTTAAATTTATATATATTCGCTGTTGTTTTAGGGGTTGTTTTACCAAAGACAAATTAAGCTGCCATGTTTGATTGTGGCGGAACCGGAAGCCTTGCGGCGCTACTTTCGTGCCTGGCGGTATATATTTCATCCTGGAGGTGAGCCCTGGGGGACAGCTGAACATGTGTGGATGTGGCCGGGTTTGACCACTTTTTCCTGTATCATCCGATTTACACACCATGAGGCCTTGCTTTACTGTTCCACTCACCTCGTAAACACCGAAGATGATGGATGTTCTGCCACGTCGAGGGGGACGCTGCTGTGCTAAGATGATGAAATGGAATCTTCTGGAAAAACCATTTACACCGACTGGGCATTTTAATGAGCTTTCCCTTGTCCTCCAGAGTCTGAAGCTGCAGGCAGAGTGAGGCGGAGAAAAGCCTTTTAGACAGCAGCCAAAATCCAAACCTGCAAGGCCTGTGTTAAACAGCATGGTTGGAACACTTGAGTTACGTTCATATTACAAGTCTTGACTCTCAATTCTGATTGTATTGATACTTCCAACTGAAAAATATCTGATTGGCTGAGCCACATTTAAAGTCATTAAGCAGTGGATTTTAGGAAAGTATGTTATTGCAAATGTCATGGCAGAGTTTGATGATGCTGTTCACAACAGCAGCACACAACCTTGAGTGTTATGGCAACTTTATATACCAGGTTTGCAAAGTAAATAAAAAGTTAAAGGAGTGAAACCCCAAACATTGTTATAAATTGTCTTTTTTTTCACCAAAAAAGCAGTTTTTTTGGGTGCAAATAAAACATCAAGAAACTTTGTGTACAGTGTTGATTGATTGTGTCTAAATATTCTATATTTTTATGTAGTTAATTTTATTTGCTTCTGTGTGCCATTTTGTGGCACAATATAGTAAGTTACTGAAAAGCTATCTCTTTTTGAATATAGCAGAACCATCCAGCTAATGAAAAAAACAGCACCAGTTTTATTTTGCAAAAAACATTACAAAGAGATATACTGTGGTCTGATGAATTTCCACAGAATTCCAGGATTCCATATTTTCTGTTTATTATGGTAACTGTTAGTAATTAACTTAATGTTAGCATTAATGAAACATGAACTTTATGATATGCCACATAGCCACAGAAAACAGCATTCACATTTATGATTTAACAACTTCCCATCTGATGTGCTTGTTTTTTTAGGACTTGGAGGTGCCCATGTAATAAGCTTTTTGTGAGCGTTATTGAGCGTCAATCTGAAAAAAAGATGTGTTTTTGGTGTCAGAATTTAACTGCTGCATCATTTAAAGTGGAATGGGGAACTTGATTAAGAAGCTAAGTTCAGAAAGCAAGCAGTTGAGCTTTTCCAGTAAACTAATGGCGAGTCTTAGTTTTACAGTAACCCAAACTGGATAGTTAAGCTCTAGCGCTTGGTGGTGCACATGGAACACATGTAAAAAGCTTGTGCTGGTCTGTATGCTCAGGCCAGAAATACATCTAAAGAAACTGTTTTTCTATGTTTTTGGAATTCAACCATAAATTGACAGGTACTTCATTTGGCAAATATTACTGTGCTATGTAATGTTTTTTACATTTTAGGAGCCTTTGGAAAACTATAGAGCAAAAGGCAAAGCTAAATAAACCGGTTGATGGCAGGGATAAAGAATGAAGGCAGTGACTTTTTTAAACCTGTTTTGTAATATTACACTAAGTCAGATCATTAGGTTTTACACAGTGAAGCCATTAAGGCCTTTGCAAGGATAAATATTACCTTATATTTTCTTTTTTGGCTGCAGAATTTAGATGCCATCAAAGATTTCATTCAGATTCCTATTGAAGTGTTGACTGCTGTACAAGAAGACAACCAGCAGCCAGGTCTAAATGCCATGCACCTTCAGCCATCCAACATTGCTACCATACTGAAAGGTAGCATCCTTATGGATGACATAGACTGCTACAGTAAAGCAATTTGCCTGATTTTTGGAATAATATACAACCTTTCTTTGGACAATCTCAAAAGTCTGAAGAATGCCTTTGACTTCAATTAGATGGCTATACTGATTTACTATACATTTACATTCAAATGTACCACCTTTATATCTGAATGATAAAAAAAAATGATTGAGTACATATTCTTCTTTTTATACTATTAATTTAATTTGTTTTAGTGTGATTTGTTTTGTTTGTATGTGTGTCCACTAACTCTTTAGTTACGCCAAGCTGCTTAGAATGGTATTTTGTTTAAATAAAAAAATAATACTGCTGACTAAGAATTCTTTGTTGAGCTTACTTTAATTTTCTAAGTCAATTTCCTAAATTCTATCAAGTAAACAGGACTCTTTTGTTAAGTAACATCAGCATGTGTTATACAAGTTGCCAACACTTAATAAAGACAACATTGACATACTATTTCAAGTAAATACAACTATGTTTTTAGTACCCAATAACATTATACATAGAGTAAACATAGACTAAACATAACTTGAAAAAACCTTTTTCAAGGCAACTTATAAAATTTTACATGTAGACAAAGTTGGCAACCTTGGTACCTTAAACATTGCAGCAGTTATATTTTGTTGCTGTCATGCGTTTACCTGCATTCTGATACCTGCAGTTAACCAGATTTTGTGCATAAATCTGAATCTACATGGGTCACAGAGTAATCAGATTTATGCTTGCAGCCAATAAATTAGCAGGAGAAGACAGGGTATAAACAATGTACAACTTAAAGTATGCCACATATAGCAATACAAACTTAAAGAAACACCTGCAGTCATATATTGTTACATATTGTTGATTTTTTTAAAAGAAGTTCTTAAAAGTGGTAAAGCTGCCATCAACATTGCCTCGGAAATAGGCTCTCAGTTAGAGCAGGGTTGAACTTGAGAAACAGATGAAACAAAGCTATCTCAACAGTCTTAAAGATGTGTGACTTGGTAACTCTAAAACTGCAATTTAAATATAAAGGAATTTTATGTCACAATATAAAGAAAACGCATTTTGTGTTTTATAAATCTTGTTGGGCTTTTTGTGATTCATGTGTCAGTTGTGAGTGTTCATGTTTTTCGAGGAGTGTTGTGGGGGGGCAGTGGAATAAGAAGCTTTCTGAATGTTTACCTTTTGCTAAAAAGAAAACCAAAAGAAACTGTTAGCTTTATTACTATTTTGCAAATAAAATATTCTGTTAAATGGTGATATGATAGGTAATGTATTTAATGTTAAACATTTTATTAGGTTTCTTGTTAGTCGCATGCCCTTAGAATCAGCCTAACCCTCTGCCCAGTGTGGCTCTCCTTGTTTAGTGGAGACAAATGACCAATATTGAACAAACAGAAATAGAAATTACCAGCTTTTAGTCTTTACTACTCTAAATGGTCACTTCTTCTGAATCTTCATTAAGTCCCGTTTATTCTTTCACAAAAAAGGGGAATTTAATGTATTTAATGTTTTATTTTTATTTTTATTAAGTCACAGACCCTTAGAATCAGCCTAACCTTCTGCCCAATGCAGTGCTCCATGTCTTGGCAATCTTCATTAAATCCCTTCTTGTAATAGAACATTATTAAGTGAAGCAAAAATATATATAAATATTTTTATATATTATATTTTACTAAAAATAATGGTTTTATTTTAAATATATATGAAGCGTTGATGTAGAAAGAGGTAATATTTGAGCAAGGTAAAGATTTTAAGCTAAAACTGATATAGCATATAGATACTGTTTTAATATTTAAGATTCAGTGTGTGGACCAAAGTGGTTTTTGTGTTAAACATTTCTGTGTAATTGTGAGGAAGTGTTAAGTGTCTGCTGAGTGTGCATCTACAGACTACAATAGTGATCTTAAAGAGATGCAGGATTGTAAACATAGGATCATATATGACACAAAAATAATGAACTTAATACACAAATAAACATAATAAACAAATAAATAAAATAATAACATAAATCAAATAATAATAAAAAACCCTAGGATCATACCACTCAATTTCATGTCCACCAACCACCATCCCACACCCCAACGGGGCCTTTTCTGCTGGAATCGCAGTCTAACAAAAATGGTAGTTTGCAGCCCTATTTGTAGAAGAATAAAGTTAGTGTGGTTGGCTAAAGTATTTGGGAAATGGAGACGAAAGCTGGGAAGTGTAGACACTCAAAACGTCAGTTCACCAAAGGAACTATGCAGTGATGAGACGTCTTCGTATTGCTTTCACTTTTCAAACTTACTGCACCTGAGCTGATTTCAAAGTAAACTAAGACTGCTCGGCATCTTGCTCCACTTGGTGCACAGCACAAAGGCTGAATGGCAGAGACAGAACAATCACACCAGAGTTTATTTTAATTGAACCAAACTTGCAAAATGAACCCTTAAAAAGGAACTTTTTAACTCCTAGTTTGACATTAGTAGTATGTATCATACACTACCTCGCCAATTTTGATTTATGACCCTTGATTTATGGTATGTTTTCTGAGTTTGGCTGACTGGTTGGAACGGTTGACAGGCTAGTATGATTGACAGGTCAGTTTACCTGGTTAGGTTTTGTTTTGATTGACAGACAGAACATGCTGTCCCAACCCACCACACCCCCCTCCCACCCACCCCCACACACACACACACACACACACACACACCACTCCAACATGGTTGGTCAGTTGGATTTACGACCCACAAATATCCCCCATCTACCCCCACCTTTACCGACTCCTTGACACCTGTGGGTGACAATTGGAGGTTTGAGGGCCAATCGGGTGCAATGGATTTCAACAGTGTAATAGTATAGAGGTGTGTCCTGTGTGGTTTGGGTTAAAACCCGATCGTCGGGGTGGACACATTCACGCTTTTTGACCTGTGGAAGCAACAAGTATCGCTATGGCTGGAGTTCTTGGTAAGTGGCTTACAAGCATCTTTAAATATTTTCTGTAGTGAGAAAACCAACTGTGTTTAACATGTTTAATTAACAGGATTTTGATTTTAGATGCATCGGAAATTGAAACCCTCCAGGCTATCAGAAGTATCCAGGGGTTGTCCCAACTTTGTAAGTTTGTCAGATTTTTTATCATTTAATATTGCTATGTTAAATGTAATAGTTTATGTTTATCAAAATAAATCCTACATTTCTGTAGTTACAGAAACTGCCGACACAACAGTGAGTGAGAATCCTCTTGGTGAGTTCTGTAGTTTATAGTTTATAGTTTGTCTGGTCGAAACCACCGGGCTCTTAACACCGCCAGGTTTTGGTGGTACAACAGACGCCAATGTGGTGTCTGAAACGCCTGGCGTTGTAAACGATAGCGTGTTCGGACTAACGCAATTCAGGCCTCATCTGACGAGCAGCCCCGGTGGTTTGCAGTCGGGTAAAAGTAGACCGAGCGCCGGTGAGAAACCTGTTTCGCGTGGAAAGCGTTCCAGAAAACGCCCCAGTGCTAATGACAAGTCTGTTTCCCGTGGAAAACGTCTTAAGTATGACGATAGCCGGAAATCTGGAGGTAAGACAAAATGCGTTATCTATTCACAACATTGTATTAGCAAAACGGTTTTTGTATTTAATTTTTTTATAGATACGCATACCAGTGAATGTGCTGTGATTGATGGCGTGAAGCAAACTGTGACCGCGCCGGTGGTTAGTGATGTTGTCTGGACTGACGAGTTGCTGAACATTTGGAATGAGAACAGCTTTACAGAAAAGGTTGATGAAACGCTGGACACCGGACTGTCTAATATCGACCTAGACGTGATACTGGGAGAACTAAGAGACATTGATGGGGAGAATTTAAGACCAAACCAGGAACATGAACGTCTGGTAAGCCGTAGTTGTCTTTCTAACGACATAGACGAACTAAGAACAGTGTTGAAACAGCAGTCTGAAGAGATAACGCAAAATAGAATTGAGCTGCGTAGACGAGCAGCCATTGATCGAAGACGTGAAAAAAACATTCAGAAACTAACTGAACATATTCAGAAAATAAGTGAACATTTTCAGAAAGTATGTAAACAAAATCGACTCCAAACAACTGCAAAAATATCTAGGTATGAGCGTATGATACAGGCGATGCGTGAAGAACATGAGAAACATTTTAGATCTTTAACAGATGCGATGTTTAAATTCAACTGTGTTTTACAGTTAAAAAAACTTTTGCCAAAATCACCTGTTGCGGGGCCGTCTAAAAGGTCGTTTATACACACATATCCTTATTTCATCATGTTAAAGAAACCAACTCCGCAGTATATTTAGTTTATAGTAAATAAATATTGTTAAAAAGCAAAATAACAAACATACAAAATGGGGTCTAAAAGGTGTCGAGAGACAGACAACAATCCGGATGTTGTTGACACAAATAATGAGTATGTACAGATGTCTGTTAGCGATCAATTGCAATATTTAAATAACGAGTATGATTTGTCAATTACTGAACAACAAGACACAGTACAGAGCCCTCCAGCAACTCGACATAGATGTGATGATTACAACCATATGGTAGATGTAATGTACAATGATGCCATAGCCGATGCTTGGAGTGTGTCAACTATAAATGAAAAACTGCAATGCATAAATTATGAATGTGAGTCAGCTCTAACTTTCTTAGAAAGCAGTGCACAAAGTATAGCGCTTAACACAAACACTGCACAGTCCGGTTCCGGTATACAATCACACAGACACCCGACTCTTGATTCAACAGCGAATAACTTTGGTTTGTCTGACAGTGACATAGCAGAGTTGGTGAGAAATGGTGGTGTTGTAGATGGGTATACAGTGGTGCCGAGAAGTAGGTTTAATAGCGTTGTGTTACACAAAGGTTTGGATTTACGCGCCGCACCGTCCACAGACATGGCGTCATACATGGCCTACGTACACAATACGTTGTCAGACATTGTATCATTCTCCAGAATGTTGGCCGGTGATGGTGGTGTAGTCAACATTACTCTAAGAGGCGGTAGTTTAACATCTGATGTGAATGTTGTGTTGTCCGCAAGAAATGGTTACAGTGTTGACAGATTTTTGGATGCCATTGAAAGAGTTATGCAGAGTAACAAGAACATTAAAACTGATGATAGTTTGACATTGACTGTATCAATAGCTATAAGTAAAAATGGCGGTGCTCGGCGTAAGGTGCGTGACCTAGCACACAATCAGGTTATTGATAAGAACAGATTGAATCTTTTTTGTCCAACAAATATTTCAAATAACCTGTGTTTTGCAATCTGTCTTGCGCATTTTCTGAACCCGCATGTTGCACACAATAGGTTAGAACCTATAGCTGAACAGATACAGATAAATGCTGGCTACACACGTGATCATAAAGTGGGTTATAATGACATTGGATGTTTTGAAAACAAGTTTGGTGTTAAAATAGTTGTTCCACAAGAGTGTTTCGGGTAAATTAGAAAAGTATCAAACAAAAGACAAGCCACATACCAAGACCATGTTTCTGTACCTCCATGATGGTCATTATTACTTGGTGAAAAATTTAAAAGCATTCATGGGTGTGCCGTATGTTTGTGAGTTTTGTTACAAGGGTTACACTAGCGCCAGAGATCATAGCTGTAAACACTGTTGTGATGTGTGTCAGGACGTGTTGTGTCACACGAAACCCCGACGTGGTAAATATTGTGACGACTGTTCACGCTACTGCAAATCTGACTACTGTTATGACCAGCATAAGAAACAGAAACGACAGCCTACCACAGGGATGATGGGGTCCTCATATGACCTAACCAAGTATTGTAAAAAATGTGGGCGTCGTTGTCACGTTAGTTTAACCAAACCCAAACCCCACAAGTGTCTATCAGGGCGCTGTATGCAGTGTGGTGAAGAACTAATATCAGATACCATACATGAATGCTACATACAGCCTATAAGGTTAAAAGAACCAAGCGAGGCTTATATTTTTTTCGATTTTGAGACAAGAATTGTAAATGGTAAGCATGAGGCCAACTTTGTCTGTGCAATCACATTTGATGGTAGTGAGTTCACAGCAGAAGGTTCTCGCTGCATAGAACAACTCGTCAAAGAGTTTAGACGACCAAAATATCAGGGGTACACATGGTTAGCACACAATGCGGCTGGTTTTGACAATTTCTTGTTGTTGGAATATTTCTCCAATGCGGGTATCGCGGTCAAAATTACAATGATGGGGTGTAGACTGATCGCAATGTTTGACGAAACCTTCAGACAACGCTACATAGACTCGTACTCGTTTATCCCAATGCGTTTAGCCAAAACATCATCTGCATTAAATCTGTCGTGTTCAGAGGAAGGTCATTTCCCACACAAATTTAATCTAAAACAAAATGAAAACTATGTAGGTCCCTACCCAGATAAATATTATTACGGCTTTGATACAATGAATGACAAAGACAAAATCCAGTTCAATGAATGGTACAACACAGTCTCGGGTGGTGTGTTTGACTTCAGAAAGGAATTGTATGTTTATGGCAGGAACGATGTTGTTTTACTACGTGAGGCTTGCATTAAGTATCGTGATGAGTTCATTCAGTGTACAAAGCTAGACCCATTCAACTATACAACACTGGCATCATGCTGCATGGCTGTGTACAAGACACATTTTCTCCCTAAAGATACACTAGCACTGACACGTAACAATGCATACGTTAGTCAGCACAAGACATTTTCAAATGTTTCCATTGAATGGCTTGAGTATGTTAAGAGCGCTAGAGATGTTGATGTTCACCACGCACTAACTCATGGCGAGATGAAGTTTGGAGTCTATTACGTAGACGGGTTTTATGCTAAGGATGGTGTACGAAAAGCCTTAGAATTTAATGGTTGCATGCATCACGGTCATGAATGTCGCTACAATCCAAACCAGGTCCACCCCATGTCTAAGGTGTTGTATGGTGAATTGCGGAAACAGTTTGACATCAAGTTGGAGATACTTGTTCGCGAATATGGTCTGGATGTTGAAGTAATGTGGGAATGTCAGTGGGCTGATGCTAAGAAGAAAGATTCAGATGTTGCTGCGTTTATGTCATCATACAGAGCTCCGATTAGGTTAAAACCAAGAGATGCTCTCTTCGGTGGTAGAACTAATGCGTATAAACTGTACTGTAAAGCAAAGGATGATGAGAAAATCAGATATTTGGACTTTACTAGTTTGTACCCGTTCTGTCAGGCAAAGAAGAAATACCCAGTAGGACACCCTCAAATAGTTTTCAAAAATTTCAGACCCCTCGAGGAATACTATGGACTTGTCAAAGCCTCCGTACATCCGCCTAGAAAGCTCCTACACCCTGTTTTACCTTATCGCTGTAATGGTAAATTAATGTTTCCCCTCTGTCGTACATGGGCAGAGTTGGAAAACCAACAACAGTGTGATCATAATGATGATGACGGATCCATCACAGGGACTTGGGTCAGTATTGAATTATTGAAGGCTGTTGAGAAAGGGTATGTGGTAGCTAAAATCCATGAGGTTTGGCATTTCCCAGACAGTTCAGAAACATTGTTCTGTGGCTATGTAAAGACATTTTTACAGTACAAGCAGGAAGCAAGTGGTTATCCGGCACACGCTGTATCAGAAAAAGAGAAGGAGGAATACATCAGGGATTACTTTGAAAAGGAAAATATCCAACTGAATCCTGACAAGATATGTCTTAACCAAGCACGCAGGTCTATCAACAAATTGTTATTAAACAGTTTGTGGGGTCGTTTTTCAATGAGGGAAAACTTGCCCGTGTCTGAGTTATTGACTGATTCTGAACAGTTTTCACAACACATCTTTGGCGAGGGCTATGACATTAAACACTTTTCATTTGTGTCTGATACTACAGCACTGGTTCAGTGGTGTTATTCGGAAGGTGACCATTGTCCGACACGTGACATTAATGTATTTCTTGGAGCATTCAAAACAGCTCATGCGCGTTTAGAACTGTACAATCTGATGGACAGATTAGGTGATAGACTATTGTACAGTGACACCGACAGTGTTATTTTTGTTTCTCGTGAAGGTGACTGGGAACCCCCTCTGGGACCCTACTTAGGTGATTTGACAGATGAGATTGGTGGTGGCGATTACATTGCGGAGTTCTGCTCAGGAGGGCCTAAGACATACGGTTATCGCACAGCAACCGGTAAAACATGTATGAAAGCAAAAGGCATCACATTAAATGCAGACAATTCAGAAGTTATTAGACTCGACACACTGATTGATCTAGTTGATCATTATGTGTTGTGTCGCGACAGCAGTCGACACATACTGGCTCGTGCTGACGGTATCGTGAGAAATAAAAAGAACCTCACACTGAAAAACAAGTCAGTGGTGAAACGTTTTAAGGTTGTATACAACAAACGGGTCCTGTTGTCTGATTTTTCGACACTTCCTTATGGCTACTAAAGACATCCATGTCTATCGTGGGGTGCGTGAGGTTGAGGGTTTTGATTTTAGATTACAACATCCTTTTTCTTGTGTAATAAGTGGGCCATCAAATTCTGGAAAAACATTTTTTGTAAAACAGTTAATTGAACGTGCTGATGAGTTGGTTTCTATGCAAATTGAAAACATAGTATACATTTATGACTGTTGGCAACTCCTTTATGATGAAATGTTAAAAATAAGACATTCATTTTGTCCAAGGGATACCGGCAACACTAAATGATGACACATTACTACCGCTTAACAGGAATAATTTGTTAATTATTGATGATGTTATGAAAGACGCTAGCAACAATGCTGAGGTAGAAAAGGTGTTTACACAGTATGTACATCATTGAAATTTAAGTGTCATTTACTTAATGCAAAATTTATTTTTTCAAGGAAAGTCTAGTAGGACTATTAGTCTGAATACAAACTATCTGATATTGTTTAAAAATCCTAGAGACAACAATCAGGTCAGTGTATTAGGTAGACAGATGTACCCTGGTAAAACAAAGTTTTTCATGGAGTGTTTTCAAAATGCTGTAAGAAAACCATTTGGTTACCTCATGATCGACTATAAAGCAAAGACTCCTGAAGACCTTCGTCTCAGAACAGATTTGCTTTCAGGCAGACCAGTTGTTTACATTCAGAAAAAACAAAGATAGGCCAGTATGTCTGACAGACTATATAGAAACCTCTCACTTCTTAAACTTTTATTTAAAGCCAAGCCAGCGCAGAGACATGTTATTTTACAAACAGCGTCTAATGAACTTCTTAACTCTGTGTGAAATAGCTTTTAATGTGCTTAATGGTACCATACCACTCACACCAAGGCAATATCGAATGTTAAAAAAGAAGTCTGAAATAAAATATTTTGCAGATAAAAAAGTTGGAGTTTCACGAAAAAGAAAGTTATTAACCAGAAGGGCGGTTTTATTTTACCATTGTTGAGCATCGCATTACCGTTTATAACGAGTTTGATAACCGCTAAATAAATAGAAAGGCATGGAGTATGCTGAAAATTATTTTTCCAGAATTTGATGGCCCACTTATTACACAAGAAAAAGGATGTTGTAATCTAAAATCAAAACCCTCAACCTCACGCACCCCACGATAGACATGGATGTCTTTAGTAGCCATAAGGAAGTGTCGAAAAATCAGACAACAGGACCCGTTTGTTGTATACAACCTTAAAACGTTTCACCACTGACTTGTTTTTCAGTGTGAGGTTCTTTTTATTTCTCACGATACCGTCAGCACGAGCCAGTATGTGTCGACTGCTGTCGCGACACAACACATAATGATCAACTAGATCAATCAGTGTGTCGAGTCTAATAACTTCTGAATTGTCTGCATTTAATGTGATGCCTTTTGCTTTCATACATGTTTTACCGGTTGCTGTGCGATAACCGTATGTCTTAGGCCCTCCTGAGCAGAACTCCGCAATGTAATCGCCACCACCAATCTCATCTGTCAAATCACCTAAGTAGGGTCCCAGAGGGGGTTCCCAGTCACCTTCACGAGAAACAAAAATAACACTGTCGGTGTCACTGTACAATAGTCTATCACCTAATCTGTCCATCAGATTGTACAGTTCTAAACGCGCATGAGCTGTTTTGAATGCTCCAAGAAATACATTAATGTCACGTGTCGGACAATGGTCACCTTCCGAATAACACCACTGAACCAGTGCTGTAGTATCAGACACAAATGAAAAGTGTTTAATGTCATAGCCCTCGCCAAAGATGTGTTGTGAAAACTGTTCAGAATCAGTCAATAACTCAGACACGGGCAAGTTTTCCCTCATTGAAAAACGACCCCACAAACTGTTTAATAACAATTTGTTGATAGACCTGCGTGCTTGGTTAAGACATATCTTGTCAGGATTCAGTTGGATATTTTCCTTTTCAAAGTAATCCCTGATGTATTCCTCCTTCTCTTTTTCTGATACAGCGTGTGCCGGATAACCACTTGCTTCCTGCTTGTACTGTAAAAATGTCTTTACATAGCCACAGAACAATGTTTCTGAACTGTCTGGGAAATGCCAAACCTCATGGATTTTAGCTACCACATACCCTTTCTCAACAGCCTTCAATAATTCAATACTGACCCAAGTCCCTGTGATGGATCCGTCATCATCATTATGATCACACTGTTGTTGGTTTTCCAACTCTGCCCATGTACGACAGAGGGGAAACATTAATTTACCATTACAGCGATAAGGTAAAACAGGGTGTAGGAGCTTTCTAGGCGGATGTACGGAGGCTTTGACAAGTCCATAGTATTCCTCGAGGGGTCTGAAATTTTTGAAAACTATTTGAGGGTGTCCTACTGGGTATTTCTTCTTTGCCTGACAGAACGGGTACAAACTAGTAAAGTCCAAATATCTGATTTTCTCATCATCCTTTGCTTTACAGTACAGTTTATACGCATTAGTTCTACCACCGAAGAGAGCATCTCTTGGTTTTAACCTAATCGGAGCTCTGTATGATGACATAAACGCAGCAACATCTGAATCTTTCTTCTTAGCATCAGCCCACTGACATTCCCACATTACTTCAACATCCAGACCATATTCGCGAACAAGTATCTCCAACTTGATGTCAAACTGTTTCCGCAATTCACCATACAACACCTTAGACATGGGGTGGACCTGGTTTGGATTGTAGCGACATTCATGACCGTGATGCATGCAACCATTAAATTCTAAGGCTTTTCGTACACCATCCTTAGCATAAAACCCGTCTACGTAATAGACTCCAAACTTCATCTCGCCATGAGTTAGTGCGTGGTGAACATCAACATCTCTAGCGCTCTTAACATACTCAAGCCATTCAATGGAAACATTTGAAAATGTCTTGTGCTGACTAACGTATGCATTGTTACGTGTCAGTGCTAGTGTATCTTTAGGGAGAAAATGTGTCTTGTACACAGCCATGCAGCATGATGCCAGTGTTGTATAGTTGAATGGGTCTAGCTTTGTACACTGAATGAACTCATCACGATACTTAATGCAAGCCTCACGTAGTAAAACAACATCGTTCCTGCCATAAACATACAATTCCTTTCTGAAGTCAAACACACCACCCGAGACTGTGTTGTACCATTCATTGAACTGGATTTTGTCTTTGTCATTCATTGTATCAAAGCCGTAATAATATTTATCTGGGTAGGGACCTACATAGTTTTCATTTTGTTTTAGATTAAATTTGTGTGGGAAATGACCTTCCTCTGAACACGACAGATTTAATGCAGATGATGTTTTGGCTAAACGCATTGGGATAAACGAGTACGAGTCTATGTAGCGTTGTCTGAAGGTTTCGTCAAACATTGCGATCAGTCTACACCCCATCATTGTAATTTTGACCGCGATACCCGCATTGGAGAAATATTCCAACAACAAGAAATTGTCAAAACCAGCCGCATTGTGTGCTAACCATGTGTACCCCTGATATTTTGGTCGTCTAAACTCTTTGACGAGTTGTTCTATGCAGCGAGAACCTTCTGCTGTGAACTCACTACCATCAAATGTGATTGCACAGACAAAGTTGGCCTCATGCTTACCATTTACAATTCTTGTCTCAAAATCGAAAAAAATATAAGCCTCGCTTGGTTCTTTTAACCTTATAGGCTGTATGTAGCATTCATGTATGGTATCTGATATTAGTTCTTCACCACACTGCATACAGCGCCCTGATAGACACTTGTGGGGTTTGGGTTTGGTTAAACTAACGTGACAACGACGCCCACATTTTTTACAATACTTGGTTAGGTCATATGAGGACCCCATCATCCCTGTGGTAGGCTGTCGTTTCTGTTTCTTATGCTGGTCATAACAGTAGTCAGATTTGCAGTAGCGTGAACAGTCGTCACAATATTTACCACGTCGGGGTTTCGTGTGACACAACACGTCCTGACACACATCACAACAGTGTTTACAGCTATGATCTCTGGCGCTAGTGTAACCCTTGTAACAAAACTCACAAACATACGGCACACCCATGAATGCTTTTAAATTTTTCACCAAGTAATAATGACCATCATGGAGGTACAGAAACATGGTCTTGGTATGTGGCTTGTCTTTTGTTTGATACTTTTCTAATTTACCCGAAACACTCTTGTGGAACAACTATTTTAACACCAAACTTGTTTTCAAAACATCCAATGTCATTATAACCCACTTTATGATCACGTGTGTAGCCAGCATTTATCTGTATCTGTTCAGCTATAGGTTCTAACCTATTGTGTGCAACATGCGGGTTCAGAAAATGCGCAAGACAGATTGCAAAACACAGGTTATTTGAAATATTTGTTGGACAAAAAAGATTCAATCTGTTCTTATCAATAACCTGATTGTGTGCTAGGTCACGCACCTTACGCCGAGCACCGCCATTTTTACTTATAGCTATTGATACAGTCAATGTCAAACTATCATCAGTTTTAATGTTCTTGTTACTCTGCATAACTCTTTCAATGGCATCCAAAAATCTGTCAACACTGTAACCATTTCTTGCGGACAACACAACATTCACATCAGATGTTAAACTACCGCCTCTTAGAGTAATGTTGACTACACCACCATCACCGGCCAACATTCTGGAGAATGATACAATGTCTGACAACGTATTGTGTACGTAGGCCATGTATGACGCCATGTCTGTGGACGGTGCGGCGCGTAAATCCAAACCTTTGTGTAACACAACGCTATTAAACCTACTTCTCGGCACCACTGTATACCCATCTACAACACCACCATTTCTCACCAACTCTGCTATGTCACTGTCAGACAAACCAAAGTTATTCGCTGTTGAATCAAGAGTCGGGTGTCTGTGTGATTGTATACCGGAACCGGACTGTGCAGTGTTTGTGTTAAGCGCTATACTTTGTGCACTGCTTTCTAAGAAAGTTAGAGCTGACTCACATTCATAATTTATGCATTGCAGTTTTTCATTTATAGTTGACACACTCCAAGCATCGGCTATGGCATCATTGTACATTACATCTACCATATGGTTGTAATCATCACATCTATGTCGAGTTGCTGGAGGGCTCTGTACTGTGTCTTGTTGTTCAGTAATTGACAAATCATACTCGTTATTTAAATATTGCAATTGATCGCTAACAGACATCTGTACATACTCATTATTTGTGTCAACAACATCCGGATTGTTGTCTGTCTCTCGACACCTTTTAGACCCCATTTTGTATGTTTGTTATTTTGCTTTTTAACAATATTTATTTACTATAAACTAAATATACTGCGGAGTTGGTTTCTTTAACATGATGAAATAAGGATATGTGTGTATAAACGACCTTTTAGACGGCCCCGCAACAGGTGATTTTGGCAAAAGTTTTTTTAACTGTAAAACACAGTTGAATTTAAACATCGCATCTGTTAAAGATCTAAAATGTTTCTCATGTTCTTCACGCATCGCCTGTATCATACGCTCATACCTAGATATTTTTGCAGTTGTTTGGAGTCGATTTTGTTTACATACTTTCTGAAAATGTTCACTTATTTTCTGAATATGTTCAGTTAGTTTCTGAATGTTTTTTTCACGTCTTCGATCAATGGCTGCTCGTCTACGCAGCTCAATTCTATTTTGCGTTATCTCTTCAGACTGCTGTTTCAACACTGTTCTTAGTTCGTCTATGTCGTTAGAAAGACAACTACGGCTTACCAGACGTTCATGTTCCTGGTTTGGTCTTAAATTCTCCCCATCAATGTCTCTTAGTTCTCCCAGTATCACGTCTAGGTCGATATTAGACAGTCCGGTGTCCAGCGTTTCATCAACCTTTTCTGTAAAGCTGTTCTCATTCCAAATGTTCAGCAACTCGTCAGTCCAGACAACATCACTAACCACCGGCGCGGTCACAGTTTGCTTCACGCCATCAATCACAGCACATTCACTGGTATGCGTATCTATAAAAAAATTAAATACAAAAACCGTTTTGCTAATACAATGTTGTGAATAGATAACGCATTTTGTCTTACCTCCAGATTTCCGGCTATCGTCATACTTAAGACGTTTTCCACGGGAAACAGACTTGTCATTAGCACTGGGGCGTTTTCTGGAACGCTTTCCACGCGAAACAGGTTTCTCACCGGCGCTCGGTCTACTTTTACCCGACTGCAAACCACCGGGGCTGCTCGTCAGATGAGGCCTGAATTGCGTTAGTCCGAACACGCTATCGTTTACAACGCCAGGCGTTTCAGACACCACATTGGCGTCTGTTGTACCACCAAAACCTGGCGGTGTTAAGAGCCCGGTGGTTTCGACCAGACAAACTATAAACTATAAACTACAGAACTCACCAAGAGGATTCTCACTCACTGTTGTGTCGGCAGTTTCTGTAACTACAGAAATGTAGGATTTATTTTGATAAACATAAACTATTACATTTAACATAGCAATATTAAATGATAAAAAATCTGACAAACTTACAAAGTTGGGACAACCCCTGGATACTTCTGATAGCCTGGAGGGTTTCAATTTCCGATGCATCTAAAATCAAAATCCTGTTAATTAAACATGTTAAACACAGTTGGTTTTCTCACTACAGAAAATATTTAAAGATGCTTGTAAGCCACTTACCAAGAACTCCAGCCATAGCGATACTTGTTGCTTCCACAGGTCAAAAAGCGTGAATGTGTCCACCCCGACGATCGGGTTTTAACCCAAACCACACAGGACACACCTCTATACTATTACACTGTTGAAATCCATTGCACCCGATTGGCCCTCAAACCTCCAATTGTCACCCACAGGTGTCAAGGAGTCGGTAAAGGTGGGGGTAGATGGGGGATATTTGTGGGTCGTAAATCCAACTGACCAACCATGTTGGAGTGGTGTGTGTGTGTGTGTGTGTGTGTGTGTGTGTGTGTGTGTGTCAAGGGTCATAAATCAAAATTTGCGAGGTAGTGTATGATACATACTACTGACATTAACGTGAGTCTAGTTACAAATAACAAGCAGCAGATTGAAAAAATAAAAAACAGCAGGCTGGCATGAGTTCAAAAACTCTTTGAGTATCAAGTTTTTATTTAAATGATTGACTTGTTGTGAAGCAGTAACATGTTGAAAAGTAAAACAAAATGATTCCAGAATTGACCTGCTTTAAAAGACACAATTGCACTTAAAGGCCTGGATACATTAAACTGGCTTGTGTTTGAATTTGAGAAAAAAAATAGTGATACCTAAAACAGAAGGATGGGCATGTTCTTTTAAATTTACAGTCTGCAATAAAAAACAATTCAGTATTTCTTCTGCTCACTCTGGTAACAAAGCTTGAAATTTAGGTCATAATCACACACATTATTGCCTTTAGGGTGCATCATTTACATCACTTACAAAAAAACTTTTTGTATTTAAGAACAGCTCAACTTGTTGCATTTCCCATGCATATCCAGGCTTTTAACTGCACTTCAGATGTCTGTGTCTTACAAAAACCAAAAGAAAAAACCTAACGGAAGCGCTTTCTAAGTCATTTCACAAAACAGACTGTGAGACATCAACAGTTAATCACATCAGCTTCTAGTTCTGCTGCATTTCAGAAAAAAAAATAAAAAAAAAACATCTGTAGCATAAAAAAACCTCCAAATGCACATTAACAACTCTAACTGCACACAACATTTTCATGTCCTCTTTTTCTTTAAACAATCACACAGGCCGACCAGTATGAGATACAGAATTACTGACAGGAGAGCGAGATGAAGATTGTAGAGAAACAAAACAAAAGACTCTGAGTTCATTACATCTTACATTTGAGGCAACATGTGCTAAGCTGCTTTTAACGTGAAAAATATGACACAAAATAATGCTTTTTTTTAAAACTTGAATTGAAGCAGATATAGTAAATAATCCACCAAAACAGTGTGCTATCAAACACAAAACAGTTGATTTCTGAGATTTCTTTTACAGCGGTTCACTGACACATGGCCTGGTTTTAGATGGGTGGTTTACATAATATTCATGCAAACAGGAATGCAAACAGAAGCTTGAATTCCTTTCTACCAGTCTCTACTTCCCCACTGCAGAAACTCATGTACACTTCTTAGATAATGAATGGTTCTTGGCTTGAAAAACCTTTTATTGGCATAGTCATATGTAAATTTAGACCCCTGGTCATGTTTTATAGATATTGCCAACAAGTTAATACATCCTCTACAGAGAACATAGACCTAAACAGTTTAATGCACATTTACTGGTTATTTGTTGAATTTTAAATATACCAAAAAATAAACCATAAATGTGGCACATGGTCATCTTTTCCATAAAGTAAACATTGTGCATTAAATTTGCAGAATGTGCTATAGTTGTGTGTTCTCTCTGTAGAGTATGTGTTAGCTTATTTTTACTTAGAAAATAAAAAAATGGCATTTGCAAAAAAATATGTAAAGATTACATTATGTAAAGGTTTTAAAATCTTCAAAAAGTTCTCCCCTTTACCAAAATGTTCTCTAGAGAACCAAAAGTGGTCAGTCAATGGCACTGCTCCGTAGACCCCTTATTTTCATGAGCATACAGTGATTGATTTATTTTTTTACATGTGCTTTTTCCCAGTGGTTGTTATGCACTCTGAGAATAGACAGATTTTTATTTATTGTTTTATTTATGTTTTGCCACGGTTAACTCAATTAAAGAGGTGGACTTTAATCTTAACAATAACAGTGCCCGGAAGAGTTTTTGGGTGCAATGCCATTGATGAACCATTTCTGGTAATCTAACAAACTTTCCAACAGATGCTTTTAAAAAAACAAATAAAACCACTAAATAATTTTGATTTAGGGATGACTCCAAATAAACCTTTTTTGCCATATTTATTTTTAAACATGTTGGTCTCTTGGAGGCAGGGTGAGGTCAGTGTTTGTGTTACACCAGCCAAATGTACAGCGCTTGACCCAATGCAAGCGTCAGCAGTGAAGACAAAAAGTCTCACACAGCACACAAAAATAAAAATCCACAAGAGCCAATACCAAAATGCATACCCTTTAACATCCCTCTTCATTCATATACGAGTAGAAAAATAGTCTTAAACATTAACAAAATGTAATAGAGAAATAACAAATATAAATGAAAAAAACATTTTTTTAGGTCAAACTCAACATCACACTTTGTATGTGCTCTAATCTTACAAGACCTGTACAAAACTAATAATGCTGAAGTAGGCTGTGTGGCTTTTAACTTTTAACCCAAGAAACATGCATAAATGCTTCATTGTTTCACTGAAAAATTCTGGACAATGTTCAAAATGCTGAAGAACACCTGCTGGATATTTAAACAACAATGCAATTCCAGATGCATCTACCTTACCATCACTAGCTGGATACCATGTATTTTCCTCATTTCTTCATTTTTAGCATAAAAACCCAATTAACCACAAAAAATGTTACATCAGAGACAAATGAAAGATATTTTTCCCTTTTATTCTTGCTATAATATATATAGAAGTGTTTGTGTGTATATATATATATATATATATATATATATATATATATATATATATATATATATATATATATATATATATATATTTTTTTTTTTTTTTTTTTCAAACACTCCTTCGTCTAAACTAAAAAGGGATAACAGAGTAAAATTGCCAATCCTGGGTTTCGATTACAGTTTAGCTATGCATCGAGAAAACTATGATGCCATTAAACTATGCAACGGTAATTAGAAATCATGTCCTTACTTTATTTTGATTTACCTCTAATGCCTAAAGCCCACGTTGTACTTGGGAGCCATCACGTCAACTCAAGATGCATATTACAAACAAAACACAGCCAAGATATGAAGTCATGGCTAAAAAAAAATTCACAGATAAAACAATAACAGTGCAAAAGTGTACCAGAGAATGAAAGTATAAAAAAAAATCAATGCACAGGTTAATGAGACAGTACAGCTGATTTTATTTTGATAAGCATTACCATAAATTCTGATGAGATCAAATATTAAAATTTTTGTAGTGTAAACAGTAATGCATGACAAGACAAAAAAAGTCTCAATATTTTTAAGATTTTATTTTTATGTATAAACACTGTACATAAATTACTTTCTCTGAGACTAATATCATGTACGGATAAGTGTTTTTTTTAGTGTTTAAAAAAAATCTGTAAAGATACTCTCACATCTTTTGTCAAAAGACTGGTCAGATATGATATATATGTTTAGTTTTGTTTGTTTTGCTCTCTACTCTACATCTGCCACCACTTCAGCTGGTTCAGTAATGACATTGAACATTCAGACTTGACTTGAATACTCTTAACTGTGTCCTTTAAGAAAGCGAAGCAGGAAAGGATCATGGTCAGTTCACTCACGGCTGTACAACTCTGTCCAAAATAAGTTCACAAGAACTGTTTACTTAAAGCAAGAACAGCTTGGACCACCACAGTAGCCAACAGTTAGTGTTCTGAAGGAGAACGATTCAGGGGCTTTGTCCATTTACTCCAGCTGATTGCAGTGGTTCTGCGCATATAAACACATTGTGGATGTTTTTTTTTTTTATTTCTTCAAGCGTATCACCTTTAAGGTATTTCATACAAAAATGCACAAAAAATTAACAGAGTCCTCCCTCTGTTGGAAAGAGTTAATTCGTCCACTTAGCACTTCACTGTGAAAAAAACATGTCAATATGGGGTGTGTCTGGTGTGGCTTGTGACAAAGGAGGGGGTCATCCCAGGTCTTTTTTTTTCTACATGGTAACAGAGCAAGGCAGCTAGGCAAAGTTTCTGCAGCCCTGCCCCTCGCAGTTTGCAGGTTGGGGTGGGGGGCTTTTAGCAGGTATATGGGGGCGGGGAGTGGGGCAGTAGTGTGTTGTGAAGCTGCTCGGACAGTGCAGTTTGTTACCTTTTGCCAATTTCGCTCTGCCTCAGGAACTGAATGTTGTTAGCGCTGTCAGCAAGCTCTGGGTATTGCTCGACGGAAAGTACATAGTAGCCATCATAGCCTAAGACTTTCCCGGAGCTCAGAAGCTGTCGTTTTTCACCTTCAGTCCAGAGTCGAACACCTTCTTCACCATCCCGCACCCTCTGCTGTTCCCTTGCCCATGCGCTTGCTAGTGCCCTCTGCCTGGCTTGCTCCAGAACACGTGCCTTTTCCTCATCTAAAGTCATACCATAGCGTACATGGAGTGCCAGTGATCCATACTGCAGCTCCACATCTGCAAAACGCCGCGTGCGCCCGTTCACCACTGTGGTGGACTGCGAGACAGTCACATTTACGCCGTTCTCCAAGCTTTTGCGGCCACTGGTAAGACGCAGTGCCCCCAGATCACTTTCTGGCAGGCTGGTTTTGATGAAGTAGTGTGTGTCACGGCCCTCAATGGTGAAGTGCAGGTCCTCCAGGTAAAAGGCATTGTTTAGCACTGCCGCCACCTTGATGCAGTCCTCGTTAGCGATGTTCAGAGCATTGGTGGCCACCTGGCCCTTGCTGGTAATGGCGAGCATCACACCCTTGCCAATCAAGGACTTTACAGTGGCAAACCACAGCCAGGGTTTGTCCCGTGTGGAGCGGCGCCGGCTAAGCTGAATCTCCGGCATTCTCTCGAAGGACAGAAAGGCCTTGGACTGACGGGTCACTTCCTGCTGGACACCTGAGATGGCCTGCAGGGGGATGAGATAAAAAGGCATTAGTAGGAGGAGCTGCCACTGAGTAGCAACAGGAATTCTTGTTATTATTTCCCCTACAGTGAGTTCCTACTTTTGAAGTAAATTACTTAGAAGAAAGAACGGTTTAGGCAAGGCCATTTTGATCATACATTTATAGCAAGAGAAAAATATCACAGGAACTGTGATATGAACAAAACAAAGCAAACAACAACAAAAGGTATAAAAAAAAGATTATTAACAAACAGGCTGTTTGGAACTCCAATTTTTGGGCTGGCTCGGTTATTATTGGTGACCTTATTTCAAGGAAATGGAAAGTGCCTCAGCTCAAGATAACTGTCTCTGTCACTGCTGATGCATCTTAAGTTGTTTAACAAGTCCAGTCTAGTTTTTTAGCGTGGCTCTCCTGTATAAATAAATCATTGATAAAAATCAAAATGTGTGTATAAAAAGTATAGAGCAGATTGGTTAAATTCGACTGCCAGAACTTTTCACTCTAACACATCTGATTCAATTCTTGATGAGTTAACCAAGAGTGTTAAGTGGTCCTTCAAGGGCTTATGTCATGTTATACGTACTGGAAGGTCATCCCACAGTTGGCTCTTCCTCATTTCCAGTGATGGCTGCGTCAGGTCGAATTTAGGAATCGGAAATCCAGGGATGGCATTGTGGAGGTGGAAGCCAAATGTGACCAGCCAGATGTTGACATCTAGGGACAAATATTTAACATTGAGTAAGTACTGTAGTGTACTGTTTAAACAGTAGTAATCAGTTAAAGCATTTAATCCTACATATGACATGCCTAGTGTTTTTGCCTTAAATTTGGCAGGCACTGTTAAATTAGGCTATTACTGCACTCATTTATTCATATTAATGAAAATGCACTGATACCAACATGTTGATGTGTACGCTGCCACACTAACGATCAAATGACTCAAGGTGGCTGTGAAGAAGGATCTGCTTAACTAGGCAATTGTTATTGACTCAGTGGAGGTTGGAAAAATCTGGACTTTAAAAATTAAACCTTAGCATTATTATTCCTTTCAGCTAGAAATACATTGTGAATTTGTAGCCTATTTATAAACACACAAACATACACACTTTCTAAATACAGATGGGTGTAACCACTACCTCAATACCGATGAAGATGAGGCCAGCAAAATGGTGAAAAAAGTTTTTGCATGCCGACTTTACTTTGTTTGACTGAATTAAATACACATAATACAAGTTTTATAGCACAATGTCCTTGATAAACTCTATGGAATCCCTGGTCTGGTCCATAACTAAAGAAAACATTGTCTTACCTAGCTCAAAGCTAAAAACATAGCATTATAAAAATGTTTTATTTATGGTATCAGACTCAATATAGGCAGGTACAAACAATATGTAATTGTTCTGAAAATATAGGTATACAAACCCATATACATTTATAACAAAAACAAAAGTACCACAAAATGAAATGCATATTTGTCCGTACCTGTGACATACTCTTTGACATCATGGACCTTGCTAACAGGATTATTATTGCGGAACATATACAGGTTGAAGGGTGCAGGGTCTTTTCCCACTCTTGTCCAAGTGCTAATGTCTGGTGTGGTCCAGCGACCGGCTGGGATGTCGTAATCTCTTTCTCCAAAGTGTAGCAACCTCGTCAGTGGATCGTACAGTCCACCATGGAAACCAATCACCAGCTGGAAGTCAGGATTGGAGTCAAAGTAGATCTCCCCATAGGCAGTATACTGCACCTGCTTCAGAAGTAGCCCGTTACTGCTGAAGACGGCCAGTGGAGTTCCAGTATTGTCACAGGCAATGTAGAACTCTTCTCCACTACTAATTTCCATTGCAAACAGATGACCCTGCAGATCATAGTACAACGAGGTGATCTCAGAGCTGGAATGGTTGTAGACATGGGTGATGCGGGTGGGGTAGTTCAAATCAGCATAGAAGAACTGCAGGTGTTGGCCAAGGCTGTTTCTGGAGGCCAGACGTCTTCCCAAGCCATCGTAGCGGTACTGGATGGTCCATCCACTAGCCTTGCTGTGGACCCGCACCAACAGACCTTTGGAATTGTATTCAAAGATTTCAGCACCTCTCTGCCGCAGAAAGCCATCTTCATCCATTCGGTACTGGACGTCTCCCAGACGAGTGATGCGGTCCCTTAGGTCATAACGTAGTGGTGTTAGCCGAGCACTGTTACCAGGGTTTAGTAAATGCAGGTTGCCATTCAAGTCGTAACTATAGCGCCACATCATTTTTTCATTCAGGTAGACAGTCTGCAACTGGCCATCCACGTCATAATCATACCCATATTTGGTGGTGTTTGCAAAAGGCCCAATTTTGATCTCTCGCTTGGTGACACGGCCCATGGTGTCATACTGGATGGTGATCCAGTACATGAGGGACCGGAAGATCTCATATTGGATCTCTTTGATCCTGCCATGGACATCAAAGTGTTTGGTGTAGGTCATGACTGCTGTAGAGATGATCTGATTTATGTCATAGTAGATGACCCCAAACTTGCCAAACTGTTCGACCTTGCCTGAAATGTCATCAAATTGGTAAAGGTCAATGGGTAGCGGAGTTTCATTGATGACGCCTTGCATGCTAGTGACCCGGAAACTATTGTCGTAAGAGTAGTCAAAGCGGGCATTGACCATACCATCCTCACTAAAACGAAATATTTGCCTGTCCACTAGGGGGCCGATCTGCCTGTAGCGGATTGAACAGATGAAACCCTCACTTTGCAAGTTCACTGTCTTCAAGACGCCAGCTGTCTCATCGTAAGTGAAGCTGACACGAGTGCTGTCATAGAGGATTTCCGACAACTTGTTCTGTCTTCGGTACTTGTAGAGGACGCGTCGACCTGTACCCAAGTGTGCCACCCGGAGGAGTTGGCCATCCTCGCTGTAGTCTACAGTGACTGAGGCATTGCTCTCGGGAGGATGGTAGAGGTTTCTGTAATAGCCAATAGAACGAATAGTCTCCATGGTGTGGCGTGCCACACTAGGCATGGTAATGGCGGACAGCCGGTCTTGTAAGTCATAGTCAAAGATGTATTGTCGTTGGCTGTGAAGCAGGAGCACCATGGACTGAAGTAAAGAGAAAACGACAGTGGGTCAAGGGAGTAAGCAATACAATTAATTACTTTTGATGAGTTTTAAAAATGCAAATGTAGAGTTTTAAAAAAGCAGGTATTAAGCAGGCATCTTGGCACCTATTTCTTTATTTAAATTTTCCTCGGCCTCTAGTTTCCTAATACGGGTTATTAATTATTTTATTATTTTATTTATTAGCAAGTAATAACACTCAACACAACATCCTGTAGCAGAAAAACATCTTGCTCCCATGGTTGATAAATAAACAGCTAAATCAATCAGCTATTTTCTGATTCTACTCTACTTCTACCACAGCTTTAATGCATGCCTAATGAATGCCATACTGGCAGAAAAACCTCTACTCAGCAAGTCAGCTGCGCTGTACAATTGGGAATGGTCTCATGTTTATTCTGAGCCTGTTTTTGGGGATTTTGACAGACAGTGTAAACTGGGTTGATAAATAAGTGAGTCTTAGCTGTAGGGCCTTACTACAAACAGGCCCCATGCCCCACTAGCTCACCATCCGAAGCTGTGCCACACAAAAGCTGTAGAGAAACCTGCTTCATCATTCATCTTTTTTTGTGTATATCAAGTCTTCCTTTCATTTTTTTGCCTCTTCCATCTCTTTCTTGCCTGGTGAAAAAGGCAACAGCTGAAACCTGCTGGGAGCAGTGTGTAGGTGGTGAAGGCTAGTCTCTGTGAAGAGCCTTCGCCTTGTCAGCCATACTTGGACAAACATTACTCAGACTCCCCAGGCACTGTGGGTGGCATGTGTTCCCTATGTTGATATCTCCCTCTCTGGACATGCTACCTGCACGCGTGGCAGATGACGGAGAGGCAGGCAAGCCACGCATATTTAATCTATGTGCGCAAACATACACACACAGCCTCAAAAACTTTTCATCTTAAATGTGTCTTAGAGCTGTCTGAGAGGAATCCTATTAGAGTGATAACTCTACACAGAGTACGCAGGGAAAGAAAGGTACTTCAGGCATGGCCATATTCTGACTTGGTAATGACTGACTATGGTATTTGTCAGCACATTATGGTATTTATACCAGTCTTACTAGTGGACATGCATGGTTTCATTAATAAGAGAATAAAATAATTATGACAAAACCTGTCAATGATATCTGTATTGACAGCCAAAGCAGGTGGGATGAAAAAATTTCATTTGTTTGGCCAAAGCCTTTTATTTTTCCTTTCTGCTCTCCTCAGCAAATACAAGATTCACAAACCCTCAATAATTCAAAGAATAATTCACCCTCAGTACTTCTAGGTCTTCATCCTGTAAAATGTATTTAACTGAAAAAAATAATTTTTATGCTGACACAATAATATTATAATAGTGTGTTCTCAAGGTCCACTGAAGCACGGTGAAAAAGTCTAACATGCTCATGAACACTGTGGTCATCTAGAGCTTGAGTCAAAGCTTAAATGAGGTCTGCTGGCTACGAATGACTACACCTTCCGACCCAGCCTGAACCTTAGGGGTAAGTGTTGCAGTACAAAAATGGCTGTGTTTTCCTAAACCTCTAGAAAAATATACAAAGGCTCTGGCTCATATATGCATATATGTAAACCTTTGTAAACTTTTTACATAGTTAGCTCAATATATGTATTACCTCAATAAATAGGAAAATCAACACACACGTACACAACTTTGTGTGTGTATACATATAGGGACAGGATTTTGGAATGACTATGGTAATATGATGTTCCACAAATGCCTTACCTTATCCAGGTAGGTGTAGCTCCAGGTTTTTCCGTCTGCAAACGTTCTGGAGATGATGCGTCCCTGACTGTCGTATTCAACTCTCTCCACTGTCGGCCCCCTCTGGATACTAGTCACCTGACCGCTGCTGGAGTAAGTTAAGTTGACAGACATCAGCTTGCTGCTGGGGACCCAAAGCGTGGGGTGACCGGCTGCATCATAAACAATCTTCAGCAGGAATTTACGATGGTCATCATAGATCTTTTCTGTTCGCAATGTTCGGTCATAATCCACTGATAGCAGGTTTCTGCCGTTTACCTTTTATGAAAAAGGAAAAGCAAAACAACACAAAATTTCATATACTTCACAAGTTTAAATACTGTTATACTGAATTACATAGATAGATAGATAGATAGAGTCAGAATAGACTACACAACTGGGCTGAAGCTACTGAACTCAAAGTGTTAGAAAAAACAGCACAGATATTTAAATGACCATTTTGCTCACCCTCAGCTTACGGCCAAACACTATGACCTTTCCTCTCGTCTGCTCCTTCCTGAAGCGCCACTCCACCAAGTTCTGACCATTCTCCCCAGGCAGGCTCATGTTCCTCCGGGCCACTGTTGGGTTTGCTGCTCCGGCTAGTATGTGAGGTTCTGTCTGATAATGTGAGTCCATACCGTTAGCATAGATGACCCTCAGAGAGTTATCGTTGCCCACTTGGTAGCTGTTCCTCAGCTGGTCTGTAGGAGGTGACAAAATGTTAACATTCTGTTGTTTAATTTGATTTGATTTCAGTTTTTTTCCCGATTTAGTAAATTTTCTGCAACAAAGAAGTGTTTAACTACTTTTTTAAAAACCACACATTTTGTCTCCTTATTGCATTGTTAGCCTTCAAACCTTTTAGGTGTTTAAACTACCAGGTGTTTAAACTGAACAAAAGAGGTTCAGTACGTGCTTTTAACAATAATGTACAAAACTGTCAAATCATTCATTTTAAAACCTGCTCTTTAGAAGACACTAATTGACATAAAAATTCCACTAAAGGTAAGGGTGTGGGATGTAGGCAAGCTTCCTAACATAGGCAAATAAAAGGTCATAAAACCATAAGGACTGCATTGTTTGTCTTGTTCTTGTTCATTATTTTGGTTAAATTTGACCGCTTTTAAAAGGTAGAATTTATGAAAAAGCCACTTTAGAAATATGAGAAAAAACCCACATTTAAATATACTTAAATCTTCTTAAACTCAATGACTTCGTTCATGCTTTCCTTTAAAAGCACTTCTAAGCTAATGGATTTTTCCTTTAGTGTCTGGCTCTCCCTTCATTCTTATTCTCTTCAGCACCATAATTACTGCAAAAGAATAAATTACCAGCAGACCGTTTTAGGCCTAATGAATGAGTAATAACCACTTGGACATTAATATTGATTTAATATTTGACTTAGGCGAGTTATGGCTAAAGCAAAGCAGTGTTTTTTTAGGACACAGAGTAACAGGTTCAATATATAAAGGCAGCAAGGTTCAGTGACGGCAGTGAGCCTATGCCAGTTCTTTAAAAACAAAAATGCTCTCTAATGTTCATATGATCCATATGTTCATTCTGAGACTGTAGCTTAGAAAGTGTAGTGACTTCTATTATTGCAGTTAAAAAGAGCTCTATAATGCCCTTTAATATTCATATGATCCATATCACACTGTGATTTTTACAGATTTAAATACACTATTGAAGATGTATAATTTCTATTGTTTTGATTAAAAAGCCCTCTATAATGTATGCCCTATAATGCTCATATGATTGGCATAGTAATTCTAACAGATTGTAATACACTACAGGACGTGTATGGGTAGGGTGATGAGTCAAATCATCAGCTGAAAACCATCAGTTGACTGGGGATACTTTACGATAAGAGGTTAAGAAGTTTTTGTTTTTTGTCAGACTGTGTGGATTATAATAACAAGGTAAAACAGATAGAACTGTGCTACTGAAATGTTCAATTTTGTAATCATAAATATATTTTTACATTCAAGCAGGACTAATCCACATGAAAACATGCACTGGTGGTTAACTGATGAGAAGCTGAAGCCTAAGGTGGAGGGGCTGATACAAAGGCTAGCTATAACCAGGTCTCATATAAAAATCTAAAGTGGGAAAATTATGAAAATAGCTACTAAAGATTAGTTGCCTTTTTTCCAAGATTCAGGGCTACATCAGTGCACACTCATTACTCATTAGAGATATACTGTTTTGAGATGCATATTCTAACTAATTTTGATATTTATCTTTTTTCTATGTTATTCTTAGGGATTTGTGAACAGATATATGTTTATCTGAATAAAAACAAAGAATGTGAAATCACTAGTGTTAAGTGTTTAGAGTCTTAAATCAAATTAATCAGTAATTCAAAGATTTTGCAGCACACACATTACTACAAAATCCATTGTATTACTTTAAAGCAGTAAATTTTTTTACACAAGGTATTTTTCCTCCAAGTTACTTGTTAGTTTGTCAAAGTTTGTCGTGGCTGTTTATATCCCCCGCTCTGCAAACCCGACGTTGGTGTGTGACGCCATTCACTCCACCATAGCGCGTCTTCAAACTCAACACCTGACTGCCTTCATTGCCATATCAAGTGACTTCAATCATGTCACTATGGCCAGGACATTACCAAACTTCACTCAGTATGTGGACTGTCCCACCAGAGAGGAGAGAACACTGGACCTGCTGTATGCTAATGTTAAGGATGCATACAGCTGCTCCCCCCTCCCCCCTCTGGGTGGATCTGATCATAACTTGGTCAGCCTTAGCTCAAAGTATGTGCCTCAGGTGAAGAGTCAGCCTGTGACCACGAGGACAGTAAGGAGATGGTCAGGGGAGACTTCTGAAGTGCTGCAGGACTGCTTTGAGACTACAGACTGGACAGCACTCTATGAGCCTCATGGAGAAGACATCGACGGGCTCTCTGAGTGCATCACAGACTACATCAATTTCTGTGTGGACTCCACTGTCCCAACCAGGACTGTTAAATGTTACCCAAACAGCAAGTCGTGGGTAACAAAAGACATTAAAGCCCTCCTCAACAAGAAGAAGAGGGCTTTCAGAGCTGGAGACCGGGAGGAGGTGAGAAAGGTTCAAAGAGAGCTGAAGAGAACCATCAGGGAGGCTAAGAACAGATATAGGAGGAAGCTGGAGTGGAAACTCCAGCAGAACAACATGAGGGACGTATGGAGTGGTATGAGAACCATCACTGGCTTTAGGTCCAGCAACAACAGGGGAGTAGAGAGCAGTGTGGACAGGGCCAACGAGTTAAATTTGTTTTTTAACAGATTTGACACTGCAAGCCCTGACCTCTCCCTGACTCCTCTGCGGCCAGGCCTCAACAACCCACTCCACTCCCTCTCCCTCCCCCTCCTGATAGCCTCCCCCCCTCCTGTCATAGTCCACTTCACACCTCTTCTCCCCCCCGCCCCCCGCCCCCCACCAGTCACCTCTACAGTGAATCTCACAGCTGACCAGGTGAGAAGACAGCTACAGAGACTCTACACGAACAAGGCTGCAGGCCCTGATGGTGTTCCCCCCAGGGTGCTTAAAGCCTGTGCCACCCAACTTTGTGGAGTTCTGCAGCATGTCTTCAACATGAGCCTGAGTCTCCAGAGGGTCCCTCTGATGTGGAAGACATCCTGCATTGTTCCTGTGCCAAAGACTCCGCGGCCCAGTGACATCAAGGACTACAGGCCAGTGGCACTAACGTCCCACATCATGAAGACCATGGAGAGACTTCTAGACCCCCTCCAGTTCGTCTACCAGCCTCGTCTGGGAGTGGAAGATGCCATCATCTACCTGCTGAACAGAGTCTACGCTCACCTGGATAAGCCAGGCAGCACTGTGAGGATCATGTTCTTTGACTTCTCCAGTGCATTTAACACCATTCAGCCTGCTCTTCTGGGTGACAAGCTGAACGTGATGCAAGTAGACGCCCCCCTCGTGTCCTGGATTGTTGACTACCTGACTGGCAGACCACAGCAGCATTGTGTGTCGGACAGAGTGGTCAGCAACACTGGAGCCCCGCAGGGAACTGTCCTCTCTCCCTTCCTCTTCACCCTCTACACCACTGATTTCAAGATTCAAGATTCAAGAGTTTTATTGTCATGTGTACAGCAGAACAGACAGTTACACTGTACAATGAAATTCTTACTTTGCTGCTCCTCCATTCACCAATAGATAAAGATAACAAATAAAAGAAATAAAAAATATATATAAAAAATATACAAAGTATAACAAAATAAGTTGAAGAATAAAAGTATTTTTATAGTTAAAGAATAAAAAATAAAAGTTATGTGTGCTTTTATGTGCAAGTATAACGAGCAGCAGCCATAAAGTGCAAGTTGCAAGAAACAAATGTAAACAATAATGTTCGTGTGAGTAGTGAATGTAAACAGTATTCTGACAGTACAGTGAGTGTAAGGTGCAGTTTAAATCAGACCAGTTAAAACCAGTTCAGATAGGAGAGGTTGGAGAGGTAGTGCGTGAGGTGTTCAGAAGCCTGATGGCCTGTGAGTAGAAACTGTTTGTCAGTCTTGTGGTCCTGGACTTCACACTCCTGTAACGTCTGCCTGAAGGTAAAAGTGTGAAGAGAGTGTGCTGGGGGTGTGTACTGTCCCTGATTATGTTGTGGGCCCTCCTGGTGACCCTGGTGTGGTAGATGTTCTGCAGTGAGGGGAAGGCTGCTCCTGAGATGGACTGTGCAGTTTTGATCACACGCAGGAGAGCCTTTCTGTCCTGAGCAGTAGAGTTTCCATACCAGACGATGATGGAGCTGGTAAGAACACTCTCAATCATACTCCTGTAGAAGGTGCTGAGAATTTTGGTTGGCATACCAAATTTTCCCAGCCTTCTCAGAAAGTACAGTCTCTGCTGGGACTTCCTGATGATGATCTGAGTGTTGTGGGACCAGCTGAGATCCTCACTGATGTGAATGCCAAGGAACTTAAAGGTTTTCACCCTCTCCACCTCAGTCTCCCCTATGTACAGGGGTGTGTGTAGCTCTCGCTTCCTCCTTGGATCAACAATCATTTCCTTGGTCTTGTCTGCATTCAAGGAAAGATTGTTGTCATGACACCAGGCCACCAGCTCAGCCACCTTCTTCCTGTACGCTGTCTCTTCCCCACCAGTGATCAGTCCAATGACTGTAGTATCATCAGTCCTAGGGTGAGTAGCTTTTCTGAAAGTCTGAGTGGGATGACCGTGTTGAATGCTGAACTGTAGTCAATAAAGAGCATTCTGACATATGTGTCCTTGCCCTCCAGGTGTGTGAGGGCTTTGTGAAGAGCAGCATTGATTGCGTCGTCTGTAGACCGGTTCCGACGGTACGCGAACTGTAAAGGATCTATTGTGTTGGGAATGGTCTTTTGGATGTGAGCCTTGACTATCCTCTCGAAGCACTTCATCACGATTAAAGTGAGTGCAACAGGACGATAGTCATTTAGGCATCTCACATTACTTTTCTTTGGGAGGGGCACGATGGTGGTGGTCTTGAAACAGGATGGCACAAAAGCTTGTGTGAGTGACAGATTGAATATGTCTACAAACACATCAGCCAGTTCTGATGAGCAAACCCTGAGCGCTCGCCCGGGGATGTTGTCTGGCCCTGCTGCTCTGCGTGGGTTGATTCTCATCAGGTTCCTGCACACATCCACTGTTGCTACAATGAGTGATGGGTGCAATGTCCTTCAGTTGGTCAAGGTTGAGGACATCGAAGCGAGCATAAAACTCATTCAGCTCATCAGGCAATGCAGAATGGCTGGTTAGTGCCATGCTTGTTTGTTGATGATTGGTGATACGGTGCAGTCCTTGCCACATGCGCCGGGAGTCTGCTGTGGTGTAGTAGCCCTCCAGCTTTAGCCTGTACTGTCTCTTAGCTTCTCTGATAGATCTACGCAGGTCGCATCTAGACCTTTTGTAGTCATCAGCGTTGCCAGAGAGAAATGCAGTCTGGCGAGCACGTAGCATGGACCGAACTTCACCATTTATCCATGGTTTTTGGTTGGGGTACTTTATGCAGCGCTTTGAAGGGACAATGGTTTCAATGCAGCTGCTGATGTAGCCAGTTACCCCAGAAGCATAGTCCTCTAGATCAACAGAACCATCCTCTCTCACAGCAGCGGTTCTAAACACATCCCAGTTTGTACTGTCAAAGCAGTCCTGAAGCACTGAATCAGTTTCTTCATTCCACACTTTAACAGTTTTACTCACTGGAAGTGACCGCTTGAGGAGTTGTCTGTATGCTGGGTAGAGGAATACGGAGATGTGATCGGACTGTCCGAAGTGTGGCCGAGGCACAGCTCTGTAGGCCCCCCTCACGTTGCTGTAGACTTGGTCGAGTAAGTTGTTTTCCCTCGTCGGGAAGCTCACGTGCTGATGGTACTTGGGGAGGACAGTCCTCAGGTTGCAATGATTAAAGTCGCCGGCAACAATAAACACGGCGTCCGGGTGCGCGGTCTCTTGTTTACTGATGACGTCATGCAGCAGCCCCAGCGCCGCAGCGGAGTTCGCGCGAGGCGGAATGTAAACAGCCAGAATAAACACACCGCTAAACTCTCTCGGCAGATAGTGGGGTCTGCACTTCACCATCAGCAGCTCTAAGTCCGCTAGACAAAGTTTTTCAACTGTCTTTACGTCTGAACACCACGCGTTTTTTACGTAAACACAGACACCGCCGCCTTTGTTCTTCCCCGACGCTTCCAAAACGCAGGTGACCTCTGTTTCCATCAGGGGGGTCAGTGTGGACACTGTGGAGAACTATAAATATCTGGGCGTGCACATTGACAATAAACTGGACTGGGCTAAGAACACTGATGCCCTCTACAAGAAGGGCCAAAGTCGTCTCTATTTTCTGAGGCGTCTGAGGTCCTTCAACATCTGCAGGACTATGCTAAGGATCTTTTATGAGTCTGTAGTGGCCAGTGCCATCCTATACGCTGTTGCATGCTGGGGCAGCAGGCTGAGGGAGGCAGATACCAACAGGCTTAATAAACTGATCCGCAGAGCCAGTGATGTTGTGGGTGTGGAGCTGGACTCGCTGATGGCAGTGTCTGAGAGGAGGATGCTGTCTAAGCTACGGGCCATCATGGATAATGGCTCCCACCCTCTTTATCACACAGTGATGAGACGCAGGAGCACATTCAGTGCGAGACTCATTCAACCAAAATGCACTACAGAACGCCACAGGAGGTCATTCCTACCAGTGGCTATCAGACTTTATAACTCCTCCCTTAATGTACGACACCTTTCACATGTACAGTAATAACAATAGAACAATAATTTAATTATGTGTGCAACAACTCAAATGTGCAATAACTTTCCTACTTCTAAACTCTTACTGCTGTATACAGTATATCTGTACATATACTATAGCCACAGTCACTTTACATTTATTATTTTATTGTATCATAAGACTTATATATGTGTACATATGACAAATTTCTTTTATGTTGTAAATTATTTTAGAGTGTTTATTCTTCTACACAACTACTACTGCAATAACTGCAATTTCCCCCTGGGATCAATAAAGTATTTCTGATCTGATTCTGATTCTGAAATGTTTTAATCATTTATAGAACTAGCTGACATCAGTTAGAACTTTTTTGGTCTATTATATAGCTGTGCTGCTTCAACCTGTCTTAAATTGCATGTTAAGGCACTTGTGTTTTGTTAAAGCGAAGCATAATATTCCCACCTCCTTGTTTTTTTACACTCTTTGTCCATTTAACCAAAAAAGGGTTTTTGTTTTCTGAGTGGTTGGTTACTCAAACCCAATCAGTTGTACCAGAGAAGAACTGCTTAACACAAGGCAGTTCACTCCAGGAATTTTTTAGGAGATCCTTGTTGGAGGATCAGCAGCTGTCTGGGGATATGGAGGACACACAGACAAGGAGAAGCACGCTGGGGCAGACATGAAGCTCGGACAGCTGGGATTTCAAACAGCACCCCCGTTGATTCATCTGGTGAATCTGCACTCCAACAAAATGGATAAGCAGATCAATAAAACAGCTTGGAACTAAAACTCCAAGACTAACTTTTCATAATACTTGAGGACTTTAATTTAAATCACAAACTACCAAAATATTCGCAACATATTAGTTGTCCCACTAAGGAAAACAACACAATGGGCCTCTGCGACACTTTTCTTAAAGATGCATATTGCTCTGTTCCCTGGGCAGCTTTGAGGCACTCTGAACCAATGCTGAGTTCATATGTAGTAAAATAGTGATGATAACGTCAAAACAACGCACCGATTACAGTGTTTTTGAAGCTGCAACTGGCATCCTACACGAAATGACAAACACAGTCCTATCTGACCTCAGTTTTTGAAAAGAAATGTATGTATCATCCAAGACCTTCTGCACATGCAACAATAACAAGCCATGGTTCACAAACAAACTAAGACAGCTTCATTAGGTCAGTGCAGATGCCTACAAAAGTGGAAACAGGCCAGAAACTTACTGAAAAAGGAGATATGATTGCCTAAAACTGAAAAGCCAAAAAACAAGTGGATGATGCTGTCACAGGTAAATTGGGGGTTTCAGCTCGGTGTTCAACACCATTATCTGAAAAATCCCCTCCTCTAAACTCTTCCATCTGTCACCATCTGTCAGTGGATCACTAGCTTCCTAACAGGCAGGAAACAGCAGATGCATATGGCAGATGTCACTTCTGGTGTACGGACAGTAGTCTTGTGCTCCTCAAGGATGTGTTCTCTCCCCCTTATTCTTTTCTCTACGGTGCTCTTGTCAGTCAGACAACCTAGAGGACGGTGGACCTTTAACACTGTTGTCCTTCACAATATCCAAGAGTCTTGTGTCAGCTGTGGAGACGTTTATTGTACTACCACTTCCCAAAATCTGAAGTGGGAAACCAACATCAAATCCATACTCAAAAAGGCCCAGCAGAGAATGTACTTTTTGTGGCAGCTGAGGAAGTTGAAGAGCTGCTGTTTTTGGCGACAAAACAGGACAGGGACAGAGTACAACAAACAGTACAGACAGCCGAAAAATCTGTGGTGCTTCCTTGCCCACCCTCTAGCATGGGCAGAGCCAAAGCAGGACTCGGGGAGGCACTGGAGCACCCTGAAATCTGATTGGACCCCCCCAGTCGTTTCACTCTGGGTGCTTTGAACTGAGCAGAATGTGTTGAGCTTTGACTCCGTGCTGGCATTTCTTTCTCTGTTTCTCTAATGATTATAGAGGAATACCGTTGGCTACATTAGCTGATTCATGCGCTGTTGGCTGATATTAAATGTAACGTGAAGGTTGTGTCTAACGTGTCAACTAGCTAAAAAGTTTGAATTAAACTTCCATCTACAGAAGCCTCTTTGCCCTGACTTAAGTTTGTGTGACACAGTATCAGTGATAGGTAGAGTAAGTTACTGAAAATCTATACTCAGGTACAAGTAAAATTACTTATACTTACAATTAATTATGCTCTTCTGAACTTAGCATTAGGTAGCTTGGCACGTCTCAGCTTTGGGGCTTGCTTGATTAAGCTCTGCACTATGGTCATGTCAATATGGCATCATTGATAGTTTTTTTTAAAACAGACAGATTGTGTCGGTGTTTGCATGTCTGTGGTTTTACATTTACATATTGTACATTTTGTACATTGTTAATAAACTGCAAATTTTATACACAGATCATATATCCTGTGGGCTTAAGATGTACTTTATGAAAACAGTATAACATTTACAGATTTTGATTGTGTTTCTGAATATTCATTGTCGTAGTCTGTGGACCCCCTACAATAGTTTTGGCCACCCTCTGGCCACCCCAAGGTTAAAAGTCCAGCTCCGCCACTGCCCTCTAGAATGTGTACTCTTCTAGAACCAAGGAATGGGTAGTGATAATGAAAATCACGTTTCTTGCACCCTAGACAGAGTTTTTTTCAGCTGTTCCCCTCCTGCAGGTGCTACAAAACCCTGTATACTAAGACTACCAGACACAGAAGCAGTTTCCTTACTTATGCCATCATCCTCATCAATAGCTGATCAGCAATGTCATCTGCTGTACCATAGCTACTCCACATAATTATTTTAACCTTCACCTACATACGATATTATATTCTAGAACTTCTTTCCTATACATGTACATTTCGGCTATTGCACTACCACACACACCTACGTATGTTGCTTGTATAGTGTGCATAATTTGTAAATAACATGTACATGTATTTCTGTATATTACTGTGTTTATATAGTTTGTTGCTTGTATACTGCCTATACAGTTTATAGTGCATATTGTTTATTGTCTGTAAATTAAGCCTACATTGTTTGTACTAAAGAGATACAAAACTCCTGAAACCAAATTCCTTGTGTGTCTACATACATGGTCAATAAATCTGATTCTGAACAACAGGGTAAAAAGAAAGTATGCCGAGAAACAGACTACAGTCTTTAATTGTACGACTACAATTCACCTATATGGTTAACGTAGCTGATAAAATGGACAATGAGTGAAGAAACAAGGTGTACTAAATGAAATGGTTGGTTGCTGTTTGCTTACTCACAAGTGATTAAGTCATCAAAACAGTCACATTCGCTGACAGAGTTTTTGAAAGAGTGCTTAACTAACGTGGTCAATGTTATTTTCCTTTAAAAGAGGCAGGACTATATCACCATTTATCACACTCTAGTCTAGAGAGCTAAAGACGTATCATCAGACATCAAGAAACAATTAAGTAGCAGGGGAATGCTTTTGATTATTTTTCTTTAGCTTGTGATGATGTAACTGATACTGCTCAGCTGCTAACATTGAAAGACATAGATGCTAACATGAATTTCACTAAAGGATCTAGAGAGTCTGGAAGGCCAAATTTGTTTAAGTCTGTTTGTTCAGCCATTGAAGACGTAAAAGTGTACTGGGACAAACTATGTAAAATAGCTATTGATGGTGCACAAGTGATAATGGGTAAGCGGAGAGGTTTGACCATCACTTATTTGCGGCAATGCCATTGAGCAGAGCAGGAGCACCATTAAACTTCACTGCCTAATACACCAGCAGGCTTTGTACATGAAATTTGATCATGTGAACATGAACATGATTGGCACCAACTGTTTCTGCAAGTTATTAAGGCTGGACATGACAGAACAATGTCCCATAGCTCCGTTGTGGATCTCTTTTGCAGCGCTTTTTCTCATTTAGAGTGGAGATAGCACAGTTTGAAAAGGGACAACCAGTGGAAGAACTGTCTGATTCTGCTTTGCTGGCAGATATGGCATTTTTAGTGGGTGTCAAGAAGCACTTAAATACACTAAACAATAGTCTACAAGCTGTGGTGAGCCAACTGTATGCCCACATCAAGGCCTTTGCTATCAAGCTCCAACTGTTCAGTCACATCAGTCACAAACTGAGCCAAACATGACACACTTTCACATGATGTGAGATTTGTTACACAGCTTTTCAATTGAGAAACATGCAGTTTAATCTCTGTCAGAGGAGTTTAATGAGCGCTCTCAGGATTTCAGGATTCACATGATTGAGGAAGACTTGCTAATTTTCTCTTGGCCCTGTTACGGTGGACTTGGAGGCTGCACTGCCACCGCTTCAGGTGAAACGTTTCTTAATAATGCAGTGTGACAGTGAACTTCCCAGCTGACATTAGCAGGTATCTCTTCTGAACATTTATTAACGCCTGGATAGGAAGAGATTTCACCAAAAATCAGTATCATTGCTCTGTACATTTGTGTTTTTTTAAATATAATATTTAAATGTTTTTTAAATATATATCCAATATATTTGGAATGTGAGACTATCCTGTACGTATGACATGGTCAATTTTGGACACCACAGATTTATTGCTTTATAACTTATTTACATATTTTATTATTTTTAAAGTGACGCTGCTTGCTCTATGACCTCTCTAGACTATCTGATTCTAGAGAATTCCCCCCTCAACTTCATATATTGTTATATTTAAAGATGGTGGCTGCATGAACTGCTAATATTACAGTGTTCATGTGATCCATGCATCTATTCTTGACAGACTGTAATACACTAACTGGAGAAGCAATTTTAAGTGATGGTAATGTCAGGGCTGGCAAATTGCAAAGATAGAGAAGAAGACATAATGGTTTGATTAACTAATAAATTATTAATAAATTAATTGATATAGAATTAACTGTAACCTTAGAGGCAGAAAAGGCATCCTAGTACTAAATACAACGCACACTCTCTTACCTTGTACTAGTGTGTAGAAGGAGTCTATGGAGGACAGGTTAGTGGTAATGCTGACATCGTCGTCCCGTCCAGAGGTTTCAATGTCCACAGTCAGTGCTCTGTCCATTTCTTCAATCAGACTAGTGATGACTCCTGTAGGGAATGTGACGTTGGTCAGCCTTCCTTCACTGTCATAACTGTAAAATACAAAAAAAAAATGAACCTTTATTAGCAGTTGTTTCATATAAAGTATATAATTAATTTGACAAAAACAAGTAAAATGCCTATCACCACAGGAAGTATTTTTAGGTTGTAACGTGAACGTAAAAGCTATGTAGAGTAACATATCTCACTTCATCCAGTTTAAGCATGTATGGTTAGGGTTAAAATATTTGTTTAAGCTATGTACTTCATGAAAATGTACATTTTTCTTTCAGTACAGATCCCTACACTGACTAAACCGCAAGAAGTTCTGGAAATGTGTCAAAATGCGGGGGTGTAGGTGGATCTTCTAATGTCAAATTGCTTCTACATTTAGTTACAGTTAAATGCACTGTACAACTTCTCACACAGGCTAAAAACTTTAAGGAAGAATATTCCTTTTCTTAAACTATCCCAAATGGAATCATTAAGGGTAAGGGTTTATAGAAAATACTTGTAATCTTAAGTAATGAAAGCTGCAAAAAACACCTGTATGAATGTTAATGTGATGTCATTAACCATCACATTTATACACATATTAAGAGTTCGTTATAATGGAGCTCGTTTAAAAATATGTCTTGAAGACACAGTAAAAAAATAAAAATAAATAAAAAATATGATATAAACCAGACCTCAGGAAAAAGATGAATACTGGTTGTTTGACTTCAATTGCCTTTATGATGAATATTATAACTAGATTGACCACTGATCTTTAAGAATGTTCACTATGTCAATTAATGGCAAAAATGTCTACTGAGTATGATAAGAAATTGGAGGCTTTCAGTGGTTGCAGTCTAATGGTTTTGATCAGGATTTGCATATTTCCATCTTCTTAGTATTCACTATTACTCACCACAGCTTACAATAAATAAACAAGGCCAAACAGAGGACTGCTAGCATTGCAACTTAGATTTAAGTATGAAGTAACTGAAGGAATATAAATACAGAAATGAATTCTGCCCTTGGGGATTTATTTATCTGTATGCTTAACATGGGCCTAATACACTCAGTACCTGTCTGCTGTCAGACAGGGTGCACTTTAGCAATGAAAGTTCATTAGGCTGAACGCATCTGTTTAACTTCTTAAAATAAACATAACACTGACAACTAAACAAACTCCACTGCCATTTGGTGCCATGCATTTGTGGGATTAAATCAACAAAACAATGTTGTAATTTTATATGAATTACTTCTTACTTGAGAAGTAAGAAAATAATTATGCAGATTCTACAATATTTTCAAGTTACACCACATTTATAAGTAGAGGAGAACGTGTTTTATTATAAGTTGTTATTGTTGTTTGTACAGCCTTGTTTTGTCGAAGGAACCTTTTAGATTAGAATAGCTTTTAGATTGATAGAAGAATGTTTTGTATTTGGTGCTTTATGGAATAATTTATAAAAAACGTCTACATAAAACCATATACAACATTCTTATCTCTAGATCCAAATGAAATAACATTTCACAAGGCAAAAAAAATGTAATGATTTTATAGAGAACACATTGTTCTAAATATAGAACTTCCTTTAAAAGAACCTTTGAAAAATGTCTTTGTTATGGCATACACGATGTAAGATTTGAAGAAATGCATAAGAACTAAATGATTCAATTATGGTAGTTTATTGGTACCCTGTCCAAAGTGGATAAATCTGATAATTGTGAGCGAATTGAAAGAAAATTCAAACTGAACTTGGTGAAGGACATGTTTTCCAAAGATGTAAATTAAGTGTCTACTATTTTATCACTTTATCAGTATAATGTTAAATTTGAGCCAGACCTTCTTTTTGAGCCTGTGTGCATGTCATTAATGCACAAAGATGTACGGTGTTCCACAAAACTTCCACAAACTTCCTCAATCATTGGTAATAACTCCAGACCTCTAAGAGCTTAGTGACCAACTGTGCAGTATGGTTTTCTGGGTGTTCTGAGTGACCTTAATAGGTTTATTTAAAGGAGGAGGTCATTAAAAAAGGAAAAAGACTTTATAAACTAGACAAGCAGCGAGCTAGCCAGAAGGCAATGTCTGTCACCAATAGACCTAATTCAAACCAGTTGCACAAGGGGACAGGTGGACAGAGTGAGTCATGTTAGAGCCCTGGGTCTACTGTCAGCGGCACGATGGCCGTACACAGACACACACTTACACACAACATGTACACATCAGACAGAACAAACACACTTCAAGTGTTCAAGGCAACCCCACACATATGCCACTTGCTGAAAGTGTCTTTGTACTGAATGAATACTTATCTATTTTAATTGCATAGCCATTCATACATATTCTCCATCCAAGACCACAGACTGTGGCTCAAAGACAAGGCTCACAGGAACCAAGGCCAAGACAGTCTTTACATTTTGTAAACTGCTCTATGTAAATACTATATGGATAAATGTAACTGACAGTATGGTATAAAAACAAATCTACACACAGAAGTAGTCAATTTGCCCTGAAGATAGTTATTAGCTAATGTAGCTAACAAGCAATGGCAACTTACACTGCACTTATATGGTTTAAACAGCATGCCTAATTCATCAAAAGTAATTTCATAAGAAATTTTATAAAAAGAGCAACTGTGATGAATAGGTGTGCAGTTTTTACAATGCTAATTATGTAAGCTTCCATTACTGGTTAGCTACCCTAGCCTCGTAGATTCAGGGAAACTAGATCACCCCCACTTCACCACAGAACAAGAACAGCTTGTTAACTGGCTGATGATAAGTTGGATAATGATGGCCAGAGAAATAATAAAATATGCAGGTACTTCAAGAACATTTAAAGCTTAAAACTTGAGGGCTAATCCAGCACTCACTCGTAGAAGGTGGTCCAACCAATCTGGATGCTTTTGGTAGCAAGAAGACCACTATTTCCATGATACGTAAAGAGCACCAGCTCCTGCCCCTGTGCTGTTAGTGTCTTCAGCCCACCATTTGTTCCAATGGTCAGCCAGATCACCTGGTTGTCAGGGGCAACGATGCGGACAGGCATGCGGTTAGGGTCACGGCGTACGCGCAGTGTGTTCCCATTGCTATCGGTTACAGCAGTAACATCATCTTCGTTGCTGTAGCTGAAGTTGTATTTGTAGTCTCCGGTCACCAGGCTCATGGTGTACTGGTGTGTCCCGTTAGTGTTGAACACATAGAGCTCCTGTGAGGCCGGAGAGGCGACTTCATACAAACCGGAGGACGCCTGTGGGGGGCGGTTTCGAGATATGGCGCGGATCCGGATGTTTCCCAAATCTGCCACATACAGTGTTCCGTCTGGAGAGACCACGAGAGAGGACGGGTCATTTAGACGGGCGTCCTTAGCGTAGCCATCACCCGTCAGGTAACAGTCACAATTGGCATCGTTCTTACAGTCACACTCAGAAGGTGCACCTGCCAGGTGTGAAATTTCGCCATCGGTGCTGACCTGAAGAGGCATTGGCAAGTTTATCATGACTATTACCAAGATAAATAATAATATAGTATACAGGTATTTGTAATGTTGGAATTAATCATAATCGCTTATATATATAACACAATATTTTTCAACAAAAATCCAAAATAAGAGTGACATGCAATTGTCCTTATTCCACCACTATGTAAATAGTGTTGTGTAACAGCTGAAAAAGAATATTAATGTATTAAGTTGTGTCTCAACCTGTCGGATGCGGTTGATCTTTTTCTCATCTGTTTCAGCAATGTACAGCACTCCGCTGAAGGACAGGGCGATAGCTGTGGCTCCCTCTAGTGTGGTTTGGATGGCGCGCTTGCCCAGGCTGTACTCAATGCCTGGAACCTGGCAGTGCATGGGTCGTCCAGCAACGATTCGCACCTGACGGTTCTCCGTGATCTGCAGGACCACGTTATTGTCCAACACGTAGATGGAGTTGTCCATAGGGTTGATGGCCAGGTCGGTTGGCCACTCCAGGCGTACCTATGGAAACAGAGGTAAGGGAAACGATGCAATTTTATGGGGTAATGAAGACGCTAAAACTAGAAGAACTAGAAGAACAGCATGTATGCTAGCAGGTACACAATAAGTGTTTGAGCCACTGTTTCATTTCCATCTCCTCAGTTATACATTAAAAATAAAAAAGTTATGCTTGTTGAGGTCATCGATACAGAAAAAGCAAAAAAATAAAACACATTTCACACAGACACACAAACTTCTTTACTTGTGGGTGCATATCTCTCATTCCGTCCTTACTTGCATTCTCTCTCTCTCAGTCTTTTCTCTCGCTCACTGATGCTAAAGCACAGTTCTGACACTGATGAAGAAGAATCCTTTACTTTAGAGCTTTAATACATTGCAGGGCTCTGCTTTATTTTATTTGCCCGTCCTTGGGTCATTTATTTTGCAACAGGATCCTATTCCTCAAAGCCAGAGTAACAAAAACTTCAGGCATTTTAAACAAAACTTAAACGAAAAAATGTATAAACTCCAGTATTGCCTAAATGTACTGTAATTTCTAAAAAACCCATGAGATAAGTATTTTTTTTAAAGTAATGAAAAAAGTATACACATGTACATACACATACATAAAAAGAAAAAAAGGTCACAATAAATATCCTACCCAATCACAGCTGATAGTGCAGGCTACATAAAGCTGTCAGAGGTCTATAAGTGGTTCCCATATTTTCTGAAAGATGTCTACTTTATCTTTTAGATAAAGCCATAAGTAAGCTGTTCCAGTTGCAAAGTTTAATTCATTGTTTTTGTTGGAGGCCTTTATTAATTCCAGTTGAGAGGTATGCACTTTTGCTATATATATGATATTAGGCCAATCCTTTTGACAGACATGGGTCCACTATCCTGTCCAGATTGGTACCAAATAGGTACTATGTAGGTCTAAAATGTATCAGAATTTCAGAGCTTTAACAGTCAAGTCATTTTATTGTGTTTTTTAAAAATAGTTCTTTAAATAATATTGTTGTTGGAACAAAATCTCAAAAACAGTAAAATGGCACAGCACAAGATAAAACGTGACAGTGACTATAATTAGATTTCATTCAATGTAATTTTGGACCAATTTTTATTTCTGGTTCTTTTATCACAAAATGTAAAAAAAATTAAAAATGCAAAGCAAAGCAAAAAAATGTTTTGTTTTTTTTATCTGCTTTATCACTCAAATTCACCCAAACAGCAACAACATGTTGCAACTGTGTAACATGTTCATTCTGTTAGGAAAGTTCTCCACAACAGTGAAATATGCAACTGCACTACACTCTTCTCTGAGCCAAACAGGGCCTTTACAATCATTTTCCTTGGTTTCTTTACTATCCATATGCAGTACTGTTCAAGATCAAGCAACTCTTATAAATGTGCAGTAGCATCTATCTTTAATCCACATGACTAATGTCATGTTATGACTAATTCTAAAAATGTAATCCTTTCTATTTCCAAAATGTTGACATTTTAAATAATATAGGTACATGCAATAAATTAAGAATGGGATGTGTTTGCTGTTGTAAACCTTGGCTACACCTCAGATGTCACTGTATAATTATATAATTACTCTCTTTCTCTTTCTCTTTTTCTTCCTGTCCCTTGCTTGCCTGCTCTGGTTCTGCCCTACTTTGAACTCCTGCCCTGCTAGTGCCTGAGGGTTAAGCATCTTTGAGAAGCATTAAAGTCTAATGCGGTCAGAATAAAAGCTTTCTGCACTCGCCCCACCCGCTGCATTATGCATGAGCCACAGGCCTGTTTCACTTTGGCTGGACTGCCATGACGGCGCAAAAAGTGGTTGACCGTTAACACAGGGTCAGGCTGCGTGGGACTGACAGGGCTGGGGAGCGGCAAAAGGGGGAGAGCATGTACGTCAGACTAGTTCTGAGGAAACGGCGGGAGAGATGGAATATTCTGGTACTAAAGAAACGCTTTTACTTTGGAGAATTGTATATTCATTTGGAATTATCTGTCAATTTTAGTTTATTTAGATTAATGGTTTAGATTCATTTTGCAGACATTTCTTTGATTTTTAATAATTTAATGGATATTTACAAAAGACACACTATTTTGTGTACTTCTGTATCATGATACATATCGTATCACCAGGTTTTTGCCAATATGCAGCCCTAGACACATTCTCTATGGAGAATACACTTCTGCACACTTTAATGCATGCTTACTATATATTTGCTAAATTTAACAAGTGTGGACTGTCCAAAAGCTACGGCAAATAAAAAATATATTACGTTAAATAAATAGAAACTGTCTACTAAACATAGCAGTTTAAAATGCCATTTTAGGTGTTTTGTAGAAAATGTGTTAACATTGTTCACTTAGAAAATCATCTTATTTGACCAGGGCAAGTTCAAACTTTTGCAAATTACTGTACGTCAGAATGTAAAGAGGGTGCAAACACTCATGAACCATTTTCATTATTGAGGTCATTCTGTGTATGTGTCCCTGTGGAGAACGTTTGTAAATCTGCTCTAGGAAGAGTACTGGTGGTTCCAAACTTCTTTCATTTATGGATGAAGTTGTGTTCATTGGTATATTCAATGCTGCAGAAATATTTCTGTACCCTTCCACAGATCTGTTCCTCCATACAATCCTGTCTCAGGTGTCTACAGATAATACCTTGATTCCATGGCTTAGTTTGTGCTTTGGTTTGGGACCTTATATAGACAGGTGCATGGCTTTCCAAATCATGTCCAATCAACTGGATTTATCACAGGTGAACTCAATTTGTCGAAGCAATTGGGGGATGATCTGTGGAAACAGGATCACCTGAGCTCAAGTTTGAGTGTCATGGAATACTTATGTGATTTTTTTTATCTTTGATAACTGCAAAAAAAATATTGGTGTATTGTGTGTAGAATTTTGAGGGAAAAAAATAATTTAATACATTTTGGAATAAGTTTGTAACATAACAAAATGTGGAAAAAGTTGTAAATACTTTCCTGGTGCATTGTATATTGATACAACATTTATTCATCATATGGCAGCATGGTGGTGTAGTGGTTAGCGCTGTCGCCTCACAACAAGACGATCCAGGTTCGATCCCTGGCCTAGGCCGTTCTGTGTGGAGTTTGCATGTTCTCCCCATGCTTGAGTCGGTTTCCTCCCACATGCCAAAGACATGCATAATAGGTTGATTGGTCTCTCTAAATTGGCTGTAGGTGTGTAGGTGTGTGTGTTGGCTATGCGATGGACTGGCGAACTGTCCATGATGTACCCCGCCTTTGCCCGATGACGCTGGGATTGGCTCCAGTCGCCCGTGACCCCAACTAGTGGGATTAAGCGGCAGATAATGGATGGATGGATTTATTCATCATCTAGCCCTTCTTTTGTGGCTGTGTTTGATACACTCTTTTACCATGTCAGGCGACTGTGCTATGTTGTGAATGGACCACCACCAAAATAATATCTGATCAACAGTGTCCTGTGTCACTGCAGAACTGCAGTGTCACTGCAGAACATTCTAAGCGTTCTGAAATGAAATCTGACATAACTAGATGACTGTATGGAAAACCAGGCTTTGTCTTTTGTTCTGCAGTGAAAACATCAATCATTTTGTTTCAAAGCCCAGAAGACAGAATGACTGCAGCATCAGTGTCCACCTGCGTCCTTTTCTAAAACCAGAAACATCCTTGTGCATGAATTTGATGACTCACTCACGTGTGTGTTTTTTAGAGGAGAAAGGACAAACAAATGCTCCAAAATGGGGGCAAGAGGAACACAGACTGTTTTGTGTGTGTGTAAGTGATTGCTTTAGGTTGCAGAGCAGCCAGAAGGGGGCGCTAAGGGTCTGTGTGTTAGTACCAGGCAGAGGCTGTTTTGTCAACCTCTCTTACAGGACTGCTAAAGGTTTCATTTGTTAACTGTTATTGCATTCATTGCTAATGCCGATATCACTAACTGGCCCCTTGATTTATAGAAAGCAGTTAATATGGCAAAAACTGCACAAAAACATTTAACACACTTGAACAAAAAGACAAAATCAAATGAAATGTGCCAGAACTTTTGCGCAAGCCACATTTTTAATCTTCCTCCCCCAGTAATAATGATACTGAATTAGATTAAGATTAAGTCCTGTAATTTTCCGTTACTTTTGACAAACAAGTCAAATATTTATTTTACTGTTTATTGCTTGTTTAATTATTGTAACTAATAACAGTGGTTTTAGAGACATCTACTGTTCTATTCATCACTTATTTAATTATTTGATTAAATAATGAAAAAATATTACTAGAGAATACAAAAGTTAATTAATATAACAACAGTATTTTCCAAGTAATTCTGGACAATTTCTAGTGGTCCATTTATCATGAAACTAGAGATTATGTAATATTTTCCTTTTAAAAGAACTTACGCATTTACATCTTTACATGAGAAGCCAGACAGAATAATGGATTATTAAAGCTGCAAGGTCGACATGGGTGCCCACTGATTTATCTTTCCAATTGGTCATTATATTCACAAGTACTGTCATAATGTTGCTGTACTCTCTTAAGATTTATTTGTGCTTCAGTGGCTACAATAATGCCTTTGACAATTACCAGATGACCACTATGATCAGATAAGGTTCTAATTTAAAATTCTACTGACATTTTACTCACCAGTGACATTTTTATATAGTATAGCAGTGCACTGAATAACACAAACAGGATGTGAGACGTATACCTGTCCGATGTGCATACTGGTATCGCAGGTCAAGGGACGTGCAGAGGTCAGGTCATTTGACCCCAGGAGTGTTGAGATGATACCGTTGCGGTCGACTTTTCGAATCATAGTGCCGTCTACAAAATAAATGAATCCGTTCTTATCCACAGCAATACCTGCACACAGAGAAAAAGAGCAGAGATGTAATTACAATGAAAAAAACACATACATGCTTTTTAAATGCCATCATTTATACTAATTTATATGTCTTGTATTTATCACACATATGTAAATATCAATATGTAATAACCACATGTCAAAAATATGTTGAACATATAACGTATCACGATGACTGACTCCATGCATGTAGATAAATTTAATAATAAGGTTCCATATAGATTCCATATATGTAATATATACATACGTATCTATATGTATATATTTATATACTAATATGTATTATATGTATATGCTCCGTATGTATTATATACATATGAAAGCACTACTACTACTACTACTACTACTACTACTACTACTACTATTACTACTACTAATGTCTCATGCATTATATATTTGTAAACATCTATATTGGTTACAAAACATTTTATCTAAATCTTACCCAAAACCTAACCTTGAGAACAATTTGTTTTGTAAAAAGCAAATCCTTCTTTTTGTGATTTAAATACAAAAAATAAAAAATGTACACGAACACACACCAGGGAGAATACATTGGTGACATGTGTCGTGCTTGCCCCGGCATTTTTCAGGTCACTGTGGATGTGCGTGTAGTGAATTATTTACATTTTGCTTTGCTGGTGCTGAATAATTTGTGAGTGAGACAGACTAAAGAGTACTCGTATGTGTGCGTGAGGGGATTTATTCTCATGTGCAGCCTATATTAAGACTAAAATCTTAGACTATTTAATTTCACAGTATGGTAGGACCCTGTATGTGTGGGTAGGTGTTACCTGCCAAACAGGGCTGAACATCTGTTTGTTGCCATGGGGATAGTAACAGCTAAAATAAACCAGCATAATTCTGTAGTAGTCAGCAGAGAGAACTTCCACTCTGCGTGTGTGTATGCGTGTGTACTGAGAGGCATATTAATGGCCTCCTCCCATATACAAAATCCCACAGCTGAATCCCACAGAAAGATAATGTAAGTGGCAGACAGACAAGTGTGTGTGTGGCTGGTTAGCTATACTGTGACTAATGGGCTTTGTTAAAGTGCTATAAAAAAACACAAAACTACGGCAGACTGGGCAAATCAACCCAGCCAGACAATACACACACACATAGATACACGCACACCGTGGTGGGTCCATAGAGAGTATGAATGAATGATGAGCAGAGTGTGTGTTTTATTTGCTCAGCAGATCTGATTCCTTTGCCATAGTATAATAGAGGCTCAGTGGACTTTAAGAATTGTCCTTTAGAGCGACCGTACCAAACAAATGGACTGTGGACCGACTATGCGTTTGAGAAGATTCTAAAAATAACGGCCCAAACTGGCCATAAAAAAAGAAAGAAGTCAATATATTCACAACTTGAGGCTCCATCGGATAGAGAGCCAGTTATACATGCTAGCTATCAAATACAGTTGATACAAACTGCTGTGCGCCATGACAGAAAGTAACTGAATTAGCATCAGAGTTGTCTATAGGAATGTAATGCAACATTTTTTTTATAAAGTATAAAATCTTTTAATGTAATGTAAAATCCTGTAATGTATTACAGCCTTTGAGTCTTCCACAGTAATGTTAAGACACCACAGAGAACAATGATAAAATCTTAAATACATTCTACTAATATTGTCTATAGGAGTGTTAAAATACCCCTGCCATAAAGAACAACAGAGCATGTGGAACCTCCTTTAGGAACTTAAAAACAAAATAAGGCCTCTATATAATCCACACAAAAGATTTGCCCAAATTAACATTTCTGTTGTGTCCAGTAATGTTAAGAAAGAGAGAGAAAAAGTAGGATGCCTAAGAAAAAGTACAGGCTGTAGACAGTATTTCTGTGCATACAGTACCAGTCAAAGGTTTTGAGACGTTAATGATTGGCTGCCATTAAAATTAGCCTGAGAATTTTATTGTGATAGAAGACTTTGCACACACTTTATTAAATATGACTATTATGTTATTTTAAATGATTACAACATTTGTAAAGTTGATGCAGTTAAATTGCAGGTCAATGCACATTGGCAACCCCTTTGAGTGTGGGTTTCACACCTTTAGGTCCCAGCAGCAGGGCTTCAGCGGCCTTTCCCCCATCCCCACAGCGCGCCTCGTCGAAGGGTAGGCACTGTTCCCCCGTCCCAGCCACAACCTCAGCATTTTGCAGCAGCTCCTTTGTTCCTGACAGCACTTTTGGTCTGAAGATCCGCCGTGAGTTTGTGTCCGAAACATACAGCTGACCAGTCATGGGGTCAGTAGCCAAGTAGTACCGGTGCGCAGGGTTGTTGCTACAGAGAAAAAGGAAGCAAAACATTAGACACATGGACTTGGTTGGTGCTTTCCAAAACATTGGAAAGCATTTTGGAAGTGAACACTATCATTCAGATGGAGCACAAAACACAAGCGCACGACAACAAACAAGGGGACGGAAGGAAACTGGATAAAGCAGGTGCTTATAATTCCCCACTGTGTGTAGTATTACTTGAGCAACATAACACAAGAGTGGCTGTAAACTGGTTGTAGGCACGAGCTGAAGGCAAGTAACATAGATCATCAGAGCCATGACATTATTCAAGATAATGCACAAACTCAATCATTTTATTGCTTATATAGAACAGTTCAACAAAATAAAGAAAACAAGTATGCAAAGAAGCCTTGAACATTGCATCAAATGTGTTTCAATATTAAACATTTTATCTGCCAATAAAAAAGCCATAAAATAATAATACAGTGTTAGTATTGCAGTATTAATATCAGTACCGAAGTGTGAGGATAGCAGTATTACTACCACTGTGTTGATTTCCAGTGTAAGTACTGCAAAATTAGCAAAGCAATATTAGTACTGTAAGCTCAGTGTGCGGTAGTAATAACATTGCAATACTAGTAATGTAGTATTAGTACTGTAGTATTAGAACAGCATTGTCAGTACTGCAGTGTTATTGATGCCATTCGAAAGCCATAGTAGTACTGCAGTATTAGTAGTGCAATATAAGTAGCAGTAGTGCTGCAGTATTTGTATTGCAGTATTATTATTGTTTTAGTATTGCAGAATTAGAATTGCATTATTAGTACTGTAGTATTAGTAATGTGGTATTCATATGGCTGTAATGGTACTGCTACTGGGCTAATGAGCCGATTTTGTCCAGGCTGTATTTTGAAAAGTAAAAGTATTTTTGTGGACACCGTTTATCACAGCAGAGCAGTGTTGAGCAATGCTTTAGACTGAGCCTAATGCAGACTGATTGGAGATCAGTGCAGACTGACACTAGTGTAATGATGGTCACCAATCTGTCATGTCTGCTCCATCACCTCCATTTTATCACCAAAAAAACACAGTCAGCAAGTCAGTGTGAGGCGACAGGCATCTGTTGAGAAAAAAATCAACAACTCCTCACAGGGCATCAATTAACACAGGCTAAGAATAGAGAGAGCGAGAGAGAGAGAGAGAGAGAGAGAGAGAACATTTGTGTGTGTGTGTGTGCTTGCTCTGAGGAGAATGACTTGCAGTGACAAACACAGAGGCACAGATGAGACTCCTGTGCCCTGCTGTTCTTTTAAAGGGCCTTTATTACTGATCTGGGAACAGCACATCTAATCTCAAAATACAAGACAAAGTAAAAAAACCTAGAATACACACAATTTACATTAAATTGACATGGCAAAAAGAAAGAAAGAAATATGGAGTGAGAGAGAGAAGGAGGCAGGGTGGGAAAGAAGGAGAAAAGGAAGGAAGGAAAGAAACAAACTGCAGGTGCCAGTCAGCAAAAGCCCAAGAATATCTTGTTTACTAGGTGATCATTTAGCAGCATTTAACATTTTATTTCTATTCAACAGTGCACTGACCTTTTTTCATATGTTACCGATAAATAGTCCACTGGTTGACTAATACTCTTAAAGGAACACAGAAGGCACATAGAAATTTGTAGATGGCTACACTTCTTTTACTTCATTTACAATCAGATCACTTGAGCTAGCTTTTAAAACCAGTGCTGAGAGTGAACAGCAGACAGTAGAATTAAATTAAAAGAAAATATATTTAAAAGATAAAAGAAATAGAGAGAACATTTAGACAATAAAATAAATAAAACTGTAGTTGTATACACATACATGGAAGCGGTTGCGTTTCTGTTCAGAAGACCATAAATCTTTGTAATGCGGTTTTGCTATCAGTTTTAGAATCATTATACATATAACAAAAGTTATAAAGAATATTTTGACCTGGACTACTTTTTGAAAAAGGCATACAGGGCAGCCTGTCAGTGCTAAAACAAGTTTTAAAACCCCTGGTCAAAATTACATGTTATGTTTATTAAAAATAAGTTGATGCATCCTAAACAAGGAATACACTTAAATATGACATTGTTTGGCTTATTTTAGATAATGCTTTCTATGTAGGTGAATGCTCCTCATTATTATCAGACAGATATAGTTAGTTATAGAAAATAAACAGGTATTGTGCAATAAAATGTGCAAATGTGTGTTCTCTGTATGTCTTATAACTTGTTTTCACAGCAAAACAAAAATGTGTAATTTCACCAGGGGTGCCCAAATCTTTGCATATGACTGTATATCAGTTTTAAAGGCACAGTAACAAATACAAACTGTTTAATTATAAGAAAAAAGAGGCCATATAAAAACAAATTACAATTGAAATATGATATTATTCATTAAAATTTTTGGTTTCTGCCTGCTTATGTACAATGATGTCATCAAAAATTAGAAGGCGTTAAGATTTTTTATATTTTGATAAAAGATTAAAAGTTTTTTAAATCTTTTTAAATTTTTGCTTAACATGTTTTATTATTATTATTATTATTATTATTATTATTGCTAGTAGTAGCAGTAATATTGTCAGTATTGTATTGTGCTAGTATGTTTAAGCGCTTACAAAGCACTTCTTTCCTAAAGCAACTTTCTTGAGAAATTCCATAGCTACATAATAAATTACATTACATTTAGTATGACAAAACTTTATATGCTGATTTTGGCAAAACAACTGTATAATAACTTTGTATTAAGCACATATATGGCATGGATTAAAAGTTTTAGAATCTACTCTTTCCACACAATTTCTCTTCTTATTTTTTAGCATATTTCAGTAAATAATTGACAAAATTACTGCATTATGCTTTTGTTATTGGTGGTTAGTTAATTTATTAGGGTTATTAGAAAAGTGTCAGAGAAGGGCCTGGTGAATTACTGCTTGCGTTAGAGATAGACAGTTTGTTAGAAGTTGGAGGTCAGGCTTCAAAGGCAGGGTTTATATTGAGTAGTCTGTGAGATCATACGTTTGGGCCTTTTTGAAGGCCCATAGGGTTTAATTGTAGCTTGATGTGGCTCATGAGTGAATTTAAATGCAGCCAATTTAAGGCGTGCAAGCCTAAGTCATTAGGGTCGTTGAAAGTGTAGGAACAAGGATAAATTTAGTAATCCTGCAGATGTAGAGGCCATTCCTCTCTTATTTCCAATTAGAATAGAATCAGAGGCTGGTTTTGCTAGATGCGGTTTTGTAGGTGAGTGAAGCTCAGTTTAAGACTGTAAAAGCAGTGTTATTTTTAGAAGACAAATTTTTTCCTTGCTCATTCCTCAATGCTGCAGAGAAGCAAAAACAACCTATTAAACATTAATGCTTATGAATTCATAAGACTTCAAGATTATTAATACCCAATTCTGACCGGTGTGAAGCTTCAGTCATCTGTATGCACCATTGGAAAACACCATGAACTTCAACATTACATATAGAATCAGAGAAAATGTAGAACCTAAGAAAATGTACAATAAACCACTCCCATTTTTCTCTCTCTCTCATTCAATTTTGGATTTATCATTCTTTCACTTTTTTCACTTTCCTTTTTTCTCCTCTGTATTAATCTTTCCCTCTTTCGATGTATCTTTTCAATCTCTCTTTGTATTTTTCATTCCCTATCTCTCTTTCTCCCTATCTTTCTTCCACTCTTTCCCTACATTTATTTTTTAAAATTTTATTTGCACCTCTCTCACATCTCCCTTGTTTTTACTCTATCTCTGTTTTTTTCTGCCTTTGGCCTGTTTCTGTTGATCTTTCTTATCTCCATGTTTATCTTTCTCTTTCTCAGTGTTTCTCATCTGTCTTTCTGCCTTTATCTTCCTTTGTCTTTCTCCCTATCTGTCTTTCTCCCTTTCTGTCTGACTCCCTTTCCATCTTTTTCCTTTCCTTTTTCTTATTTCTTCTTCCTATTTTTTTCCATTTTATTCTGTCTCTGTCTCATTGGTGTTTCATGCTTTATTAATTTAGCCTAATCTGTGTGTGTGTGTTTACTGTGAATATTTTCTTTTCTTCATTTTTAAACCACAGAGACTAGTAATAGAGTAGTACAGCCAATTATTAAATAATCATTATTTATTATTAATTAATTAACAACCCAAAGAAATGTAGTCAGCACTCTATGTTATGTGTGACATGAGTTCAAGCTAACAAATAATGTAAACTAAGAATGTAAGATTATTAGCAATATGTAAACAGCAAATTACAACAGCCCTGCTTCAAACTGTGGAATTGTTAAGTAGTCTCAAATAGATGTGCTGGTTTAATTTCTGACACTGTTTGATACCGTGAGATCTGTAAAAATGGGGACAAGTACGCCACACAGCTAAAAACAGTAGAAGGAGTAAGTCAGCATGTAATACACCATCCCCATGCTCTGACAGTGTTCTTCACCACAGCATTTCCACTGGAGTCAGCTAAACTTGCTGCTCTGGGTATTTCTATATTACCACACAGTGCTGAAAAACAGAACCGCAGCAGAAGCAAAGCATCTATGAAAGTTAAGACCCACTCGTCTCTGCGCCTTTAAGAAGACATATTTAGTGTTTCTACAACCCGGAACAGATTCAGCACACACAGGGGAATGAACATAAACACTTCAGAAAGCTCTGCTAAGCCATCTTTTCATCAGTAGTGGAGCATATAGACACCACTTCAAATGCCACAATGTGTATGAAAAAAGGAAAAACACATCAAGCTTCTCAAAACACACAGCATATTCTCACATCAGGTTTATAAGCCTATGACACAACGTCTGAGATTCCCCTTAAATCTCCTCAGCAGATATAGAAGAAGACTTCACCTTCAATTATGGGGAAAAAACGCATTTGAAAAGAACTCTTTATCAACAATAGCAACGGCTTTCGACATTTTCACTGTCAGACAGCTTTTGAAAAAGCATTTACAGCAGAAGTATCTCAATTCAGAAAAGAGTTTCTGTACACGTATATGTATGAGGAGAGTAGATATACAGTGTAGTAAAAAATACACATCTATTCATGGCTTTCCCTTAGTTTCACTATTTTTCACATTTTAGAATAATAGTGAAGGTACTTGAAACTGTTAAATACCACAAACAGAATTATGCAATGATGAAAAAGGTGTTTAAAATGATTCAAATTTTATCTATGAAGTTAGAGCAAAACCTTCGAAGAGTTTCTTTCAAAGAGGTAATTTTTCAACAAGGAAAAAAGGACTTTAATATAAGTCAATGAAATGAGATTTGATTCATTTCGTTAATCCATTCATAGGGCTGCCCATCACTCTAGGCAAGTGTGCTCACTACCCCCTAGTGTGTATGTTCAGTAGTGTGAGTATATGTGGGTGTTTCACTGCATGGATGGGTCAAATGCAGAGATCAAGCGGAAATTCTGCTAGTTTAAAAATTCAAAGTTCTAATTTACCACACATAACATAAAGAAAGCTGCCATTTCCAACAAGCTAACAAACAAACAAAAGAAACAGTGACAACTGAGTACTTCACTACTTTGTATAAATTTAAGCATTGTAGTGTATGGGCTTAGGGCTTATGCTGTCATGCAGATGTCACCAGTCTTTGACTGCTTCAATACATAAATATATTAAAGTTATACAAATACATGTAATTAAAAAAATTATCAATTCACTGGCTGTAAAAATATCAGACGATGCAAGTCTTTAAAACATTTATAGTGTTTAGCATGGAGACTGTAAAGCTGTGTTGTGAGCAGGTAGAGAGCAGGCACAGGACACATGAGTATGCAGGAGTGGAAGGAACACAGTGTTTCACAGGCTTACCTGTGTCTGAAGTCTTTATTTCTTTTAGGATCGGAAGCAAAAAAGTGAGGAATAAGAAGCACAGAAAAAGAGAGGGAAAGAACAAAAGAGTGTTAATTAGAGAAAAGAAGAATTAAATCACACACACACCTCTTGGTCTGCTAGGTCTTCTTTCTTGACCCCTTAAATTACATAATTATTACTACATTATTAATATTAAAACTTACTGAAGCAATAAATCATCATGATTAACCAATTTTGTTAGTTAACAGCAGGCATAGCCACTATAGCAACAATATTATCCTTTACATATCTATTATAGTTTTTTGTTTTTAATTAATTGCCACATTAATACAATATTGCTCTATCCATGCTCCACCTGCAAATGTGTTTTTTACAGTTACTGTAAATTCTAATTAGATTAATCAATTCTAATTAGAAACTTTAATTAATTATTCAATAACTACTATAAATGTTTCAGTATTTACTATGAGTACAAACCTAATGTGCAAGTTATGACGTTTTTACAGTGAGGGATTCAAGAACCTATATACAGACTCCAAAAGTTTAAAAAGTGAATATATAGAACAGACAGACACACACACAAATATACACAGAGCTGTAAAACACTGTTATTGTCTTGTAATGATCGTTTTTCAGTGTTGGAGGATGAGGCTTGAAAAATGCACCTGGGAAATGGGGAACACACACGTATTGAGGTTAACTAGCCCATAATGATGAATTGATTACGTCCTAGACAATGAAAAGCGTATTCATAAAAGCCGTTCAGCTGGGCGGGTCATGCTGTGATCATGTCACACTGAGGATCAGCTGTTTACTTTACTCTCCTCCACATGTTCCCTTGCTTTAATGAAATAATTTAATTTGACACCATACCACAACCACACTGCATGCTACAGACGATGATCAGGGCATGCTAGACTCTAGCTGAAATTCTGTTAGTGTGCATGTGGTGTATGAGAGACAGAGAAGAATAGAGTCAGACAGGTCAGTACTTTTGGAGAAATGATGGAACCCATAAAAGTTATTATCAGTGACAACAAAAGCATGTTGTTGTGAAGTGGTTTGGAAAGAACATTTTTATTTTAATTTTTAATTTAGTTCTTTGATTTTATTATGTGTGCAGTTCTGCACTGCAAGAATGAAAATAACTCCCTTTACATATTTTGCTGCATTATTGCCGTTTTTTGACACAAGAAAACATTCTGCTAACACAAGCAAAAAGACTGCCATTTTAGTCAAATTTGTTATTAAAAACATTTTATTCAAAACCCAAACTTATTTGTACAGTATTAGTTTCACAGGCACAAGCAGAACTTTGTAAAATAATGTAATCATCATTACATGGTGATTTTAGTTCTGTGCCACTACAACACTATGGTCGGTGGCCTATTCTCAGCCCAGCAGTGACACTGAGGTGTTTACAAACTCCAGCATTCATGCTGTGTCTGAATCACTTGTACCAGTGCAAAACACACTAACACAACACCACCAAGTCAGTGTCACTGCAGTGCTGAAAATGATCCACTAACCAAATAATACCTGGCCTGTGGTGGTCCTATTTTAAATAATAAATTCAATTGCACTCTCAAATACGTCTCTTCGTCCCCTCTATTGTGTCTGTGGCTTTGGTTATTTAAACACAAACAGATGCACTAGAAAGGAACTCCTTAAAATAAGGCAGTTCACTCCAGATATTTCTTTTTTAGTTTTCTTTACAAGCCCAATAATACCCACTACTCTGTGGTGACCACTGAAAAACCAGGTGCAAGGGGGCTAACAAAGTATACAGAGAGACAGATGGACCACAGTCTGCAATTGTAGAATTACAATGTTTTGCAATATGTTAGGAGGAGAATGTATTGTAGAGTGAAGAAACAATGGGTTGGTTTTAACAAAATGGATGTTCAGTGTATACAGAAACTTTTCTGCAAAGCTGCCTTTTTGTGGCGTGCTGTGCCTGTAGAAGTCTCCCAGAAACCCTTGCCAAAAAGTGAAGGTGCACACTTTATACTTAGTATTTTTACTTAGAAAGCTAATGTACTGATCAAAAATTCTTATCTACTATTGACAAATTTTTTGAGCCCTTTTGAGCAACAGTTATTCCTAATGTACACTGAATGTAGTGGTAAATTATGACGAACTGTATAATTAATGCTGTCATTATGGAATTATGCTTAAATCACTGAGTAGTGTAAACTGAATTAATAACAGTAAAAGTACTTTAAGAAGACTTGTAATGGGAGAGCTTGTGATGAGAGAGAGAGACAGAGAGAGAGAGAGACAGAGAGAGAGAGAGAGAGAGAGAGAAAGAGAGAGAGAGAGAATAATGAAGGATAGATAAGAGGGTTTGGGTATCAAAAAAGCAGCCAAGGAGGTGTTGGAGGAGAGTTACACACATACTCATGCACAATAATTTCTAAGCCTCCAAGCCATAAGGTCTGAGACAGATTTGATTTCAGACAGCACTCTGTATGAAAGAATATCCCTTTGTCTTTGTGTGTGAGACTGGAGAATTTGGATCTTGAAGTCTGGTTATAAAGGCTGACCTCATAGTTTTATTGCTATTAAAACACTAAGAGATAAAGCACTGAATATTACATTCAAAATATGAAAAAAATTAGACCAATATAGGTATCCAAAATACACTGAATCCATTTTGATTGTTTACTGTTATTGTTTCTAATGAATATCAATATGTATGTATAAATGTGCTTAGCAGACATTCTACACCCTTTTTAATAATTACTTTTATTATTCAATAGCACAGAGTATTAACAGAGTGTTAATTGACAAAAAATGTGTAAATGCCACAAGCACTTTTATTAAAACATGTAAATGCAAAATTATATTTTTTTTTACTGGGCAACTGGTGTCTTGGGTTAGTGGTTTTTTGGCAGCTTTTAAAAGGCTTCCTGTTCCATTGTTGCCACAAGGACTCTATATTTATGTGATACAGTGCCAACTTCTGTACATTTCAGATGGCACACCACCACTCCACTATCCCCTCATATCACCCTTAGGAAATAACATTCATAAAAACTAATATAAATAAAATATTACGGTGATGGTGGTAAATAATGACAAGACACAGCTAAACATGTGGTTGTTTATTAGCGTAGCATGACTAATACATGCTAAATGATAAAGCATTTGGGAAACAGAGTGAAACTAAGGAACAGCGATGCTCACAATTTTCAAAATCTCTAGTTTATCAAACCTTCTTGGACATATTTTGCACAGGTGCTGTGACTTAATATTTTAAACATGCACAGCCATGCACGTATTGAGCACAACGTCTAACTAAAGATATAATTCTGTAAGGTAAGATTTACTTCTATAATACATAATACATAATATTTGTGAAAAACCTTAAACTTAATTACGGAAGTTTCTGTATTACAAAGTGTTCTTTAGCGTGGACACAGAGACTGTCAGAGAGGAGAAATGCACAGGCATGGCTTTTTGTTTATTTATATTAACAAAAATGTTGATAAAGACCAGTTGAATTATTAAATAATATACTGCAATAAACTATTTAAAAGGCATTTTGGATTACTATTTTTACCAGAACATTCTTAATGTTCTATAGCTTTCTTAGCCATCTACATCTCGGCTCATCATTATGGACACAGTTAACATTTTTAATATTTTTCCACAGCTATTTCATAGAAGGTTGTGCTCTGAGTCAATTTATAATTCATGTTTATATTTTCTTAAAATTAAAAAGTTTGAAGTGATTCCAAACTTTTGAATGTATATAGACTATTCCATTTAAATAGGATACTGTATAACTGATGTCAAAAAATAAATAAATAAATAAATAATGTATTCAGATGTTTTATATTATATTAAATATGTTATGATCTATTAAAGGATTAATAGGGATAGTAATATACACAGAATCTTAATTTGCATGGTAATATTTTAATTTTATGCGTGTATAGCTGTTTAAAGACATGATCATTAGTCATGTAAGTTTTTCAGTTTTGTTCAAAATGAGCTAAAATTGTCACTACTGAAACATACAGTTGAGAGACCTCCAAGAGTTGATGGCGGGTCGTACCAACAGAACTTGGACAGTTGAAGTTGGCTAAGGTTTGGCTTTCTATTTGCATTTTTTGTTCCACCTTAAATGGTATCGCAAATTTAGTCTGGAGCCTGAGTCACCTTAACGTAACTGCTGCAATATTTAAGGTGGAACAAGGAAAATAGAACAAGAAGCTAGCGAAAAAGAGTTGAAGTGCATGAAAAGGGATTGCTATTGTTTCTGTTTGACAGAGGAGTAACATTAACTTATTTTTGCTGTTTCACATAATTGGTAGGGTAGTATTGTTTTGTCCTGTTTGCTGTTTGTGACAGCAGCTGTTTAGCATCACAGCTGCAACTGTAGAGTGGGTTTGTTAACCCACAATCTAGAAATTGCTTGTCACATTACTTGCTATGTCGACATTCATTATAATGCTATATTATGAAATGTGTCGGAATTATGAAAAGGGTTTTATTTTGGTTAGCTGTTCTGTTTAAATATCAACAGTTGTTCTTCAGAACCATGTACTGCACCTTTAAGAAAGGTATATTTGAAAATGATCAATTTTTCTGTAAAACTAAATCTAAATCTGTAAAAAAAATCTGTAGTGGCCAGTAATATTTCAGCAGCTATACAGTCTTTACTAATCATGGATTGGAAAAGTCTAGAGGGTAAACACATACACTCAGGCTTTGATTTTAGGTGTTATAGTTCAATAGTGGGCTGAGAAGGATTAAAGAGAGGGAAGGCTGAGGAGGTACCTCTAACTTCTCTGCATTGAGGAGTTAAAGCTATCTTGCGTTGGGGGTCTCATACACCCTTAAAAGTTGAATGGTAGGGGGTGGGATCAGACCCTGCAGCTGTTTTACCTTCAGCTACACCTTTAATTACTAGTAAACTGGAGGCTAAGCCATGTAGAGGGAGAAATATACAGCAAACGCACACAGAATGAGCATACTACTGTAAAACACACACACACACACACACACACACACACACACACACACACACACACACACACACACACACAGTCAAATTGCATATTTCTTGAATAACTAGGTGAAAATAAACACATAATCTACAACAAATTAAACACATTAAACACACTTTGTACACTAATAATTGAAGCAAAATGCCATATTTAAGTGTGTTACTGTGGATCATGTGTTAACGTATATTCAATCCATCCATTATCTTCTGCTATATTTAGTCGGGGTCATAGGGTGGGGGACTGGAGACAACCCCAGCTTCATCAGGCGAGGATGGGGTACACCATGGACAGGTCATCAGTCTATCACAAGGCCAACACACACTCACGCACGCATTTACACCTACGGGCAATTTAGAGTGACCGATCAACCTATCATGCATGTCTTTGGACTGTGGAAGGAAACCCTGGGATGGTACCTGAGCTCCATGACGCTGGTGACGTTTCCAGAGGGGAAGATTCGTCTGATGTAGTTAAAGTCTCCTACAAAAAGACTGCCATCTGACCCACAGGCCAGAGCCACCGGGGCCAGCAGTTTATTTCCATCGGCCTGACCATTACAGCTGGGGCAGGAAATGCTGCGCCTGCGTCCATTCCCCATAATAGTGCTGATCACCGGGGGCTGCTGGGAAATAAAGACGTTCTCGCCATTCCCTTTATACAGGATACCTGCAGCAAAAAGACAGAGAGATTGCAATGCTAATCAAATTTCCTCCTTTTCACCAAATATGATCAACAATTCAAGACATGTTTGATGTCTGAAGTTTGCTACTTCAGTTTTGCACTGGAGCTATGAAGCTAATGAAGCTAACATCTAATGGAAGCTATCAACAGAAGCAGCTTAAGGAGAATCTGGCCAGTTTCTGTTCTTAAAATTATACATACAAAACACAACTGCCAAATGCTACAAGGCACCTGCAAGCAAGCCTACAATGAATGGTCAGAATAAAGATAAATTCAAGGATTCAAGGATTCAAGGAGACTTTATTGTCATTCGCATCACATGTGGTACATGGGGTGGAACGAAATTGTGGTACCCAAGGACCCAGTTTTACCCAGACAGCAGTACTTAAATAAATAAAATAAACATAAATATATAAAATATATGAAAATAAAATAAACAGGAATGGAGAAGGTAGCAGCAGAGTGTATTAAAGTGACTGGTGTCGTAAAAGTGTCAGTGCAGTAAAAGTGTCAGTGCAGTGGTTCCACTAAGTGGCGTTTAAAAGTCTTACAGCTTCCGGAATGAAATGGATAAAAATAAAAATGTAACCAGGTTTTTGAACATTCACACACAACATTTTTACAAGGTCAATAAGAACCTAACAGCATATTTCTTAATTTTAATGCTAAGCAGGTTTTGGGTAGTATGACAACTTGCATGACGGCTACTCAGTTCTTTTTGGTTGGAAAAGTGAGCAGTGTATTGGCTGAATATGATGAGTTGTGACAGCAATGTAGAAACATTTTATGAAACATCAACCCACTGGCCACTTCACTGTCTCTTTGTAGTCCTACAATTACAGAAAGTAATCTAAAATTGTAATTGTAGAAAGTGCATATTTATGGTAAATACACATACATACACATGTACATACACATGTCTAAAAATATATTTTATTATATATTTTATTCAGTGCATTTTTCTATATTTCAGCATTTAAAATGACAATTTTGCACAAAAGCTTCACAGGTCTCTTTCTGGAGTGCCTTCTAGCATCTGACCAGACTGGAAGGTATTACCCCACCAATTACCATTGGGGCTGCATTATCAAATAGGCATGTATGTGGTTTCTGAACCAGTATGCAACAATTATCTATAAAAAGGCTTTTATACTGTTTCCTAATAACAGAAGAAAAAATTTACTAATTTCAGCTGAGGTTCTCATTGCAGCTGTTCATCAGAAAAAACCCACGCCACAGTTGTCACAGTTCACAGTGGCCATGTCAATGTTTCTATGACTGTTTGTTTTTGTTTACATTTCATTATTATAAAAATGAGGGCAAGAGAAACAGCTTACTAGTACTGAACTCATCCTCTATTAGACTCATTTATAATGCAATACATTTAAATAATTATATTAAGGTCAGTGGAATTCTATTATAATTTTATTAATTAATGGAAATCAGTAGATTCTTATTGTGTGTACTGTTAAGACATAACTCCTATGAACCTTAAGACATAAAATTGCCTCTAATTACTATGTATAAACAATGCGTTTAAAATACTAAAAATAAATAAATAAATAAATAAGTAAACAAATACAACTATTAGTCTTTATAGCCTTTATTGTATATATATTTGTCTGTTTGATACTTATTACAGACAATAAGTAAATAGAACAGTAAAATATAATGTATTTAAAGTATATTTTATTTTAATCTATTTTTGTATTCATTTCAGATATAATAAACAATAATGAACTTACTTTGATTTAGCTCAAATAGCTCTGCAGGTTATGAAAGTGTCTGTTCTTTTATAATTAACAATGCTTATTACTGAGAGAAGCTAATTCAGTTAGGTGAGAAACTGAGCTGATCTGTCAGGCTTCAAATCAATAAGTACTGAACACACACAAATAGTGACGATGTATACAGTGTGAGTAACTTTAGTGAAAGTGGAGCACTTTTGCTCTCTTTCTCCGCTGGGGTCCATTAATTCACCCCATCACATGGAGAAGAGATCGAATAAAATAGAGGTGCTTCATCACACACTTAAAGCATATAGACCTGGCAAAAATGTTTTTAGAGGAAGGGGAAAATATAGAGTTAAAGTTGATGCCCCAAGTTAATTAGCTAAACCTCAGGACAGCAACTACAAATATCACATTAATACTGTGCCACATTTTTAGGACTGTAAATACAAGAAAAAGAGAATTATAAAGTTTTAATTATTCTAAGACTAATAAAAAGGATTCCTCATGTAAAAAAGATTGTCCTCTGCACTCTTACCCAACCCCACTTTAAAACTGTAATTAAGACTAAATAAGATAATCACACTACATAAGTTCCTTAGGCCAGCCTTGCTGGATGCAGACTAGACTGACTTCAAGAACAAACATTTTCAAAGAACTGATAATGGGAAAATGTGATTAGGCCTTATATGAACGAATATGATCCAGAGTTTTCCTTGCCTTAAAACTACACACTTTATACATATAACACACAATTAGCTAAATATTTAATTAGTTACATAGTTACATGAACGTAATTTCCATTTAAATTGCTCTTGTTAATTGATGAATTTAAGAAATATTGGGCTCACACCGCCCTCCCAGATCCCTTTTCAGGCTGAAATGTTCAAGTGGGCTAAGCCACAGGGTGGGGTCTTTTATCAAGGCCTAAAGTGAAACAAGGTGTGGCTCTGTAAAAGAAGCATTTGATCTTTCTTTAATGCTGCCAGAAGATGAGGCAGGAAAAGAGGGAGAGGAGGGTCAGCAGGAAACATATAACAGCCATGGAAAAATCAAGTACAGACACTCACACACACAAATACTGTATATAAGCGATAAATAATATATTCACCTTTGCTTGTTATCTATGTCACTTTCAGAGAAAAACAAACAGGTTCAATTCTTGTCTCATTGAGATGTTTTCAAGTAAACACTTTGATCTAAACCAGCTGCATTATAATAAATTTATAAACATACAGCTACACTGAATTAAAGTTTTACTGTCTATCGAACACTTGTCTTCACACATGGTAAAATGGCAAGAGAAATTTCAATAAATGATGCAACACATACTGGATCTCCAGGCAGAGATCAAGTCTAGTGTTGGGCTAAGCTAAATTGCAAATTAGGACTTCCCACTTAAAGACCTGCATTAAGTTATGTCTAAACTATTAGTTTTAAAGTGCTCGTTAGTGTCTTGAGTTTTTAGCAAACTCTGGAAGCCATCAAATTTCAGCAACTTCTCCAGCTTAACTAAAAAAAATGTATTCTATTTTAGCTTCTGTGACACCAATAAAATATTTGTAATATTTAAATAATTTGTGCACATGTATAATACTTGTTGTTAATCCAAGCTAATTTATACTGACCCAGAGCTGGTTTAGCAGGTCACCCAGAATGGTTAAACTGCATACCAGCATCCAAAACACAATACAGACAAACATTTGTTTTTATTTTTTAGCTGCAATTTTAGTTTTATACAGAATTTAAACATGGTACTGCCCATTACACTGTGTGATAATTTCAACATTAGACTCTACAGCACAGTATTTTACGTTGAAGCTTCATCACATTATTTTCTGTACTGTTACAGAAGAATGTTTATTTTGAAGCTATAAAAAGGTTAACCTTGACAATGTAATTACAGTCCAAGATCTCTTGAACAGGACAAGTTACAGACAGTCCATTGTATAATATAAGTGTGACTATATTTAATATAACTAGAAATATAATTTTTCCTTTGTTTCACTACCACAGGCTACACTGCTATGTCTGGTAGTACATTTTGGAAATGGTAACAGATTGGGAATCTCCTCTAGAAACTATTGCCTTCTAAGCCAACCTTCCAAGATGTCCATAAATAGAAAATAGAAAATAGATGTACATTCCAACTAATTTGGATATTTCATCATAGTTCGTGAACAGATATCTGATAATTAATTTAATACAAATTTAATTTAAAAATTAAAAATTAAATGAAACAAGCTTGGGGACATTTGTAGGATTTCATTTTAAATAAGTAATGGAGGATGCTTCTTCTGATGACTAGCAGAGACAGGAAAGTTTCTGATACAGCTGCCCTCCACTATATATTGTATCCAGCATTATAGTATATAGTATATCCAACATTTTCCCCCATCCAGGTCTCAAAAAACACAATGCATAACTTTCACACACAGGCAATGGTTTTTGGAAGTAGCTTTAAAAGCAGAGTTTGTGTGTGTGTGTGTGTGTGTGTGTGTGTGTGTGTGTGTGGGTGTGTGTTGCTTCAAAGAAGCACTTAAAACGGTGATTTCATGCTGAGAGTGCTAAATTATTCACAACGGGCAACATGGCGGAACTAGGCAGATAATTACGGATCAGACCAATGATGGACTCCTGTAGCCACCAAACACAACACCTTAATACAGCAATGCACTCGATTATAAAATACCACTGTTATTAGGTAACATTACACAATACTACTAAACTTTCTCTTTCTCTTTTTCAGAATTGACAAAACACACGTATTAAATAGGAAGAAGAAAGACAATGGGCTTTTAGTTAGAAAAATAAGTTATTTTGACAAATTACTTACAAAATTGTTATCAATAAAGAAACAAATTCTTAAATTCGGAGCTCAAATAGTTTTACTGTTGTTGCGTGTGGTACATTTTTGCTAAAATACACCTAGCAAATCAGCAAATAATATTTTGAAAAGACAAAAAAAATAAAAAGGAAAATCAGTGGTCCCTCTTTAGGGAGTTTCTCTCCCTCTCTTACATCATTCTGCTAATATTTGTGTATTTGCTAAAATTTAAATATATTATTTAGCAGCTGTAAACACATCTGTGTGTTTTTGGTTCCAGAATAAATGGACATTCTGGTCAAAATGTAAAAAATGTAACCATTATTACATCCATTGTAAACAGAAAGCTAACTTTACTGCTAGCAAGCTTAACATTTGTAACAGTGTTTTAAAGCTGCTAAGGACACAGCTGTGGAAGTCTGCATTTGTTTTGTAGGATTCTCTGAAAGCAACCGTCTCCCATAATCCTTAACTTAGCTCAAAACAATTGACAGAAAATAGTGGAAACAGTTAGAAACAGGTGTAATACTGTGGCACCGGAGGTTGAAATAATATGTAATTAAGAGTGTACATTTTAACTGAACATTTTAAAACCTAAATTTTAAAGGCTTGAATTGTTGAGATGAGACAAAAGTTATATATATTTTTGAAAGTTCTAGTTTAAATGTTGTGCAGCTTTACCTTTTTATGACTCATAACACATTATGTTTTTTTTATACTGGAGGGTGTTTATGAAGCTGGAATGCTGTCATAAATCTAACCCCATGCTCAATGAAGTTGACTTATTTACAGTGGTCACTGCATATTACTAAAGCTGCACTAAGTATGTGTTCCTTAGGTTTGCAACACTGCTGTGGGTGTGTTAAATATTAAGCGATGAATATTTCATACAGGTTTCTCCTCTAGGAATAATGAGAGAATTCCCTATTTGGACAGGCAACTAAATAAGATAGCAGGATGCTTCAATTATTATTTAATTTTCCTATTCTTTTAATCTTCACCTCTGCTCATAAGATGCTCCCACCTGCAGCGACTCCATTCTCTTTTTAAAATTGTGAAAGAAGTCTCTCCCTCTTTCTCCTACTGCACATGCACTGTTAGCTGGGAATTTCATATAAATTAATTTCAGTCCACAATCCGGAGTCAATCCTGTTCCAGTTGACACAACACTTGATAGAATGATTGAATGATGGAATTCATGCATGAACAGATGCTGAATAATTACTTGGAAATACAAAGATTGCAGCCATCAAACCTGTACTGTGACACATTTTTTTTAGTTACTAATATTCCTTAAAAAGTTTAATAAAGAAGGCAGAGAGTGTGTGCATAGCTGCTTCTCTGCAAAAGTGACACAGTATGTCTATCAAAGCAGAAAGTCAGGTTTTAAATTGCGAAGAGAAGAAAAATTTCACTATTCTTGTATGTGATGGAGAAATGAGGGTGCTGTTAGATATATTGAGAATGTCATCTCCTTTTTTCTTGTTCTCTACCTCTTTCTCTTTTTGTCTCACTGTCTCTTATTTTCTGACTCACTATGTCTCTCTTCCTTTGTCTTGCTGTCTCTGTATGACTGTGACTGTCTCTCTCTCTGTCCCAGTGTGTGTCTCTTTGTCTCTAACGTGTCTCTCACTCTCGCTGTCTCTGTCTCACAGTGTTTTTCTCTCTCTCTGTCTCAGTGTGTGTCTCTTTGTGTCTCGTGACTCTTGCTGTCTCTTCCTCTCTGTATTTTTACTCTACATGTCACTGTGCTTTGCTTTGACTGTTTGTTATAATTTGGGAAAAACTTTATTAGATTCTGTGAAATCGTTCAGGAAGTTTTTCTCTCTTAGTCTTTGCTGTCTCTTCCTCTCTCTTTCTCATTCTCTCACTGTCTTTTCCTTTCTCTGTCTTGCTGTTTCCTTCTCTCTCTGTATCTCACTGTGTGGCTCTCTTTAACTGTCTTGCTGCCTCTTCATCTCTCTTTCTCTCCAGCTCTCTCACTCTATTACTATAGGTCTAGGAGGGACAATTCCATTCTTACAACAGCAGATAGGGAATAGAAAGACATGAAAAAAGAGAAAGAGGCATAGAGAGTGAAAGGGACAAAAAAGAGAGAGTAGGCAAAAGAGATGAGGCAGGTAAAGCCCTACAGGCAGTAATGCTCTATATCAGAAAAAGAGCACTACCACACACATACTTTTTTACTGTTTGAGGGGCCAGGGTGATGCCTGTGTATATGGATGTGAAAGAAAAGGAGAGAGACGGAGAGAGGTTTTTGCGAAGGTTGTTCAGGTCACCCTGTTAGAAAAAGAATGAGCAAAAGGGAGAAAATGATGAAAATGCAAAGACTTCAGTATGTGAGAGGGGAAAAAAGGTGCTGGTGATAAGTGAGAACACAAGATGGAAGAACAGAAACAGTGAGATAGAGATAGAAGAGGAAAAGAGAAAAGAGATAGTAAGTGAAAAGAGGGTTGGAAAAAGAAAGAGAGAGACTCAAAAGAATTATGGTATGGTAACTAATGAGAATGTATTATCATGCATGAGTGAGCCAATCACAGCACAGCGAATGATATATTACATATTACATAAACATAGCACAAAAAGTAAGGACATTTGTGTTTGGTAGATTATTTCTATGTTGTAACAATGTTTCTTGGCAATAAATCTTATACCGTTGAAAAGCCTGTTAATTTCCCTTTAAATGGTGCCACATTCGTAAGGAACATGCATTTGTGGGATGAGCAGTAGAGCTGAGTATGTGGTTGCGCTCATGAAACATTTGCCAAATCTTCTCTGCCACTGCCAAACAGCTTATTTTGCTGTTGCTATTAACACTTCGTTTGAGCTTCTGGTACTCCCAGCACCTGTGAAGCCTTGCTAGAGTGGTCAGTAGGTGTCTGCTCCAAGAATGGGCATGTCACGTTTGACTGATCTGGATGAGGCCCATGCGACAGGACAGCTTCAAGCTGGAGTTCCGTAAAACCAAGTTGTGGCATTATTTGGAGTGAACCCTAGTACCATCTCCAAAAATGAGGCCAAGTTCCATAGAACAGAGCGGGGTTTATCAGACACAACCTCCAAAATTTGAAAGTGGAGGGGATGGAATGGCCTGCCAGCAGTCCTGACCTTTATTAAACGCTTGTGCGTGCTGTTCATGCCAGAGTGACCAACACACAAACAATATGTCTTGTTTCTTCAAACTTCAAGCATCCAGTCCACCAATCGCCAAGCTCTACTGCTCATCCCACAAATGCATGTTCCTTACAAATGTGGCACCATTTAAAAGGGAAATTAACAGGCTTTCCAACGGTATAAGATTTATTGCCAAGAATCATTGTTACAACAAAGAAATAATCTCCCAAACTACCTTACTTTTTGTGTTATGTTTATATTTGCGAGTTTAGACCACTCAAGGAAAGGCAAGGGAGGGGAACTCATTGTGATGCAGTGCAATTTGACACAATTTCATTCAACGCAATGCAATTCAACATAATTCAAGATAATATAATTCTATGCAATGTAATACCATACAGATTTTCAATTGTGTTTCTTTTGTCCATCTTTAGCAGTCAATATATCAAAAATTCACTAAAAAGTGCTTAAAATAATTATTTTACAGATGCAAGAATGATATATATTATACACCCTGACTTAATCATAACTGGTGCAAAAATTTCATCTAGGCAATCACATTGTAAACTGCTCTTGGCTTGATTTGGAAGTGTCAGTGGGCTAATAATTGTATACATTATTTTTTTTGTAGAAACTGATTTAAATTTCTTTCAACGACTTAACATTAAAATTAGGAATCAGACTGCGTCAGACAGCAGAATGCTCATGAATACAAAAAGAAAAGATAAAAATGTTCATGTAGGGTGTTGAACCAGTGGAAATGCATTTTACACTTATGTATATTAATGCGGAAAGTAATCTAATTTTTACTGAGACTGCGTAGAGGGCCACAAACTGTGCACATCCCTGCTAACTACCTGCATGCTCATAAAGTGCATAGTTAAAGAAATACAGGTGTTAACAGATGCAGTTCTTTCTCACCAAAACATTCTAAGGCTGTAGCTCAAAAAATCAGGAGTGCGAAGGCACATATTTTGCACTCCATCTTTTTACGACTTCAGAGTTTAAACAGTCTGAAGGTAAACATTCTTTTTGTAAGTTTTTGAAGCTTGTGCCTCCATCTATCTCTGCCATAGTTAAAGTGCTACCTTTGAGATACCACCATTAATTTACACAAGGCAGAGGAAAGCCAGCTGTCTGTCGTTAGCTTCCCAAACTCTGGAAAATGTGGAATATTTACAGAAACACTTCCAAAATCTCCAACCATTTTATTAGTGATACATGAATATGCGTCATGAGCTAATGCCACATTGACCATAGAAACATTTGGAATCCAATGAAAGCATATTGGTGTTATAGAGACTTGGTAAGGCTTTCTCAACTAGCTAATCGCCAGCAGGAAGCAGTCTTAAATGATATCTACTTAAGGGGTGCTTATGTCAGCGACTTGAGGGTGGATTGCGAAGAAAGTATGCCATTGAAAAAACCCATGGGTGGCTTCTGTGTGGTGGCAGGTGGTAAAGGCACCATGTGGCTCCCAGGAGGCACAGCTAAAAGTTTTGTCCACCTATAGATAATCCACCCCATGCTCATCATAAGCCATAATGGCACTGTGTACACTTTTAGCAGGGATCAGGAACAGCCTTCCTAGCTGGTTCTGTAGGAACTGGAGCACTGCACTGGGTCACATCGATTAGCTGGCGGTCAGAACATTTCAGTGAATGTGGTGGGACTGAAACGCTCCTGTAGACATGCCTTCTTTACAGTAGGACAACTGGCCAGGTGGCATAGGAGAACTCCTCTGAGTACTCTCACAGGCTTCAAGGAGAACTGCCTTTAAGTGTTATTTGAACTGGAATTGCAATGACTTTCCAACACACACTGTTCCTAGTTTGCATCAGTAAGGTGGACCAGACCAGTGTGTATTGTGGGTCGGCATGAGGAAAGCAACTCTTCATTTAGCCAGTAGGAGTTCAGTAAGAGAGGCTTGAGGAAGATTTGGGAATGGAGGGGGGTCAAGGGCAACACAGGGGAAATTGCGCGGGGAGATTAAAGCCCCTTTGAATTCCAATGGACAGCTGGTTTTAAGCCTTAGGGGTAAAAAGGGACTTAGCGTCATTTCAAACTCAAAGCGGCTGAACCATGGGGGCTTTACTTACACCAGCAGGTCGCATTCTCCACAGGGAGATGCAATAAACCTGCTGGCCTTTCCGTCACACCAGCAAAAACATATATAAATATTTCTGTATGAAATGGCCTGGAAAGGAGTACTGTAGGTGAGGGTACTTTTGGTTTGATGACGTTAATTTGGGGTTTGATAGTATCTTTGATTTGAAGTGGATCATGTAGTGAGCTGTGAGCGAGTGCTGATGGTAAATCTGTATGTGTGATTCTCATACACAGCTCTGCTGGAGTCCTGGCCAAGATGAGGAACACACAGATTTCTTGAGCTCACTTTGTAGGCCGCTAAAATGTGGTTGAAAATGTGGCCTTGTAGCTGCTCTTATTAGGACAAAAAAAAAAAAAACACTGGTCAAATAAAATAACATATTGAAATCACAGTTCAGTGAAAATTTTAATTTGTCAGCAAAGCTGGTGAAACACAAAAATGTACAAACTTTACTATACAGGACTGTTTTGAAAGGTGTTCTCATCACCTTCTATACTGCAAGACGCATGAAATACAAGCATCAAGACTCTTCTCTATCCTGGCACCCAGGTGCTGTAACAAGGGTCTTTACTGTCTTCCTTAGCTGATTGTTTGTGAAGTACATGAATAAGTTGAAGAAAGTTTGAAGAAAGGTTCATGATGAATGAACCAATAGAAATGCTTCAAAATCACTTTTTAATTTGCACTGAATGTAAAGATTTTTGGCCTCTCCTGTAAAGTTACTATTTTGAAGATATTTGGGTTTTTTTGATGATATATTTTTGTACAGGTATTACAGAAGCGCATTCAAAAAGCACGTCAACGGCCAGATTTCTATAACAATCTTATCTATGTTAGGTGTAATAAATGTGTCAGATATTATCTCACCTAGCAAGTTCAAAAGTTTTGATACGTTCACTTGTAGGAAATACAATAACTTGGGGAAAAAAATACAAGCTTTGGTCTTGCTATGTGTTGCATAAAATAACTCAATAAATAAATGTTATTTGTTATTAACCCATAGTAAATGAGTTTTTACTCTTACTGGGGGCTGTTATCGTGGTAACTCGGTTAACCATTACTGGTCACAGGTGTATTTATGTATATGTGTGTGTGTGTGTGTGCCTGTCTACTATGCATTTGATTATGTTTGAATGAGCAACATTGTGTGTATCTACAGCCTGTATGCTTGCGTATGTTGTATTGTGGGATGTGTATTGTATATGTCTGTGCATCTGTGTGTTTTTGTGCGTGTTTTGTGTGTGCAGTTGTGTAGATTGGTGTCTGGGTGTGGGAGGTGTGTGTCTGTGTTTCATTTGTGTGTATATGTATTTGTGTGTAGGTGAGTGTGTTTGTGATTAGTGTATGTATGTATATGCTCATTTTTCACACTCATTACACTGGATTCACACTTCTCAGTCACAGTCAAAGACATATTGATATCCTTCTCCACATCTCTATTTATTCACACTGTGTCCAGCCAGGCCAGCCAATCAGCAGCTGCTTCTTATCTGTACTGTCAACACTAAATATCAGATTTATTTTTGTTGACACCAGCATTCAACAATATTCCATTCAAAATTATCAAAAAGCAAACACTTATATGAACAAACTTCTACATTCATCTGATTTTTTCTTTCTTTTTTTTCTTTTTTCCTTTTAGAATTATTTTAGAATGATCACTGTTCTGAAAAGCCTTTTCTGTACCCTGTTCAATATAAAAAACACTAATCTTACGGTAAATGCTGAATATGATATGATATGATAAGGACAAGGACTGTATCAAAGTGTGTTACCACAATGTAAGAGATTCACTACTTTCTTACCGCTCTGAACATCCAGCACATGATGTTTATCCAGCGTCCATCCGCCCATGTTAGAGGCGTCTAGTTCATATCCCTGAAGAATAGCTGTTCTTTTCTCCCAGAGGATCAGATCCAAACAAGACTCATACTCAAATCCCACAGACACTGCAGAGAGGAATAAATATATACATAAGTATCTTGTAATGTAATATGCAGTCCTATAAATTATTTTCTAAGTAAGTTCACAATTTCAATAAAAACTTAAAAATGGCATTTTCTGCAAACTGTAGTGCCCACTTTCTGTTTACCTAGACCATGTCCCTATTATGTTAAATTTAGCATATAAACAGCAACAGTATATTAGCATCAGAAAAAGGAACTCAGCACTCAAACATGTGCATATAGCTGTAAATCAATAGCTGTCAATATATAAAAATACTTTTTTATTATAAATAATAATAGCAATAAAAATAATAACAAATAGACAGTGATATAAAGATATATAAGATTATACTTTTTTAAACTTATCAAATAATGAATGAAATCTGCTTTATTTCCTAGATAGATAGATAATAGGGATCAGGCTAATAATTTTATTGACTATAAAACAAGTCATTCCACTTATGCACTCTAATATGGGGATTAACGATTTCGCAACTGTTTTTTAAATTATTTTTAGCTGTGCAACAGTCAAGTCATACCTGCAAAGATAACAACAAATAAACTTTTTAAAATCCATTTCTCTTGCCCTTCTCCAAGTCACCTCTTTACTTCAACCAGAGCTACTTGTTCCAGTGACTTTTTCACAACTTTGACTAAATTTGATATCAATCTGCAGCAGTGCTTCACTCCACCAAGAGCAAAAATCATTTTAAATTCATTTCTGTCTGCACACGTTAAGAAAATGACCCCATGAACCCTGCTGAGAATCAATAAGTGTGCTGCAGTTCGCCAGGCAAAAATCACTGCCGCAATGCGAATGACAAAGTGGAGAGGGTGGAGAAAAAAAATACTTATTGATTACCTTGACACAGGGACAGTCTACTTCTTAACATTTTGCTTAGTAAAAGGCTGATTACATTACAGTAGTGTTTATGCATGTCACAATACCAGAAATTAAGTAGTTAATGCCAATTACAATGCTATTTTATGACCTTTCATACCTTTAGAATTTTCATCTTCCTTTGGCATTTTATGGCAGCCATATATGATTTTTATTTATTTATTTATTTATTTTTGAATATCTGATTCTGAAGTACAATTAAATAACCAATGCTTTTTACAAACTGGACCAAAAAGAGAATTAACATGAGCATTATGGGCAGGATGTGAGATTTTACAATTACATATATTGAATACAGAAAAAAGGAAATAGGTAAGCAGCCTGTCATTGGACAAAATTGTTTAAAAAATGTGTGAATAATGTATGCTGTATTGCTCACTTTTTAGTGTTTTTTTTCTCTGACAAATGCACTTTACCTCAGGAAGAGCTTATTAAGTGAAATAGGTGTGTTTAAGAAGATGAAACAAAATATGCAAGGCTGTATACATTTTAAAGGAGATAAAAATGTTTTTTATTAGTGTTTTTGTTATTTTATTTATATAAGGGGTGTTTGACCTGCCACAGTAATGGATGAAAATGACAAACTGCTTGTTCTGATCAGCTACAGGCCAGCCTTCTTAACGTGTGAGGCAAACAACAAACAAAAAACACTCTCACAAAGCCACAAAAACGCAGATGACCTTTGCAAACACACTGAAAATGCTGCGTTTCTTCCTGCGGTTACAGTGTGTACACTAATCATACATGCCATAAAATACTGTCAGCAAGAAATGCCTTCAGGGAAAAAAAAAAAAAGAAAACTGCAGGCATATACACAGTCTAAATTAGAAATGCAACATTTTCCCTTTTGCAAAGCTCAGTATTTGCATAGTATATCTCCAAAGTAAGCACTTCTTCACTACACACAACTAAGACTTAGCCAAGGTCTCCTACAAGCACTGTAACTAAATTATCCCACCAGTCGCTGCATCCGTAAGTAAGGCTACTAGAGCGTTCTGCAGTAATTGGAGGTGAGAGGTTGTTTATCACTGTGACAACATGCATCAAATTAGGTTCAAATAGTGAATGATGCTTTGAGTATCTGAAGGACACATCAATTTAGTGGGGAATTTAATGGTATTTCTGAGGACATGCTCAGCTGAGATGTCAACATAACAAATATAACACATGCGCCAGAAAAACATCAACCAGAGCAACTCTCTAAACACAGTAATTTCTTTTTATTTTATTTTAAGCTGCAGGTTATTTGATAAATAACAAGAGGTGCACTTGGCACGTCTTTCAGTGCTGCCAGACCTAAGCCAATATGCTGAGAATATGGCACAAAATTACTCCTGATCATATGGTCCTAGATCCTAATTTTTTATTTTTCATCAGATTTCACAGGTACATTGGAAAAAAGTGATGCAATGAATGTAATTGTTTTTTCCTTATGTTTGGTGATATATTATATCAAATATGTATATATAATATTTAGTTATTAATATGGGAATGATGTAGATGTAAACAGTTAAATCAAGCAAATTCAACGTGTATTCTTTTTTCAATATATGGCAACTGCCACACTCTAATGATAGTCAGCCCCTGACTCACCCACTGCCTCGGACAGGCCATAGACCCTTTGGTTGTAGGCATCTGTTTTGTCCCAGATGAATGTGTAAGACAGGTTAGGTTCTGCTGGAAACCATTTCTGGAAGAGCCGCCCCACCACGGCTACCATCAAATGCACCTTCATCAGGTTGAAGGGGATGGTGGCCTGAGTCATGGTGACCTTCAGGATGGGCCGATAGCCAGCAGCCCGAGAACTCAAGTACATCAGGTTCAGGTCACTGCCCGGGATGGCAGTCTCCTCCTGAAGAACCTGAACATCAAAGGAGGGCAGGAGACAGAGCAGATGGAGGCATATTTTAGAAGCTGAAGATTTCACACTCTGCAGGGTGTGCCATTTTACTAGGACAACAACTTGCCACCAATGAAGGAGAAAATGTCTTGCAACGACTAGTGAAAGGTATATATGGGTATTTGACTTCTTGATGACTTTACTCCAGTTAATGCACTGGCATGTGGCATTGCTGTTTGACATAATTGAACTGATTAAATAATGGTAACGCCAATACTTTTTAGGTAGTATTACATAGCATATAAATGGTATTATATTTCTTGCATGCATTTATTTATAAAATTACAAATATATATTATATAACACATAACATAGTATTATATTAAATATAATAAATTTTAGCTTATAAACTGTTCATCGAACTGCATTTCAGTATTACCTTATAGTATACAGTATTATACTTACAGTTCTAACATAGTCCATTTCCACTGAGATGGATGATCATTCTGCGATACTAAAGCTACATTCTCTTAAAACCACAGAAACAATCCTAATATCAGAACACATAGTTTCATTTTCATCAGTCACTTTAAGTTTAGCCGATCGGTGTGTGGAAAACCACACCATTATCCAGTAACACTTGATCGCTCTCTGGCTGAAGTCTGAACCCTTTGCCTTTGTGTCCAGTGGGGGAATAATCACAGGAGCTCAGGGACTTTGTGTTAATTCTTCCTACTGTCTCTCTTTTTCTCTTTCTGTCTCACTTTTTCTTTATGACATCACAAAAAGGGGTGCCAAAGAGCTGCTTAGAACAACAGAAAGACTAAAAAAGGCCAGTAAGAAAAGAAAAGGAAAGACAATAATCCTTCTATTCCCCAACACAACATTGTAAAATGACCTACAAGAATGAGACACTTATAAGGACTGAGGAAGAGCTCAGAGGATTTACTTCTTTTACCTCTCTACCTCTACTTCTCTCTCACTCTCTGATATACTGTTATTCAGGATGGCGTGATCAGTAAAGGATCTCAGTGGTGCTATGGTGTGGTATGTTCGATGTTATGGTAGCCTAGTGATAATGCCTATCAATTGAATTAGAAAACAGTGGATTAATGAAAAATAAGTAAAAAGCAAGTTAGGAGTTCAACAAATTACACTCACTTATCTTTCCTGTTCTCATCTCTCTTTTGCATTATCCTCTCTTTAATTCGCGTTCTCTCCTTTCTCTTTCTGATTAATCTCCCTCTTCATTCTCATTCTCTTCTCTCTTTACTCTCTCTCTATTCATCTCACTTCTCTCAGCCTTTCTTTTCTCTTTCTCTTTTCTCTTTCTTTCCCCTTCTCTGTCTTGCCTCCTTCTCTGTCCTCTAGCATAATTTCTATCTCTCTCTGTTTTTTTATTGTACACAATTGTGGATGCAATGCACACCCAAACACAACACATCAAGAATGCTGTGTGTGTGTCTGTGTGTTGGGGCTGTGTGATCTTTCATTACAAAATCGGTGTAGTAAAACTCGTAATAACCCACACTGTGTGTGCTGTCATGCTTGATGTGTATATGGACGTTATGGTGGGCCTCAGGGTTAGGGTGATACAACAGCATATGGCAAATGTTCGCTTGTTTAACAAGAAAGAAGAGAGAGAGGAAAGATGAGACAGGCTTAAAGGCTTCATTTGATATGGACCATTAAATCCACCGTAATGAAGACCGTTTTAGTTTATGATTAAGTTACACAGGATCTGGGAAAAAACCTCTAATGGTTATGAAAACTGATCTAGAATGTTGTAAACAATAAAACCAATGCCATTTCATTAAACTGTAGGAAAAAATAAGCACATCATGGCAGTGACACAGAGCAGGAGGATAAATACTCTGATGACTGTGGTCATCTTGCGTTTCCTAGTAGCATAAGATTTGATTTTCAATTTTCATTTTGCTTATCCAGCCAACCACTGCTAATAAACAGACTGCTTGTCATTAACTATGGTAAAAGGCAATTGCACAGATTTTTCAAATAATTAAAATGCAATCAGAGTCATTCAGATTTGGGGTGAAATGCTCCATACTAAAGAAACGTATGTTTTAGAATAGTCAAGATTTGTTCATAGTGGAGGTGATAGGAACCAGATGCCTGAATGCCTGAACAGACTGCCTTAAACACTGTTTTTCAGTGACGGCAGAAGAGGTACAACATAATAAAAAATGCAAACAAAAAACGTGCATTTCTTGAATTTACTTTGACTGTTCATTGCAGACAGTATGACCAAAAGATATTCCATGGTTTCTCAGGTCAATTTCATGTAATCTGAAGTGAAATTGATGATTTTAAATGACCACTACAGTTTGTAAATATTTTGAGCAACTTTAGACAATAGTTTTGGTGAATTTATTATTTCCAGACCATTTTTAAACAGAATAATATTCATTATAATGTTATAATCATTATTATTCATTATAATCTTGTAACATTTTCCTGGGCACTGGCTCTATACAGAGTACCATATATGAAGTGTTTCTTTTAATTCATACCAATATCTTAACAGTAAAGATAACAAATACAGAGGCTTTTATCATTAACACCTAATAGGAAAAATAAGTAATAAGCAGTTACATAGCCTTAAATCAGCCATTTAACCTTATTTAATAGCATCGTTGTGTTGTTAAATTTATTTTGTTATACCTGATATAAAACGTTTTCTAAACTTCTGCCATGCAGCACTGAATTCTTCATCTGTCACATCTGGTTAGATTTTCCAGCTTGTGCCGCTGGCCAAGCGGGAAAAAATGCAGTGGCTGTTTAGAGTCATGCTGGAGAAAAGTCTGTTTGTCATTTAAGCGCGAGACGGTGGATTAAGAGCAAGCTTGGGGCCTGTTACTGTCTCAGTCAGAGAGAGCGTATTAAATGCTAACTTAATTGACCCTGATTAACTCTGTTTAGAGTTACTCTCAAATCCCAGTCTGTAAATCAGAGGCCTCGGTAAATCGGGACATAGCAAGGGATTGGGCAAAGAGAATGAGAAAAGAGTAAGAGATGTCTGCTAACTGCAGTAAGGAAGTTTCTCTCTGTTATGTCTTGGGGCAAATAGGGCGTTATGTCATAAGGCCACATATGTGCTGGACCTGTAGAGTAAACATTAAAGCAAGAGCAGCAACAAAAAAGTCAAAGAATTTTAAAGACTGAATCTGGAGTAAAAAATCAGAAAGATAAAGAGAGAGAAAAGGAGAGAAAGAGAGCAAAAAATGAAAAAATAGGAGAAAAGTAAATCAGAGAAAAAATGAGAGGATAGAAAAGGAGAGTACAGAAAGAGAGCAAGAAACAGAGAGTAGGGAGAGAACAAAAAGGAGAGTTAAAAAAGAGAAGAAAGACAGCCAGAGAGTAAGTGTGTATGAAGTTTTTTTACACAGATCATATGTGTACATTGCAACATCGTGTTTAATTATGATGAACAGGACAAGGCAGGCTGTGTATGTGCTCTGTGGATTAAAAAAAAAGTTGGCTCTTTGCTCTTTTCAGTCAGCGAGGGTCAAGCTGAGAATTGTAGTTTGTAGCTTTGGCCAGTTATCCACATAGACTATAAGGGTTTTCTTTTTTGTTTTCTGTACGTTTGGTGTTCCACATGGGGTTGTTTGGTGCAGACGCAGGCCAGAAATAACATCTCTTTTTCAATACATACCCTAGAGCTGTCAGGGTTCACCTTTGTCGCTCTGAATGCAGTAAGCAGAACAATGGATAAGAGATTTTTATTCATAGTCACTTGCACAGGCGAAGTAGGACGTACATGTTGGATGTGCTATTCTGTGCTGGACTGTGGTAGTTTGTGTGGGTTCACTGTCTACCGTCTAGTAGAGCTGTGTAGCTAGTAAACTGCCTGTTATCTTGACAGTTTCAAAGTCAAGGTTTCAGTGTACATGTGCAGCACCCACATTGGCATTTATGGCCCACTGGGAGATGGAGGAGGCAGGGAGCAACTGAAGGAGCATCACTGCTGTTGGCGCTGCTGAGCTGTGAGGAAATCTGCAATGCACTGGGGAGGAGATTGCTGCACTCAGTCCCACTGCAGTGGCTGCCTGAGCGAGAGGACATGGCCCTGAGGGAGGTGCAGGGCCACGTGTGGCCAAAGTGTGCGAAGTTCTTTTACTGGGATGGTGGAAGTTCCAAAACCCCCGCTGTGAAAAAACAGTGGGGTCTGCCATTCTCCTTCTGTTCTGCATACGGGGAACAGACCACACTGTTGCCATTCAACTGGAAGTTTCTCCTCAAACTTCATGTGCTCATTTATGAGCAAGTTAATCCATTGCAAAAAAACAGAACTCATTATTGCTTTCTGTTCATAAAAGGCATCCAACTGAGGTTCTTACCTGTGTCTCGGGTATGATGGGTCCGTTTTCTGGAGATGATCTGAAGAATGTAGAGAGAGGAGTAGTGAGGATAAGTGGGCTTGGCCTGATGAATCCGCTCAGATCACAGCTGGGGATATCGTTCTGCTCCTTCTTCAGCACCAGTGTGTCCATCACGTAGAAAACATTCCATGGCACCCACACAGTGCGCTGCTGGGGGAGGAACGGAGCACGCTCAAAGCTCAAAGTCAGAGAAGCTCCGCCATTAGCCAGGATATCAAACCTGCATACAGAGAGAGAGGACGTGATTGGTTCATGGAAAAACACAAGCAAAATTTATCCATCCATGCTCTACCCACAAATGCACTCTTTAGTACCAACCACTGGATGTAACATTAAAAACTAACCAGGTTTATTTGAAGAAAAAAATATTTATATTGTAAATATTTATGACAATAGCAAACAACTGATCTATGCACCACCCACCCATTATTGTGTACACAAGCTTTACAGAATTCCATTATCTATAGGTTATTCATTTCAAATTAGATTTATTTTGTATTTTTTTGTGTAGATTATGTGTAAGTTTTATTTAGCCTACATACTTTCAACTTAACTACAACAACACAGCCCAGCTCAGTAATTTTGCACAGAAAAAATGGAAACTCAATGTTATATATATATATATATATATATATATATATATATATATATATATATATATATATATATATATATATATATAAAATTGGGATGCTGTGTTTAATGTAAATAAATGTCACTAAAAACTGAATGCAATGATTTGCAAATCTCAAAGACCCATATCATATTATATTATACATTATTTACACAATAGAACATAGAACACATATTAGATGTTGAAAGTCAGACAGCAGGCTCTCTGCTTTACTCTAACAGACCTTTTCTTATTCTTAACGCTCTTTCACCATTACACTTTCTATAAAATCTCTTTCTCAGCCACTCTTCTTAGCTTATTTATCTAATATAACTGTAACAAATATCAGCCAACACTAAAATAATAAACTGGCTAATGTTTGTGATTGTGATCCTGGCTATTTCTGATTGTGAACCCCTTAGCTTTAAGCCATCTGCCAAGAAACAGCTGTCTGTGTATAAGAAAAAACTAAGTGTGCATGTGAAAAGAAAGAGACATATGTGTGTGTGATGTCATGTGTCAGTTTTGTGTCAGGAGGCAGGTGTGTGAGTGTGATCGGAGTGAAATGTGTGTGAGTGTGTGTGTGCATTTGTTTAACACTGTTTCATCACTGATTCTGTTTCATTACTGATTCTCTCCAATGCATTTTAAACAGAGCCTCCATTTCCATTTAAAACAGCTGATTTTGGGAGATAAGCATGAAGATGGGACGAGAAGAAATGCAAAGAGCTGCAAAGTACATACACATACATTGTATTTTGAACATCCACGGTGTACATTACATTATATATTCTCTAAAGAACAGTCAGCCTTATTCACCAAATGTTTTCTTAAAACCCTAAAATGCAGTTTTCATGAGGGTGCATAGAACGTACATGCCATCCTGTCGGGTGACGGTGTAGCCATGGTCCGGGTAATGAACGAAGGAAACATTTACTCCGATAAGGGGTGTTCCATCTGCGGTCAGCACTTGGCCTCTGATAATAGACACCAGACTGAAAAACACACAAAAACACAGTTAATAAGATTTACTTACACTGAAAGGAGACAGAGAGAGAGAGAGAGAGAGACAGCCGTCACAGCACTAAGAGGTCTACACACAGACTTCTTACTTTCTCTCTCTTACATATCCATATCCACCTTAAGTCAAAATTTGATATTATTTTACTACAAACAACTTTCATGGATATCAATGCTTTCCTACATATATTCTTCTTGCTTTCTCTCTTTTACTTTCTTTCTGTATGTATGTATGTATGTGAAGGATATCTCAAGATGTTTCAATAACAGGGCACAGAAATTATTCACACATAGAGAGTTTTCCAATATCCTGTGCAGTGATCCCACTCAGACAGGAAACAATCAGAAACTACTTTTTTAAAACTACTTTCACCATCTCCGGTGTGGGCTTTTCGAAGAGTTGAGAAAATTCCTGGTGAGCCAGTAGGGTTTTTTAGACCTGTTCCTGCACGATGTTCCAAGAGTTTGGAGAAGGGAGTGAACACAAGATTCAAAAGAATGTGGATTAAATAGTGTGTAACTCTGCATTACCAGTTAAACCTGAGAAAGAAAAACACATGGATAATGGCTGGTGTATGACTAAGTTAATGTTAGCTAACAAGCTAGCAATTAGGACGTAAGCCCCTCAAAATCAGTGCATATGCATAAAGTATTTCCAAAACTGAAAACAAAATGTAAAAAAAAAACTTGGTCTGTTTTCTGAGTACTGTTACAGTGTGTCATTTCAGGTAAGACATGGCCTATAAACATGTTTCTGCCTGCTGTGCAAGGGCGCAAAATTAGCATGGACGGAAGTGACGTGTCCCCCCCAATATCCAGTGATTATTGAATTGTCCCCACCAATAATTTGATTCCCCCAAAAAACTGATCTTTCAACATCTCATTAAACTAGAGGTGTAGAAAGGGTTAAATCACGTTCTCTACTCAAGTTTTGCCTCACAGTAACACATATGGCCAGTGTGATTGGCTGTGCCTTTCTCTGCTGTCAAACAACACTCTGTAGCTACATTTGGTTATTAGCAATGCTTAAACTGAAAGAAAAACTTTCTAGTCATATGCAAGACCTACCGGTTTGAAACTGACTGAAACGAGCTTATGACTTGTAATTAAATTGAGAAAGATGTCATTTTTTTTCTGGGATTGTTACTTTTTTGGTTTTGTGGCCAACAGCATTTGAACTTATGGCTGAAGTTAATAAAAGTAAAAATAAGTCTTTAGATGTGAATTCACTGCTTATTGATTTGAAAGTGGCAACATTATCTGAATGGAAATATGTCTTGTACTTTTGACACATTAGGAGAGATGTTTTTTCTGTGATTGTTACTTTGTTGGTTTTGTGGAGATTATGCAGTGCTCCACAAGTCTAAACTACTTCTTTGTCAGTCATTTGTTTAACATTAATTTAACATTATATAATTTGTTAATTTAATGATATGTATAATTTAGAATATTTTAGAAGCACATAGAATAACATATGCAGTACATCAGTCCTTTATAGTATCATCGAGCAAAGGGAAAAAACAACAACAGGCAAAGGGCGGGGGCTTGACTGGTCCCTTCCAATATCAAGAGCAAATCTATGCCTTTGCTGCTGTGGCAAAAAGCTTTTGCCTATAAAGATTTGCTTTTAAGTTTGCTGTGTGGTTTCTTCTTTTTAGCTTGTCGTCTTCTCCAGACAGAAATGTCTGTGCTTAGCCGACATATGCTTTAGTAGTGAAGATGTTGCTGAGTTGGTTGTGTTCATCACTTTATCAGTTTGCTGTGTTTACAGTTAAAATGTTTTATAACATACTGATTAATTAACTAAAGGTAAGGTATGTAGATGCAGCTGTTTTTGTGGAATATGCTTTAAAAATAAATTGGTAAATTGGTAGTAATATCTCAAAGGTGCATTTATGAGTGAAATTTGCTCCTTTAGTGTTGGTAATGTAGGTAACATTATTAGTAATCAAGATCATTAATGATTATCAGTAATTATTACCAGGAATTAAGTTAATTATATGCTGTAACTGTTGGGGTATAAGCTTTATTTGTGGACTACATTAGTATTGTAGCTCCAGTATAAAACTATAGCGTCTAATGCTAAAAACATTTTTTGGCTGATCAACAATGTTTGGTGTACTTTGGCTACAAGTGGCAAATGGGTGGGGTGGGGTGTGGGAGGCGCTGTGAAAATATGGCTAAAAGTGGATAAATGTGAGAGGAAACAGACTGTCAGGAAAGATGCTGTGTCAAACTTTCCAAAAATCCACACAAAAACACATTGTTTTTATTTATATACTGTTAATGCAGCGAATTTGCAACAGACAAAAACACAAAATGCCACAGCCTGCTTCTGACAGAATGCAGATTGGGAAGTATTTAAACATTTGTGAGAAAAAAAAATCCAAAAACAACCAAAAACAAACAGCGTTGTGTTTATTTATGATTTTATTCCAGTACAATTATTTGGTTAGGGATTATTCCAGATTTTTCAGTAGATTTCGGAAACCAGAAATAAAGAGAGAGAGAAGACAGGCAGAGAAACAGAAATAAGTAAGGAGAGAGCAAGAGCAAGGAAAAGAGGTGGGTGAGGAAAGCGAGAGAGACACAGAGAGATAAAGAGTTAAAGAGAACAAAGGAGAATGAAAAATACTTGTTGAGTAAATAAACACATTTTGAAAATAAATTATACTTATATTCTTTTTATTTATATTCTTTTACAATGTTTAAGTTTATTGTTAAATATAGCATTCATTTTAATAAAGCACTATCAATAAAACCCTCCGTCACATTTTTGTATTTATTTTACATCATTCGAAAATGCTGAGTCACCTTTTTACTGCAGTATTATACTTCATTGCATTTTATATGACATTAACCAATGGAAATGGTCTAAAAAACACTAGCTTGTTTACATTAGTGTAAGGACTGTCCACCTATCTTTATACATTTATAAATGAATGAATGTTGTGTTATATCATTGGCATGATATATTGCTTTTGTTGTTGGAACTAAATCTCTAAAATAATCACTTTACAGGAGAAGAGAAAAAAAAGATTCTCAACTTTAAATGGAAGTTAATGGAACTAGAATTGTATTTTTTTGTTCTACTTATCATGAAATTGTAGCAGTAAAGGCAAGCTGGCATTCAAATTCTGCAAAATCAAAAGCAAACAGAAAAAACATAGATACAAGGTTTTGTATGAGAGATATATACAGGTATATACGAACCAAACTTTTTGCATGTATTGCGTCTCTCATTCTCTCAGGCTCTATCATCCCTTATTAGAGGTTTAATTTGCCCACATCTGGGCCAGTGGCATTGGGCCTATTAAAATGTTTGCTGTAGCCTAATCACACTATCTGTCGCAGCCGCCATTCTGCTGCCAAACAGTTCTTCAGATTAACTGAAGTGAGCCAGCACAGATTTAATCTGACGAGAACACGTGGGTCGAGTTGAGCCATGTTGTATACAGGAAGACAGGAGATGGGGTAAATAAACAAACTAATTAATTAATGTACAATTACACATAATGTTACACATAGTGTGACTGAACATGTAAGGCAATTAATGTTTAATAACATTACTGTTACTATGAATAATATCAAAAGTAGTACTGCGAATAGTAAATACAGCACATAATGTTAATGTTAAAAGTTCTAATATTCAGCTGAGAACAGTATTATAAGGGTTTTAACATCAACCCAGATGTAACAAAAGCTATGCCATCATTCACAGGACAATAACTTTGGTGGGCAAACAACTACAGCTTTATTTTATGTGAGCTGCAATTTAGTTTGTTGTCCTGCATCGAATATGCTAGTACTTTTTAAAGTTTGAATGATATCAAACCATCATTTTGTTAATTCTAACATGTAATTGTCACTGGCACCATCAATATTAGAAGTAGAACAATGCTGTCTGTGAAGATTTAGATCTAGTTACAGTGAGGCTTCCCCTAAAACCTGTAGGCCATGCATGAGGGACAGTTGCCACTATCAAATTTTCTCTTAGTTAAAGTATCTACTGATATTTTGTTTCTTGTTTTTCCCTTCTCCAAGATTTGTCAGCAGTTACCAGTTAATAAAAATAGAGCCTGTGCTGCAGTAGCACCTCTGGCCTGCCGCTGGGTCCTCGTACATTCCCATGCTGTTATTTCAGAAGAGGGCATGAGTGTGTCCATACAAGGTGTGGGCATGTGTTGCCATGGTAATTGTATGAATTTCTTAGAGCCGTCTAAGGTGTCAACAAGAAAATGTACAAAGAAACCAGGGTTTTTTCATTTTCTGGAATTGCCAAAATTTGAGAAGTAAAACTCAGCTATCAGCTGTCAGACTATTAAACTACGATTGGACACGCCCTATGTGGGGACATCTTGGTGTCATTTTGTCTGATGTCTGAAACCTTATCCTAAGAACATCCTGAATGTACACACTAGTACTGTTTAACCTCATTGTTCTTCGGTCATTAGCACTATTTAAGCTCCTGTTTGGTGTATTTATGACCTCATCAAGTAATGCCAAATCTTTCAATCTTCAAAAAGCTTTGTCAGAAGGAGTAGAAGGAAAAAGAGTTTTAACATGCTGAGAAAATGTAGATGTATTTGACTTTAAGTTGGCAGCAGGCATAAAGAATGTTTGTATGAGCCTACCAACATGATAGATCATCAATGGCACACATACACACTTACCTTTTGTTGAAGGGGTTATCCCCACTAATGACATGCGTGCTTTCAGGTCCAACAAGGAAGCTGATACGTTGGTAGAAGGATTGAGCAGCCTGCTGTGAGGAACCTGACTGGCCCTGGCTAATGATGTCAGCTGGGTCAGGTGACCCACGGCAAAACAGTTGGGTCTGACAGGAGCTCTGCAGGCAGCAGTCTGGATCCATACAGTCGACCAGACCATCTACACACACATAAACACACGTGAACAGACTGCACTGACAACATTATACTATTAAACAGCCCGTATTCTATATTGTTCCAAGGTCTGAAGTGTGTTCATGACATTTGTGTGAATTTATATTCTCAAAACTAATTTATACATGAACATTTTCTAAAACGGCTTCATTCTTTACAATTAAACAGGCTATTACTGTTCTTACCGTGCCTTTAAGACTATATATTCTCAGTGTGAATGGGTGTGGTTAAACTGCTGTAAGCAATATAGATGCATGTATATATATATATATATGTAGTCATAATTAGAGGTTGTTGGGGTTTTTTTATGTACAGTTGTGTTCGTATAATAATGAATCTGTGTTTCATGAAATTATGGATTTTTTTTGATGATGCTCAAATGACTATGCTCTACAACACATATACACATGCTCACACCAGAGCTGTACAATATAACAATACTATTGCTGCACGCGTTGCATAACTCCTGCCCATGTGCTAATCTTCCTTGTCCCACCACTCACTGACATTGTCAAGTATGCACTGTCAATTATTCGAGCTATGAAAAATCAAGCATTTCATTTCAAGTCCAGTTGAAAGACAGTAGAAATACACTGAAGTACAGTTTAGGTTCTGGTGTTTACAGTAGTTGTAGTCCATTGGGTAGTAAAACTAATTTATAGATATTTGATATTGATATTTGTAAAGAAAATGGCTTGCACAGTACAGAATGGACAAAAGTTGTTTAGTTTGAGGCTGCAAAATCATGTGTAATGCGAGGAATGATACAAGGTTTTATGGTTTGCCTGTTGAAAAACATTTTATCCCAAAAGTGTCTCAGAAGTTGAAAGCACCTCCTGCTGTGCCTACTGCCATTGCAGAAAAGGATCATATTAAATAACACTGAGGCTTGTCTTTAGGAAATAAAGTATTTTGAAGAATGTAACTCCATACATGCACTATGATGCTAATAGTGTCCCCTCATGGCCAATCTTGGTTTGTTGCTGAGAACTGTAATTTCATCCACATTTAAAAAAATAAACATTTTTATTAACACAAAAAAATTTATTTGTGCTACAGAACCTTTATAACTTCCTGCTGAAAATTAGCGCCCCTTTGGGTTCACCACTGAAATATTCCTTCAGACGTAGTGCCCTATGGGGAACAGCATGTTTTATTTGAGACGTGGGCCTGGGGGAAAAGAGAAAGTACATATAAGGACTAGTAGGCCAGTCTATTTTCTCTAACATACGTGTGTCTTCACATATCACATATGTAACAAATCTTATTTATCAATTTATTACCTTCAGAAGCCCCAGTTATTGCCAGCAGTAAATAAGTAAACAAATAAAGCGCAGTTTGAATTTTTTTTTGTAAAATTTGGTTCAAAATAAAAAAAAAACCCAATAACTTATAACCAAAAAAAGTGGTAAGCCTTAATACCCAATTACATATTTGCACTATGTTCTATAGCAAAGGTTTAGGCTTTCCTGGTGAAATTAGATGTTTTGTTGTATTTTGTATCCTCTAATGCACATTTTAATGCACAATTACAGTTTATTTAGAACACACAAATAAAATGAGGCCTGTGCAAAAGTTATTGTTTATTTATTGTCTTTAATTCCATTCCCAACAGGTAAAAATCAGCAAATAAAAAAATGCACTAAAATAAGCTAAAAAAAATGCTATTTTTGAGTTTCATGTACAAAACTTTTTTTCAATTAAGGAAGGTTCATCCAAACTAAAAAATTTATGATGTTTGTTTTATTTTATGAAAAAAATGTGTTAATGAAGAACTGTGGATCACTGATGATTGTGTTTTTTTCTTTTGGATTTTAACTATCATAATCTAATTTTGCATTATCTAATGACAGCTACTACTGTAGTTACACTGTAATTTAACTGGCACTGTCATTGAAAATATAAGATTTTATTTGGCACTTTGGGTAATCAGGGGCCAGCATATGTCCTTTACTGACAAAATGCTGTTAGACTTAAAACTTTGGGTTTGGTCAGGAAGGTTCCGGCTAAAATTGGATTCAGACAAAACATTTAGACCTTATTAAACTTCTACGCACACGTACACCACATTTGTGATCCTTTCATAATTCACCCCATGTCCCAGCCCACCATGGCCAAAGTCAACACACACACAGACACATGCACACACACACGCACACGATAACATTCCCTGCATGCGTTTACATTGCCATGTCCAGGTCAGCATGTCTAAGAGGATACACTGCACATGTGTGTGTACTTACGGCGCTGTGTTTATTATTGCAGCTCAGACTGACAGGTCCAAAAAACATGCAATTCTATAGTATTTTAACCAATACTGTATTGAAAGAAATATACATTTAAAAAGCAACGAAAATATATTAACCTGCCATTTAGAACTACTCATTGCTACACTGTATATTTTCATAAAGGCAATAAAAATAACAAAACCTCAATTAGCCCCCCCCCCAGTATTCAAATCAAATACTTAAATACTTTTTGTTTTTTAATCCAACCAACATTTGTGTTTGTAAGTAGAAGAAGGAGATATTTTATGATCTGAAGTTAATGAAAAGTTATGTCTGTTTTATTTTCTGTTAAGACTGTTTTTTTAGGAAAGATTAATGTGTATTTTACATTTTAGTCAAGTTTTTTTCATTAAAACAAACAGGAAAGTACATAAACCTATGTACCTATGTAAAGTAACTGCATAAATAATAACGATGCAATAAACTACTACACAAAAACTAAGTGTGTAATATATTATGGAATGCATTTTAAAACAGTAGATTTGTATAAACAAAGCTTGCAGGCAAAAAAAAACTTGTATTATAATGAGAGGTTTCATGCTAATATACAAAAATCCAAAACACAAACAAACAAAAAAGAAATATTAGAGCCTGTTTGTAAGACAAGCACAAGCAAATTGTCCTACTGATCAATTCACTCAGTGTCCTCTCAGACCTTAACCCCTAGTCAGTCAAACATGGTGTCTAGTGAAGTTTCCTTACTTAATTTTAGTTTGGACCTAATACAGCTGTCATTGTTTTTAGCTGTGTAATATCCTTTTGGCCACATCACTGAGTCTATTTGTCTGACATGCTTGACTATTTAGGCGAGCAGTTCGCACCACGTTAATGGGTGGGCTATACTTTTTACTTTACAGTCTCATAGCACCCGTGTAAGACTTAAGAAGTAAATTTCAAACACCAAATATGATGTAACTGATGAAGGACAAGGGTAGAAACTGTGTATATTTGACTCTGAGCCAGTATCGCCCCGAACACGACTGCCATTTGTTTTCTCAGCTAAACAGGCAAAGAAGAGAAAACGCAGAGCGCTAATTGAAACAGTTGGGAATATTGCCACCAGTCTGATATAAGCTACATATTACAAACATGTACTCTAAAGAGGAACAGGGAATCTGCTGTTTTTTAAGGTTTGAACTGTTGTATTGCTTCTGAATGTTTTTCTTTGCATTGTTTCATTAAATGCATTTGTCTGAGTTGAATAAAACCAGTTAAAGAACACAGTCGAGTCCAATTTTTATGACCACTTTCTATTTTTGATAGCGGCAGACTGTGGTCTGGGGAATGTTTTTGTGAAATTCTCTGGATCCACGCATCCATATGGAAGGCACCCTCAACTGATTTGGGTATGAATCCATCCTTGCAGAACACATACACTCATACATGCTGATTGTCTTTCCTAGGATCTTCCAGCTATGAGATGCACTGCAGTCAGTATGGCTCCAGACACTTATGACAACTTACCAGGGCACGAGACACATCCAGTCCATCTAGCTGCTGTTACCGACAGCTTGTTACCAAATGATCATAGTTTATGTGACCTTTTAGATGTTAACAAAATTATTTAAAACTGTAGATATTTTAATACAAACTGAGTAGGCATGATACAGTTTCCCTTCAGGTTAAATGGGATTTTCTCCTTACTTCCTGAAAGCGTGTGCAACCGGGCAATGCAATGTATGCAATGTATTTGTGGGTGGACCTTAGAGACATATATACACACTCTTACACTCACAGCTAGACCCTTACCTCCCTCGTTGTCCTTGCCGTCTGCACAGAGGGTTTCCATGGCAACGTCACAGCCAGCCCCCCTCCAGCCGGGCTGGCAGACACAGTGCCATCCGTTCTGATCCAGAGTACACCGACCATTACTGTTGCACAGCCCAGGACAGCCCTCTGCACACACACACATGCTCCGTCAAACACATATGCAGAGAGATGTAGAGATAGAAAGAGAGAAAGATGGACAGAAAGCATGTAAGAATGTGTGGTTTGATTGTGTGTGTGCATGTGTGCAGGATGGGTATACAGTAAACACCAAAAACAATGCATGAAAAAAACGATGCTGGCCACTTTATTAAAAACCCTACCAGACTAGTGCATTTTGTAGGATTACAGTTACAGACTGTAGATGATCTGTTGCTATACAATTTACCAAACCCCATCAAAAACCACAGCATAACTGTTGCACTTATGGGTAAGAAAGTCATTCATTACATTCAAAATTTCATAAAAAATGCTCCCTAGTGGCATGACAGTCTAAGCGTTGGCCCTGTTACTGGGTGATGTCCAGCAAAGCCCCAGCCATCCATGACCAGAAGTAGATGAAAAAGTTTATCTCTCTTTTAAAGAATTAGCAGTTATCATTTTTCTTTCAGTTACTTTTAGCTGTCCAGTGATGTTGCATTAGCAGCAGTTTGAAGTGATGTGATGTCTCAGAGGAAGCTCATGCTAGCCTTCACCCTCCTCTTGGTTCAATCCAGTTTCTTAGACATTTGTGGGTGGACAATGGACAAATCGTTCTTTCTTTCTTTCTCTCTCTTTCTCTCTCTCTCTCTTTCACACACACAAACACATAACCTGAGCTTGACCCTAACCTTTTTTTGTGCTTTAGCAGGCATTCCTTTACAAACTGTATTTCCCATCAGAACAAAAATCTGATACATTTATACCAGCACCAGCACTCACATCTGCTGACAAGATAAACAAGATGGGCTAGATACCTGTATTCTAAGGGTTTCTAATTAAATGGCCAGTATGAGTATTTCATGCAGTGTTTCTATTATTTTGTCCCCCTGTATGTGCACAAATGTGTGCTCTGGAAGGTGTGTGTGTGTACACAGATGAGCGAGTGTGTGTGCAGCTTTCAGTAGAGGCTGCAGTAGAACAAGGTGCACTTGTGATCAATGTGTATGTGTGTGCGTATGCATGTGTGTGTGTGTGTGCGTGTAAAACAAAGAGACAGACAGACCTCCGGACAGTTCATAAAAAGTGGCAGATGAGATCAGAGGTCAAACGTGAACACAGAGTGACACTGGACTCGGCACAGGCCGGGTGAGATGCAAAATAGCTGTAAATTCACATGAATGTAAAGAAAACAAAAAAAATCATCACCATCACCATCACCACCTTCATCATCATCCTCACCATCATAACACCCTCTCAATGAAACCCAAACAGTTTTTTTTTCAAATTAAAAGGATGAAAAAAATAGCAAAAATTCAATCAGAATTTATGTCAAAATAATTGACATTTCCAGGCTCAACCCACAAATGTGTTTTTTCATATGGACTGTTGTGAAGTTGGAAAGTTTTACAGAAAACTGATAAAAATCCCAAACATTTTTTATTTAAAAGTAACCTGACAAAGAAGGCAGCTGTAGACAATATCTCCCTATTTGTAGTTGTCATATCTCTTTGTATGTTGTTAAATGTATTGGGATTTTTCAATGTGCTGTTAATCTTGCCTAAACTGTGAAAGAATGCATTTGCAGGCACAGCATGGATAGGACAATTACTTTGGAATTTCTTGATGAAATAAGCAACTAAATAAGTGAACAAATTTAAGAATTCTTCTGATTTTGCACAATTAAGATGTAAAACAAATAGTAAAAGAAAAAGCAAGAATAAGGTCATGGAACAAGAAAGAAGAGAGAGAGAGGCCTGTGAGTTTTTAGAGCAGCATCCATGTGAAGCTACAGCACACAGAGAGAAAAAAGAGAAAGAGTATAAGAGAATCCCGGCATAAAGTATAGAGAGGAATGGCTGGGTTTGGGGTGTGGGTGGCGCCTCCAGTGCTATACTTTCTGACCAGGGCACATTCTGCTGCACAGTGGGGGAAGGTAGGATAGGTAGCAAGGGGGGCAAAAAGGGGAGGGGGGGCAAAAAGCAGCAGCAGTGGCAGCAGGGACGGCTGGAACAACAGACATCAGGATTCAGGCTACAGGATGCATGAAGACAGAACCCACAGGATTCCCCAAAACAAAAACGTTGCGACACATGTGTGTGTGTATGTGTGCATATGTGTGTGTGTGTGTGTATGTGTGTACGTATCTGCATGTCTACTACATATCAATTGCTCGCTTAGTTTTAGCTAGCAAGTGTCAAGTTTTTTTGTGTTGGTATTCTCTTTTAAATGTCCCTATATTTACACTGACTGCAATAAACAGAGAGGAAAAAAATCATGTTTAGTCCTCTTTGAACTACAGCACCAAAAAATGATATTTTGGCAAGCATATTTTAAGATTATTTGACTAGAGCTAGCCCAAGCATGTTTAGGGTCTGGCCACAGGTCTTTTTATATAGCCACAGGACTCTTTTTACTGCCAAATTATGTAATGTATATGAATTATGGGCTTATGCAGCCATTGAATTGAGAAACTTCTTACTTTGCAAATTTATTAGCAACTATAAGCAAATGTCTTTGCATTTACATGTTGCCAATATAGTAATAAGCTAATTAAACCACTCCTTGCTGAAACTATAATAATGTGTGTGCATGTGTGCATGTGTGTGTGTGTATTTGTGTGTGTATTGTTGACTGGTCAGGACAAACAAACATGATAGGTGATCAAGAAAAGACCACAATCAAGAAACAGTGAGAAGACTGCAACAGAGACACGCTGACGTCGTGCTTCATAGACAGAAAAAAGGGAGGAAGGGGAAAAAGAGAGCAAGAGAGAGAGAAAAAGAGATAAAGAGAGAAAGTAATAGAGGGAGTAGAGTGATTGCTTATAAAACAATCTCCCTGGGTCTGTGGTTTACCTTTAAATCCTATCCTCTCTCCTATCATGGGGGCCGGGAGGAAGGACAATTCAGGAAAGAAAAAGTAGCGAAAACAAACAAACAAACAAAAAACAAAACAAAAACAAAAAGTTCTGAGCACTTGAGTCCGGCATACAGGACATTAGAGAGTGATATACAGGCAGGGGAGGAGAGAGGGAGACAGAAAAGAGCAGGAGGAGGAGAGGCTGGAGACAAACGACAGAAACACTGAGAGAAGACAAGACGCTTGGGCTTTTAGGACAGAAGGACGGCTGCAGAAAGATTCGGATGTGTGCATTTAAATATATACACACATATACACATACATATTTACATATATATTTAAAAATGGTCACAATTTAAACCAACATATCAAAGCACACAAACAGCAAACTCATATTAAAGGAGTACTGCACATATTATAAAGAAAACATTTAGCATAAAAAGAGAAACTAAGTTTGCCAACAAAAGAAGAATCATTCTCAAAATGTTAATTTTTAAAACTCTCAAATTGCCAATGTTTGTTTATGCCACTGTATGGGAGGAATGTGGTATTTTGCCGCTCCTTTACTATTTAATGTGAAATGTCTGTTCAGTAACGCTAATCACAATGCACAATGAATGCTTTTGTACTGTATGTACAACACCAGGACTCACTTGGTTGAAAGAACGTTTTTCACAGTCTTTTTGAAGGAAATGTTTCTACATTTCAGCACAATTCAATTGTTGAGCCAAGCCATTCCAAATGGTTGAAAAATACTTACCAATGTACCATGGTGTTGATAGGAACCAAAAGCCATTTACAGCCATTTTATTTACTATTTAAAACAAGCAGTGAACTTACAGGTGTTTTCTGAGTTGTTGTCTGTCGCGTTAAGAGTAATATTATAATGTTTCATAACACCGTGCATGTACCTTTCTAAACAGAATTTAAAAAATACTTGTTTTTAGGCCAAAACTACCATAAAACAATGTGTCAGGCATCATATGGCATATCCACATAACAGTCCTCTGTTACGTAGCTTTTTGAGACATTAAATGTTTCAGACATCTGGCTCCTATTACCACACATAGCTGGTAAAAATTTGTATAAATTTGTATTTATAGCTGAATAGGTGGTTATGAAACTGATATGTGGGTAAAATACACAAGTACCTTCAAATAAAACATCTTAAGTAAAAGTACAAAAGTATATGGTCAAAAAACTACACAAGTACTGAGCAACCTAAAGAACTGCAGTGAAATTTATTAGTAAATCTATCAGTACAAGGACTGAGGTGTGTATTGCTGAATTTTTACATTTTTCTATTGTTCTGGTTCCAAAGTCAGGGATATGATCAATCGCAAAGCAGTAAATATGTTGAATATATTTATATGTCTGTTAAATATGAGTGAGTGAGTTACAAACTAAATCCATAAGGTCCTTTAAATCATATCATTACCAGATACTCCCACTGGGCACTTTCTATACTAATTGTCCATTTTATCAGCTGTAGATGTAGATGCATTAGTTCTACAATTACAGACTGCAGAACATCTTTTTTTTGCATACTTTGTTAGTGCCCTTTTACCCCGTTCTTTAATGATTGCAGAGCATTATTTGGGTGATGAGAATTAGAAGGACTACAGTCTATAATTGTAGAATTACAATTGCATCTATATGGTAAGGTGAAAATACACCTTGTCACTGCACTCACATATTTTAAGTGGTTGGTGGGTGTATAACAACACTTCTTAATCAGATCCTTTGACTGGACTTAATTGTTCAAAGTTTTAATTAATAGTACTTAATGGTTTTGTTGCCTTTACTTAATTAGTGTCAGTATATATGTGCAAACCTTCGACCTGCGACCTGCACTACAACTGTTTACAAATCTCAATAGGAATTTGAGTACTGGTGTGTTCTACTCTTCAAGTGAATTGTTTCAGCAAATTTCCAAAACCAAATGCTTACGCCTTTCGAGCAGTTTGAGAGGGGTGTTGGGGACGGACACCCTGCTCAGCAAATTGGAGACATTTGCCAAGGAGAAATGCTAAGGGCATGGCATTGGATTTCTGACAGCCAAAAAAGAGAAGCAAATAAAGAATGACAGTAATTCTAGAACAGATATACGCAAGGGAGAGAGAAAGAGAAGAGGTTATTAATGTGCAATTAAAATGTCATAAAAGAGCTGAACTGGGACACCAATGCACAGAAAGGGGTCAGAAGCAAGGAAGAAAAGACACCGTACCTTGGACATATGTTTCCGGGTGAGCTTCAGAGAAAAAGAATTAAAAAAGGAGAGGAAAAAGAAGAGAAAGAAGAGAGCAGCAGTTTAAAAAGAAGACAAAGATGTTAAGCTTATACATGACCGGGGCTAACAGTGTTCATACATTACATATACGCAACAGACAGGGAGTCATAAAATGAGGCGTAAATAAAGCAAAGACAACAACTCTGCTGGGAAGCCACCAGTGTGTCCCAGTTTAAAATGTTACAAATTCTGTTGTATGCAGGGAATTAGCTTCTAATATGGTGATTTATTTAAAAAACAGAAAGTTTGAAAAAAAAAAGTGGCTGACATATCACGTCACGTTTTTGCATGTTACTCTTCTTCTTACATGCAAAGCACAGTTTATAGCAACACAGAAGGTGCACTGTAACTGTATTATAATAACACTGTAAGTCAAAATTAATTGTATTGGATTAGGATGCATGGAGCTTGTCATACTGAACATTGTGAATTGATCAACTGTGAGCGTCACAGAATCTTATTTCTAACATTAAAACAAAAATGAAAATGACAACCAGCACTTAAAATGGAAAATGGATCCACCAAGACAAGCTATCCAAGCTCAGCATCATTTGCTGTTCTGGAGATTACCATGCATGTAACATGCCTATGAAAAAGTTATATTATTTTTCATAATGCTTATAGTTTCTTCTGCAAAAACAACACATGAATGCTGTTCATGGATTTTCCCCAAAGGTTTTGTGATTTCACTGAAAAAAGCCACTGTAAGAGGTTAGAGGGGCAAAAATGGCTGTAATTCTGAAACATTTTAGTTCCTCAAAAAGGTTCTGGCGCCTCTTTCCACAGTTCTGGAACTCTTTGTTTTCTCAAAAAGATGCAGAACCTATGGAAAATTCCTTAGTTTCTCAAAAAGCTCTGCAAATTCTGCTTTCACACTTACTTGCACTTACAGCTCATATTTGCGGTAAGTTTCATTTCTGCATACGTAAAAATCCACAAAACCTTGATGGAAAGGTGTTCATAGTTCTGAAACCGTGGTGGAATGTGCCTATTACTTCATAACATAGATGGAAACGCACAAATCAACTCTATAACCTTGGTGAGAACATTCTGTAACCTCACTGGAAACGTGCCTAGAGTTCTTTGTGGAAATGTGCCCAGTGATTGCACTGGCATGACCTGAATTGTCTCAAATCCATAGCAGCATTGACACAGCATCTTATATGGTTTAGTTAGATTATCCAGTGATTTGTTTTGTAGTGCTCCCTTGAAATAAAGCAAAGACAGGTTCTTTCAAACCCATTGAAAACAGTTACTAAATATCAGTCAGCAACATATGTACATCTGTGCAGCGCTTTTTGACTCCCAGTGTTATCTAAATGAAGAAAATAGTACAAAAAAGCAGGTGCATTGAGTTAATTTTTAGAATTGAGACTGGAGCCCCAACAGTTTATAATGCTCTGATTGGCATGCTCTACATGAATGCTGCTAATTATCCCAAGTGTGACAGGATATATAACTGTAACCCTGAATAGAGAGAGGCTTTGTTTGCATGCCTTTTCACATATAATCACATCAGGGCCAATGCTTCTGGGGTTACTTGCATATGAGAAAAATAACAGATGTCCCTGAATGAAAATGTGTGTGTGGAGGATTATATAGGGATAAATGTCAGATGCACAGCATGCGTATGCAGTAAAGTGTCCTCCACTTGGCTAAATGAATTCTGACAGCATGTTGGGGGGTGTCTAGCACCCACTGTCATAATATTACCCAGGCAAAGTCAAATCAAATCTATGGGAAAAAGGTCCCCTTTGGTTTCCTCACACAAAGCACTGCTGTGACAAGCTTTCATTATTCAGGTGAGCTTTGAAAAAAAAAGAAAAACACGTAGTGCACGAACAGGAGGTGTGTGTGGGTGTGAGCTGGGACTGAAAGTCTCTTGCTGAGTGTGTGTGTGTGTGGCTTTTGTGTACTAGTGATGTATATGAAATATATATATGTGTGTAATACTGATGTGTATAATGTGGTAAAGTGTGTGGCACCAATATGCACAGAGGTAGTTTTTGTGTGTACACCAGTGCAGTTTATACAACAGTTAGTACTGATGACACATTCTGATCTGATTGATTAAGAACATACTGATATACATACTGACATACTGATATTACTAATAACATGCTTTTTCACAATGGCTATGACTGATTAAAACCCTACTTCCATAATGGTATTACACTATAAAAAAACTAAACTATGTAAGTCCTCTATAAGTCAATTCACACTTACGTTACTATGTGTTTTTTTGAATGATTAGCAGCAGGCAGTAAACATGTTTGTTTACTTTGTTAAAAACAAAGATTATCAAGAGAGTCTGGTAAGTTTCATCTTCAATGGCTCAGCCACCACCATTAACACAGAGTGCTTTTAATTGTAGTGTGATAACAACTTGCAGTGCACTTTGGTCCACATTCAGCTACTACAGTGATCCATGGTAAACACTAGAAATTACAAGTGCATTGTTGGAGAACGTAGTGCCCTCAAAATAAAACAAAGTTTCACTAACTGGAGATAAATCACTTTCATTTGCTTTCATTTGGAAAAGCTGAGCTTAACCTGGTGTTGTGTCTTTAGAGATTTTAGGCTTCTTCCACAATGCAAAACATTACTACTATGTGAGGAAGGAACTGCCCATATTAAAACACATTTGAAACAATGTTTGGGGCTTTATTGGTTTGTACCTGAAGAACTTTAAGTGATTCAATTGCACATTTCATATGTACTGAGTCCAACTGAACAGTACGCTGAACTGCACCTTGGCATGGCAAAGAGCAATCGCACTAGTTAAACTAACTTAGATGCTCATCTTAGGTGAAGGGCTAAGGGTACTATGTCTAGTAAGCAGCATTTCTGAGATCTGCAGGATTTCTGCTGTCTATCAGCAGCAACCATATTAGACACAGTCATACACACATGCAGACACTCCTGCTCTAAGCCAACTACTCCCTAATGCAAAACAATTTGCAATTTGCTCCTTAACACTCACAGCCCTCATGAAGACAGACAGAGAGACAGAGAGACAGAGGGGGAGAGAGAGAGAGAGAGAGAGAGAGAGAGAGAGAGAGAGAGAGAGAGAGAGAGAGAGAGAGAGAGAGAGAAACAGAGAGCGAAACAGAGAGAGAGATGAATAATGTTTCAGTCCATAATATTTTATAATGTTTTAAAATGAAAGTAATCTGGAAACAATTATACCATACTCGTTAACCCAGGTTAATCACCAACACCACATGACAGGATGAGAGAGAGAGAGAGAGAGAGAGAGAGAGAGATTGAGAGAGAGAGAATCTTGTTTACATTACATCACTGTAATTACTATGTACAATCATATGTACAAGCGTACAATCGCGCTTCGACTAATCAAGCAATGTGATGTTTTTTATTTTTGCACTGCAGCTCTGAGGTAATGTAGCTAACACATAATAGAAACTTGTCAGAAACCATATGAGGAAGTCTATTTATGATTACCTATCAACTCAACATGGTTAATGACGTGTGTGATGATTTAAGGGGTAACATTGTCTATGTTATTTGAGTACTGGATATGAAATATATTTTTGTGTTGCCTACTGTGCAGAATGCTTGGAGTGCTCCAAAAAACTAAGTAGCCTACATTATGTATGACATAAAAAGCAGCTTCTTTTTAAATGATCATGTTTTTAAAGGATGCTAGTTAATAGTAGGCCACTTTCTAACAGCGCATGAAATGCCATTTAGGCCAGCTAGCACAGCTGATTGACGAATGAATTGAATTACCAAAAACATTGATTAACCTACTTGTTTAGTCAAGTCTTTCGATAATTAGATTAAAGAACACAAAAAATAAAAATATGTTCCTTATACTGAGTATGTCTTGTTTATTTTTTGTGTAGGTTAATGGTAAGTATATTTAAAGTAAAATAAGTTAAAGTTATATTTAACTCCAAACCTAGTCATATACTTGAAATGGCAAAAATAAAATAAAAAGTAGTAAGCTCTAAAGTATTATAAGGTATAAAGTATTATGCTATGGTCACTTAAAGAAAACTTACTCTCAGTTTAAAACGTCTAAACTAACAGTTTACTGTGAGCATACTAATAGGGTCCCTTCCTTAAATAAATGGGACAGTAGAATATAACCTGTAAGCTAAGGGCTATATGGTGTACTAGAATAAACTACTAAACTAAGTTTACTTTTAATGTAGTTGAAGTACAAAAGATAAACTAGTCCAGATGTAGAACCTGTGCAGTTTCTAAAGCTTTTACCATTCAGACTCTCTTAGTTCTATTTTAAATTTGTAAATACTGTAAAATACTGTAAATACTGTTTGACCAGAGGTGGATAGGTCTCCCCTTGTCTTGGTTCATCCCAAGGTTTCTTCCTCCAGTTTGAGGGAGTTTTTCCTTGCCACTGTCGCCTCTGGCTTGCTCATAGGAGGAGAAATGTTGTGACTTCATGTTTTCATGTTTTCAAACTTCTCTAAAGCTGCTTTGTGACAACATTGTTGTAAAAGTGCTAAATAAATAAACTTGACTTTACTTAAGGTTGCTTAATAAATTTAACTTGATTTACACTTATGCTGGTGCAACTTATTCTTGGTCACTCCTAAGAGATCTAATTGTCTGAATGTTTATAAGCCGAGCTAAACGACTGTTCATCCCATGTGGTGTTGCTGCTACTTCATCTCTGCTTGCCTGCATTCTGGAACAGTTTACCTACTGAGGAGCTTCCTACTGTCCAATGCTGTGTAGAAAGCTTCACCTGCACTGGCTCTTCTGAAAAGCCTGCTGAATGAGCAGGCTCAAAGGATTTAGTCACAGACATTGTTTTACCTGCCTCACAGACTGATCAGTCATCTGTTTTCATAGTTTTTGCAGTTTGCATGATGGTAATTGGTATGGTAAAAGCTTCCATTGCTTGTTATCTGCACTAGCCTTGCAGCAGTAAAAGAGGAAAACTTCTGATTCAATCACAGTAGTACTTGTCACTCTAATGATGTTAAAATGGCAAATTCTGCTTAATAACATTCAGAGGATCACAGCCTATAAGCAAGGAAGATTTCACAAATGCACACAGTGACACACACACAATTTTACACCCAGAAGCTCATATTTTTTCTCCCAGCGAGATCTTTATCTCTGAAAGGGTGATTCATTAATTAATGATCAGGCAGTAGGAAATTATAGCTTTTTTAATAGCTTTTGACTGTTGGGGCTGTTTTGGCCCGAGATGTATAATTGAGATGCAATTTGAAGACACGGAGGATTCACACTGTCAGAAACTGTGTGTATGTGTGTGTAGACGTTTGAAATATTTTAATGTCAGATTTCTGCTATTTCCTTTCAGCTTAATGGCAAACTGCATGTAAGTGTGAATGTACTTGTCAGAACGTGTCAAATCTGCCTACTAGAATTACTCAGCGGGTATCTAAGTTTATGAGTGTATATGTGTCCATGTGTATAGCTATGACAATGTGTTGTTTTGTGCCACAAGAAATTCAGATCAGTGCCTGTACTTTTCACAGTTTAAAAACCAGGCTATCAACCGATTTATGTATTGGTTTGTCATTTAGACAGTCTACATCTAAAGAACACACAAAATTCTCGAAAGTGTGCAAATACTGTAGGACATTTTTATATACACTAGCGATCAAACATTCACTTTGCAGTTTACTGATCATTTCTAGTTAATACTAATAAATGTATTAATATATAATTTCCAGAGTTTCCTTCAGGGATGAATATAGTAGGGATGAATACAGTATATCCAACACCCATCCAGTTATCCAACCAACCACCTATACACCATGTATGCATGCATCCATCCATTTGCTTATTCACGGTGGTCAGTGAAAGTGCGTTGAATGCTGACATGTTGATACTTTTGAAGGCAGAGTGTTTCAATTAACAAGAAAAAAATGCCAATGATACAATAAGTCATTTCTGACAAATGTGAAGTGAAAAACAGAGAGCTACAAAGTGGACAGCGTGTGTAAGTGACTAACGCTCCATGTGTTTCTGTAGCAAAACACTTCAAACCTGTTGGAGCAAAACACACAAATGAGTGTGTTCGGTCATAGGACTGCTTATTATTGGCGCTGTGTCTGATGTAAAGCTAAAATAAGACTGCAAGACTATGGCCAACCAACAAAACTCACTCTGCCCCTGATAAGAACATGTTTTTTTTCAATTTTATATTTTCAATAATGTAAAAAAAATCTAGTGCAGATAAATGTAGGAAAGAGAAAGCTGTATCAACATCAGAAATAGATTAATATTAGTATCCAAGAATGTATGAAGAATTAGTATAAAGAAATAAAGACATTTAAATCATGAATAATGTTATTATTAGAATTGAATGTAACTTTTAATGAAAGTAATATTCAATAAAAATGTCATAAAAACAAGAATCTCTTATTTGTTAAAGCTCTTGAACCTTTATTTAACTGATGAACTTTTTTCTTTTTGGCTGACCAACTTCATTGTATTTTGTAAAAGTTGGGGCAAGGCAAGATAAGAATGAAAGGTTTATCTTTAAGGATCTTTAAGTTTACACAATATTTATACTGTTTCCACAATAAGCAAATAAATGGGTAACATTGCTTACCACTTTGTTGCAAACTATGAGTGAATTGTTAAACAGTTTTAAAAGAACACAATGTCATTAGTGACTTGCGTATGTGTGAGAGTGACATTAACACACAGTATTTGGATTAGAGACACACATTACTGAAAACCATGGAAAATAATTTCTTTATATGTTTTCTCAGCTAAATCAAGGTACAAGAGAATGAACAAACTAGAGACACTTCAAACACTGCACTGTGTAACACTGTGTAACTATTTGTGAAACAAAACAAAACAAAAAACTTGTTCTGAGTGATAGTCACGGCCTGTGAGTGTGTCTGTGTATGTGCGTAAGAGACAGACAGAGAGAGAGAGAGAGAGAGAGAGAGAGAGAGAGTAAAATGGATGATGATGCAAGTGTGTGGCAGTGTGGGGGAGATGTGAAAGTGGACAAACTGTGAAGGAGTGTGTGGGTGTGAGAGGACAGGCAAGGTCACACACACACACAAACACACACACACACACACACACTCACAACAAAGCTCCTTACATCAGCCTGACAAAGATGATGTATTAGGTATCATAATTCTTACCCTCTATCCCCCCCCCCACCCCCCCCCCCCCCCACCCCCACCCCCCAAACCACACACACACACTCTTCAGGTACTTAAAGACAGAGTAGTGCTGTAACCTTGACTAAAAGTCACAATCCCAATCTATATTATTAGTCCCAAAAGTTTGAAGTGGTAAAGATAGCAACATACTGTACTAATTTCAGCGAGTCAAAAAAAGTCTTATATATACAGCAGAAAATGTTATATAGGTTTGGCTAGCATATAAACCTATTAGACTTTATATTTAGACTATGAGCTATAAAGATAAAAGTTACAATATAATGTGGTAAGGCAATTTTATGGTATTACCCAAGATTAGGACTGCCCAGTTACAGGATAGAGGATAACAATATGGTGAAATATATTGGTCATTTGTTAGTCATTGGAGCATTATTAGAAAACATTTTTAAAAACATCTTGTTAACAAGATGAACTTTATCAGAAAGACACCAGAGCTATGTTTCTAGGGGCTTGAAAAAATTTTAATCTGTTATGAAAAATCTGACAATCAGACAAAATGAATGCAGTTTAAAATGTTTTAAATCCAGGCAGCAGATATGAACGCTGAACATTTTTTTCTCTCTAATTGCTGACTACAATCACTCAGCACACACTCTTGCCAATTATGAACAGGTGAATAAAATCAGGGTAAATGTTGTGTAGTAAAACCTTTGTTATAACACGCCCTGTTTGATAAGAGCAGCTGTTTGATATGCTCATAAAAAGTTTGGTTTGAGTGAGGCAACATTTTCAGAGTGTGCAGTTTATATGTGATCATTTTAAACCAATTGTTTTGGTTCTGTGGTTTTTGTGATCATTTATGTGTTATTGTCCTCAGGATTGCCTGACCAGAGGATTTGAGGTTTTGGACTGCTGATTTCTATCAGTTGTGAAAACTCACGGCTGGAGCAGAAATGCCAGCTTTGACACTCTGCAAAGGTCAGTGCGCTTGGTCTGAGAGTGGACAGTACAGGGCCAGCACTTAGATAGTCCTCTATTGTTCCATTAGCAGATAGAGAGATGGAAAAATAAGGAAGAAAAAGGAGAACATGCAGAGAAGGAGTTCATTATAGGCCACTCCAAAGCCCATTCACTCTAAAGCCAAAGACTCAGACTGCAGTTCTGAAGTGTATAATTAGGAAAGAATTTTGTGTGTCTGTATGAGTAGCTTTATATATGCACACGAATGAGTGGTATCTGTGGTTTGTCAGTGCATGCTATTTTGTATTTACATATGTATGAAAATGTACATGCCAGAGTGAATATGTATATGTGTATATATATTTATGGGTGGGTGTCTTACCAACTGTGCAGTGTTCTCCAGTCCAGCCCTGATGACACTCACACTTTCCGTCCTTGCAGATTCCATGTTCAGTGCAGCGGGGATGACAGGCTTTCACGTCACAGACTGACCCTGTCCAGCCCTCTTCACAGCGACAGCTTCCACCCATACAAACACCATGAGAGCCACAGTCCACTGCACAGACCTCTGCACAAACACACAAATGCAAAAGAGAGATTATTAGATTATATTTTCAGATAAATAATTATCAAAACATGACATGCGCATAGTGTCAGAATGTGGAGCTTTACTTAAATCCTACAAAATTATTTACACATAAGTTCTTACGCAAAAAGAATATGCCCCATATGTTTCTTTCTATATGTAATACCTTTATATAATCCTATATATAAATACTTTATAACATTATGTATAACATAAAATAAATATCTACACAGACTCCTCTTCATTTATTTCCAGTCAAAATGATTATGATTATGAAGTACAAGCTCAGCTACACTAAACCAAACCCTAATACTAACATTAAACATGGGGCTTTTAGGTCATATTTTTAGAAATTCAGGTACAATCTCATATGAACAAAAATAAGTCTGTTCTATGACTAAACATGGGCCCACACACACAAACATGTCACACTCAAGAGGCAAAAGGTTGCATTTCTCAAAACCATCATGTCTAACATACCGACCCATAAAGATAGAGAGAGAAATCAGAAAACGCTGGACTACTGCTGTGTGTACAGGTTGAGAGGGTAGCCTGTCTGGATACTCTTCACGCACCCCACAAAGACTGACAGCTCTGACCCCAGAGTGTGAGTAGTGATGTGCAGAAGGAGGAGGTGTGGCTGGCTGAGGTGTGTTTTGGCACCGCTATGTGTGTGCGCGTGTGATCAGAATTTGTGGATGAACGGACTGACGTGCTGAACTTTCTGCACAGTGTGTGTAGACGTATAATCTACACACAAAATCTGAATATTAGCCAGACAAGTGACGACATACATGGGTGGAAAACAATACTGAACAGACAGAAGGTGCTGCAGCTGATTATTTCCTAAGCTCTTGTCCTTGCTAATGTGTTCTGTCTCTGAACTCTTACAATACAAAAATGCTTGACATACTCCATATTGTGACAGAGTTTTCTTCTCTTGAACAGAGCTGATGGAAACACCTTCACATTATGTATTTGTAATTATTTATTGAAATTTAATTTGACAGCTGGCTGGAAAGATGGTCTCTCTCTTCTATGTATCCATCCTCATACCTTTTCTTTTTTTGTCATTATCCTGTTTCTCATAACTTTCTTGCCTCTGCCCTCTGTTGCTTTCTCTTTTTCTTTCTTGCTCCCTTTCACAAGTTCTCTTTTATCTGTCTGTCTCTTCTCTTCCTTTCCTTCTATCACTTTCCTTCTATCAGTCTTTTTACTTTCCTGTTTCTTGTCTCTTCTCTATGTGTTTATTCTCTTTTTCTAAGTCATATGGTGATACAGGAATTTTATTACAGCATTCCACTATAGGTAATTAATACAGGAACAGAGACTGATCAACAGAGACATCACATGATGAGATATATATATATATATATATATATATATATATATATATATATATATATATATATATATATATATATATATATAGAGAGAGAGAGAGAGAGAGAGAGAGGAGAGAATGAGAAAGAGAGAGAGAAAGAAAGAGAGACAGATGAAGCAAACAAGAAAACAAGAATAAGGATAAAGGCAAAATGAGAGACAGGAGAAGAAGAAAGACAGAAGGTCTCAGAGGGCTAGAGAGATAGAGAGCAAGTGATAGAAAGAGAGTTAGCTGTAGGAGGGCTCAGGGGTGAAATAGAGTTTTCATTAGGCTCCGTTAGATGCTGGGAGAATGATGTCCCATAACTAACAGGCAGCCATGGGTGAGCCTTAAAACAGCAGGAGCCCAATACTGCTCTTATTACTGCCATTACACACTCTCTCACACCACACACACAGGCGCACAGTACTTGAGTGGTTCATGAAATCGAAGTGCAATAGAAGACAATCACCTGGCCACTTTATTAGAAACCCAAACTTACTACCTTGTACACTGTTACCAAGTTTTAGTTAGCCACACTATAGTTCCGTTTCTGACCACAGAAATACATTTGGCTACATATTAGCATATACAGTAGACCTATAAGGTAGGTACTTCTAACGAAGTGGGCAGTGAATGGAAGCACAAGGAGGGTGTTTCTAATAAAGTGGAAGGAATAACATAGACAACATAGAGAAAAGTAGGAATAGATAACACAGAGAAAGAAAAAAACAATACATTACCAACTGAACAGTCTGGTCCAGTCCAGTTTGCATCACAGCTGCAGATGGCGCTCTCAGGCTGAAAGGTGCCATGGCCAGAACACTGGTCTGGACACATGGTCTTCAACACCTCACAGCTGGAGCCTGACCAACCCGGATTACAATGGCATTCGCCGTGGATACACACTCCATGAGATGAACATGAAGAGTCCAGACAGTCCACTGCAGGTGTGTTTACAGTGAGTGAGAGAGAGAGAGAGACAGAAATAGTGAGAGAAAGAGAACAGACATTAAAAGACTGTATTTTAGGTTGATGTTTTTTTTAAGCCTTAGAACGTTCATGCCCCCTTTGTATTGTAAATTTTAATTACTGTTCATATCTAATTAAAAAAAAACAAAACATTCTCCATCAGCACCATGACCTTTACCTTTTTTACCCACATTATCTTTTTTTATTATTATATTCCTGTGCACCAGCAGGCAAATTTGCAAAAGGCCTGCTTGAGTCTGAACCTTAAAGACAGATTCATGCCCGCTCTCTTTCTTTTTTTTTATTTTCATTAGACTGTCCCACTTCCACCACACTCGCACACTCTGTAAGTCTATGTGTGAAGGGTAGATGTACATTTGTCTTTTCTGCTCAATACACATTTACAGTGGATATAACACATGCTACAAAACTTTAGGTTTATTTCTCAGTTATTTTTATTATTATTTAGGAACTATTAGTAAAGCAGTTGTGATCCTTTAGTTATACAATTACACAGTTGTTAAATAAACCCATAGCAGATACAGAATCATTTCAAGTAGATGCTAAATAATTAATAGTTGTTGGAATTATTTGTAGTAGTCACAGAATATTTTACGGTACTGAACAATTCATAGAAAATACTATAAGCATTGTAGACACTGAATAATCCACAGCACTTGAATAATTCGCCTTTATGTTAATAATGGAAAATTAGGTCTAAGGATTAAGGGTTTAATTAATCATTATGGGAATATGGGACTACAACATCTACTCCATTCTATCTTCTTCAAAAGCAGAGTGCAAAGTGTGTGCATATGTGTTTGTGTATGTGTGTGTGTGTGTGTGTGTGTCAAGCATGTGTATAAGTGTGTGAGTGTTTGTGTGCAGCATGTGTGTGCAGCATGACCATTGACCAGCTCCAATTTCATCATGGCAGAAAAATACAAATTTAATAACATAAGCCTCCTCTTAACTTACAATGTGTATATGTACCCAGATAAAGGGCTGCACAAGTTATGGAAAAAACCCTACCAATATAGATCTAGACCAATATAGATCACATGGCATACAGCTATGCCAAGTGTGAAGCTATTTCTGCTAATCACATATTACACACTACTAAAAATATTTTTTACTGCATTTATGTTTATTTGCATTAACTCTAATGTAATTTTGTGTTTTTACATACAAGTAAAGACTAATAAATGGCAAGATAAATAGTTTACACAAATAGCTATGGCAATGTTCTTACAGATGCTTAATAATTCACATTTAATTGTATTAGCCTCTCCGCCCCTTTTAGCCTGCCCCCTTGTGTGTGTGTGTTAGTAATGGTTAGATGTACTAATACAATACTGGTTATACATGCTAATATAAGAGCTAAGCGTTGAGCCAATTTTGCTCATTGTGAAACATAGTTTTAACAAAAGTCTTTCTATGTGTATTGTTGAGAGCAACAAGCACAAATGCTGCAAATGTAGCTACATGTGATCTGCCAGTCGGTTATCCTAATGTACAAGCTATGTGTGAAACTAATTCAGCTAATCAAGTTCATGAGGTAAAATCAATTCTGATTCGCCCCTTTTTCCTTGTGTTCTGGAAGTTGCTGACGGAGGCCGCTGTATCAATGGGGGAGTTCAACATAATTATGTGCTCTGTGAAGCAGAGAACAGCAATTGTTTCTGCAATAGTGAACTATTAACTTGTGGATAATGATTATTGCAAGGACAGAGAGAGATCAAAGCAGTGCAAAGAGAGAGAGAGAGAGAAGAAGAATGAAAGAAAGAGAAGAGGGCCTTTGATGGCTATAGATGTTTAGAGTCCTCATTAAGAAAGAGGTGAGGGGGGGGAAGCACAGTAGCAAAGATCATATTTCTCTCTCTTTCTCTCCCTCTCTCTTTTAGAGTGATTGTCAGACCATGTCCTTGCAGATAGAGCCAGAAAGCTTTCCAACAAGAATCCTCTTTCTGTGAGAAAAATCAATGGCTCTTCTGACCCGATGGTAATCAGGGAGTGTGTTTATGACACATTATCACACCATCTTTGATGCTGTAATGAAACAGGGTCTTAATGGAGATGCTGCTGATGACAGACAAATTTCCTTAAATGATATACAGAAACTGGCAAGACTTGATAAATCACCAATCACCATATAAAAAAACCTTTACTCTACAGATCTAAAACTATGATCCAAAATATATAACTTTTACTTAAAATCTGAGTCATAGTTTCATATTTTCAGTGATACATATGTGTTAAGTGATGAATCGTGAAAACCCAATGCTATGGATTTGAAAGGATGTGAGAAAAGCCAAAATGAGAAAAGAGAATATGACAATTCGCATTAAGACATCAAAATTGGACATCTATGACACAGAGTAATGTTTTTAGAACTGATCAGTTTAAATTTGTAAGTGAAATCACCTGGATCATTGGAAGCATTTTTGGATGTGTAAAAAATATATCCTATTCTCTTGAAAAAAGAATAGAAGCTGTAAAAGTGGATAAGATACAGCAGTGCTAAAGGAGTTTTTAAACATTGTGCAAACTTTCTGTCCACTCTATTAGACACTCCTGTCTTGCTGCTCCACATAGTCAGAGTCGATAGCTCAACTGTAGATGCAGTTTGTGTTGCTGTGCCCTTAAAATAACTCAACACAGGCATTAATGTCTAAACTGCTGGCAAAACAAAAGTGAGTACACCCTTAAGTGAAAATGCCAAAATTGTGCCCAAAGTGTGTGGCCACCATTATTTTCCAGTACTGCCTTAACTATTTTGGGCATGGAGTTCACTAGAGCTTTACAGGTTGCCACTAGAATCCTCTTCCACTCCTCCATGATGACACTGGAGCTCCCCACAGCCAGCAGCACACATGCAGCCCCAAATCATGACACTCCCACCACCATGCTTGACTGTAGGCATGACACACTTGTCTTTGTACTTTGTACCTATTTGCCACCACACGCTTGACACCATCTGAACCAAATAATTTTTTCTTGGTCTCATGAGACCACAGGACATTGTTCCAGTAATCAATTTCCTTAGTCTGATTGTCTTCAGCAAACAGTTTGCTTTCTTGTGCGTCCTCTTTAGAAGAGGCTTTTTTCAGCCTTTTCTAAAGACAGCCATGCAGACTAATTTGATACAGTGGCCAGTGTATGGTCTGAGCAGTGACAGGCTGACCTCCTATCCCTTTAACCTCTGCAGCAATGCTGGCAGCACTCATACGTCTATTTTCAACCTCTGAATATAACCCTGAGAATGTTGCACTCAACCTCTTTGGTCAACCATGGCAAGGCCTGTTCTGAGTGGAACCTGTTCTGTTAAACCGCTGTATGATCTTGGCTCAGTTTCAGGGTGTTAGCAATCTTCTTATAGCCTAGGTCATGTTTAGCAATTAGAGCAAAATTTATTTTTTTCAGACCCTCAGAGAGTTGTTTGCTATGAGGTGCCATGGTAAACTTCCAGTGAACAGTATGACGAGTTATACGAGCTGTACACTGACTATTTTACACTGTATCACGATGTCATATCTTCAGTGTTTCTACAGACTTTTAACTTAAATAGATTGTAATTGTAGAATGACAAAGTAAATGATCCCTTTGGGATTGTCAGGGTTCCTGCATTGATTACTAAAATTGTCCATTATCACAATTATAAAATCCATTTCCCAGAAAAGTTGTAATACTGTGCAAAATGTATATAAAACAGTTTGTAATGACTTACAAATAAATTTGAAATGAAAAAAGGAATTGCTTTTAAAAATGATATGCCCATTTTGGAAACATTATGGAAACAAAATATATCCAAGGAGACCCTGAACTGTTGAGCAGAAATTCTATGTCAAGGAACAAGATAACATTTCATTTTCAAAACTACTGCAACTGGTCTTTGTCTTCCATATAGATTAGTTCCCCACCACTTACAAAGTGCTGTTAAAAATTCAAATGGTTATATGTTTAAAAACAACTATATTTTTTCAGTTACATTTTAACATTGATATTATATTTTTAATATTTCTATTAAATATGTAATTTTACATTGCTATGGCATTTTTACATCACTGTACTTTGCTTGCCGTCCAACTTTGTTGGAAATGAGTTTGAAGAAAACACAATCGATGTAAACTTATAACACACAAATAATGCACTTCATGTCTTTTACTGAGCACATTGTGTAATCATCCATAGTGCAAGGTGAAACTTTGATTTCAACCGATCCTTATTAAGCATAAAATCATGTCCACCAAACATTTGCTGTATCCACAATTAGATTTAAATGTTTCAAAAAGAGGAATACTTGGCCATTTAATGCTTCAAATATGTTTAAGTTAATTAATATTTGTAAGATGGCTTGCTTGCACAGTCCTATTTAGGTTATATCACAACATCTTAACAGGGTTAGTATCAGTCCAGTTCATTTGTGCAAAAAAAATTCTAATTAAAACACAGTTTGCCAGCAGTGGAGCTAAACACTTTAAACATCTGGGGCTTAGCCCAAATGTCCATGACTATACCCATGTGCTACCTTCAATCTACTCATTTTGTTTTCTTTTTTCCTTATCTTAACTTCTCTCTTTCTCTTTTAATCACAGTCTGGAATGACAAAACTACAAAGTGCTCCTACATCATAAGCAGAGCTGATAAAATGGACAAGGTTGTGTACCTGCAGTTTTCTTACAAGAATACCTGCATAATGGTTAAGTGCATTCAAGACAGGCTTCAGGATTCTGCTTTTAAATGCATATGTAATTAAATATACACATGGTATTATTTAATAATATTGATAATATATGATAATATTCACAAAAACTATATTTTCAGTTTACTAGCAGGGTTGTGCAGAGGTGCTGCACTTAGTGTGATGTATGATGTATAAACAGAATGATTATTTACATTTAGGCATTTTAGTATTACATAAATACTAAATGTTTGGCATTTTAGTATTACATAAAGTTAATCAAATTGTATAATCTAAGTGTGTTTAACCTAGTTTCAACACAGTAACTACAGCTATCTTGTGACCTAACCGCAGCTAATGCATAATTATGCTAATAATAATTATGCGTCACCCACATATTGTAACTCACCTGAAACATGGTTTTCTGTGGGTGAGGGCTGTGGGTGAGGGTTGTGGTTGATTTCTTTAAAAAATTATACTTCTTTTAACTAAAGTTAGCCAGCTTTGCTAGTCACCTAACTTAAATCGGCTCTGCTTCAGCTTCCTATGCTGCCAACCTTGCTCACTGAGGTGACAGACTGAATGCTTGACAGCACAACTCCAATGGCAGGATAGACCAACAGATGGAGATTATTTCCCAAAACATTTGGGAATGACACTGTTATTTTTAAAATGTCTTTTTTTTAATCATTTGGAACTTTTGACAAAACATCTGGGACTTTTCTGTACTGCACTGTGGATGTTTACTGTATGTGCTCAGCAACAGACATGTTAGTATAACTGTTTGTGTGTTAGTAGATTGGTTTGGTTAGATTATGTTTATCTATACTTGTGACTTAGATATTGATAAGACTACATTTCATTAGTAATCAATGCAAAATTCCAGGTAAATCCATAGAGTTCACTTACTTGTTGCAGCTGTATATGGTATATAAAGCTGAGACTTGAATTAAACTAAAACTGTCATGAATTGAACAGAGCTGAAGTAAACTCATAGGTAGATTTAATAATGTAAGCGATTTCTTACATTCTTCACAGTTGTCCCCCTTGTAGCCTGTGTTGCAGGCACAAGTGCCCATGATGCAGATGCCGTGGCCGCCACAGTGAATGTCGATGCACTGGTTGTTGGGGACGTCACACTCCGTACCCTTCCAGCCACTGTAGCACAGACAGCGCCCTCTGGAGTACTGACCGTTGCCGCTGCACAGTACCGGGCATGCAGCTGCAAAGAGAAGTTTTCAGACAGCATTTTAAGTATTGCAAGTCAAAGTCAATGCAGTCTCACTAAATGTTCTGGCCGTGCATACTTCAAAACTATAAAATCAACAATAATTATTAAACAAAAAAGCTTTAGTAGCATTGTGGATTTTTTTGCAATTATTATAAAGCTGTTAAACAAATATAGTTTTTTCTGGACATTTTCCTAATTTAAAGAAAGTTACTGTAAAAAGATTTAATTCCAAGTGATGCTGGATGAACTCTATGAACAATCTATGAACAACATCTACACATCATGAAATGTGCACACAACATAAAGGACAGTTTTCAAATACAGCTGGAAAAATTACAGTAAGGGGCAAAAAATATGTAAAGCAAAAAGACTGCCTGTGATTTGAGATTTTACACCGATCAAACTGATTAGGAAGAAAGAGAAACAATCAGAGAAATGATGCTAATTGTTTCTTCTTGTCTGTAATAAAAGCCAATCAGAGACAGTAAAGCAGACAGATCACAAGGCTCGGCCAGGCAGCTGCACGCCATCTAATAACAATCTGAAACCAATTATAGAATCTGACATTGGATGTGTGCTTCCCTACAGACAAAACTCTGTGTGTGTGTGTGTGTGTGTGTGTGTGTGTGTGTGTGTGTGTGAGTGATTACCCCGTGAACAGTCAGGCCCGAGAAACCCTGGGAAACAATGACAAGTTCCCGAGCGACAGTCTCCGTTACCATGGCAATTGTGTGGACACTCTGTGAGGGACTCTGGTGGAAAAACCGAGAGAAACAGAACGTCAGAGAGGGAGTATTAAAGATAAAGAGAAAATATATATGGATGGAATGAGAAAAAGACAAATTAATGGAAAGAGAAAGAGAAAGATAAAGTGTTGTGGTTCATAAAGAAGGCAGTGTGTGTAAATAAAGAGCATTCAGAGTGTGTTCAGTGTTTAATTAAAGGGGCACCAGCTGCTTGATGAAGCTAAAGCTGCACAGCCCACTCCGCCTTAATGAACCAATCACAGGGCCATTACAACGAATTATCACACATACACACACAAACTCACACAAAGGCAGTTAAAAAACAAAACAAAACATTTCCAAAGATTTTGTTGTTTGTAAAGACATTTTTGTTTCGATTCCTTAAAACCAGGCATACATAAATTTGATACATAAATCAGGCATACATAAAGTTGAAGTTTTAAGTGTTATGCATGTGGATGTTCTCCCTGCTACTAGCTTCTGTTACATATGCTATGTGTTTAAAGACTTGTAAGCACCAGTTTATCCTATGTTTCCTCTGAAATCAAGGGTGTTCACTTCGAAATTGATCCCCTTTGCTGCTGTAACAACCTCTACTTTTTGTGATCTCTTTACACTAAGTGCTGGACTTGATTGTCATTCTCAAGAGTACTAATACTAGTAGCACTATACCTTGTCACATTTACACCATATGTCAAAAAGATTAAGCCAGTTTTTCTAATTAGTGGTGTCAGCTACTTTATAGTACACCAATTTCAGGCAAAGGTGTTTAGTTACACTTGCACAGCTTGTTTTCATCCCATTCTAAATCCATATGCATTAATGTGGAGTTGGTCACCTTTGCAGCTATTACAGCTTCCACTCTTCTGGGAAGGCTTCCACAAGATTTTGGTGTTTGGGGGGATTTTTGACCATTTACCTGGAAGATAATTTGTAAGGTCAGACACTGATGTTGCACGAGAGGCCTAGTTCTCCATTTTAGTCCATCCCAAAGGTGTTTGATGGGGTCGATGCTGGGCTCTGTATGACCCATTAGCTTCTTCCACACCAACCTCACCCAACCAGCCTTTATGGACTCTACTTTGTGCACTGGGACACAGTCATAGAAAAGGGTTCTTCCATGTTCCCAAAAAGTTGGAAGCCTACTGGGTGAGCTACCAGTTGAGGTTAGGTTAGGACCCAAATGCTAAGCAGTCAGGAAGTAGAACGGAATAGAACATCTAGTATATATATATATATATATATATATATATATATATATATATATATATATATATATATATATATATATATATATATACTTTCAACTTACAGCAAGGGGGACAAATGTACTATTAATTCATTTAAAAAAAAAATGCTGGATAAGCAGGTGTCTACAAAGTACATGCAAAACAACAACAGGATTTGATGTAGGATTTGTTATTATATATAGTTTTTTAGTGGTTTTAACATCTACTGCAACGTCATGTATCGAAAAACAACACTACATCTCCTCGTCAGTGGCGAGGAAGGGCTATTACAGCCTCAGCTGTCGATACACTCATTAAGCAGGAGAGAAAGGTGTACGTCCAGGCGAGCGGGCGGTGCAGCATGTGACAGGGTAATGAAGTGAACCGCTCTGCTGTTGGCCGCAGTTATTACAGAGTGTCCGCTGGCCTCATGCACACATGTGCACACAGACACACACACACACACACACACACACACACACACACACACACACACACACACACACACACACATACATGTTCAATCAATCAATCAATTTTCATTTTCAAAAGGTTAACTTATAAAATGGACACAAGCACACGCTGCAGCTCCTCTGCTAATTTCCCACATGTCGGGATCAGGTGATTGAATTGAAGGAAATTACTCTGACTGAAAGCTATTCTGATGACTTCACAACAGAGAAAAAGCGAAAGAGAGAGAGACAAAGAAAGAGAGAGAGAGAGGGAGAGAGAATGAAAAGACCTATAGGTCACTAAGCAACACTTTGATGTCGCTTCTGCCCACCAAACCACTTAAAGCTCCAATCGATAAAGTTCTGATGAGCATTAGACACACACACACACCCACACACAAACACACACACACACAGGTGCTGTAATGGTGTTGTTTTAAAGTAATACAGTGGTGTCAGAAAGTAAACCCTTATGATTTTTTAATTATTTCCAAAACATTTGCAATAATATGACATCAATTAATTCCTAAAAGCAGGTAAAGAGCAATTAAAAGAAATAAAACAATATTTAAGGAAAACTATCCAATGTTACATATCTGTGAGTGGAAAAAGTATGTGAACCACTGTTTTCAGTTTTTGGCACCTGTCGATCAGTTGGAAGAATTTTAGCCCATTGCCCCATACAAAACACAAAACAGCCTCTACTGTGATATGTGGGTGGGTTCACTTGATACCCTGCTCGCTACAGGTCCTTCCACAGCATTTCTATAGGATTATGGTCAGGTTTTGCTTTGGCAGAACGACCCTTCCAGAACCCTGCCATGCACACCACGGTTCTTCATTGTATTTCTAATAGTGGACTCATAGACATTAACATTAATCACTGTGCAAGAAGTTGCCAGTTGCCTTGAAGTTTCCCTAGGTTCCTTGTGGACTGTTACAAACCTTGCTTTGGAGTAATCTTTGTTATTTGACCTCCTTGGGTTTTAATATAAAAAGTAAGTCATCTAGTTAGCACAATGCTAAAATAGCAGTGGTAGTCATGTTAGATACATCATCAGTTACAGTGTATTACTCGTTATCTACATTATCCTGGTAGCTCCTATGTAAAACAAAACAAAAAAACAATCGTCTGCTTTTTTGGAAAAAGAGGAACTACCTAAAATAAATATACTTACCTATGATAATGGTGTTGTAGGAGACTTGTTCTGTGTTTTTTCCATCGTTGTAGAAGGCCAGATGCCAAGTTCCTGAGTCCAGGAAGCGGATGAATTCAGCCTCATGAACGCTGACAGACCGTGCTCTCCTCACTGACCCCTCCACCTCAACCAGCCCCCGCTTCTCCTTTGCTATCAGTCGAGCACCGTCCAGTAGCTCCACAAAGTCATACTGCGTGCGCGCACACACACACAGACACACACACACACACACACACACACACACACACACACACACACACACACACACATATTCAATTACATTTACAATTCGGATGCCAAATACTTTACAATGCTGCAGTTAGACTACTATAGTTTTATCTATGGTTCACAGTATGACAGACTTTGAATGTTGCTTTTCTGGTCTACAAATTTTTGGTCATTATTATTAGTCATTTATTAATTTGTTGAATTGAGTCAATTAGATTGAGGCAAAATACCAACTTTCATTTTTCATTTTTTTGTGTTAAAATTATATTTAAATCTGAATGTTAATTACTTGTACAATTTAGTATACCAATCTACTGCAAAGTTGAGAGTAAAAACTTAAGTAATTTGTATTTTCTATTAACATTTTAATTGTTTGAACTGTGAAATACATAAGCTCATTAAAAAACAACAACAACAACAACAAAAAACACATGGTTTCATACTTTACCCTGGGTGTGGATTTTCTAATTATGATTCTATATGTCTAGGATTGGTTAGGTTTAGGTTAAGAGTTGTTTTGAGATGACTGGGTGTGAACTGTAGGACTAGTTGGAGCTGTGATCTTGTGAAACCTGACACATTTGTATAAAATTGGTAAGTTGTAAATGACATGTAGTGACATGTTGTCAGGTTTAAAATGTGCATTATATGTGTCCAAGGACATGTGAAAAGGCTGAATGTATTTGTAAACCATAAGAAGTGTAAAATAATTTGTCTCTATGACATGACAAGAGACATGCATCAAAACGTTTAACTCTTCGCTACAGCATCATCATCAGGAAGACTGGGCTGAGAGATGTGCATCTGAGTATCAGTCTACCATTAATCAGATTTTATTTCTTTACAACTTATTGTTTGCATTTTGTTTTATTATTTAAATGCATTTATATAATTACATACATACATAATTATATTATTTTAATTGTATACATTTTTAAATAGAGGCTCTCAGATTAAATAGTGAAAAGACCTGTGAGTCACGCACACAAACATAGTTACAAAAGAAGTATTTTCATGTACGTATACACGCGCATACACACACACACACACACACACACACACACACACACACACACACACACACACACACACACACACAATGAAGACGTTGACTTAGGCACAGATAATAACCCACTTGCTATGAACTATCATTTTCAATTACATGCCAAATCAAAACACAGTCTGTTTTCACTCTCCATTTCTATTATGGCACTACGGCTACCATGTTGCATTTACACAACCTCTGCCAGGCAAATTAGCCACATTAAGTCTGTAATTAATCTACACCCTTAATGTATAACATTTGTCTAAAGCATTTAATGTAGCTAATTTGTGCCACTCGTTTAAAGGATCATGGAGGACAATAAAACTCACGCTGACACAAACAGTTATTGCAATTTCACCATGACTTCCACATGCATCACACATGAACGTTATTCTAGTGTCACATATAACAACACAATGCGTTTTAAAGTAATAGAAGCCATATTGTCCCCAAAACATCCTCTAATGTATTACAGCCTGTCAGAATGACTGTGTGGACCATAGAAATGTTACAGAGCATTTCAGAGCATGTTGCAGGCAGCAGAGACGTGTGTACGCCCCCTCTCATTCTCTCCCTTTCCCTCTCTCCTCTATCACTTAACTTGAGAACTGACCAGATGTTGTTTGAGTACATGTAGTTTTATGTTTCTAAATGTAAGCAGACTGGTTGAGGTGCACCTACACATTCATGCAAATTAATGTATTTATGTAAAGCCTCCATTTATAAAAAATTGATACTTTCTTTTTGAGAATCGATACAGTATGAAAAAACATTCTAAATTGCTCGTAGGTGTAAGTGTGTGTTGGCCATGTGATGAACTGGCGACCTGTCCCTGCTTTTGCAGCCCCCCGTGACCCCGACCTGCGAGATAAAGTGTAAGATAATGGATGGATGGATATTTCTGATATTTTCTAAAAGACACTAGGTAAGAGGCCATACAATGCACAAGTTAGTTTAGGTAGGGGAAGGGAGGTTATATTTCTGTTTTTTGTTTATTTTCTTTGCTTTGAAACTGTCTATAGTCTGTCTTGATTCATTGTGGTTTGTCCCCTTGCATTTGACACTTAACCTTCACTACTTAACTTTTAATACTTTTTCATAGGATGCAAAGTATTCATGCTTAGCTTGTACCATTAACCAGACTTAAATTGTACCACTTAAAGCATACTTTCCAGTTCAGCTTGTTCTAATGTCTTAAGCATTTCTGCTTTGCCTGTGCCATTAGCTTCTCATATATTACTACTAACCCTGCACTTCTGTTGCATAATAATCCCACTATATAAAGCAGTACAGTAAAAAGTGCTTTGTTGGTACAACATGAAAAATAATTTCATGTGGTAAAAAGCAATTGAACTTATTCTATTTAATTTTAAAAAGTAGCTTTTTGTTCACATAAGCAATAATAACTTTCTGAGTTGAGTAAAACTTTTTTTAGGTTGAACTACCCTAGTACTTTTCACAGTTTACCCACAGAACAACTGCTTAGGAATTGCAACTTTTGCTTAGTTACTGTGAAATAACCTGATCGAATACACATGGATTAAAGTCATACGAATACTTTCATAGTATCTTCACAAATATGCATCTTTTAAAGGAAAATGAAAACCGCTGTTGCTAGGTAAATATTGTAAGAATACAGAATTAAAAGCCAGAATTAAAGTAAAGTTACCACGTCACACAACACAAGCTAAACTACATCTAAAATAAAATATACTGTTACGATGAAACTAAATTACTGAAATACATTAACATGATAAAAGAGGTCCTGTATAAAACATAAGCTGAATTTTCTGTATTTTTAATTAGCAAAGCTGCATTTTTCACATACGCCTTACAATTTTTTCATATACGCTCTAATGTCTATTGAATGCTTTCAGTCATGAGCCATTTTTCAATAACAAGAGGTAGAGGAAGAGTTTTAAAAAGACTCTCCATATTTCCTAAGTGCTTCATGACAGGTTCTCCCCTGGCTTTTGACAAGCTTTTCATAAAGAGTGCAGAAGAGAGAGAGAAAAAGAGCAAGACAGAGAGATAATTCTAACCACAGCCATGGTCTCTGATGAGTTTGCCATTCTTCACTCTCATTTTACAGCACATTTAAAACACATTTCTCTCTCAGATGACTGAGCATGTTGAGGAAAAAAGAGAGATAGACAAAGAGACAGAGAGAGATGCAGGCAAAGCGCTAAGGCTCACAGGCTAAGACAAACACAACGAAAAAAGAAAACATTTCGATGTGCAGAAAAAAGAAAAAGGAGCTTCCAAAGTTTCTTTTTATTTTTATCTGCTCATCCATCCATCAATGTGCCTTCATTCCTGCCTTTACACAGTCTTAAAGAAACATATTGATTCATCTACAGCAGTTAAAGGGACAAATGTGGCCATTGCTATTGACATCTATTGTGGAGTTTTCAGTTCCCTTTTACGTCCAGTAAGAGCCTGCTGATGGTGTGACAGACGAAAGCTTTGCTGCTGTCAGAATACATGCTGTCATTCATCACAAAGGACAGAGTCCTTTAAGAACAGCAGGGCAGGCCAGTGAAGACAGAATTACATTGACTTTATTATAGATTAGAGATTATAGATTATAGAATGGCGAGAAAAAGTATGTGAACCCTTTGAAATTACTTGGTTTTCTGCATTAAGTGGTCATAAAACGTGATCTGATCTACATCTAAGTCCCAAGTATAGACAAACACAATGTGCTTAACCTAATACCACACAAACAATTATAATATTTCATGTCTTTATTGGACACATCCATTAAACATACACAGTGCTGGTGGAAAAAGTAAGTGAACCCTTTCATAACTGGTCTAACCTCATTTGGCAGCAATAACCTTCAAGAAACGTTGCATCACTAAACCTCTACTAAGCTTCAGCTGGCAGACAGCCACCCTGACATTATTCTGTAGTACACCTCGATAAACTCGAGAATTCATCTTCCCCCAGCTTCCACCACCGCCTTTCACCATTGGGATGATATATTCATGTAGGTATGCAGTGCCCTTTATGCACCATATGTAGTGCTGCGTGTTCTTCCTGAACAATTCAACCTTGGTTTCATCAGTCCACAAAACATTTTCCCAGGAACGTTGTGGAGTGTCAAGATACTCTTTGGCAAACTTCAGGCATGCAGTGATGTTTTTTGGAAAGCAGGGGCTTCCTCTGTGGTGTCCTGCCATGGACACCATGCCTGTTCAATGATTTATGTATGGTAGACTTGTGAATAGAGATGTTAACAAGTTCCAATGAATCCTTCTGCCTTTTTACTCTCTGTTACTCTAGGGTTCTTTTTTACCTCTCTGAGTATTCTGCATTGTGCCTTTGGAGTCAATTTGGCGGGGTGCCCAATTCTAGGGAGAGTAGCCACAGTTCTAAACCGTCTCCATTTGTATACAATTTGTCTAACTGTGGACTGGTTAATACCTAAGAGATTACTTTGTAACACTTTCCAGTTTTACGGAAATCAACAATTCTTGAACATGGGTTTTTCGGAGATCTCCTTTTTGCGAGGCATGGTTCACATCAACAGATGCTTCTTGTGAATCGCAAACTCAAAAAGTTTGAGTTGCTTTCATAAGTCAAAGTTCTCGTTAGACTCCAGGTTTGCTAACTCCTGACTCATTACCATAAGGGTTCATTTACTTTTTCCAACAGCACTGTAAAAGTTAAATGGATGTGTCTAACACACATATGAAATACTATAATTGTTTGTGTGGTAATAGGTTAAACACATGGAGTTTGTCTGTACTTGGGATCAGATCACGTTTTATGACCAATTAATGCAGATTTGCAATTTAACTAATTTTATTTAATCTAAAAAAGTAGCTTTTTAGGTTCATATAAGCAATAATAACTTGAGTTGAATAAACTTGCATACTTGCATACTTGCCACTGTATGTTAATCTAATTAGTTACATAGTTTAATTCCTGTTTCGTGTATGGAGCCACTCCCAACGTCATCAGGTGACCAACACATCAGGCCATCACATGACCAACACACACCCTCACACCTACGGGCAGTGACCGTGTTTGGACTGTGGGAGAAAACCAGGGTACCTGAAGGAAACCCACTCAAGCATGGGGAGAACATGCAAACTTCACACAGAACGGCCCAGGGGATCGAACCCAGATTGTTTTGCTGTGAGGCGACAGTGCTAACCACTACACCACTGTGCCGCCTAATCCAAACACCAATTAACTAAATTGGAACAGAATTAAAAACAAAGTCTTTAATTACGGGGTGATCACAGGGATACATAAGGATCTGAGATGTAACTGGCAGGTCAGAATATTTGAACTGTTGACTGGTTGCAGATGTCAGAATTTTGTCATGCTATAAAAATCTGTGGCTTTTAAACATTGTCCTTAAACATTGTGCTTGTGAGAAGACCAATAGAGAGGCCAATAGAAAAAAAGTTTGTAAACTGATTTCATTCGCCATTAGAAAAGCATTTTTTGTATTTTGAATAAGAAAACTTATGACTTTGTTATTGCACGTCAGTAGTCATTTGCATGTCTGCAACAATGTATTATTATTTTTAGAAGTAGTAGTATTACATTAAAGCACTGTATTTTTTAAATACTAAAAATGCTTTTCCAAGGGAGATTTTTTTGGCAAGCTTTTTGTTTATATTATCCCTAACAAACCATTTTAATGATAAAATTTACTACTTCATACCATTTCTCGACAATACTGAGAAATCAGGTTACTAAAGGTGAAGACTACATGAAATAGCCACTTTTAACAAACCTAACAGAGTAAATGAGAAATTTGGTTAAAATATTGTTATTGTAGACAACAACTAACATTTGTCAGTAGTGATATAGAAAGGTGGTATTTTTTAATGAAATCTCTTAGTAATCGCTCAAACTAAATTATTAATTTCTGGCTATGGTGTATTAGGATCAAGCACAAAATAAGTTGTATGGCAGGTCCTTCCTTCCTGCTGCTGTTAGACTCTACAACCAGCACTGCTCTCAGCAGACCACATACACACAGCGGACCACATACACACCCACACTTAAACTCTACACACTTACAGGAAATAGTTTTTTTCAGTGAACATAATGTACATAAAGTAACATATTTTTTTTTTTATTCCTCCTGTGAGGAGTTCTTGATTTTAATGATTTATATTGTATATACTGTACTGTTTATTTATCTATTTTTGTACAGAGTGACTTGTTATCCCTTTGCTGCTGTAACACTGTAAGTTTCCCCACTGTTTTCCCCACTGTGGGACTAATGAGGATTATCTTATATTTTAAAAGTATGTACACTTCTGGTCAAGAATACATTTTATAGTGACACATGGCTGCAATGTCTGAACAGAAGTGTTTTTGTGGCTCACCTGTGTGTGAGATGGTGGTAGACCCTTGCGTCCATACACCCCGACCAGGGCGTCTTTGGGCACTGAGATGTTAAACTTTAGTGACTGTGGCTGGTCAATGAAAAGCTGTGAACGCCAAAACATTCCGGGTGGGACATCTTGCACGGCCCGCCGACCAACATCCACCTCACCTGTATCAATAGTGTTATTCTCCTGCACATACACACCAACTTTACCTACACATAAAGAGAGAGAGAGAGAGAGAGAGAGAAAGAGAGAGAGAGAGAGAGGGAAAGAGAGAGAGAGAGAGAGAGAGAGAGAGAGAGAGAGAGAGAGAGAGAAATAACCCATAAAGTAACCCCAAAAACCTCTTTCAACCCTTTCTAAGTGTACATTTTCATAACTACCAAACATACACAATAGCTGAATAGCAATAAATGATTTTTTATAGAATATAGAAAACTTATAAAGAATACTTAATAATTTATTGTAATCATATAATAATTGTGCCTCAAGACTGAAATGCAGGATTTTATCCAATTATTTAAGGATGATTAAAAATGATTAAAAATCAATATATGTAAACAAAGTCATTCAGAATGGTTCCTAATGCTCCGTTCTACAAAATGAGTCAGAACCCAGACATCTGAGCTTCCAGTTATTTAATGGACAACTATTACCTGACATTGTTTTAAATATGCTGTCTGATGCCTGAGACATTGTTTTCCAACCGTTTCAAGAAGGTTTAGAAGACTGCAACGAACCATTTCACAAAAAAAGTAATGACAATATGTTTGTGTGTGTGTGGAGAACAGATAATACATCTGATTCCAAAATGTCAGATTCCACACTGGACAGGCAGCTGTTTTTTCCAGACTTGGCTTAGTTTGGCTAAAGGCTGTTTTTTTATTTTTAACTGAAACTATGTTTGTGTGTGTGTTTCTGCATTTCTTCAGTCCAGCACAGGAAAAAGCCATATACTGAGAAAGTGGGTGATATTTGCTATGTTGCTTTTTTGAAAGGGGGCCATTATAATGACCAAATGTATTATTTCATAACAGACACAACAGAGTAAAAACAATACAATTCTAACTCAACCCTGATGTTCTACATAAAAAGCCCTACTAAAATAAGACTGAAACCTGATGTTTTGTTGGGCCACCTTGGGCTCAGCAGAGCTAGGCTGATTAACTACAAATGGGGTTAAGGGTGAACTGACTACATATTAATTAATGGAAAAACATTTCAAGCACCTGTGGGAGCAACATGTACTTGACAAACTAGTAATCTGATGTCTAAAGAAATGGGAAAAAAATCTTTAATAACTATCTTTAATAAAGATCATTAAGATCATATTAATTATTTCACAAAGACAAATTATTTCATTTCAGGTCAGCTGACCACAAGTCTGTGGCTAATGCTGGACACATTAGAAAATAGAAAAGTGCATTAAACCTACTAGGCCCCTGATGGCCTCTACAGCTATTCTTCAATTCTCAATGTTATGCAGCTATTTAAATCTTTTCACAGTTTTCTAGAGCTCTTTCCATGATTTTTATTCCTGAAGAAGTAATGTATACATGTAGTGCATGGATAATGCATAAGTGTAGAATTAATCTATAAAGTTTTTTCAAGCTGCCAGTCTACATTCAGGATGCTGACCAGCATGTGTGACTATCACAGTCAGCTGTACATGTACATACTAGAGTGAATGAAAGAGAAATGAAATAGAGGCAGAGCTGCAGGTTTGCTTATAGGACAGCAGACTGGGAAATGTGTCTTCACTCCTTTCCTCTCCATCCACTTTTTGTTTGCTCTCAATTTCTGATCTTTTATCATCTCCTAACTTTGTCTTTTTTCTGTTCTCTATTTTCCCTCTCCTCTGCACTTTTCTTTTCTTTTCTCTACTATTCACACCCTCTTGCTACAGGCCTCCTATTAATAATAACAAGATTTTTATTTATAGAGAACATTTTACATCAGTTTATTTACAGAGGTAAGTGGGTGCTAGGTCATTTAGAGTCTTAACAATCAGGGGCACTTTCCTAAAATAAACATGGTTCTTTTAAAATTTCTTTCCTTTAAACCTCCATCTTAAACTCTGCTCATGTAAGCAGGTTCACCTTTCTGCCATCATCACTGTCTGGGTGTATGTGTGTTCTGTTTGTATGAGGGTGTTCGAGAATAATAAAGTATAAAGAATAATAAAGAAAATAAATAAAGCTGCCCATGCATAAGAACATAATCCGGCACATCCAGCAAAGGCAATGTAAGAGCAGCCGTGTGTTTAAATATTAACATGGTCAATACACTGTACACATGCAACACACTCTGTCTCAGATCTAACACTTCTGTAATGTATTAATAACTTTAGCCACACAGCAGGAATAAAAGTGTTAATATCTGGGTAAAGTCACAGAACCACTGAGAGATGACATGTGTAACGTTCAGTGTGAAGTGTAATCTGGATTACAGTTTAAAATAAAGTCCATTTAACCAAGCGAGTAAAATAATTTAAGGATGAAGCTGTGGCATAAGAAGCTAGCAAATGTCTAGACATTATATAAGCACACATGGCATACTCCACCACATATGTGTCAGTAACTGGAGTTTGGAGACTTATACCATGCGGTATAGTAGAAAGAGTAAAAATAATAATAAGTCTGAGCTCATACACACATTAATAAAGACCACCTGGAGTTCATACTAATTGCTATTAATTATTCCACAAAGGCTAGCCGACCACAAGCCTGTGGTTAATACTCAACACTTGAACACACACTGGAGTGGAGGAAGCCTCCCAAGTCCCCCTACTGCCTCTACGCCTCTAAGAATGTAGTGCATAGAGAAAGGATTCAGAGTATAGTGTACAGTGGAGGAACATAACATGAGAATATAGTATAGTATAGAGTGCATAGTGAAAGAATAAAGTGTAAAGAGTAAATATATAATGTATAGTGAAAGCGTTCATGTGTAGTATAATAATGGAGTGTATGGTACAAACGTGAATAATACAGTGCAAAATTTGAGTTATTAAATAGCGTCAAGTATATACAATACATTAGAATACATTGAAAAGTTCAAATGCAGTGTAAGTTGTGTGGTGGGCTGGGGTAATGTGTCTGGCTGCAGGCCATGACACATGTGCACAAGGCGCTTTCAGCTAGTTTTCTTTCTCACAGGCAATTGCTAACGATGCCACAGCATGGGGTTAAACCCAAGGAAAACAAAAGCTCTAATGTGACTGATAACCTCATTACAAATGCAAACATCTCTCTCTCTCTCTCTCTCTCTCTCTCTCTCTCTCTCTCTCTCTCTCTCTCTCTCTCTCTCTCTCTCTCTCTCTCTCTCTCTCTCTCTCTCTCTCTCTCTCTCTCTCTCTCTCTCTCTCTCTCTCTCTCTCTCTCTCTCTCTCTTCTGGTTCTCTCAACTTCATCTAAACTTCCTCTAACCTCTCCCCCCTCCATCTCTCCCTCTCTCTCTGAGACATTAACCGTACGACAATGCGATTTCGCAGCGTGTGTTTCTCCTCTTCCCTTTCAGAGATGACATTAGCTGCCTTTTTATGACTTTCATAAAACTCACTCACGCTCTTTGTAATTCAGTGGAGGGAGCTAGGGCCACATTAGTACACAGTGCCTGAACCGTCATTAGGCTGCTTGAAGCTAATAATTGCAGATGTTAAAATGTTTGTGGGGGCTGGGCTGGTCATAAACTGACCATGATGACACAACCTTCTTTAGAAAAACAAAGAATAATGTTTGCTGTTTCATCATTAACAGGTTTTCGTTTTTTTCCTCTTGCCAATTGTTATCTCATAAAGCCGTCCTGCATAAACAGTCTTTTTGGTGCAACTGTCTAAATGTATCAGTGGGAGATGCCAATAATGCCACTGCCATATGTTGCAAGGTGTTCAAGAGAGCATAAATGGCCTCACATTCTTTCTGATTAGGTGGAAAGATCTTCCCTCTATTATTTAGCACAATGCCCTAAGTGTGTTGAGTTGTCCAAAGGCACTCACTTCCAAACTCTCCCAACGGAATTAGGTACGACCCAGATAGTGGGTGGTACACCTAAGAGTAGCTATTGTTACACAGACACAGATTTTTTTTTTATTTGAAAATTGCACATGAGAAAAATAGAAAGCCAGAAATATCACAAAAACGTGAAGAACTCTGCTATTTAGTATGTCCTTCTCCCTAGAACCTGACATTTTGTAAAGTGGTGGTCCCAAATTGAACAATTTAATAGGCAGAGGTGACAGGTTGGACTTGCTCAGGCTCAAAAATAAGGTCTCAAATACAAAATCAATACTTTACAGATATGATAAATAAAATAAAAATAAGATATAAGAAGAAATTATTAAAAAATTGTATGTAATGTATGAATTAAATGTGTTTGAATATCCCTTTCACGCAATCATCCAATTTAACCACTCAGGGAATGGGTCCAAAGGATTACTGTATTTACAAAAATGTTCTCCTGCACACCGCACTCAAGACAAGGCGAAGTAAAAGAGGACAGGAACATGTGAGCGGGTACTTAACATTTCATACTTCATTCATCTTAATTAGAAACACATGAGCACAAAACACACACACACATACAGAAATAGTAGAAATGGTAGTAAGAGAGGATGGAGAGAGGGACAAAGAAAAAAGGAGTGAGATGGTGGGTGGTAAAACATAAAAGGCAGACACGGCTTGAATGTACTCTTTAGAAATAATCGCCAGGCTGATTGTCAGCGCTGCTTTACAGCAGAGAGAATAACGCCTTCCTCCATTCAGGAAAAAACAAATGAGTGTATAAGCTGCCTACACAAATCTATCAGTGTTTACAACTAGTTTACAGCCAATCACCACAAATCACTGTGCCACTTACTGCTACATCACAGAAGACCTCCTGGAAAACACAGTCTGAAGACAAACCAAAACAGTCACATTTACGCAGTTACCCACCTCCCCCCAACCCAAAACACAAGTGGAGTCAATCAGCCAAGACATTTCTGTTTTCTGATGTTTGCTTTTTCATTTTTGCAATGAGCTTTAGTTGTGGTCAGAAGTTTATAAACTCAATGCTGAGCTTTCAATGATTTCTTTGAACTATTCTTGCTATAAATAATAAATTCTTTAATAAAGGAAAAACTGTTTTGTAAGTCAAAATAACACATACAGCACATTTTACAGCAGATTATTAAAATATTACTAAAACTTCCAAAAGGCTTCGTAACTTCCTCTTTATTATCATAATTGACTGCACCTGGTAGCTTCTTTGTGACCAAATAAAAGGGTTTATTTGGCAGCAGTCGTTGGATTTACCAACAAACAGTTCAATAGAAAAGTCTTGGACTCCATCAGTGTAGATCTAAAAAAGAATTACGTGAATTAGGAATGTCTCTTGGTAATTTAAAAAAACTGCATGTTGTCGAGAGTTTATTGTGAGGTATAGCTACCAATGTCTGAAAAAAGATCAAAAGCAACACAGAGTGGATATTGTTCAGGGACAAGATCAACAAAGGCACATGCCATGAACGGGAAGCTTTTTTTTTCACAGATGTCCCCCTGTATATCCTATGTTTATATCTTGTGTATTGTATAGTCCTTTATATATTTCAGTTATAACTATATGTATATTTTTAGCTTATTTTTACTTTAATATTGTCTATTTATTGTATGTTTGCACTGTTTTACATATATAATGCTGCCCTGCTGTAGAGTTTTATCTGAGCCTCACCCCAAGCATTTCAATGCATGTTATGTCCTGACATGATGTGCAAATGACAAATAAACTTGAAACTTGAAATGGACTTTTATATTGCCATGGACTCACGTCATAAAAGAAAGTCCAAGTTCCTTCAAGATTTACTACAATTTGCAGCTGAACAACTGGACAAATGGTTTGATGGCTAAGAGATATTTAACAAAATATTAGGTCTAATGTATGTATATGTTCGACACTGTGTAAATTATTTTGACCCTGTGTTTCAGAAATCTTCAGAAAAATTTTAAATTGTGCACTAAATGAATGCCTTATTTCTGTAAAAGATGTATGCTGTACATTACTACAGAAGACAATTTAAATAATTAACCGAAGGCCAAATATTGATGTAAGTAACTGTGTCATA